>OW679198.1:22336906-22924944 GCA_940337035.1 Agriotes lineatus | reverse complement strand
CTTTGAAATTGAACCTCGAACGCTGCATTAATGAAATTACACTTGATGTATTGCACAAAGTTACTGAAAATTGGGTTCATCGGATTCGATCCTGCAAACGAAGCCGAGGTGGACATTTGAATAATGTGTTATTCAAAACATAATTGTCATAAGTTGTACTATAAAATAAAGAAAAAGATCTGCTTTTGTCTCAAATATTTTGTATTTTATTTAATTTTAAAAACATATCCTTCCTATTGGGAAACCTTTTACTTAAAATTTTCAACCAGTTACAATTTCTTTTTGGTTTATTTGACCGGGATTATTAAGTATAATGTGTTTCTCATCAATTACCATTTGTATAACTCGGCGGGGATGAATTTAAAAGAAGAAGTTTATATGCAAAATTTTGATGTTTGAACGTCCTCTACCTCTATAACCCTCAGAAGTTGGTCGGTCGAGTTACAGGACAGCCTGTACACTGAGTTCCCTCAACCAGGTTATAAATTATGTTTTAAGTGTATCATCATAGTTAATATTATTGTTAGTTTGAACGTATTTATTAATACTAATATTATGAACTACATATTTAATTTTCTGGTTCTATTTAATTACTTAGTTTTGAGGGTTGGAGACCTATTAAAACTACCTACTCTTATACCATGGAACATAAGCGTAGCTATAATAGGTCCCCAGGCCTCAAAACTAAATAATTAAATATTAAACCTAATTTATGTAAGCATGTAAATGTGTAGATGTTTTCATTTAGCAATAAAATACTTTGAAGTTTTTGCAAATATGAGCTTTATTAATATGTCGGAAACTGAATTTGCTGCATTGGAAGTTCGTCCATTCTTTTATTATCTATTTCGGTTCCGTTTGCAATACCAGTGTCAAAATATACATGTTGTTTGGCGGGAATTACAATATAATACTTAACAGATCTTAAAAAACAAGAATTTAGTAATAAATGTGTACCTACATTATTTCAACTATACAAATTGTCGATTATTTCATCTAAATAACAACAGATCAATAAAAAAAACAATTAGGGCAGGCTGTGATATGTGTTATACGTTTGGCAGTACTGAAGTGTATTATCAGTCTTATGTCAAATTCGAGATTAGTAGGTTAGGTTTTGTTCGTTGTTTGACACAGACTGACGTAAAACTTAACCTGCAAATCTCGAATTTGACATACAGGGTTTCCAAAAAATGGCGGATTAACTCTACGGTGCGTTACTTGGGGATGCCTAATGAACCCTGGAAAAATATGAAAAAAAATCCCTGGGCCGTATTTTTCGAAATATTTCGAAATTAATAAAAATAAATCTGGCAACACTGCAACAATTTTTTAATCAAAAATGTATCCATAGTAAGTTGTTAATAAGTTGGTGACACTGTAAGTCTATGTCAAATTCGAGGTTAGTAGGTTAGGTTTTGCGTCAGTCTGTGTCAAAACTGACACAAAACCTAACCTGCTAACCTCGAATTTGACATAGACTTACAGTACCACCAACATAATGTTCATACAACAAATATTTCAATGCCAAGCTTGATTTCGTATATTATTATTGTACAAAGCCTGTTTGTCATATTTAGTAATTGACAAACTCAACAGGAAATAAGTTTTTTAAAATACTTAAATATTGAAAACAATTTAGTTAAATCCCAAGAATATTAAAAAAACAGATATTTTAATAAGTCCCAGATATATTTGACACTATAATTATACACTAGTTATTTAAATAAATAGATTTTATTACCCATCTTTGACCAGAAATATTTCGAAAAATACGGCCCAGGGAATTTTTTTCATATTTTTCCAGGGTTCATTAGGCATCCCCAAGTAACGCACCGTAGAGTTAATCCGCCATTTTTTGGACACCCTGTAGACTGACAATACACTTCAGTACTGCCAAACGTATAACACATATTACAGCCTGTCCTAATTGGTTTTTTATTGATCTCCCTGTAGAGCTATAGCCAAATAAACATTCAAGCTCAAACACACATTCACAACACTAAATTGACTTAGTCGAGTATGAACATTAAGACTAACTTCACAGTATGGATTCCTAAATGTCATCGTTTGCTCTACTCTTTTATTATACAGTTACTCCATTTGACATTAAATAACTTTTTGATGTTATGATGCAAATATCGAGAGATAAGAAAAAACTGATCCTCAGCGGCTCTGGAAATTCAAACGTATGAATAATATGTTGGTGCCACTGTAAGTCTATGTCAAATTCGAGGTTAGCAGGTTAGGTTTTGCGTCAGTCTGTGTCAAAACTGACGCAAAACCTAACCTGCTAACCTCGAATTGGACATATCCTTACAGTGTCACCAACATATTATTCATACGTTTGAATTTCCACAGCCCACTGAGGATTAATTTTTTTTGGATCTCTCCCTATTTGTATCATAACCACAAAAAGTTATTTAATGTCAAATGGAATTAGTTCTAATTATAAGGGTTCCATCTCTGATCCTTTTAGTAATTATAATTAAAATATTATCGAGTGACCTTTGTAATATGTTATTTGGGTTGCCTGCTCCACTCTATCTGTTTGGCGGCTCAAGTATAGTAAATTAAGTTTCCAACCAAACCTAGAATTTACAAAACACGTGCGCCATAATACTGAAATTAGTTAACAACACCGTGACCTTCCCATTCGCCGGATTTTGACTTGCCGGAATTCGTTTCACCGGATAATTATTTCACCAGAAAGCTGTTTGCTGAATTCTGCTTCACCGGATTGTAGGGTGCGCTGTTTTTCCAGCATGTTTAGGTTATTTGCAGACTTTGATAGGTTTTTTTAATTGAATGTCCAATAACAGTGCCTTCCCATTCGCCGGATTTTTTTGCTCGACGTAATATTTTATAATTAAAAAATCTTGATGTCCAGTGAAATGCATTCCGGTCAAAAGACTTCTGGCGAATCAAATTCCGATGTGACAGATTTCAGCGTGATTAATTCTGGTGAAAAGAATCTGGTGAATGGAAATGGAGCTCATCAATAATTTAATCACGTGAAACTGAAATTTCATTACTTCTTCTTCTTCCTCTTAATATAGGCTGAGAGCCTGTTACTTCCACACACTGAGTGCGGTTTTATAAGCCATCTTAAGCATCTCCGCGGCCGGAGTAGGTGGTTAGCCTAACCCCTTGAATGAAGGAAGAATGCCCAGGGGTCATGACTATCAAAGGTGTTCGTATGGTGGCCGGATGCATTCGATGTTACTAATGTCCTGGTGTGGGGTTCGAACGCACTACCTGCCGACTGCTGCGCAAGAACTATAAAAAAGTATTCACATACCGCATACGATAAGGATGTACTGTCGAACTTGAATTTTGCTTACCTAGCAACCAGAAACTTACATTAATTGAAATTAGTGCTAAAAAATCTCTTTTGTATCCAACGTAAGCAAACACAGCTATCTTTAAAAATGTAATAACAAACGATTTCAACATGAAACATATAGGTGGATCCACGAGGGAAGGCAAGCGGCCGTTGCATGTTGATTAACAGCGATAGACACGCATCCGTAAAACATCAAATGCTATTTCTTATCGATTGGTAGATACTAATATTTAATTTATTCACATGTTTTGATGTTTAGTATTTACATATAAAATTACTCACTGATATTTACCCTAAGTAAATATCCGTGCAAAAACAATAGAATACCTCCAAAATATAAAATATTACCGAAGTGCAGATAGGCCGATTATCTTTTTGAATGAAAGCTACATTTATAGTGGGCATCCAAAATCAAGAAGTTGGAGCAACAGTAACAACAAAGGGTTGCTCTCAAATATTGCAAAGGGTCAACGATTAATCATGGTTTTATTCCCAACTGTTTATTAACATTTAAATCTGGGGCAAGAAGTGGAGATTACCACACGATATGAACGGTACTAATTACAAGAGATGGGTAAAAGAATGCCTTCTTCCGAATTTACCAAAAAAAAACTCCGTAAGACAATGCTCCGTATCACAGTCTCCGATTAAATTCTGCACCAAAATCCAATAGTAGAAAAAGTGAAATGATTGAATGGTCACATCAAAAAGGCATAACATTTTCGTTATATAAACCTCAGCTGTATACAATCATCAAAGAACATAAAAATCGTTATATAACTTATAATTTGATACTCTACTACAAAATCATGTCGTATTACGTCTTCCGCCTTATCATTCGGAATTAAATTTGATTGAATTGATTTGGGCAAAGATAAAAAACGAAGTAGCAGAAAGAAACGTTATGTTTAAATTTAATGATGTGGCCGAACAGGCATTTACAAATCCATCCCAAGAAGACTAGAAAAGCTGATGTCAAAAAGTGATTGCCATTGAGGAGGAGTTTCTTCAGTTTGAAATGTTTTTGGACATAGGTAATGAAGAGTTAATCATAAATGTGGGAGAAGACAGTGACAGTGGTTGCCAATTTAGTGACTTAAGTGACACAAATACTTGGTTAATTAACTTATACTTATTTTCCATTTACTTGACATCTGCACTACCAAACTGACAGTATGTTGGCACCACTGCTATTTTTCACATTTTAACAATTAAATTAATGTACAGTCTAATAAAAAACACCTTATTTTGGGTGTATAGTCAAGACATTTTTTTTTAAATTTGGCACTGACAGTGTGGATGTCATGTAAATGGATATTACCACTGCCTCCTACACTTACAAGCCATGCTGTTAGACTTGGCAACATTACATCTCTGGTAGTTGGTGGTCCTAAATTACAATACTCCCATTTGAAATAATTTTGCTTTAAAGAGCACAGTTTTACTCTTTATCAAATTTTACTCTGTAATTAACTAAAGATAGCTTCTGTAATGGTGACATTTATTTACATAGTCAAGTAATACAAACATGTAACAGTATATTTATAAAAATAAAACAACCTAACGTACATAACATATGTATAAAAGAACATTTCTGTAATTATTTTAAAGTTTGTAACTTTCTATACACCACTGCTGATTGAGAGTACAACATATATGCAAAAATATGGTGCTACAGCTGTAAATAATCTTATTTGAACATAATAAACTTATCTGCTTAGTAAAATCTAAATTTGTGTGACTCAAATTGATCCATAAACTTCAAAAAACTGCTGGTGTCTCACTTAAAAACACTTTCACTGTTTGTGCATGTCTTTCCAATATTTGTCTTCTTCTACATTCAGGATTTGTCCTTTCTTGAGGCGCTTTCGACGACAATATGTTGGTAAATTTGGAAATGCGCTTGGGACAGCTTTGTCAGCTAATTGAGGGTAATGCATCACCAGTTCTGCATTTCCCCACTCTCATTTCTAACGTTTTCAAATGTATTTTCCATTAAAATGTATTTCACACACGACAGAACTTTTTGTTAGGGTCCAAAGTTCTCGTGCTGTTGCATGAAGCCATGCTTTCTTTCGGATCTCGTTCATTTGAAAAGAAAATGTTGTTAGCGTTTGCATACAATGTTCTTTTAAGGTACTGTTGTGGTCTTCGTGGCATTCTAAATATAAAATTAAAAGTTACAAGAAATGCCCTAAAAATGAGGTTAGGTTGTTACTTACCTCCATATATCTAATACTTACTATATTGCTAGCGGCTATGAGTGGGAAACTCACCAAGGAAGTGAGACAGACAACCAACTCTTCAATGTATAATGGTGAGCTGTGTGCAAGCGCGGCGGCGTCGTCCGGCCAATGGGGAAGTGGTCAAGTTTAAAATTCGCTTCTAAAGGCGGAGTTCGAATTCTCACGCATGCGCACGAGACGCGTTATACTCTAAGTGAGACTATGTCGCCGCCGTAATGTTTTCTGACGTGTCCAGGCCCTACTAGCAATATATGTGTATTATATACCTATATGCTTACCTCAGTGAAATACTTAATAAACCCCATGAATTCTAGCAGCAATTTTACTTGCACTTATCACGAACAGTACAGTAATATAAATAAATATACATATTAATATTTAATCACACGCCACATTTGAACAGAAATTTTTATAAATAAACAGTACAAAAAATCGTCTACGATCAGCATTGCCAAATCTCCAACAGCATGGCTTGTAAGTGTAGGAGGCAGTGATAATACATATGCTTATTATAAAATTATACATACGCTACTCAAATACTTTGGTTTATTATAAAATTATGCATACACGCTACACCACTGGACTGCAAATATTCAAACTGCATAAACACATCTTCTGCGCATTGACGCCTGGCCTCGTGGATCCAGCTGTACACAGGTACATCGACGAAAATGAATTTTCGTCCAGTTATTTAAAAATCCCTCACTTCGTTCGGTCAAGAATAACCTTATTGCCTTATTACATAGTAATTATAATAACTTCATACACAATAATATCTAAAATATGACCTAATTTGATACTTTTTGCAAACTGCTAACAACTATTATACAGATTGTCCGAAATCCGTTTTGAACATGGGAACTTAATGAGTGGGACAAGGAAGACATAAACAAAATGAGTAGCAGGACAAAGATAGAATGTAGGTAATCATGGCTAGGTAAGTTTTTAAACTAAAATTGAGACAATGAAACGAACAAACACTTCTGTCAAATATTTGATCTGTCATTAAGAGTATAAAGTGAAGTTTAAATAATTACAATAATTATGCGAATAGTAAACAATAGTATAGGTATTTAAACCTTACTTTATACCACAAAGCAACCACTAATAGAGAAGTTTCTTAAATGCACCTGTCAAATAATTGTTAGGGACTGGCCCACCCGTCGGAGGGCACTATAGTCGCTACTCGGCAAGGTTGTGAACCAAACTATAATTAATGATGGGTCGGTATGTGAAGAAGTGTTGTTTCAAATTGTGCCGATTTAGTGTAGGAGACACAAATTTCCCAAAGGCATAAAAACATACTAATAGAAACGTTTTCTGAATGCACCTGTCAAATCAAATAATTGTTAGAGATTGGCCCACCCGTCAGGAGGCGCTGGTGTCACCTGTCCGCTTTTTGAAAAGTGCGTAAATAGTAAACTCATACGTCAAACTGACACTGACAAATCATTTAAAATGCGTGAAAAGCATTTTAAACCAAAGTCAATTGTTGCAATTGAGCACGACTATTGTACATAAGATTGACAATACTTAACCCTTAAGTACTAACGTGACGTCTGAGAGACGGAAATGTTCGACGCGTGTGTTATATTTCCCCCTCCAGTTAAGATGTATGGTTGATCCTTCATCTAATTTCAAACTACCTAAAAATAACTCAGTTTTTAAAATTTCGCTGCGGTGGGATGTTTTGTGCGGAAGTTATTTGTATTTAAAAATAAATTCCGTCTCAGAGACGTCACGTTAGTATGCACGCTACTATTTTTGCATGATGGGTCAAAAACCAACTTGCTCAAATACGGTTAGATCAACAGCTTGTTGCTTGAGCAGCAAGTGTTCCAGTAGTATAATGAATTAGACAGTGAGGACACTAACGGAGAACCTAATATTGATGAAAATTCTGCTATACTTAGTGACCCTAATGTGTTCATCTTGCACTAATTCTGTATAGTTTTAGGGTGGTGTGAAATTTTATACGTATTTTTTTTTCTCACTGTTTTTTTAGTTAAGTTGTGTTAGAATACCATTGTCTGTTGAAATATGTTTGCTGATAATAAAAAAAAATATTGAAAATTGCCTTTTTCTGTAGTTAAGTTAACACCTACAAATTTAAACGCGGTTTCCTATTTGACTCTGTAAATTCTAATATTTTTATGAATTTCTATTTTTTATGTGATTAAAATATGCTTGATACATCATTGCATAGTACATTATGTTTTAAAAAAAAAATTAGTAATAAATTCATAAATAAATATATGCCCGTCTCTGAGACGTCACGTTAGTACTAATGCACCACAACAGACACGTTAGTACTTAAAGGTTAATAAACAATATTGCTATTTGAATTACTTAAAATATATTGGTTATTCGCAAATATTTTGTTTGAATTTTCCATAATTATTGTACACTTCAGAACGTATAAAGATTTTGCATATTCCGATTTATGTGGTTCAAAACTTTAAAATCAAGATTCTGATAAAGGCAAATTATGTATATGCAAAATTTGTATTGGTGTTGACAGCATATCCTTGATAAATCCAACTATCCTAGTAATGGCGTATTTAAATTTTGCCGCCTTGCTGGAATAGTTTCTGGCCCACCCGTTGTAGGGCGCTGAAACTTTTATACAAGCTTACTATGGGAGAAATCGCTCTATTCGTGGTTGCTTTGTGCTTTATACTCTTAAATGAAAGATAAAATATTTGACAGAAGTGTTTGTTTGTTTCATTGACTTAATTTTAGTTTAAAAATGTACCTAGCCATGATTACATTCTATCTTTGTCCTACTACTCATTTTGTTTGTCTTCCTTGTCGCACTCATTAATTTCCTATGTTCAAAACGGATTTCGGACAATGTGTATTTTGAATAAGTTTAAGCAGAAAACATTTCAGTATATTAAATACTCCCAAGTTATCTCAACAATTCTAATTTTTGGTAATTAATCTAAGTGTGATCTATACTTTTAGGTGAAACACCGTATCAGTGCGATTTGTGCGGAAAGCGTTTCGTTCATCACACTTCTTTTAATATTCATCAACTGTCTCATTCAGGCCAGAAAGATTACAAATGCACCCGGTGTGGACTGGGTTTGCTTTCAGGTTCCCACCTAAAAAGGCACATGCGAGTGCACACTGGGGAGAGAAATTACGCTTGCTCGTTATGTGATAAACGATTTGCTGAACGATACAACCTTGCTTCCCATGAGAAGCTGCATGAGAAACCTACTTCTAGCGCTGCTTTTAAGAGAAATCACAGGTAAACCGTAGTTATATATTAATTTCAGATTTTATTTCTGTTGTGAATAACATGACAGTTATTTTATTTTTTGTTAGATGCCAGATATGCAGAATAACTTACGACAGAAGATTAAAACTGGAAGAACACATGGCCAGGGATCACCAGAAAATAATAGAGACCAACGTACCATTTATTCAACAACTGTTTACAAAAAATGACACCGATTCGGTATGGACCAATACATACAACATAAAAGCTGATGTGGTGACAGAGACATCTTATTAACTTTTTTCAGCAGTAATAATAATTAATTTTTTTTTACTACTATGTAGTATAGATTGGTAAGACAGGCACAAGTTTGCGGTTGTTATATCAATAGAAATTCACCAAATTTCAAATTGGTACAAATATAATTGGAATAATAACCTAATCGCCTATAGTATTTCCTAATGATCGTACTCGCGTCAACCATTTTATTGAAAAATATTGCTGATATACTTCGTACTCTCCAAAAATTAAAATTGTGTTTTGTAAATCCAGACTTGAATGAATGGTATATTAATATTGCATACAATAAACTACAACAAAGACTATAGTATAGACTACTCAATTATGTAGTGACTGGAAATCCGATGGTTAATTCCAGATTATAATAACCTACAAAACTGATATACAAGTGAACCAATTCAAATATCTCAGCCCTATTATTTCTAAAACAGACAAACTCCAACAAAATCAGAAACGGGATCGAACAAAGATGGTGAGTGGTGGGATATCTGAATTCTGTGTGGTATGGTGGGATAAACGCTAGAATTATAATGGAAGCGTATGGAACTTGCTGCATTGATGTTTAATGATCAAAGCAGCAATTCTGTTCAATTCAGTTTTCTTTGCTGTCAAAAAGCTAGTAAACTGCTAACTTTTATTTTAAGCTTTTTTTATTTATCAGTGCAAGGCTACATGACAACAGAAAAAATTCAAATTGTGAAGTGGGTGTTACGAACGACTCATGACTTGTTCATCGTTACATATGAAAATCATCCAGTGCCCAGTCCAAGTACAATGTATCAAAAATTGTAAAAAAGTTGAAAAGCAGTAAATAGCACCTATAAAAGCAAAGTAAAGATGTTTTAGCTGCCATAGGTAACGATAGAAGTTCGAATGAGTTATTGTGCTATTGAATAATAATAATAGTATCAACTATCGAATAAATCATTCATTAGTTATTAATTTACCAATCGTTTGCCTGCAGCTCTCTGTTCATGTTTTTATACTCGTAAAAGACCCTGCCATCGGCTACACTTCAAAGGGTTATAAAGGTATAACACAAACGCACCACCACTTACTTGCCGGCGAATTGCAGGTTGCCACCAATGTTTTTAAAATAATTTTTATAATACCTACATGTTATCATGTACATCAGTACTGTCTGCTTGATTACAATGTCACCCATAACAGCTGTGGCCGTTAAAATTTAACAGCCACGGCCGTTATAACCGTTGCCACACTACCCAAGTATGTGCATTGTCTTAATTTATTTAAAAACGAATTTGTAAACATCTGTTGTTACACTACTAAATTTTGTGAGGGACTCAGGTTACTAAACACTCTTACTTATAATAATAATAAGCCTAATCATCCGGTTTCGGGCAAACACCTCCCCCATATTCTTCCAGTTTTTACTTCCGAGATTTCTTCAGATCTTCATGTTTCAAGGTCCCTAGATGACGAAAAAGAGGTTTTCTTAATTCCGTATGTCTGTCTGTCTGTCTGTCTGTCTATTGGCAGTATAACTCAAAAACTATTTGTCAGGGGAAGACAATACTTTGCGTACATATTATACCGGGTGTCCACTTTCAAACTGGAACATAGCGATTTAACATTCTTTTTAACAGTTTTATGGATTCCTGCTCGCCAATTCAACATACAGAAAATGTTTTGGTATCAATGGAAAGAGAAAATTATTGCGCATCTAATGGTATAAAAAATTAGATTATTTCTGTCAATTTTCATTGAAGAATATTAATTAAAAGTTTTCATGTTTTTTAAATATGAGTTGCCTTGACTTGAAATCAGTTGACAGCTATACTCAAATAATTTGTTATTTGATGACATTCAGAGTTAGTTCAGTAGTTTTTACTTTATAAAATGATCGATTACTCGAACGAACAGAGAGTTTCTATCGTAAAAACATACTACAGGGGGGTTAGTTTGTGTAGAGTGAGAGATTTGTTTTTCGTAAAATTTGATAACTGTCCAATACCGTGTGCATCTACAATACACATATATGAAGATTTGAAGAAACTGCTAATATTTCAGTAGAATCAGAAGCTATAGGTGGTTAATGTTTATTATTTAATTTTGGCTTTGATAAAAATTTTAATAAAGGTCATCGCAGAAATGTTGGTGCAGATGGCAGGGAATTGCAAGGTGTTTTGAAATTGATCAATATTGACCCATAGTACAGCACAAGACAAATTAGGAGTGAATTAAATGTGTCAAAGTCGGCGGTATCTAAGACATTTAAAAAAGCACAGATATCCATACAAACCACAATGTAATCAGGAAATATTTGAACCAGACGAAGAAAGTAGAAATGTATTTTGTGAAGGAATCTAAAAACGTGCCAATCAAGATCGTCGTTTTTTGTCAAAAATATGTTTCACGGATGAATGTACTTTTACTTTAAACAGCGAACCCAATGTGCAAAATACTAGATATTGGGCTCAAGAAAAACCAAGAATTAGTCTGTGTACAAGAACCCAATACCCTCAAAAAATTAATATTTGAGCTGGGTTTTATAATAACAACATTATCAGACCGTTTGAAATTGTTGGAAATTAAAATTCGAACACTTATTTATAACTTTTGATTAATAATAATAATAATACTTTTTATTTACCGAATCGATATACATTGCTTCTTTACACACAATATAATAAAGGAAACCAAATTATCAACTGGCAAAAACGATAGTAGATTGTTTCTCTCCAGGGAGGAAACATCTGCTCTTACCTAGTACCGTTATATCAATAACATCGATTAAATAATTATTTAAGGGCAATAAATATCATGCATCAATATATCGAGAGATCCAAAAAAACTGTTCCTCAGCGGGCTGTGGAAATTCAACGTATGAATAATATGTTGGTGACACTGTACGTCAATGTCAAATTCGAGGTTATCAGGTTAGGTTTTCCGTCAGTTATGACACAAAATGACGCAAATCCTAACCTGCTAACCTCAAATTTAACATTGACGTACAGTGTTACCAACATATTATTCATACGTTGAATTTCCACAGCCCGCTGAGGAACAGTTTTTTTTGGATCTCTCGATACATGTTTTATCAAAATTTATGAAAAAAAAACTGAACATGGAACATTTGAAACATTAGACCATGAAACAATTAAGTATCGCAAAAGTTTTCTCGATTAATGAAATAATATACGAATCTTCAACATTGAAATTACATTTTAGATTATTGAATAGATTTGTTCTGCAACCATGACAATACACTATTCTTAAACGAGCCAAGGGGTTTATTTTTGAAATTCATTGGAATTTGGTTATATATTTTGGTAATGTTGTACGTATAAGACCGTTTGTAAAGTTCAATATGGTGCAACGGAATAGTTAATAAGCTCCTATGCCTCAAATTTAAATTATGGACATCGGTGCGGTGGCTGATTTTATTATAGAGATAAGGAGGAGTTTCCAAGGTAATAATTTTATGGTAAAGTACAGCAGCATGAAGAAAATGCCGATTTAACATGTTGAGCCATTTAATTTCACGAATTTTTCTTTTCGTTGCACTATCAATGCAGGGCCCGTAAAGAACATCACAATAGTTAAATTGAGACAGCACTAACGAATCACATAACACTTTTTTGACATTTACAGTTAGTACTTGTCTATTGCTATAGAGAAGTTTAAGGTTACTATAAGCTCTACGTATACAGCTATTAATATGTTCACGAAACCTCAGACTACTATCAAAAATAACTCCCAGGTTCCGTGCAGAGTTCGAACATGGAATTAGAGACTGTTTAATTCTAATATTAATATCCGGCAAATGAAAATTTCTGTTATTTGGGTTTCCAAACACGATAACAACAGATTTTGATGGGTTTATTTTGAGAGCATGAAGTTCTGCCAATTCTACAAGTTTATTAAGATCACTATTAATAAGATTGCAGGCATTTAAAGTGTCTTGTGGTTTGAATGACAAATAAATTTGTGTCATCAACATACTGATGGTACTGACAGTGTTTTAGAGTAGAACTACATAAGTTAGAAGAGTAGATTAATGAGGTAGGTCTTGCATTGAAACAAATTTCACTCTCCTTAAACTAACCTCACTGTAATAGGTATCTTTTAACCATACGAATGATTGTTTATTAATTGTGAAATTGTGTATGTATAGCAATAATGCTAATAAAGTTATTTTCATAAAAACTCCCTCTGTTCGAGTAATCGTTCATTTTATAAAGTAAAAACTACTGAACTAACTCTGAATGTCATCAAATAACAACTTATTTGAGTATAGCTGTCAACTGTTTTCAAATCAAGGCAACTCATATTTAAAAAACATGAAAACTTTTGATTAATATTATTTAATGAAAATTGACAAAAATAATTTAATTTATCTACTTTGCGTTCGTACTGATGCTATTACGATACGCGTTTGCATATCGTAATAGACACAAAGCGATGCTATAATAGAAATACTTAAAATTTTAATTTTTTTTGCTTAAAAAAGTGGCAAAGTAGATAAAATACTGTATGATACCTCGTTTATAAGGCATTTTGTAGCACTTACTCCTTCAGGGCACTCCTCGCTTTGCTCGTCGTACCCTAAATCCGTGCGTGTTACAAAATGCTTCTTATAAAACTGGTATCATAATATACTATTTTGATACCATTAGATGCACAATAATTTTCTCTTTCCATTGATACCAAAACATTTTTTGTAGAATTGGCGAGCAGGAATTCATAAAACTGTTAAATACAATGCTAAATCCCTATGTTCCAGTTTGAAAGTGGACACCCGGTATATCTACCTCGCATGAAACCACTACAATTTCATACAAATACAAGCAGACCTCGCCGTTCGCGGGGGTTACGTGATCACCGCGAAGCGCAAAACCGCGATGCGCAAGTAAACACATAAATGATAAAAACGGGGTTAGTTTCCATTAACTAGATTTATTTATACTATGGAACCTGTAAACAGAATATCTCAAAAACGAAAAGAGGTATGGCGTTGAAACTTCATATATAAGTTTTGTGTACTATGTAGATGAGACAGCAAGCTTTTGAAAAAAATTGCATAACCGGAAGTAGGTGTTTACTCGTGATTTTTCAGTTTTTTTCTATTTTTTCAAAAACGGCTGTAATGATTTTTTCAAACCTTACATTTTTATTACATTTTGAATGTGTATTGATGTGAGCTAAATGATTTTCCAGTTGAGTACTTCTAAAGTGAGCTTCTCTTGTTTTTTTCTTTTTTTTTTTATTAACCCCTATTTTAAATAGAACACCCGGTATATTATTACATTTTTGAATTCAGCTTAAAATTTTAGAGAAAATTTGTCTCTTCAACTAACGCTCTATTTTGTACCGTTTTTATAGAATTTGTAATTTTTGAAAATTGAAAACCGCAAAGCCGTGAACGGTAAGATCTGCACCTTAAAAAAATGTTTTTAAATTATTTTTGAGTTAATTTTGAAATAGAAGGAAGTAATAACTTTCACATAAGTCAGGCTTTACATTTGCCGAAAATAAGACTCAACCGACACAGGATAATGTCACATAAGAGTAAAAACGTTTCAACAATAACACCCTTCTGTTCAAGAGAGAAGCGCGCCGGACTTATTTCGATGAGGCTCGGCAGCGTAGTTGGCTTTATCGATGCAGATACGATCTTTATGCAGGGGTGCGGTTACGATCGCTCTGCCGATGCGGCGGGTTTAAACCCCAGCGGGATACATTTGTTTTATTTGAAAATGTATTTAATTTATTAGAAACGTGAAGATATTTTTACTCCTAACTTAATTTGATTTTTAAAGTTATTTAGTGTCACAATTTCGACGAGGGAAGTTCTCGGTAAAGAAACAAATTTTGTTCCCTGTAGTCTTTAACGTCCCATTTAAGTTCCAGTACTGCCTGCCTTAATTCTTCATTTCTATCTGCAGATAAGAATGTTTGTACATTGTTAGTACATATTTTTAATTGTATATATTTCCCTTGCTTATATAGTACCTAATTGATATTACTTGCACTATTTTTTAATTACCAATGTTCCACCAATATATTAAAATCTATCTGAGGTAATTGCAGGTGGTTACATAAAGAATAAAAACAAAAAATGTGATTTACAGTATGTATCAATTATTGTTAACAAAAGTTCTGAAATTGAACACTTGTATTTCTTCCATAGAAAATAAGTTTACAAAAGTTATTTGCAGAAAAGAGGAACGTTTCTCTTGCTATTACAAATTAAATAAATTTTATAATAATGCAAGTGATGTAGGTAGGATATTGGCTCTATAGCACTGTGTGATGCTTCTTCGTCGTATTATAGGCCAGTAGCCTGTTTTTAACCAGAAAGTGGTTTTATAAGCCCTCTATACTCGTAAGCGAGGTAGTTGGCTAGCCTTGCCTGTAAAAAAAAGAGAGGAAGAGTTCACTTATTAGGGGTTAATGGCTACCACAGGCGTTAGTGTGGCAATCGTTTGTCATCACTGTGTGATGCATTAACAACAAATTATTTGAAAACCAGTTACTTGCACCAGCTCTCTGACTAATCAAAATTGATTAGCTCTTGCAACAGTTTGACAGAAGTGGTCTATAGTATAGTCTTTGCCTATGATAATAAAATGCAATGATAGAAATTGTAGAAGATTATATAGTTGTATTTTTGTAGAGAAACTTCCTTTGTACATTTTGCTGTTATGCTACTGTATATTGCAATTTAAGTAATAAAATTGATTAGCTTTTTCTATTAATCTATACCAATGTTCGAAGATGAAGTGAAGATTTTTAATGTAGAATCGCCCCTCCTAGACTCCTCAAAACCTTAACTACTCTTAATACTATTGACCATATTCAAGACACAAAAATGAGGTTGACATCGCCCAGCAGAGTGCATAGGACTCGCTTCTTTAATGCGCTGAAGCTTTTTACAATATTTAACTATTTATACTTGTGTAGTAAATGATTAAAATATACTTTTTTACTTCCCTCGTCTGAAAGACTAGAGAAGTATTGTAATCACGAAAAAATCACCTTCCGAGATTTCTTCAGATCTTCACGTTTCAGGGTCTCTAGATGACGAAAAAGAGGTTTTCTCAATTTCGTGTCTGTCTGTTGGCGGTATAACTCAAAAAATATTTGTCGGAGGAAAATGATATTTTGCATACACATTATATATATACCTGGAATGAAACCGAAAAAATGTCAGACAAATATATACAGGGTGAGTACCTTAAAAAAATAAAATTTTGTTTATTTGTAAATAGTGCAAGCTTTATTCTTACCAAAAATGGGAGCCAATAGATACAGAATAATTTTTTACAATATAAAAACGAGGCACAAATTAACGCGTTACTAGATATAGCTGCGACACAGGAATTCTAGAGGTCGGTCCTCCGTGGCGCAGGTAGAAATTGCCCAGTCCAGTACGATATCGCACTAAACGTTGGGGCTGCACCCGCGGTCCGCCTGCTGTTCGAATTCGACCACCGGTAACGTCTTTTTATTTGAAAATTTATTTAATTTATTAGAAACGTGAAAATATTTTTACTCATAACTTCATTTGATTTTTAAAATTATTTAGTTGCACAATGTCGACGAGGGAAGTTCTGGGTAAAGCCTTTTACAGATTTTTATAATATATTTTAGAGATTTGTGATTTATTAAACGTTTTTAGATTTTAGTAAAGCAAAACTTCACAGTCTCATTTAATTATTGATGGCAAATATACGAAAGTGAAGCCTGTGAATGTGTAGAGCCAACTGTAAACTATAACAAAATTTAGTATATAACTGACATAATCATTACTAGTGCCCTCCATTCTTATTGCTACTTTATATATCAAGTTGCTTTCAACGAAGTCTCAATCATCTATTTGATGTGCTTTAACCCTAAAATATTAACATGCTTTTGATGCACGTCTCATAAAATTCACAATTTCTAATCTGAGAGTAAGTACATAATTCAATAGGAAACATTTCTTCAAGTTAATTTTTTATCATCTAGTAGTTTGAACAGATTCATGCAATTGTGAAAAGCAGACATTGATTTAGACCATTTTCAAACAAAAATCAAGCAACAAATTCAAAATTTAACGAGGAAAAAAGGTAACACAAGAATTAGAAGCAATGTAAAAGCCATACAAATTGAGAAAGTAAGAAGTAATTATTCCCAAAGAATTGCAGATAAACTTAGCGTGTTACCAGAGGAAACTGTAATACAAAACGAATGGATAGCAATAGAAAAAATGGTAAAACAAACAGAAAAGCAGAAACTAACATGTGAGCAAACGAAAATGAAATCAAGCTTGGCTTTGAAATATTTGTTGTATGAATAATATGTTGGTGGCACTGTAAGTCTATGTCAAATTCGAGGTTAGCAGGTTAGGCTTTGCATCAATGTGCGTCAAAACTGACGGAAAACTTAACCTGCTAACCTCGAATTTGACATAGACCTGTACCACCAACATATTTCTCATACAACAAATATTTCAAAGCCAAGCTTGATTTCATTTTCGTTTGCTCACATGTTAGGTATAAGAAAGTAAGTTAAGCTGGTTTGATGCAGAATGCAAGAAGAAGTTGTTACAAGAAAGAAAAAACGTAAGATTAAAACTTTTACAAGAGCAGAATCTGGACAAACAAAAAAAGTTTAAATAGACAAGGGGAAAAGTACACATGCTTTGCAGAACAAAGAAGAGAGACTGCAAAAAAATGATAGAGCAGATAGAAGAAAACTGTATAAATACATGGCAATAGAAAAGAAAAGCTATCACGCTAGATCAGCAATATTCAAAAACGAGAAAGGGGAACTTATTGCAGAGGACAATAAGATGTTGAAAATGTCGCTAGATAATTTTAGCAAAATTTTAACAACTCGAGGCAAAAATAATTACTATAATTCCTCTGTTCGTGTTCTTTATAGACGCCAAAGTGTAAAGAAAGTCTCAAAACTAAGTGGTTTTTGACCACAAAGCAAACTTCTGAAACTATCAAATTTTACAAACAATTTCCTCCGCGAACAAGAAATCAAGGTGATGGGGTGACCAGCCATGACTCCAGGCTTAAATGCAATCGCACACGTTTGGAATCTACTCGACAGGCGTATTAGGAAGCGTCCTGCTGCACCTCAGACTCTTTAGGGGTTAGCTGAAGTTCTTACGTTAAGACGTCTCATTCGCAGCTTTTCTTGACGATGGCAGGCTGTCACTGATGCTAATGAAGCGCACACAGGCCACTAAAGTTTAGTATTTGAACACTAACAGAATTTCCATCATATTTTAAGTGATAAAACACATGTTGATTTTGGTAGTCTTCTCAATAATTGATGTTCATATTTGATGTTTGTATCTTGTTAAGTAATGTTGACCAACAGTATACGAAAATTGATAACTATGTCTTTAATTTGAAAAATGCTGCACAGCTAAAAAGGTATTCCATTAATTTTGTTGAGCAGTGTACTTAAAAGTATATAAATACTAAATACTTTTTGAAAATGAAATGTATTTAAATGCAAAATACCTACTTTTTCAGTGCAAAAAGTTGTTATAGTTATGTACCGGGTGTCCCAATAAGAATGGCTCTCGGCCCTATCTCGAACAATAATTGTCGTAAAGACTTGGGGTAAAAAATGTATAACTAAAATGGCCAAGAGAAAATGCTCGAAATTATTTTTAAGTTTTTAGAATGGCCGCCAGGGGGCGTAATCGCATTCTTGAATTTTAAATCCCGTTTTTTGAGAAATATTCTTATATTACAGATAGCTAAAATGGACACCGTTTTAAAGCTGAGATAAGTTTGATTCTTTTTCGTTAAATGATTTTTGCTCTATCTCTTAAGGGAAAGTGGTAGGGGGTGTCCGAACATTTTCGGAAATAAATGTCAATAACTTCAAAATGGTTGAACGGATTTTGTCAAACTTGGAGTTGTTGAAAAGGGCTTTTCTTAGGCTATCAACGCTGCCTTGAGCGGATTGTTTTAGATTGCTTGTGTCGCCGCTAGAGGGCATTTTGCGACAACACTACAAATGAAATGGATTTTCTCAAAAAAATTAAATGCAACGATATCACTTTTATTGCAACAAAAGATAGCCAAATAAGGGTCTAACACGCTAGTGAAAAGCGCATTTCGATATTGCTTTCCTAATCTAAAAGATCAGTAAAAGAAATGAAAACTCGAAATAATGTCGCCATTATTAAATCCTAATTATCGTTCTTTTAGCAAAATATATATAAATTTACTGTTAAAATACCAACATTATATTTAAAATGTCAATAATAATTAATACTCATTCAATATGATTGAATTCACTTCCGAAATTCTTGACAACCAAGGGCAAGTGGATGCAGTTTATACTGATCTTTCAAAGGCTTTTGATCGAATCGATCATGGGCTACTACTTATGAAATTGTACGGGTATGGTTTAGTATTTCTCTGGTGAGATTGCTGGAATCTTATCTGCTAGATAGGACTCAGATTGTAGAATATAATGGCTACTCTTCTGTACCAGTCACTGCTCAGTCTGGTGTACCTCAGGGGTTCATGCTTGGACCCTTACTATTTTTACTGTTTATTAACAACCTTGGGCTTACTTTGCAGTGCGAAACGTTAATGTTTGCAGATGATGTGAAGATATTTACATCAGTTGATTGTATCAATCTGCAAAGTAATTTAAATCTTCTTAGTGAATGGTGTACTAATAATAAACTAAATTTAAATGTAGCGAAATGTAAAGTTGTAACCTTTTCAAGGAAAGACCGCTCTGTAGCAAGTTAGATAGGTGTTACGAAATAAAAGATCTTGGTGTAATTTTTGACAGCGAATTGTCATTTAATACGCATATTGTGCAAATTGTATCATCTCCCAATAAAATGTTGGGTTACATAATGCGAAATTCAAAACAATTTTCTAATGTAATACCATTATAATGTTATTTTTTTCACTTGTACGATCGCATCTTGAATATTGCGCCTTAATATGGTCTCCTTACTATGATCGATATAAAGTGCTTATTGAGAGTATTCAACGTAAGTTTTTAAAATACCTTTGGTTTAGAGTGTATGATTCTTATCCAACCAGAGGGCTGTTGGCCGCCTTCCATATGTGTTCTCTTGATACTAGACGATCAATAATTGCTTTAACGTTTTTATACAAATTATTGCGTCACCAAATTGATTGTCTTTCAATTTTGGCTATGATTAATTTCCATACACCGAGAAGTAATAGTAGATTACAGTCCACTTTTTACTTACAAACAGCTAGAACTAATTTACTATTAAAATCTCCAATATTAGTTATGTGTTCACTATACAATCAAATTTGTGGCAAATGTGATATCTTTGAATGCACACTAAAATTGTTATTGGAAACTTATTATGAATATTGTTGATCAGTTTTATAAGTTTAATATGAATCGGTTAACAGATAAAATCAACGAAGTAATTTTCCATTGCCAAGCAGGCGGCGAACAAATTACAAACACATCTATTCACCAGCAAAACGCCCCAATCCTATACGAATTTTAAAAGAAAACCGTTGCAAGAATAAAACAATAAATTACGGCATGCCAGCTCAAAGGAACACCAATTTTCAAATGCAAACCTCTGCACAAACAAGACAATAAAGCGCCAACAGCCTGCCAGTCCTAAAATTGCAAGCAAATAACCCACCCCAATAAAACACCCGGGAGCCGACAAGCGGCGCCTCTGAAGGAAGCACCGGGCGCGCCGCCAAATTGAAATCCAAGTTCAATTAATAAAACGCTCCTAATCATAGTGCGCCCAATCAAAATTCCACATGAGGATACCTACAGATAGAAAACATTAGCCGCCACCTAATAAAACAACGCCCAAGTCTCTAGCACCCATACAGGTCGAGTAAAACGAATTTTTCCATCAGCTGGCGAAAGCATCGCAACTCACCGAGCGGGCACATTTCGCCCAAGAAAACAACAGATATTCGAAACCAGCGGAGGCTTAACATAAACGCATTTTGTAACAGTAAAATCAGGGCAACGGCTGAATACATCGGGCGAGGGTGCAAATATTACAAATTAAATTGTAATTAGCGGAAGGAAGCATCCAGGAAGGCGTAAATGGTATCAAAATCCATATAAAATTAGCGCGCATCCAGGGAAAACAAAGAGAACTCTTTAAACGCACATAGAAAATATATATATAATAATGCGTAAGCGCTTTTATACGCAGAACACGGGGACAAATTCCGATTTCAATTAATATGCAACGGAACCTAGCAAATGGGCTATCGTTAGAATCAGCATTTCAACGACTATTTATTGGGACACAAATCAAAGCGCTAATAGGTCACGCCGCGGAAATAACCGCGGAATTAGGAATCGCGATGAAAATAAGCAGTCATCCTCCTCCTCGGACCAATGAGAACCCAGGAAACTGAACACAAAGACCAGGGCTGCTTTAAATAGGGAGGCCCAGCCAGAAGAAATCACTCAACCCCGGAGAGTCAGCCAGCAGCATCCAGCCTTCCAGGACCAACTAGCAGCTCTCTCCAGGACCTCCAGCCGTCTTCTATTCAGGACTCTGACAGTTGGACAACTTCCACTTCCGGACTCAACCCAGGAGAGTCCATCAGCAGCCCTTCAGCTCCAGGACCACCTAGCAGCCTCCAGCCTTCCAGGACAACTCCGCCGAGACCATCCAGAAGCCATCTCCACTAGCAGCTCTCTCCAGGACCTCCAGCCGGCTCATTTTCCGACCACTGACGTTTGGGCAACCTTCGCTTCCGGACGCAACCAAGCCGAGCCGCAATCAGCCAGCATCCAGCTCCGAATTCGCCAGCAGCCCCAGGAATTGTCCAGGATCCACCTACAGCTCCCGCAGCTTCCAGGACGAGTCCACAGCCAGTCTGCTCCGAGCCAAACATCGCCCGCTCGCCATGGACACCCCCAGGTCTGCACGTAAGCCAGCCCTGACCCATTGGAGGTCTCGTCTTGCGCCCGCCGCCTGACAACGAACCTTGTGTTCCAGGAAAGGCCGCCCCATCACCTCCCGCGCCCCCAGCGCCCAAGACTAGGCGATTTTTTGTATATATGTTTTTGTTTTTCGTGTTTTTATATTTGTTTTCCTTTTGTATATATAATATTAAGTTTTCATATGTATCTGGTTGCCAATAGAAATAAAAGTATTAAAACAAAAAGTTTACTCCAATCGATTTAGCTGCATCGACAAGGGTAACACCTACACGCCCCCTCCTTCCATTGACGCCATTGTAGAACCTACCGCTGAGCAAAAGACCGAGGCGTGTTAAGTTATGTATTTCTAAGCTTACATCTATACCTTATCGTCGTAATTTTATATTTTTTTTTGTAATTTGCCTTTTAATTGGCTCTGCTGTTGGACAATAAATATTATTATGAATGTGGCTATATATAAAGCTATACTTTTTATTAAAATCTTGCCCTTTTAAATTCAATAATAATTCTTAATAATAATAAATCCAATTCTCTTATCTCAGGTGGTTCGCCAAATGACGTTTAATTGTCAAACTGATTTCTAAATCTCAACAAACCATGTAAACTGACAACTGTATCTTACATTAACATTTACTACCATTCAAAATTGCCTATGTAAGTACTTACTCAACTTTATGTTGTCACTCTTAAAATTGACAGTTATTTAAAATGCTTTGTCAACTTATCTAACAAACCTTAATAGCTGCTTACGTTTTCACTGCAAACACCAACCACCACTGAACCTTATCTTCAATAGTCTGCAGCACTCAATGTACCATTCACTAACAGCAACCCCTTTGATGGTACATGAATCCTTTCAATTTCCTTCGATCTGTCAAACCAACTGCTTAAATCTCCAATTCCAGTCCTGTCACCTCCTGGATGTCAGCGCTATACGATCCTAGTTCCTGCAACCTTCCTCTGGTTCTGTTAAGTCACGTTAACTACCCTGGCATCAAAATCCTGTCCTGGCTCCTACTGGAAAGCACTGTTCCTCCCAAATGTTACTGCTCCTTCTAGATGTCCAAGTCACAGCTGTCGTCCCTCTTAGATGTCTCCAACACACGATTCAAATCCTGGTAAGTTTCTTTCTTTTGATAAATTCCAATTCTAACTTTGTTCCATTTATTTGCAGATAATCTAATGCCTCAAGCAACATACACCAAATATCCAAATCAAATTATAAATTGTAAAATACCTCTTCTTATGTCTTGTACGTATGAATAAATCCAAATTCCATTAACTAGTATTAAGTCCTTTATTCCATTTCCAATTACTTGTATCTGTAGCTCTTCTTATTACACAATATCACAATATTCTTTCCAATTTTAATATTTCATTTGATCTTCACCTCAGAGATTTGTTTTAAGCCTTTCTTAATTTGTAAGTACAAAAATTATATAAATTAAGGCAGAGATTCGATTTTTTATTCTTCCAAAATTATCATATCTAAAATACGTACATGTTTTTATGAGTTGTTTTTATGTAACTAACTTTTAAACAAAAAACTTGTTCTGGTTGGATACTATTCTTACTGCACCCTTACTAATTTTAAATTATCCATTATTTACAATTTAACAATTCACATTATTATTATAACACATTTGTCAATCGTTACCTTGGCTTGTATTTTATTAAAATTTTATGTAACTATTAAATTAACATTCAATCAATACCAAAATCTCTTCTCTTATTGTCTCAATTAAATTTATTAATAATGTTTGAAATTTTTAACCCCAATCAAGATTTAATTATATCATTCTTCCAGCTTATTTGCTTCAAATATTTCTTTATTTAAATTAATTTCACTGCCTCATGTATCATAACAATATATTATTATTATTATTATATTGCCCTTATGTCCACACCAAATTTTTTTAGAGTAAATATCGAAATGCTATCTTTTGTTGCAATAAAAGTGATATCGTTGCATTTAATTTTTTTTTTTTAAACCATTTCATTTGTAGTGTTGTCGCAAAAGGCCCTCTAGCGGCAACAAGCAATCTAAATCAATCCGCTCAAGGCCATTTTGAAGTTATTGACATTTATTTCCGAAAATGTTTCGAACAATCCCCACCACTTTCCCTTAAGAGATAGAACAAAATGCATTTAACGAAAAAAAATCGAATTTATCTCAGCTTTAAAACGGTGTCCATGTTACCTATCTGTAATATAAGAATATTTCTCAAAAAACGGGATTTAAAATTCAAGAATGCGATTACACCCCCTGGCGGCCCATTCTAGAAACTTAAAAATAATTTCCAGCATTTTCTCTGGTCCGCTTAAATAAGTACCAAGTAGCCACTCGTCATTTTTAAGAAATGCCACTTTTAATAAGTACGCGATAGGTCAACAATGCATAACTTGTAGTAAAGAAACATGAAAATTTTGGTGTTTTGTGTGTTGTTTGATAACAATTGATAAGTTATTTATTAATTATTACTACTTTAAACAAGGCCACTACGTAGATTAGACCTTACTAGAAAATTATACCGGGTGTCTTAAAATGAATTACATCTAGTATGCTTTGAATTTCCATAATGCAATCTAAAATTTTACTTGAAATTGGTAAGACTGTAAGTCTATGTCAAATTCGAGGTTAGCAGGTTAGATTTTGCGTCAGTCTGTGTCAAAACTGATGCAAAATCTAACCTGCTAACCTTGAATTTGACATAGACTTACAGCCTTACCAATTTCAAGTAAAATTTTAGATTGCATTATGGGAAATTCAAAGCATACTAGATGTAATTCATTTTAAGACACCCGGTACAATCCTGCCTTATCGCGTATTAATTAACAATGATGTATGCATGTATTATCAGTAACCTCATTTTACCTTGCGATATAGAGGCTGGTATCTGAATGTCATTTTTTGGCAGTGGTCTATTAGGGGTACGGACGTTTCGCCCCGACCCTTTCGCCCCCGCCGTTTTGCCCCCAACCGTTTCGCCCCCTAACCGTTTCGCCCCCCGAAGTTTTACTTCTAGCTTTAGCCAGCTTCGCTGTTTCCAGTTGCACCACGAGGAGGTAGCTAGTAGAATTGCTGCAACCGTTTTTTTATTATTACTTTTTAAATTTTTTGGTGCTTGTGTTCTAATTTTTTTTTTTTTTTATTTTTATTGGTTTTTGTTTGTTGGTGTTTGTGTTTTAACTTTAGAGTTTATTAGTAGGTACAGCTGCGGAAATATAAAGCGGGACACTAAAATTTGCCTAAGTTCAATTTTCTGAATGAATTCATTGTTGGTGCTATCCCAAGTTGCTTATATTGCATTAACAAGTTCTTTTTGGTTCATTGGTATGTGGTAGATAGGATTTCATAAACAATTAGGAAGCAAAATTGCAATATTCAAATTGTGAAAAATTGTCTTACATGACTTGTCCCGGTTTATGTTTCCGCGACTGTACATATAAAGAAAGAAAAATCTTTTAACATCTATATTCCGATGTACAGCCAAAATAAATTCAAAATTCAAAATTCTACGCAATCCCACGCAAGTAATCAACAACTTGACGATTTTCAAAATCTTCAACGATTCTTTTCACACGAGCTGATATTGCGACATACTTTTTATTTCTTGGATTAAAAAATTTTAAAAAACGTTGCAGAAATCCTACTAGCTACCTCCTCGTGGTACAACTGGAAACAGCTTAAGCTGGCTAAAGCTAGAGGTAAAACTACGGGGGCGAAACGGTTCGGGGGCGAAACGGCGGGGGCGAAACGGTCGGGGGCGAAACGGCGGGGGCGAAAAGTCCGTAAACCGGTCTATTATGACATGTTTTATCAGATTTTTTCCAAAGTCTAGGGTGTATATCACACGACGTTTCAAGAGTTTTGATCTACTCCCGTCTTCAGGTGTTCCTGGTTAGTCCTGAGTGGTAAGAGTGACAGACTAGTAATCACAGCGATCAGGCGTTCCCGGGTTCAAACCCCGGGAGAGGCACAAGTTTACGTATAAAGACGTACAATATCAGTCTTTCTCAGGACTAACCAGGACCACCTGAAGACGGGAGTAGATCAAAACTCACGAAACGTCGTATGGTATACACCCTAGACAGTGGAAAAAGTCCGATAAAACATATCATAGAGGCTGGTGCTTTATATGCTTTAGCATCGACTTAAAAATTACATGTGGCTACATAATATTTTTAAAACTCAATTACTAGCCATAATACAAATTAAATTCTATGTTAACAAAAAGCATGCTACAGATTAGAGAAGTTCTATTGTTTACAATGACTCCCGCAATCAAGTTTATTTTTGATCTGTGTTCTGCGAATTTTGAAGTTAGATAAACATTATAGTGTAACCGAGCTGCCACCATTTTTTTCCGATGGTTGAAGGTTAAGGGTAGTTTTTAAATAAAACCAAAGAGCAATGCTCTTTGATAAAACATAAGTAAATCTTAAGAATGATATAATAAAAAAATTAAATCGATAGGATTCATTAAGGCAGGTTTTCTCTGCTAATACCCCTTAATTCAGTGACTTAATTTAAGACAATAACCTATTCACAATTAACCTTACTTAAACGCTGCATTACATGGAAAACAGGAGATCCCTGCTATAATTCATTATTACCGCTAACATAAATTAAGACAATTTACGATGAAACCTAACTTCCCCATTGGTTACTTGTATTAATCTAATTTTAAACCCCCAAACTGAGATAGATATTGCAAGACATAAAGCAAATTATTAATAGTAGTTTAAATCAAACCTGGTAGATGAACCTCGGGGTTGTTGACGAGCTCCCAGTTTATTTACTTGCAATAGGCGAATCGACAGATATACTTTTGCACATGGTTATTAGAATAATTTGGGATTATACAATGTAAGAGACGGCTTCTCTTCCTACCAAATTGGCACTATCACACACCCATAATTTAGATCGATTCAAATTAATCAGTTGTCATTATTTCATTTTTAACCCGTGCTCTTTACCGAGCATGCTGGAATTCCAACCAGTCGTGCGTATTTTCCGAACTCCCTTGACTAATGCATTTCAATTAATTATCCCTCCAAATAATTTTGAAAAATGTGACATCGTTTAATCCGAACTGCCTCTGGGTTTTTATGTTTTGACTATTCAACTATTTCGTTCTTTCAAAAAATCACGTTGGAATTTGTTTGAGTTTTGCAATTCGTACATATCTCATGAGCACGATTTCTACTCTGCAAGACTGCAATTGTTGCCTAAGAAACTTGAGCTGGTTGTTTGTTCGCTTCCTGGAGGTTATATCTAGGAGTTGAGCACCTTCTTGGAGCTGAGAAAATCCGCACTTGCCAGCATCCAGCATTATCTTCCAGCAGACAAAATAGATGACACATAACAAACACTTGAATGTGTCCAGGTACCTTTAATATATGCACAATTTGTTTTTGACTGCATGAACATTTCTTACAGCCAAAATCCCTTCTTATTCTTTACTTTATACTTTATAGGTCCTGGAAAGTTTTTGCCTTCTCCACTAGCTTCCTCCATTCTATTCTGTTATTTATTATATTCTTCCATTTTTTTATTTTCATTGTTTTAATATCATCTTCTACTTGGTTTTTCCATCTTAATTTTGGCCGTCCTTTTGGTCTTGTTATTAGCAGTATCCAATCTGTAATTACTCGTTGTGGTGAATTTATTTCTTTCCTGTAAATATGGCCATACCATCTAATTCTTTGAGCCTTACATACTCTGACAATGTCTTCTTTTTGTAACATTCTGTCGATCTCGTAATTCATTAATGGTCTCGTTTCATCTTCTTGTTCTTTTTTGGGTCCCATAATTGTTCTAATGCTTCGTTTTTCGAAAATTCTCAATAGTTCTTCTTCTTTCTTTGTTAGGCTCATGGTTTCCACTGCACACGTTGCAATTGGGCGTATCATTGTTTTATATATTTTTACTCGTGTTTCTACTAAGCTTCTTGTCTTTTAGAATTTTTTTGTTTGCGTACAGCGCCCTATTCCCTTGTTGTATTCTGTGTTCTACATACGATCTTTCATGGCTCCTATGTATCATCCCACCTAAGTATTTGAAAGTTTCGACTTCTTCGAATTTATAGTTGTTAATTTTTATTTTCTTAATTTCTTTCTGTTTTCTGCCGCAGTGCATATACTTTTGTTTTTGTCTCATTTATTTCCAATCCTCTATCTTTTGATCTTTGTTCTATTATGCTGAATGTCCTTACTAGTTCTTCTTTTGTTCTTGCCACTATGGCAATATCATCCGCGTAAGCTATTAGTTGGACAGATTTAGTGT
Source organism: Agriotes lineatus (assembly GCA_940337035.1). Lineage (NCBI taxonomy): Eukaryota > Metazoa > Arthropoda > Insecta > Coleoptera > Elateridae > Agriotes > Agriotes lineatus. The sequence continues at coordinate 22,896,622 of OW679198.1, read as the reverse complement.
AGATTGTTCCACAGTGTTTTGCTTCCCTAATGATAATATTAACGGATATGATGAACAGCAATGCTGATAAGGCATCTCCTTGTCTCACACCCTTGCCTACTTCAAACTCTTCTGTTGGGCCTTGGCTGAGGAGTACCGACGTCGTTGATTCTTTCATTGACATCTTGATTAGTTGTATCAGTTTTCCAGGAATTTTAAAATCTTTTAGGTCCTCAATCATTTTCGCTCTAATTAAGCTGTCAAAAGCTTGTTTGTAGTCAAGAGAATATGTATGTCAATGTTGTATTCATAACTTCTTTCCGTGATCTGCCTAATTGTGTGTATGGCGTCGATCGTTGATTTGTCTTTTCTATATCCTAATTGATAGTCTCCTAGGCTTTTTTCTGCATGCTTTGCGATTCTGGTCTTTATTATCATCGTTAGGACTTTGTATGCTGCATTGAGTAGGGTGATTGCTCTGTAATTCTTGCATTTGGCCGTATCTCCTTTTTTTGGTATAGGTACTATCAAGCCCCTTCTCCACTCTGAAGGCATTTCCTCGCTAATCCATATTTTTACAATTAACTTATGCATTTTTCTAAGTAATTCTTTCCCTCCATATTTTATCATTTCGGCTGTTATGCTGTCACACCCTGCTGCTTTTTTGTTTTTCATCTTTGATACATGTTCTTCCACTTCTTCAATGTCCGGTATTTTTTCTAGCCCTTCAGGTTGTTCATTTATTTCTCTTGTCTCATCTAGAGGGATGCTATTCTCTTCTTTGCAGAGGTTGCTGAAATATTTCTTCCATTCTTTCTCTTCTATTTTGTCTGTTGTCTTGGATTTTCTTGTGTTTCTTTTTTTCATATATTGGTATAATAATCTAGAATTGTTCTTTTTGTTTTCCTTTTCTATTTCTTCTAGAACTTTCTCTATCCATTTCTTTTTCTTTTCTTGGCATATTTTGTTTGCTTGCTTCTTCTTTCTTGATATTGTAACGTATCCTCTTCGCTGTTTGTTCTAATCCACTCGTTTCTATCTTTATTTTTCTCTTTTATGATATTTTCACATTCCTTGTCAAACCAGTGGTTCTTTCTTCTTTTCGTGTTAACCCCAATAGTGTTCTCTCATCTAACACTGCTGTTTTGATCTGCATCCAGTTTTCCTCTATACTGTGTTTCTTTTCCTGCTGTTAAACTATTCTGCACCTCCTCTTTGTAGTTTTGTAGAGTTTTCTCGTTTTCTAGCTCATCTATATTCCATTTTTTTCTCTTAATCTCCTTTCTTTCATCAATCTTTTTTTACCTTTATGTTTGTTATCACTAGGAAGTGATGAGAGTATATTTGCGCCTCTGTAAGATCTGACATCGTTAATAGATTTACAGTGCTCTTTTTTCACTAAGACGTGATCAATCTGGCTTCCGTCTTTTCCATTTGGATGCATCCAAGTGATTTTGTGGGCTCGTTTGTGTTTAAATTATGCGCAAGTTGTTGTTAGCAGTAGCAAGATTGCCCAGCATTTGTCCATTGTTATTCGTTCGCATGTGTGGGGTATGCTTCCATGCTGTTTCTTCTATCCACTTCTCTTTTCCAATTTGCGCGTTAAGGTATCCCATCAGTAAAACTAAGTCTTGTTTTGGCGCTTTTTCAGAGGTTTCTTCCAACTCTTCATAGAATGTTTGTTTTACATGCTCATCTGCAACTTCCGTTGGCGCATACACATTTATAATCGTTATATTATACGGTTTATTCTTAATTCGCATATATGATATTTTCTCGCTAATTAGTTTAAATAGCATTACTTGATTTTTCATCCTTCCCCTTGCTATGAAAGCATAACCTTGTTTATCTTCATTTGCATACCAGATGGCGTATTCTCCTTTATCTATTTTCCCCGTACCACCCCATCTCATTTCCTGAAGGTTAGCTATTTCAATATTGAATTTTTTCAGTTCATTTGCTACCTCTTGTAGTTTGCCTGGTTTCAGTAAGGTTTTAATATTCCATGTTCCTATTCTAAGACTTTGTTTTCTGCATCTTTTCCTTTTCTTTTTACTTTTTGCAATTCTTGTGTTTACCATTGTGCAACTATCCATCTTATTTGCGGTTGTCATCAATATTTCAGTCCGTCGTTCAATTTCTAGTAGTTTTTTTAATTTTGCTGATTTCGATTTGTCCTTGTGATATTCCTGAATGTTTTGCGTAATCCTTCTTCCACTACTTCTGTCTTGTCTTTATCAAAGGGTACTAATGTTGCTTGAGCCCAGTTCTTCTTTTTTGGTATTGCCCCTTTGGAGGGACTGGATTCTTCTTCATCTGTGGATCTGCTTCTTTTCTTTAGTTCTTCAGATTCTTTGTTTGGTTTTGTGTTCTGTGCATCCATATCAGCTTCTATGATGTCTTCTATTTTCCATTCTTCCCCATTTATTAATAGTTTACCTTTTTTAATTATTGCTCTTAGTCCCTTTTTCCTTGCATCAACTAAATAAGGTAATAATTGCTTGTTTTCTTATCGAGATCTTCACACACTCCTATTTTTGTGCCTGCCAGTTTCTTCGTGCTTCTCATGATCTCCCATTTCTTCATCATTGTTGTGATCTTTATCGGTCTATTTTTATTTTCTTTTCTTTCTCCCAGTCTGTTTATGGCATCTATGTCGCTATCGGTAAGTTGCACCTCCATTTTCCCTCTTATTGTTTCTAAAACTCTCTCTCTCAGTGTTGTTAAATCTTCTTTTTCCTCTTTAATATCTTCGGGGATTCCAAAAATTATTAAGTTCTTTTTCCTTAATTCATATTCCAGTTTTTCAATCCTTGATTCCTGATCGTGTATAGTTTCTTCAAGTTTTTTAATTTTCTCTGTTTGTTGCTTCGAATTTTTGTTAGTCTCGTCAATTTTTCCTTCTACCTGTAATAACTTCTTCATAATATTGCTAAGCGTTATTTCATCTTTTTCTGCCATTGCAATTTCTTTTGTTTCAAAGACTAGTTTCGTTATTTAGTAATATTAGGGAGAATTATCGCCGTTTGGCTCAGACAAGTTTTATTTATTGTTAACCTATCCTTACATACAAATGCATAACGTGAATTCCCTCCCAAAAAGATGTATCAAGGATGCAAGCAGCCCAAAATGACATTACTATGAAGAGCTGTACAAGACGTAACCAAATAAGAAACTAAGATATTTGCAATGGACTACATATTGTCTCCATAAACAACAAAGTAAGACAATACAGGGAAACGTGGAGAGATCATGTGTACAGAATGGATAAAATGAGAATACGTAAGCAAATAATGACAAAATCCAAGAGGGACGAGAGACCCTGAGCAACCAAGAAAACGCTGAAAAGACTTATAATATCGGAACAGTCATCAATGTCAACAACATGAGAGGTAGAAGTTTTCAAATTCCTGTCGTAATTTTATTTTGCTTCAAATAGTTTTACTGATCAATATACAGGGTCTTTAAAAAATACGTTCGGCTAAGAGATACAGTAAATAAGAGCGAAGAATAATATGCAGGAGGATTGCACTACACAAACTAAAAGAACCTGAAAAACAAAAAGAATACCAAGATAAGACACGAAACAAGGCTTATATACTAGCAAAGAGCATATAATAATGAGAAGAGGCGCAAGCTTATGGCTGTAAACGTATTGCTTGTTAATTGGGTTGCATACCACTTTTCTCGAATTAAAATGTGGAGAAACCAAACGTTATTTTAGGTTTTCTACCTGAAACCAGCGGCTCAACCCTCAAGTGACTCGAGCGCGAAGATAAATTGCCCATGTTGCCAGATTTGTTGCTGCCGTATTTTAAGGTCGTACCAAAGAGCATATATGCTCTTTGGTCGTACGGATCGGCAAACTTCAAGGAATTTTACAATCCAGATATTCGAATTTGTTAAAATCCGAAAAGGCATTTTTCCGAAATTAAGTAAGATTTCAATAAGGTCGCCAATGCGCGCGCAAAATTCTTTGTTGTTGTAAAAAGCGTGTTTTAACAAGAACGATTTTATTGTTATTTTAAATTTATTAATCGGTATCATTCGAATATCCGGAGGTAATAAATTAAAAAACTTCGGTGCATGGTATAATGGCCCGTTTCGGCTTTTATTGAGGCGCAGGTAATCAATGCAGATATTATTTTTATGTATGCTTGCATTTGGTGTACCGCCGACGGAAACTCTAATCTAGCCGTGTTAATGAATTTTAGTTACAAAAATTCTGTAAATGTTCTTTTACAGTTGTCTAAATAAGGAGATTTTTAGAACATGTAATTGGACAAAGACAAATCTCTTTATTTGGACAACTGTAAAAGAACATTTACGGATTTTTGTTACAGCAATTCATTAACAGGGCTAGATTAAAGTTTCTAGAAGCCATTTAAATAGGTATTAATTAGAATGGAAAAATATTCCACTTAAAAAACGCCTTGCATGGAAAACCTAAAAATTATGCAAACATACTACTTTTCGGTAAATAATAAAAAATTTAAGAAGTAATTAACATTTTATATTATTTTTCCCAATTATAAATCTTTAAAGTGTTCACATCAAAGAGCATTGCTCTTTGGTTCACATAAAAAAATTAATTTTAATATTAAGCCTTTGTATGTGAAATTTTGAAAATATTTAAAAAATTTAAAAATTACTTTTTAGCTAAAGTTAAAAAATAGGTGTTTTCTAGCTTTGAGATTGTTCAGTTAGCTAAAAATAACACACTCTAAAAAAATCTCAGAGGTTTTATTATTTACCGAAAAGTATTATCTTTGCATAATTTTTACGTTTTTTATGCAATGCGCTTTTTAGGAGAAATATTTTTCAATTCTAATTAATATACCGGGTGTCCATTCTCAAAGTCGAACATAGGTAATTAACATTAGAGCATTCACTCATTCTTCATTAAAATAATTCATTTTTCTGTAGATAATTTTAACAGACGTTGACAGAAAATACCTGATTTACGTCAACTAATTACCAATTTTTTTGACAAATGCTGTCGAACTTGAAAATCAAGGCATGGCATATTTAAAAATTCCCAAGCTTTAAATTAATATTTTAAAATAAAAATCGCATCTTGAATATTATTATTGGTATCATTTGATGTGTAATAATTTTATCTTCCCATTGATACCATTACCTTCCCTGTAAGTTGAATTGGCGAGCAGGAATCGGCAAAAACGTTCAATACAATATTAATCGCCTATGTTCGACTTTGAGAACGGACACCCGGTATATTTAAATGGCTTCAAGAAACTATAATCTACCACTGTTAATGAGTTACTGTTACAAAAATCCTGTAAATTTTTCTTTATCCAATTACATGTTCTAAAAAATTCCTTTAAATATTTAATTACCGCAAAATATAGACTACCAATTTGACAGTTTATACTAAAATAAAGTTGATCATTGCCCACTAGTAATGAACCTAAACGTTTGTATTGCAGTGTTAGGTGGGTTGTATTACCTTTTTCGACGACTGACATCGAAAGTAGATTTTTTTCACTGTCATTTGACAACAGAAAGTTGACATTTGCCGCTGAGCGTGCGTTTTCATCACTTTGCCGCTCGCCGAGCGTTTTGGGTTTCCGCGTGAACAAAATAGGTAGCCACGTCCGAATGTTTCCTTGACAATTCCAAAAAATCAAGTATGCCTTGGAAATTATTAAAAAAATTTATTTTTCTGTAGATTAGCGTGCCTTTTATGTAGTAAATACGACAAAAAGTTATTAAGAAAAGTTGTTTAGAATCAACATTTAGGCCCTTATACCAAATTTCAAAATCCTCGGCCAACTTTGATCTCTTTACAAACTGCAGTGAAATTAAACCAGATTACTAACGATTCTGCTACAGATACTGCGAAATTCATTGCAAATATGAATAACATTTTTGATGGACTAAATAGCAGACACTTCCTAGATCGCAACAAAAATCAACGTCCGTTATCAGTATTTAATAACAACCCTGAAAATATTCTAAAAGAAGGTAAAGAGTTATTTCAAAATATAAAACTTACGTCGCAGAATTCGAAAATAAAGTCTAATGTCTACTGCATTGATGGATTTATTTGGACAATTACTGGAATACTATCACTTTGGGAGGATTTGAAAAAAGAAGACATCAAATATTTACTTACTTCACATTTAAATCAGGACCCTATTGAAAACTTTTTTTCTGTAATTCGTAGCAGAGCCGGATACAATCCATTTCCAACTGTTCAGCAATTCAGAATTTCGATGCAACACAATATGTTCATAAGGCTTCAAAAAGACATCAACGCAAGCAATTGCGAAGTCGATGAAGACATGGAGCACTTAGAATTGAGCAATTTAAAAAATGCTCTAGAATCTTCATACGTACCACGTGGGTAAACCTTATTAAAATTTTCGGTATATTTGGATGTTGTTGTTTAGATTTTAGTGGTGATGTAGAAGTCGTAAACAATGCCTCAGTAACGACAGATTTAGAAGGTATAGTATTCTCTGACTTGTATTGAAAATATTTATATACAAATTATTATGTTTAAAGGATCTCGTAATGTCTTACAAAATGAGTGCTTGGAAGATAAAGACAGTCAAGTGCAAGATGTAGTTTTAGACGATTCCCCAGCTTCGTTACAAACTAGTACAAATACTTACGTGGCTGGGTATTTAGCAAATTCTGTACTAAACAAATTTAAATGTAATTATTGTGCAGATGTACTTTTAAAATGTTCAGAGGAGCCATTAGAAGAAAATGAAGCATTTATTTTCGCTAAAGATTATATAATGTTAGTCACATAAAATATTTAAAACGACCATCTAACGAATTTAATGCTTTTATAAGTATTTTGAAACTAAAAAACAGAAAGACACCAAACAACGACGAAATAGCCAACGAATTCCTCAAATACGGTGGGGAAACACTTGTCAAGGAACTAACAACATTGTTCAATGCAATACTAGTACAGGGTGAGATGCCACGAGAGTGGAAGAGAAGCATTACCATACCACTATTTAAGAAGGGGGACAAAAAGGAACCATCGAACTATAGAGGCATTACACTGCTCAGTTCAGTAATGAAACTTCTCACAGGCATAATCGCAAGGGAGATATCCTCCATCATCCCAATCAACGAAGAACAACAGGGCTTTAGAAAAAATCGATCCACCATAGACGCTATATTTATCATAAGACAAATAGCAGAAAAAGCCCTGGAATATAACACACCTGCTTACATGTGCTTTGTGGACCTCACAAAAGCATTCGACCGCATAAAACTCAGAGATGTCCTGACAATACTCGAAGAAAAACAAATACCTAAGCAATACATTCGTATAATTAAAGACGCAAATACTAACAACACCACTAGGGTAAGAGCGAAAATAAATTAACGAAAGAAGTTAAAACTAACACAGGAATTCGACAAGGCGATAGTCTAAGCCCCCTACTGTTTAACGTCGTAATGGATAAAATTGTGGACTTCGTCAAATCAAGTAATCCCGGATACATACTCGGTAACAACAAGGTTAACATCATCTGCTATGCGGACGACGCAACACTAATAGCCGAAACAGAAAACGACCTACAACGGCTGCTGTATAGATTCAAAACCATCGCCGACAAATACAATATGACTATCTCAACATCAAAGACAAAAGCAATGGTCATATCGAAAGAACCGGTAAGGTGCAAGTTAACGATTAACAATACCCCAATCGAGCAGGTAATGTCGATCTGCTATCTGGGCAGCTACGAATATCTAGCTACGGAAACCTTAAAAGCGATGTCACACACCAGGTCAACAAAGCAGCTTCAATATCGGGACATCTTAAAGAAACAATCTGGAAAAACAAGCACCTAACAATTGACTGTAAATCCAGAATTTACAAAACATGTGTAAGGCCAGTCTTGACATACAGTGCCGAAACCAGAGCCGACACCTCAACAACAAAACGACTAATGAGGACAACGGAAATGAAAGCACTAAGGACAATGGCTGGATACACAATGTGGGACAGACAGCGGAATACAGATATAAGAGACAAATGCAAAGTAGGAGATACAGTACGATGGGTAAGAAAACGAAGACGGGAGTGGAATGAGCATGTATCCAGAATGACTGATACCAGCATAGCTAAAATATCCCGCAACGGCAAGCCCCAGGGCAGAAGACCACCAGGAAGACCTTCAAAGAGATGGCGCGACAGTTGGCAGTCTACATCCCAAGAACAACCACAACAACCAGCATAATGTTTCCAGAATATAAACAGGCGATATCGCCTTCTTAAAGCTGAAGAAGAAGAAGATAAGTATTTTGATAAAACAATTTTCCACATTTTATGAAAATAATAAATTATGTAACAGTGTAACTGTAAATATACAAAAAGAATGTATAACAATTATGAAAGATTTTAGAAATTTAACCTGCGAAACTCATTTACATTATGTCATTTCTCTTTTTATTAAAATTATGATTAACAGAATTCACAAAAATATAATTCAAAAGGTACATTATAATAATTCTAAAAATAAACTTCGAATTTTGTCATCTCAATAAGGCAGGCTACAGTGAAATGAATGCTTCATTTTACGATGTTCCACAGATTTTATTCGAGATATTATTAACTAAAAATAAATTTTAATTGTACAGAATAACTTGTTTACAACTTGAATTGAATTTCCTATAGTAGTCTTGCACGTGTGGTTGCACGTGTGGCGATGCGGCAAACACGATCGTTGACAAAGAAAACAAAATACACCGTTCATTTTCAATGGAATGTGCCGCCTTTAAAATAATCGTCTAGCGGTCATATTTATTTAGCAGTGCCTCGATTTTTTTTGCTGAATATCAAATTGATATACGAACTCTAGCTCCAGTATATCTGATTTGAAAATAATGATAAATGATGTAGATAGGGGTGGCTTTTTGGAATTACCTAAGTCAAAAAATAATGCTGTTATAATATTTAAGATCATTTAGTAGCTTATTTGTGTATAATGACGTTTCTTTTACGCACAGTAGTAAACGGCCATAAATAACTCGACCCTTAGCTTTAAGAGCCGTTGGGTTGGATGTCTTTTGTTGTCGGACGGGTTAAATCTAGCCCAGATTTGCCAATGGTCCGTTTCCTGTTTTAAGTGACCCTTGTGAAATGTGTTAGATTTGGGCATATACCATTAGCGCGTGGCGGTCACAAAACCCAGAGGGGCATCACAATTCTATAATCCCCAATACGAAAAATTGAATACCATTTGCGCGCTGTGGTCAAATTTAACCTTTCCCAGAACTGAATCATTTTAAGCAATAAAAAGGGTGTAGGTACCTATATTTACATCTCTTGAAGGCACATTATTTTACGACCTACTTCTAATAGGTATAGCTAGGGTGAATATCTACTTGATTTATTGCGGAAGAAAAAACAAAAGAGATGGTTCTGTAACTTAGTAGATATACTGACTTATGTATTTACAAAATTACTATTAGACTCGATTTGCTAAATTTAAGACACCGCTTTTACAAAATTAATGCGGTCAATTTAATTAGTCTGATATAACCTAACTAAATTTGTTATATACATAATGCGTTTTTGTAAGCAGCATTTTTTACTTTACATTCTAAATGCACACTATTAATTTTCATGTAACAACTATTTGCATATTCTTTAATACGTCCAAAAATACAAAGATATTTTTAGTTTTGTGGTATTAAAATTACTATTAAAGACACTATGGGAAGATTCGCAAGCATTCTTTCTCTACTTGCAGAACAAGCTGCCCATAAAAATTGTAGAAATCTTGAGTTTTCTGAGATATAATAATAATCTACTAAATAATCACAGTATTGAGTAACTGGAGGATCAGTAGGCGCACAAGATATACATTCTTCCATAAAACAGTCTGCAACTTCCTCTGGATTTAAAAACAGTAAACCAAAAGTCCAATGCAACCAATTTCCTATTTCTGAATTTTTGTCCTTGTACTGATCAAGTCCTAGATTTTGAATTTTTCGAAACCACGCTTGTGTATGGTGTCACATTAATATCTGACCAAGTTAATTTCGCTCCGCTGTGGATTGCTTCTTCAAAATTAAACACAATTTCATTAGGGAAAAATTGTAAATGTTTGTTCTTTAAAAAATCACTGATCAATTTAAATACATAAAAATAAGTATCAACCCTTTTATTTGGTAGTAATGCAAATACTAATGGTATGTAATGACCATTTTGTACAATATGTAATGTAAACATTTGTACAAAATATTTTGGACTGTAATTAAAAGTGCCATCTACATATATTTTTTTATGTTGACTCAAAATTTCTAAATTTCGACCACAAGAAAATATAACAACATTAAGTTCACGGTTATTTAATACAAGAAATTGTATCATATTAGTTTCCGCATTTATAGCTTCTAATGACACCAAATAATTACTTACGTTTGGTGTACACCTGGAAATGAGGTAGGGTGATTCTAAGAATTAAGATTTCACTTTGGCCTAACCCGCACAACCCAGAAATCAGCTCATTAGCATAATCCCTTACTTGCGCGCAAATGGTATAGAAAGTTTGGGCCATAAAGGTTCTCTGCGGGGGTTGTTTTGACCGCGGCGCGCTGATGGTCAACACCCTTAGATTTTAAGAAGCTGTAAACAAACGGAGGAGGTCAGCTCAGGGAGCGATTGAAATAATAAATGTTTTATTGAGTTTACGGTGTTTTTAATTTATCACAATTAAAAACATTTTTCGAAATTATGCACGCAATTATGAAACTACAGTAAACTAGAGCTGATATTTACTTGATCACTCGATATACTATAATGCTGACAAAACTAATATAGCTGATTTTGTGAGGCCTGTGAAATCTGACACTTTATGTGGGTGAGCGCCCGACTCTGTTTTGGCTAAGAGACAATGGGAAATTTTGTCTGCGTTTCGTAACCCAAGTTACTTCGTTCGAAGGTTGTGTCAACCTTGGCAACACCGCACTTTAGTTTAAACCAACGAATTCTAGAATTATGGTTTTGCTCTGAGCTGTTTAACTGGGATCCCTCCTGCCAGAGGGATAAGACCTGGGAGCCTAGCGGGCGGGAGATTTTAAGCTATACGCTAATACTGCCTAGCGCTGAGTCTCTTCTCATTATATGCTCTTTGATACTAGTTCATTATATCATTCACAGCCAATATCATCTTCAGCTGTAGAGATTCTGTTGAGATTTGTTTGTTATTTAGTTTGAAACGATGCGAGATCATTTTGGGTTTCACTTCACTGTTCAATAATCAATTGTAAGCGATATTCTTTCAAGTCTGCATTATTATTGCAACACTTCAGTGTAGCAATTGTTTTTATATTTTCAATCGTTCGCAAGATATATCCACCTGTAAATCATCAGTACCTGGATGAACGTTATAATAAAAATTAAAAATAAGGTGTACACGAAATAATTTATTTCAACATAAATAAATATTTACATTTATGTGCAAATATACACATATAGCAACAACTGTGCAAAAGCTTTCTCGTTATTTATGAACATGGTGAAAGCACAACAGACTAAAATATACACCTTTAAAATTTGAAATGGAGACAACCACAGAAAAATTATTACATAATTCATTCTCTACTCCTAATTAACAATAATTTTGAGTTCTTAATGGATTGTGTCGTCACATGATTACATGAAATACATCGATTATATAAATTAGATATTCAGACAACTTATTTAAAATTTTCTAATAAGCTTGTTAAATTACAACGGCATTTCGAAATTCACATCCAATTTAGCTGACCGCGCTAAGCTAATAATATTAGAGAGTTTCACTGCCAATCGGGCAGCTTCATCTAGATTATCGACGGGCAAGATCTTCATGCCTGAATTGGCAATCAATACTTTAGCGTCATCAACATTGGTACCTTGCAGACGGCAGATAATTGGCACTTTAATGCTCAATTCTTTGGTTGCAGCTATAATACCTTCGGCAATCACATCACACCTCATTATACCTCCGAAAATGTTAACAAGGATGGTATGCACTTTAGGATCGGCTGTAATAATTTTAAAAGCTTCCTTAACTGCCTGCGCAGTAGCACCACCGCCTACATCTAAGAAGTTGGCAGGGGAACCACCGTGCAACGAAATGATGTCCATGGTGGCCATGGCCAGACCGGCACCGTTAACCATGCATCCAATGTTTCCATCAAGTGCAATGTAATTCAGATCAAACTTAGAAGCTGCTACTTCCTTTTCATCCTCTTGGGTAAAGTCTCGCAAGGCAAAAAGCTCTTTTTGTCGGAAGGCTGCGTTGTCGTCAAATCGGAATTTTGCATCCAGGGCAAAATCTGTAATTAATGAAAACTGTTTCTTAACTACCACAATATTTTGCAAAGTACTTTATTATTATTTAAATAAAATATTTACTTACTAAATGTTAATGAAGTAAAAGGTAAAATTATATTATTCAGTGTGGTTCAGAAAGTTTACGACAGAAGGAAAAAAATAGAATATTATTATTATACAAAACTTATGTAATGTAGAATAAAATGGGATATACGTAACAGCTGTTAAAAGCTGCAAAATCAAATGGGCTATAAACTCATTTAACCTATTTTATCAGTTTCAGGATATTAAGCCTTTGTTTAGATATACTGCAACCCATAAACTATTGAACAAATCAGGGATGTTATGAATCATAACAGCCTTAGACGTCTTAAAATCCTAGCTCTACGAGCTCGGATTTCTGAACATCTAGGGCAGTTATGATGCCCATAACATTCCTAGATACGGTAATAGCTATAAATCACCTGGACTGGATGAAATTACTCCAGCCATTCTGCAGAAGGGACTAGACCAGGGCTGTCCAACATGTGGCCCGCGGCCGCATGCGGCCCGCGGATCGAATTCCCCTTAGAACAGAAAATAGACAGGAAGGCGCATTTCTTTTAACTTGGCTGTAACATCTAGGCGACGGAAACGGCCATTTTGAAAACCCATGGATGACTAATGAGGTGTGATACCGGTTTGACAGTTGTGGGTTTTAGTTAGTTTGAGACTAATTTTGGCTGTTCTCGGACCCCAAATACCAGGACTTTGGGCATTACATTCCATCAGTAAGTAGTAGTGCTTACAATACCGGACCAAAATCTTAATCCCGGTATTCGGTATTCAAAATTTTTAATACCGGGATACCGGTATTAAAACCGGTATTTCTATTAAAAAATTTACGTATTAAATCTATACTTAGTTATTACATCTAAAAATAATATCCAAAAAACAAATAAAAATGTGTGGTTAAAAATAACGTTGCTTACAAAAGGAATTCCATTAGCTTAAAATTTTTTTCTTTATAAGTAGATAAATAAATACAGTAGATGAAAAATATGACAAATAACAAATTCTAGCAATATAACAAAATTAAGTTTTCTTATGTGTAACTAATATAGAAACTAAAAAATTAAAATTGTCCATCAAATATTAATTTTCTTTATTAAAATGTGCTCTCAAAAAGCACTAATAATTGATGCTTTCATCATTATCATTAAGGGAAGACCGAATTTTTGTGCAGATTTGGCCGGCCGCAGTCAATAAGTCAATAAGTAATCATATACCTTTTTTAAATACGTCTCTTTTGTTCCAGTTTTTTCAGAGAACGTGATCTCATCTTTTATTTTGTGTTCAAATCTCGTTATTTTTTAAAATCTTAGGCACAGTTGTAAGTGTTTCTTCTACTGCCACCTTCAGTTTTCTCTTTAATACATCGCGGACAGACATCGAGCAAGATTCTAAAATACATATTTGTAACTTCTGTAAGTGATGTTTCTTCCTCTAAATTTGCATGTAAAACCCGTTTAGTTAAACATATAATTTTTTTTTCGTGAGTGTACCTTTAGGTATACGTTGAAATAACATCTCGTTGTCATCTTGTGAGCCTCTTTGTAGCTCTTGAAGTATCTGTGACAAATCTGTTCGTCTCTGTAAAATGCGAAATTTTAAAGCATCCAGTAGTTCCAAAGATATTAAATACCATTTGTGTTGGGAAAGAGCCTCCATCATAAATTTTAAAGATGTATCAGCCATTAAAAGATTTGCATCTTTTCGACATAATGCGTCTACTGCTAGTTTTATAGGAGTCAAGACGGCAATAGCTGCAGATAGTAAATTAAGTTAGTCAGAAAAAATTTTTAGCCTAACCTATATCAATCAGCGCTTTTTGAACACAATATCTTCATTCATAAAACTTTTCCAACATGAACATTATTATCTTGCTATATCCTAGCACTTTCTTATTGTGAGTGAAGATTTTGGTATATCTTTAAACCCCCTTGCACTCAAACCTTCTCTTATGTCATAAGAATTAATGAAAATATTAAGACAGGCCATCGCGAGCGGTCATGCGTGCGAGCACTTCTGGAAGTTTATTATTTTTATTGTTTTTCAAAATAACTCGTTATTAATAGTTTCGAAGCACCTTGTCCGTCACTATTAGAAAGTTCACATTTTTATTAAAATTTAATCCATACATTGTTTTTAAATGGGTATGAAGGCCACTAGTAGATCCTCCACCACATTTTATTTCTTTAGAACACTTCTTACATTTAGCCAATTGCCCACTTTTTTCTGTTAAGAAATGGTTCCAAATGGAAGCTTCATCGTTTCCTTTTCTGTACTCAGCAAAGGTTTTTTTATCCATGACCTCCAAGGGGTTATGGTATGTCTAATAATTAAAATATGATTAAATTAATTATGCTATAATTTGTTTCACTAAAAATGCTTTGAATAAATATTTTGATTTATTCGTCACATTATGAGACATATTTCAGTTTTAACTGTAATAAATATTTTTATACCTAAATGTAATTTTTATAGGTATACGTTAATACCGAAATACCGGTATTTTTGACTTCAATACCGGTTTTCAATGCCGGACAAAAATTGTCCGGGATCCCGGTATTCGGGATCCCGGAATCCCGGTATTGTAAGCTCTAGTAAGTAGTAATATTACTTTTCACTTCAAATAGAGAGATAATTTCTCTGAACATGTCACTTGTCATACATACTTGTACACAACAATAGTCATGGGCATAGAAGGGAACGTATAATGGGGTCATTATTTGTAATCACACAATCTGAGGAAGCAATTTAAATTACCGACAGTGACTGAAGTCACACAAAATCACATGTAGTCATAAATCACATAGTGTAAAGTGCACTTAATAAAACTGTTGAAATTGTTTGCTGCACATGCACCCTCTCGATATGATACGCCACTGCCAAAAGGAAACAACCATCCGCCATTTTGAACACCCATCGCGGTCGCACGGATTTCTTACAAATGCGGCTTCCTGTCTATTTTCTGTTCTAAGGAATTCCCCCTTGAGTCCACCAGTCCTGATCCTGTCATCTCCTTTTCTACCTGGGCTCTCCGGTCTGACGCGCTGTACTGTCTAACGGAGTAGACCTCCAACCCTTACCAGACCAGACTTCAAGGGCGATGACGTGTTGTACTGTCAGCCCGAGAAGTTCAAATTTTCCCCAAGAGCAAGACCGCTAGAATTCGATTTTACCTTGATTGATCGAATCCCTGAGGCTTTAATCCTGTCTTAATACGCTGTACTGTTTTGCAGGGCTAACTGCTTAAAAGCCATTTCCGACCGCCTAATTTGTAAATGCAAATCCCAGCGCCCCGAGAGGTGAAATGTAGGAATCGCAGCCTCTACCCCACTTGTGAGCGGTTAGAGTCCTGTAGCCGCCCTTCATAAACTCACATGCAGGGACTCTTTTTGGTCATTAAAAGGCGAATTCCTGGACTTTGACGTTCGATTCCGCAGCCCGTAAATTCTCTATCAGGGGAATGTCAACATCATTTTCCGGCTCAAGGCGAAAAAAAAATTCATCTGCAGGATTTGACACCGCGTTCGCTTCAAGAACGACGCCTAGCCGTCGTAAGGTACCAGCAACCTCTGCAGCAGGATTTAGGCACTAACGCCCGCTCCAGGTAACCCTTACAATCGCTAAATTCACCGGAAAATTACAGCTTAAAATCACTGCTGAGTGGAAGGTCAAGTTTGCAGGAACAAAAGACCTACTCAACCCATTCCCCGAAGAATCGGCGTGCGTACCGGCGGACTACCAATAGGGACCCGCAACACTCGCCGGTGCATTGGGTTGCAGCTCGACCCACGAAACCAGACATCGTTGCAGAAGAACATGTTAATTTTACACAATGTACAACTCGGAGTTATTTTTAATTAATCATTGTAACTAGCTAAAAACATTATATTTGTTTTGGTAATTATCTGGTGTTTTACCTAATCAAATATATATTTGAGTGAACGTATTTCTCCGATTTGAGCTTACTCGAGGGGTAAAAATTTGACGCCCTTAGTAAGGGGGTGAAATGTCACATCTCTATACGTAAATTTACATTAATTGATGTAATTTTTTTCTTTTGTCGGTATCTCAAGAACGAAAAGGAATTAACCTAACGCGAATATGAATTTTTTTGTTTAGAATCACTTTTAGAACATATGGTGTAAGTTTGTCGGTTACCTCAGGGAACACCCCGTATATCTCTTTCATGTTTCAATGCTTTTTGTAATGTAACCTAAGCTTCTTGAATAAATAAAAATTAGTATTGAAATATACACGTTTTATATTTATTACAAATCACTCACAAAGTCTCATACGACACATTTTATGATGCGGCCCTCATAACCTTCAAATTTGTTACAGTGGCCCTTGAACCCCTTTAAGTTGGACAGCCCTGGACTAGACTGTCTAATTACCAGAATTTGTAGTTCTGAGAACCAGCATGGCTCTTAACTATCTCTCGAGAATATAGAGACTAATCAGGGTGGTTTGCATACCAAAGACTGGTCGAGCTGACTATTCTCAGGCAAAATTACAGACCCATTAGTCGTATGTCCTTTGCACTTCAATGAAGAAACTGCTCATCAGACATATCAGGAATTGTGTACCGGTCAACAGTCCCGTCATCGAGAAGAGTTAGACAGAGCAGGGTTATCAACAGAAATAGCACTAACCATTTTACCGGAAGAATTGAAAACTTGCTGGAGAACAAAGAGATCCTTCTAGGGGCCTTTTTGGACATAAAGAGCCTTTGACTTTATCGCTGCAGCCATAAAAAATCTGGGGCTGGAGAAAACCTACCACAAGTGCATAGATTGCATGCTAAAAGGTAGGGTGGTACACACATGACTACTAGGATAAGACCCTGGCAGTTCGGGTAGCAAGGGGTTGCCCAAAGGAGGAAGTTCTCTTTCCACTGCTCTGGAACCTTGTTATGTTATAAACAGTAATGAAGGATTTACTCCCTTAGGATACGGGGATGACGTGGTCATTCTAGTGGAAGGGAGATTTATTAACACAATCAACAGGCCCTGCACGTTGTCAATAGGTCAATCGATAGAAAAGGCCTTAGAAGCAGTCCACAATCGACACAACAGTTCCACTTACGTGAAGGAAGACTTGAGACCCTTCCCCCTTGGCGGCACAGAAATCAATTTGTCGGGTGAGGTAAAAGTCTTCTTCTTTAGCCACTAGACGTCCACTCTTGGACATGGGCCTCTTCCAATGATTTCTATGTCGATCTTTGCTGGGCGGTCTGGATCCAGTTCTTTCCAGCATGTCGTCTCTCCACCTCGCTTGCGGCCATCCGACTCTTCTTTTTGATTCCCTTGGTCTCCATTGCATCAGGGCTTTGGTCCATTTAGAGTTGTTCCTGGCCACGTGGCCTGCCAAACGCCACTTCAGTCTCGCTACCCGCTCGACGATGTCGCAGACTCCTGTTTTTCTCCTAATGTCTTCGTTCCGTATCTTGTGTCTCAGGCTCACTCCGTCGCCCTTTGACAGACTCTGAGACGATTGGTGCTGTTTGCTGCAAGCATCATTATTTCGAGTCCATATGTCGCTACTGGCAGCACGTGTAGACCTTCCTTTTTGATTTGTAGAAACGGTTGGTTGACAGAGGATGCAGCTGAGGTTTACGAGTGTTATCCAGGTGAGAACAATTCGCCGGGTGGTCTCTACTGTTTGGTTGCCTTTTCCAAGTTGGAAGTTATGTCCCAGATAATTGTATTTGTTGACTACCTCCACAGTGTGGTTCTCAATGGTGACTGTCATATCATCTGGAGACATGATTGTGGTCTTCTGTAGGTTCATTTTGAGACCCACAGCTTGCGAAGCGTCCTTGAGTTCTTGGATCATTGTTGATAGTTCTCTTGCGTCATTGCTAAAGAGGACAATATCATCCGCAAAGCGGAAGTGGTTAAGACGCCTTTCTGTTCCCAGGATAAACACTTGAACACATCCTCTAAAGCCAAGGTGAACAATTTCAGCAAATCTGTGTCACCCTGCCTGACTCCCCTTCTAATGGGAACCTTCCCAGTGGTCCAGTCTTCATCGATTCTTACATGTAAGGTGGAGTTCTCGTAAATGTAGCGGACCAGGTTGGGATATCTGGAATCAATGCGGGCATTGGACATCGCCTTCATCACTGCCCAGGTCTTGATCGAGTCAAACACTTTCCGGCAATCTATGAAGACTGTGGGACGTTTTCCGTACATTTCTCTATCAGTGTGCGTACTGCTTGAATATGGTCAGTTGTGCTGAAACCATTTCTGAACCCTGCCTGTTCGACTAGTTGGTATAAATCGAATTTCTGGCTCAGGCGATTTGTTATGATTTTCGTTAACACGTTAGGTAAAGTATATGGGAGTTATTCTAAACTCCAAACTTACTTGGAACCGACAAATTCGGAAAATTGTCAGGAAATCGGAAACTATACAAGCGGTAGTTAGTCATGATTCATGAGGTTTATGGCACACCAGAGTGGTTAGACCAGCAATATCATATGCGGCTTTAGTGTGGTTATCACGGCCAAGCAGAAAACAACCAAACTAAAACTAGGCAACATTGAAAGACTTCCATGCCTTGGCATTATGGCAGCAATAAAAACAATGGCAGCAATCAAAACAATGCCTGCAGCTTCAATGGAGACCTTTCCCCTCTTGGGCCGTCCGCTTACTGAGACATAGCAACTGACAAGAAACTCATAAGCGGCAATCAAGTGGCGATTCTTCTATGGGTTGATGTACTTCACTGCACACTGCGATGCGATCGCGATGCAACTTGCACAAAATAGTTACTCGTAACTGTGAGAAGAGTATAGGCTAAAGATGCTATACATATATTGCGGCAAAAGTGATAAATTGTTTTAGTGCAGAACGCCGGGATTCCGTACTAGAAACAAGTTCTAAATCGCGAGGGAAATTGATAGAGGCGACTGTGAAGGACTTATCTGTGGATGTGCTCGATTCAGTTTTCAAGGTCTCTTAGTGGGACTGATGGCAATGTGTAGGTTTGGTGTGGGATGTGGGACAATTGAGACTGCGCCGGACCCCTTCACTAAATGTTGTTAGCCTTAGTTATGTTTTAGGATAGGTATTTAGGTTGCGGACAAGTGCTAATGCACTTTTCCAATCCTTTATTCTCATCGAGTGTATTTTGTACTCAATAAAAAACTGTTCTACCAATCAGAGCCAGTTACTGGCCCTGCTACCAAACATAATGTGGTAAAGTAGTGACGCCATCTGTTAGTACTATCAGAAAGTACCCCTCCGGAGCCGTTCAAGGTCATTCAAATTGGTATTTTGACGTCAAAGGAATCGACAGTGACTATCTCTGTTTGATTTATGTGCGCTGGTAAAATGCAAGGAATGTCAAATTAGTACAAAAATAACTTTGTAGTGATGCCGCGTCTTGCAATCGATGACTTAACCTTTTCTACTAATACTAAAGCTCTCTTTTGACATTCGGTAACACGATTTAGCTCATGTTGGGAGACCTCTCTTGCTGTCATAGAATAAAAGTATTGCATCCTTTATTATTTTTAATGCAGGGATTTACGTGGACTTCCTTTTCGGTTTTCTTCTCTTATTTCGTATGTATTAGTAAGCTACAACTACATTATAATCATCGTCACTCAAACAGATTTTGCACCAGACTGAGAACAAATTGTTCTGATGTGCATACACAAGTTGGCATCGCGATCGCATCGTAGGTATTTTGTAATCGCATCAGCTCAGTGGAAGGAGAGCTTTAATCTTGTGATATGGGGAGAGACAAGATTGGGACAAAACAGATGTTTGATAGTACAGAGGGGGGGTGGCATTTTTGAAATGAGGACGAATCATATGACTCCAAAACATCTCGTAGCCACTCTTTGAGGTACAAATCCAGCATCGTAAGTAGTGGACAGAAGCAAGGTGGGAGTTTCTTCCCGCCAGTTTAATCTGATATAGAAAGCTCAAATCCAGAGCACTATTAAGTGGAGTAAGGCCCAAGGAGGCCCTCAGAAAGTGTGCCTTCTTATTTCAAACGGAGATATACTCTATACTTTGGTGTCTGCCGGTCATCTAGCACATCTATATCTTGTCCGATAGCCAGGCAGCTTTAAAGGCCCTTGCGAGCTCAAAAGCTTCGTTCAGACTGGTTTGGGAATGCTAAGAAAAACTCAAACTCACAAGGCAGGCATCAACCAAAACCTTTAATAGCCTAAAACAGGTCATGGGAGTCTCACGAAGTGCAATTCTCTCCTCTGTGAGCGACTGCATCTGTGGGTAGTATAAAACCTACTGGATTAACAGACCGGGATATTACCACAGCGAGTTGTTTATAAATAGACCCTGCACAAAGGGAGCCGAGGAACTGCTATTTCTAACCAGGACGCAGTTCAGGAGCATCTTTTTCCACTTATGGTGAAATTTATAGCTAAAAGAAATAAATTAATCAGGAGGTTATAAAAAATACCCATTTTCCTCTGAAATCATAAAAATACAACTATTTTTCAAACTAAATTTAAATAAAAACGTGAAAGTCTATAGCAACGGAAGAAGAGATTTTTCTCTATTGTGAAAAATTACTTCATTTTGCTATTCAACCAATCTGCAGTTTATTTATTCTACTCTCTACAGGATGTGTCCATATTTCGTATGCGCTGTGGGCTAGCTCCGTAACTGTGATCATATCTCAATCCCCTTTTTTATAGTTTGAGTGGCATAAGGGTCCCGGGTGGTGTAGCTTGAATAAGCGTCCACGTTCGATCAGTAGAGTTAAGCAACGCTCTTTCTGGTCAGAACTTGGATGGGAGTTCCACGGCTGCTTCGCTCGGCGCCTCGTGGTACAACTGCCACGGAAATAGTTGGTCCCGGATGTCATAATAAAATCATGACAGTCGTTAGTGGGGTTGGAAGTCCCCATAAATGCACAGCGACGCCTATAATTGGCTTAATGGCTGTTGGCTGAGTGCGAAATAAATAAATCCGACAATAATTTTTAATGCTTGCTTGCTTGACGCCACTTTGAGAGCGAACCCGTGGGTCGAATTGGCTGATTTTGGTGTAAATCGACTCAGGGCGACGCAAGTAAGCCAGTAGTAGGGTTTTCAAATTTTTATAAGTGACTTTTTTTATGTGGATTAGCTAACCTCAAAATTAACTCGACACACAAAATGGATCGCTCTTGTAAAAATTGCATTAAATGAATTATTTCGCACCCAATTTGGGTGCAGAACGCTAGTAAATAAATAAATAAGCAAGATCATTTTCTAAAAAAATTTGCTAAAAATTGATTATGGCACCCACACTATACTGAAAAAGAGATATGGCCATTAGCTTTTTTTAACTATAATAATTACGGATCTAGCCTGCAAAACACACGAATATGAATACCCCGTATATTATCGACGTTTCGACGTTTTTTTAAAATCTAGATGTGCGCTTAATAACATTTTGATGAAGTGATTAATAATAATATATCCCTTCTGTTGCAAACTCTTTGGCCCATACCGCAGATTTTGTTAAACTTACAAACTTCTCCAGCATCCTCAGCATAAGGGTTGATTTCGATTAATAAAGCATCTTTACAGATAAATAAGTTATACATATTGAGAAGCATCTCTGCTGTCTTTTCTTTTTGTGATGAAAGGCCTACTTTGCATGCAATTTGCATTGCTTGCTCTTTGGAGAGGCCTTTGACGATGTCAATTGGCTCGTACAAAATCGCATCAGGACTTTCGGCTGCTACCTCTTCAATATTTACTCCTCCTTGGGATGACGCGATGACAACTGGACCCTAATTATAATTCAATTGTTAGAACTTCCTTCTTATGGGTTTATTACATAATTAACAATGGTTAGGGTTAGCTTTAATAATTAATTTAATTTGAACGAATGACTCGATTGACATTTGTTAGTTATTAATTTCAAATCAGTATCAGATTGCATGGACAACTTTTTCATTATAATTAGAAGCTTGTACAGCCTTATGTCACTTTTTTTTCAGCTAGGACAACTTACTTAAATATTATGAGAAATCTGAAAAATAAGGTTAAAATATTTTTACTAATTTTCAATTTGATTTTTTTAAATATAATAAATAGGTCATTTACAATTTATTCTGCAGTTAATGAGTAATAAGAAAACAGTATGACATAACATGCATCATATCTACGAGCTTGAGGAGAACTGACATATACTCTGTTCCACGGCCTTCTGGATTAGCGTGCCTGAGGGCTCTTAGCGGCCTGTTCATTTGCGACAAATAGCATTACAAAGTTGTGACTCGGCATATCGGGGGATTGCAGTTCAGAACCACGCCCGCCGGTTTGAAACTTAGCTTTTATCTGTCAGATTATTGTTCTGTGACTGAAACCTTAAATTAGGTTAGTTTTACGACATTTTTGTACGAAAAAATACAAAATGGATTTTCACAGAAGCAACCTTCGAACATATAAAAGACTGGAAAGAGCATAGGGCATGGCAGGTGGTTCAAAAAAGATTGACAAGGAATGACATACAATTGGAAATAACAGCTTGTGCGCAGGAGCACGGTAAATTTTAACGTCGCAAGTGGCGGTAAATTTGACGTCGTAAGCGGCGCAAATTACTTACATGTGATATATAACTTTTGGGTTTCGTATTTTACAAATATAGCAATACATTCCTGCAACTAATTCTTTTCGTTAACCACTATTCAAAGCACAACAACCAAATTCACAACAGCACAAATTAATTCAAAAACAACAAAATCGGTCATCTGCGGTCAGCTGTTCTGCTGAAATCGGCCTGTAGCCCATTACCGAAACCATTAAAGCTGTACGCGATTGAGCATTACCAATGAGTTCGAGTTATCAGTTTATCCTTCTTATACTTGCGTACTATTCTATTTTCATCTCTGTTGATGTTCTTTGAACCATCGGTTTAACATTACGTTATTACAAGTATGCTCGTTCCAGTCTTATATGTTCGAAGGAAGTAACAAACTAAATTTGCAATGAACGAAAATGCGTACGTAGAAACGTCAAAATTTGTAAATTGTGCGCGCAAAAAACAAACATTCTGTGCGCGCGAAAAGATCAAATTGAAAGTATTTTGTTGAATCCGTCGCGCCAGTTCCGCCATCTGCAGTTTAAACGCTGAGCCAACGCTTCCAAATCCCTTAGTGTATTAATCTAGTGACCTTACAAATCCCCCGGTAACAGCGCCACGCGGAGCACTCGAAAAGCTTGCAAATGAACAGGCCGCGGAGAGCCGGCAGGCACACTAATCCAGAAGGCCGTGTGTGAAAATGACACAAGTTGTTTACAGAAAAACCTGACGTAAAAAAATTTACTAATAATTTAAAAAAACAGTTTTGCCAATTTTATCTTGACCTTGAAAATTTATATAGGAAAAAACGTACTTTAGCTGTATATCATGTACAGAAATACTATCTTAATTTAATTTGCGCATTCTTCTTTTAATGCACGTTTTAATTCTTTAATGCTGCAAGATTATCACCGGACAAATTATGGTAGCAACAGTCCGTTACAAAGTATTGTAAAGATTGTTAATAATTTAGGGAATTTAGATATTGTTGGAATTTCTTTTTCTAGATTTAGTCATAGTGTAAAATCATTGTTGGAGATGTGACTTCTACAATACATGTACTTTCTTCGTGTCCCATATAATATTATAAGCATTATTATTATTTTTGTATTTGGCAGCTCTATATTTTATATTTTATATATTTTCAATAACTGTAAATGGTATTATCCGTTAAATAAAGTATTATTATTATTATTGTAATTAGTAATGTGAAAAATTACCCGTAATTTAATAATTAGCAATATGCCTTACAACGTTAGGGTTTTTCCTATTAATTAATATTGTATTAGATGTTCTTTTTTTCTGTGTAGTAACTGTATGAATATTATAATTTCTCACAACTCTTGTATTAGTGAGTTTAAATAACAGTACATATCTTCCATTAATATCTTTCTATTTATAAATATTTGTTACTTAGAATGCAATAAACAAAGTTCTTGAGATATCTTGTAGAAATTCACATTCTAATTATTGTAAACTGTATATGTTGTAAAAAATACAACACGCGCCCGCTCGTGTTATAAAAGTAAGCGCGCCTGCCGAAAGGTTAAGTATAGATAATTGTTTTGTTAATCTCTTTGCAGACGACACTCTATTGTCGATATCTGCTTATGTGTTGAGTGTTATAACTGAAAAACTCAATGCACTTAGTAAATTATACAGATGGTTATGTATTAATAAAGTAAGACTTCAAGTACGAAGTACAATCAATTTGTGTCAAGTAAACTTGGAGTGGGTGTAATATTGATCTCGTTAAGTCAATAAAATACCTTGGAGTTACTATTGGCTCACAACTTAAATTTACTAATCATATCGATGAACTCTGTAGAAAAATCGGTAAAAAACTTGGTTTCTTTAGACGAGTTGCAAGTGATCTGTCAGGGTGGGCCAGACAAGTTGTTTTTAATGTGACTGTTCAGCCACATTTTACTTATTGTCAGACAGTACTCTTTATGTGCAATAAGACTGATGTTTATAGGCTCAGTGTACTGAGGAATAAGGGAATGCAGATAGTATTGAATTGTAACTATATGACGCCAATTAATATCATGTTGGAACAGTTGCAGCGGTTGCCCTTTGAAATCACAATTGAACGCGCGGTACTGATTTTCATTCACAAGATACGGCATGGTCTAGCTCCACGTTATCTAATACACTTTTTAGATGTTACAGCTAGTTTTACTAATCACAATCTTAGAAAGAAATGTAACTTTAATATCAGCAGAGTGAACAAGAGTGTTTCAATGAGGTTCATTTTTTACAATGGGTTGAGTTTATACAACAATCTTCCTGCAGAAATAAAGAATTGTCATATAAAATCACTGAATACATTAGAAGAAAAAAATGTATAATGGGCACTTAATTACGCGATACTGGACTGATTTTTTTTGTGTTATGTGCAATGTTATTGTTTATGATCTTTTTTGTAATGAATGTTTTTTTTTATGTAGCTAATTAGCTAAATAAACCTTTACTTACTTACTTACTAACTGCGGATGGTTTCACGGAGCCCTTCCCCTATATTATACGTATTTGGGTTTTTTATTTATTTATTTATCATAAATAATACAGCACTGTGCCAACCCTACCTGTAACCAACACATTATGAAACATTAACTATCAACATTGAGATTGAACACTCCTACACAATTGAAAATAGTACCCAAACTAAAATGTCCAGACCTTCCCCTATATTATACATATTTGGGTTTTTTATTTCTTTATTTATCATAAATAATACAGCACTGTGCCATCTGCTCAGTGCCCTTCTCAAAGCTTTCCTATCCTGTGCCATATCTTTGTTCACTTGCCTTCGTGTCAGGACCGTCTAGTCTTCTCCGGTTTTTTCTTCTGGTGGAGCCCACAGAAATATACGTTATTTTAGAGATCATGCAAAGGCGAATTAAAAAGTCTGTAAAGTTGTAGAAACATTTTCCCACAAGGTACTTTCTCAGCACTATTTTGAATTTGTTCGCTTGAAGGTCTTTTACATGTTGAGGCAACTTGTTGAACATTTTGACACATACATAGATTGTTCCCAATTGGGCACAGTTAACCCTGTGGTAAAGTATTATCAGATGGTTTTTATTTCTCGTGTTGTGGTTATTTATGTCGCTAGGTATTTGAAACTGATGTTGGTGTTTGTGGACGTAAACTAAACAAGTACATAAGTATATAATAAGAGATCAATAAAAAAACCAATTAGGGTAGGCTATGATATGTGTCATACGTTTGGCAGTACTGAAGTGTATTGTCAGCCTATGTCAAATTCAAGATTTGCAGGTTAAGTTTTACGTCAGTCTGTGTCAAACAACAAAGAAAACCTAACCTATTAATCTCGAATTTGACATAGACTGACAATACACTTCAGTACTGCCAAACGTATAACACATATCACAGACTACCCTAATTGGTTTTATTATTGATCTCTTGTTACAAAGAATACAAGGTAAGTACTTTCTCTTTGACAAATAGTTGTTTACAGCTGCTTCTGTATTCTGTGCTACATAGTATTCAAATGGCTTCTTTTTGTTTCAGAGTTTTGTTTACATTCAGTTTCATTATGTTCGCACAGAACCATTCTTCAGCTTGCTTGAGGCAGTTTTCTGTTTTAGTCTTGAGATGTTCTGTGTTATCACTGGAGTTTATTATAGTCGTGTCATCTGCAAATGTGGCTACTTTATCTGCTTCTAAGTTGGTTGGCAGATCGTTAATGTAAATTACGAATAGGGCAGGACCCAAGACACACCCTTGCGATATTCCAACTGTACTCTTTGTTATTATACGCTACTTTCTGTTGTCTGTTCTGTAGATAACTTTCAAATATTTTTAGTAGGTGCCTTCTGACACCATAAGCTTCCAGTTTTTTTAGTAAAATCTCATGGTCTATAGCAGGGGTCGGCAACCTGCGGCCCGCGGGCCGCATGCGGCCCTTTGCAACTTTTTGCGCGGCCCGCCAAAGCACCAATATAACTTTAGGAAAAATCAACAAACTTAGAGCGTAAGCGTGCCGAAATGTGGCCGGTGACAAAAATGCGCGACAAACAGAAGCATAGTGGGAAACCTATTTTACTGCGCAAGTTTAATCCCCACTCCCCAGCGAATATGACGTCTCGCTTAGCAAGTGTAGCATTCTTTCTAGTGATGGGCATAATCGGATGATTTCAATAATCGGAATGTTCCATTTCAGAATGTTATAAAATCGGAATAACATCCGATTATTTTACGTTCTGTAAATGCAAGCAAAGGAAAACGAGCGAAATAACAACAAGCGGAAGGAAGATGAAGTGCGTGCAAATTTACGATGAGAGCACTCGCCGTCTTGCCGTAAGCCCTTATCTGCGTTGGCATCTATTGTTTGGGTGTGTAGGACGGTCAGTAATAGCTATTTACGTTATTAGACCGGTAGCAACATTTTTATGGCCGCGCCAATACTTTACAGGTCGAACCGTAGGGCGAGACCTGTATGTTTGGCAAGGCCATAAGAATTCTACCGGTCGTGTATCGTATAAGATTTTTTAGGATA
The DNA here is from genome assembly GCA_940337035.1 of Agriotes lineatus. NCBI lineage: Eukaryota > Metazoa > Arthropoda > Insecta > Coleoptera > Elateridae > Agriotes > Agriotes lineatus. Next base: position 22,869,195 of record OW679198.1, on the reverse strand, counting down.
CTGCATTGGTAACTAGCGTTTACATTGTTACAAACGAGTCCGGTAGATAAAATTTACCGGCCTAGACCAGTAGTAGCCAGCAGTATCCTAAAAAACAATTTATAAGTTTGAGTCGCACAGTGGGATATGAGGAAATAAAATATTTTTTCAAATTATTACAGTAGTTACGTTAATAGACTGTCGGAAAATGGTAGTGATATTTTAAAGTTTAATAGCACATAAAGTACATAATAGATAGTATAAAACAATACTTGAATTTGAAGTCTGTAGGTGTACTATCTAATAATTAATCTACGAAATACCACTGCCATTAGTGCCATTCACGTATCATACACATGCGCACACGGCGCGACCCGTCGACATTCGCCAACCAGAATATAGCAGTCAAGTGAGTCAATACAACATTCCGTATTCCGTTCAGTTCAAATTGGCATTTCGTTTTCTCATTTTGTGTCCCGAATAGTAAAATAATCGAATTCCGAAAGTTCCGAATTTTGTGCACCGAACAGTAAAATAATCGAATTCGGAAAAGTTCCGAAATAATAGGAACCTTCCGATTTTTTGAACAATCGGAAACTTTCCAATTATTCATTCCGGATAGGCCCATCACTAATTCTTTCATTTCCCCAGTTTGCTACTGTATGTTCATATGTGCGTTCATGTTGACAGCCGTATGACGTTTCACTACAATATTTTATATTTTTTATATTTATATATTTTATATTTACATATTTATACATATTTAATTGGAATTGTATTTTCTTTTTTTTCCCTTTTAAGAATTGTAAAAATTTTTTTCTCTAACATTATTGTAATTATAGCATGTCAATAAAAAATAAATTTTTTCTATATTTATTTTTAATAATATTTATACTCGTATATGATATAAAAGCACTATTTAAGTTACATTTGAATGTGCGGCCCGCATAAAAAAATTTATTTTGAAAATGGCCCGCCGTCCGAAAAAGGTTGCCGACCCCTGGTCTATAGTGTCGAAGGCTTTACTTAGGTCACAGCAAGCCACCGTTGCAATTTGTTTGACGTTAAACGCGTTTGAGAGTTGTTAGACTACAATTATCATTGCTGTTATTGTTGATTTAGAGTTGAGGTACCCGTGTTGATTTTTTGATAATGCTCTGAATTTATTCAAGAAGTTTATTAATCATCTTTTCAGTAGAGAATCAATTATTTTAGATAATATTGGAAGAATGGATATTGGCCTGTAGTTTTTTGGTAAAGTTGCATCTTCAGATTTGAAAACAGGCACTACTTCAGCTTTTTTTAAACAGTTCGGAAAAACACTCTCTTTAAAACATTTATTTACGAGGTGAGTTAATGGTGTGACTATTTGATATATAATTTTTTTCAGAAGTACAGTTAAGAATCCATATGTCTTTGGAGTTTTTGTTTTTTAGCTTTTGCACAGATTTTATTATTTCTTCTGGGGTTACACTGAACAAATAAAAGGATGTCATTTTGTTTACATTATTTAGGTAATCTATAGGATTTTTTTCAGTTTTTGGAATTGTTTTTGAAGTTTCCTTTCCCACATTCACAAAGAAGTTGTTAAGATCTTCAGCTTGGATTGACGCAATGTTTGTAATTTTTGGCTTTTTTATTTCTTCGTTAATAATTTTCCATATGGTTTTAGCTTTATTATTTGATTTTGTAATGGTGTCAGTATTTTTACTTCCTTTTACGATAAAGGAAGTATTGGATTCACCCCAAAAATTCGAAATTGAGTTTTCAACAGATCTTCACGTTTTAGAGTCCCCTGATCCCAAAAAACATATTTTTTTTCATTGGTCTGTGTGTCTGTCTGTCTGTGTGTCTGTCTGTGTGTCTGTCTGTGAACAGAATATCTCAAAAACGAAAAGAGGTATGGCGTTGAAACTTCATATATAAGTTTTGTGTACTATGTAGATGAGACAGCAAGCTTTTGAAGAAAATCGCATAACCGGAAGTAGGTGTTTACTCTTGTGATTTTTCAGTTTTTTTCGATTTTTTCAAAAACGGCTCTAACGATTTTTTTCAAACTTTACATTTTTATTACATTTTTAATGTGCATTGACGTGAGATAGGTGATTTTCCAGTTGAAAACTTCTAAAGTGGGTTTCTTTTGTTTTTTTTTCTATCTTTTTTATTAACTCCTATTTTAAATAGAACACCCGGTATATTATTACATTTTTGAATTCTGCTTAAGATTTTAGAGAAAATTTGTCCCTTCAACTAACGCTCTATTTTGTACCGTTTTTGTAGAATTCGTAATTTTTGAAATTTTTTGACAAATGCTTAAAAATTAAAAATTAAATTTTTGACTAATTATAAGATCACTGTAAAAGGAAGTTGTGTGAGTGTATCACACCAGATTTTTTTTATTGTATTGCTTTTATAATTTCTTCTCTGTATATGTTTTTGTAATATTTATATGCATTTTTTGATTCGTCTGTTTTTTGTACTCGACGTATTGTATCTAGTGCATCAAGTTTGTTTTTTATATTTAATAGGTGTGGTTGTGTTCTTGTTACCTTTTGCTTTTTTGTCCAAACCTATCTTTCTGGGCATATTTCATTGAAATTGTTATTTAGGATGTTGAGGAAATTTTCAAAATCTTCATCTGCTGAGTTTGACGAATTGTACAATATTGACCAATCTGTGTCCTGAAGTGTTGTCTGCAATATTTTGATGTTTTTTTTCTGTGATTCTTCTTATTCTTTTTTGTTTCTTTTCTGTTGTAGGCTGGTAGCTACAATTCAATTTTAGTATCTGCGCAAGATGATCACAGAAATGAGGATTAACTGTTTTGCATGTCCACTGTGTGGGGGGGATGTTACAGAATATATTGTCTATGCACGTAGAACTTTTTGTTGTTATTCTTGATGGTACTGTTTGTGTTGGGTACAAACCGTATTCTTGTAAGGTATTTAAGAAAACGTTCGCAGTTTTTTTATCTGCGCTAATGTCTATGTTAAAATCGTCTACCAGATATATTTTTGTATCGTTTTTAGCTTTATCAGATATTATATCTAAGCACTCTGTGAGTTTATTTATTTCGAGCACTCTCGTTAAGTGACCAAAACCATTGCTATGCTACCCTCTATGTTTTATTTTATCTAGCACTGTTTCTGTTGCTTCCTTTTGATTTCTAATTTTATCATAAATTCTAGGCCAAAAGAATCCTATGCTAAAATAACCTGACTGTCGGCAAAATTCAAAGTAAAAAATTGGTAGTCGTTTACAGGTACACCCATATTTCCACAATTCCATTTCCGGTTCATTAAAACCATCTCCACATACAGGTTGAATAGTAGAGAAGATAAGCAACATCCTTGCCTTTGAGGTAGTAATTAGACTTGGTAATTATGGCAAAGAAGCAATGTCAAATTTCTCATTAAATAATCTTTTTCCACATACATTTTTTGCTGTTTTTTTAATAGTATTTATATTAATGAGTGTTTCATTTCTGTAATTTTTTATACTAGGTTTATTTTCTTAATGAAGAGATAATTTGAGTTCTTCATTCAGTGTGTGTATTATCCAAAAGTTTTTTACATGTGGCCCGCACAACATTATTAAATTTGTAGCTGGCCCGTTATAAAAAAAGTTTGCTCATCCCTGCATTAAACATCCTTTATCTAATAGACGTGTCTGTCCGGGACGCTGTTTTGTGTGTCCGGGATGCTGTTTCAGCAGCCAAACCGTAAGAGATAGAGAAAAAAGTTATTAAAGTTATATGTTTGGAATGGTCATGTCAGGTCAGGAACCGAATTTCAGTCTCTAACACTAATTATTATTTAATAATTATCCTAATCCTAAATTTTTAGGTTAGATTCTAGTTTGCTACTAACAATGACGTCATATACGTACGTGTGGTGAATACGCGTTCTATTTGCAAAACGGTCTTTTTTGTTTTATTAAATGAGACATTTGTCTCACTGGACTGCTAGTTCTATATAATAGCACACATAACAAATATCAATATAAACATAAACAAACAATTCACTGAATATCTTTTTAAGGCTGTTTAATGAAAGTGAAAACAGATATTCTTGTTTTCTTCTTCTTAAGGTGCCGTCTCCTAATGGAGGTTGGACATCATGGCAATTTTTGTTTTATCTACAGCCGCCCTAAACAATTGCTTGGAACTCATACTGAACCATTCTCTTAGATTCCTGAGCCACGCCACTCTTCTTCTTATATTTCTTTTTCCCAGTATTTTCCCTTCCATTATTAGTCTAAGCAGGGAATAATTATCTTGTTCCTCTCATCACATGGCCCAGACATTCTAGTTTTTTTCTCTTAAGGGTTATTGTTATTTCTTCCTCCTTATTCATCCTACGAAGCACCTCTACGTTTGTGATGTGATCCACCCAAGAAATCCTAAGCATCCTTTGATAGCACCATCTTTCAAATGCCTCAAGTCTTTTAATTTCCCTTTTCTTGCGAGTTCAAGCTTCGGCTCCATACATACGTTCGATTCGGAAAAAGGGATGGCTTTGGAAATGTAGATGGGCAACGAAGGTAATGTAAATGTTGGACATTTTGAAAAAAAAAAACTGATTTGTTACGTTTTTGGTTTCTGAATCCGAATTATAGGCAATTTTAGAAGCTCCAATCTTGTTCCTGCCGCGATTGCAGAAGCTGCAGAAAAGGCTAAACTGCAATTACTCTCCAAGAAATCTGCAAAATTCTACGATCAACTGCACGACAAATTCAGCGAGTTGTGCAACCGAGAAAAAGTAAAAAGGTATGCTGAAGATGTGCTCCTAGCGTATTTTCTGGAAAAGTCAAGAGGTATCATCGCATCTCCAACGCTGAAATACTAAGGAGGGAGGTTGCAAACTATAAAGATTCTGGTTTTCAAATCACGATTAAGATGAGCAGAGCACTTAGTTCGTATGACTGACAATAGGTTACCGACTTTATGGCAAACTAAGAAAAGATGCAGGCTAGTATAAGAGATTCAAAGAATCCCTTCACGAAAATATCAAAAGCATTAGCATGAGAAGAATCAATTATTTTCAATATGAAGGTCTCAGGTCCCAATAGAATACACAAAAAAATGCAGGCATTTATATATATTCCCACTGTGGCCGTCACATTACCTCTCAGATAGGATTGTTCAGCTACAATCGCACTCATTTTATATCTGTATATTTTATTGTGATATATATGTACACTGATAATATAAGATAATAGTACCATTAAATACAAAAAGTCTTGGTATTGACATTTAAAATTTTTTGTGTCTTCATATAGATAAAAATTATTGTTTAAATGGGTTTTGCAGGAACTAAATTCCTTTATAAAGAATAATATTTTATCCTAAAATCAAGGTATTCCCTTTCACGCTTCATCCAAAGACGCATTGTATCAAGTTTCATCCGTTATCAACATTTCATTAAATACTTTTGTGAACATTCTCACCCACTACAAGAGAGCTAACCTTTATTCCTTGTTCACTGATGTATCCATTGGACTAGCGGGTTGTGGAGCAGGTATGGCAGGCTTAATAAAACGTTCACTGGTACGACGATGTGGTGGTGCAGGAGGGCTGCTAGATCCAACTGGATGTATTCCGGATACTGACTGGCCACAAGAGTGGCAACGAGATTGAACAGCTACGGCGACTAAAGAATCACGAGGTGACGGAGCTTGCAAAGACAAACCTGAAAATATAAAAAATATTATCACTTGCATTGTCACACTATAACATATGCAACGCTCTTATTGCTAAAGTACGTTTCTTTCCTATAAAAATTTTAAAGGTCAAAGAATTTAGGGTTTATGTTGGCATTGCTTGGATTCCTTTAAAAAATATATGTTGGTAGAATTTGTGTTAGTAACTTTTTAGAACTAAAAATTGGCGGGAAATTTAAAATCTGGCATTCAAGCAGTTTTGTTTTTAGGTAATCTTTCGTAAACTTCTTATTCTTGTTAGGCTGCAGATCCAACAGTTCCCCTGCACACTTCAGAATTGCTTAATTTTAAAAGATTCCGTTTTTTAAGAGAATCAAAATATTACTAATTTACTATATGAAATAAACCACAGTAACCATTGAATAACAAAGTTATCAAATGACATTATTGGCGGCATGTGGCATAGAACATTTAGTTGTTAATTCGTTTTTAAATTTGTTTTTGGTATTAAAATTGTTGATTATTTCAATGGTTACTGTGATTTATTTCATATAGTGAATTAGTAATATTTTGATTCTTTAATAGTGGATATTTTAACAATAGATGAAGTAATTATAAACAACTTATATATTTTTGAAAAGAGAATTTTAAGCGCTATCCAATAAACACATAATATATAGGGTGTTCCATTAAAAAAAGTATACAATAAGTCAAAAAGTTCACCCGTGATGCTCAACTGTTTCTTTAAGTAGCAAATTCGGACGGTTTGGATGGTACCCTACAATTTTTATATGAACAATTTTTTTCTATATGGAATAACAAAGTTGCTAGAAGCTGTTAAAATTTGAGGAAACACCCTGTACACCGTAGCTGGATGATTTTTTCAGAAATCGATTTTAAACAGAAATACAGCAGCTATTTTTGTTGTTATATGTTAAAATTAACAATATCAAGAGGTTAAAATTCATATATTTCGACATCTGGTGTCTTCTTCTGTAATTAAAACATTTTGAAAACAATTTTTTTACACGTTAAAATCTGTAAGTATAAAAAACAAAGTATTACAAATTAAAAATAAGCAAGTGAAAAAACAGACCTTGTCAAATTTCTATATTCATATTTTATTGACTGTTAAGTCAATATTTATAACTATTTTTATGAATGCGTAGGTTATTATTTTTGGAAATCCACTTATTACCTCACTTTTAGTCAAGTTATGAGATGTTTTTGTCTTATTTTTTGTAAGTGAAAATAGTATCGAGAGATAAAAAAAGAAACTCATCCTCAGCGGGCTGTGGAAATTCAAACGTTTGAATAATATGTTGGTGGCACTGTAAGTCTATGTCAAATTCGAGGTTAGCAGGTTAGGTTTTGCGTCAGTTTTGACACAGACTGACGCAAAACCTAACCTGATAACCTCGAATTTGACATAGACTTACAGTGCTACCAACATGTTATTCAAATGTTTGAATTTCAAAGCCCGCTGAGGATGAGTTTTTTTGGATCTCTCGATATATTATGGGACAAGTGGTTGAAATTTTATCAGCCACGAGTTGCATACACTATTTTTAAAATAAACGTTAATAAACCATTGTGAGTCTATGTAAAATTCGAGGTTAGCAGGTTAGGTTTTACATCAGTCTGTGTCAATTGAATGTCAAGCAGTTTGAAATCCCAGTAGTCCGAACATTTCGATCTCTAGTGGTTGAAATGCGATTTCAACCACAGGAATCAATGTCAAAATGACTGATTTCAATGTCATGAGTAGAAAAAATATTAACAACCATAGTAATTTTAATATACCGGGTGTCAACGAATTTATTAGACAAGTCATAACTTCTAGAGTATTAGGTGTAACAAAATGAGATTTGGTATAGGTAAATGGTATAGGGAGAGGAGAGTTTTCACATATTTTTCAATTTCCGGTAACTTCCGGTTTCACCGGAAATGGCTCCCATTTCGAATTTTTAAATGAAACACCCTGTATATTTTTGCATATTTGGATTTCTGAGATAATTGTGGATCAGCATGTGACATTTTAAAAACTTATCCATGGCACACTTGGCAAAAGTAAATAAATTATTATCCAGTATTTTGCTTAGAAATATTTAACTTATGAGCTTATTTTTAATCCAAGCGCAAATAAATTAGTATCGTTAGATTCGCCAAAAAATCCTCTTTTCGGAATGTGATTGTCAAAAAAGGGTCGCCATTTGAAAAAAAATAGTTAAACAAGAAAACGTGCTTTTGCCAACTTGTCTTATTCCTATCTATCATACTAATCACTCAAACTTTGCGATTGTAATTTTCTGACATCACCTGAGGTCTTAAGATTAGTTTGCGTCTGATCATGGCCACCTAGATGCCATATTAAAAGTGGCTCTAAAAAAATCAAGTAGGCTTAAAAACTTTTTAAATTGTCACATTCTGATCCAAAATTGTCTCAGAAATCCAAATATGCAAAAATATACAGGGTGTTCCATTTAAAAATTCGAAATCGGAGCCATTTCCGGTGAAACCGGAAGTGACCGGAAAGTGAAAAATATGCGAAAACTCTCCTCTCCCTATACCATTTACCTATACCAAATCTCATTTTAATACACCTAATACTCTAGAAAATATGACTTGTCTAATAAATTCGTTGACACCCGGTATAGTCTGTTCACTAAACATAAAAACGCAAAGTGGCCTTTGATTTCTAAAATTTCATGAGTGTACTCCCAAAATGCATCTTTTGTCTAGGAGTGTAATAACAAAAAGTTACTAGAACAAATAGGTTAAGAGTGTGACATTTAATTAGTATCTGTCATAACTACCTTTAAGGATGTTAAACAAATACTATGTTGGATACTATTAATGTAGAATTTATTAATAGCTATTGTTATTACATTTTATAAAACTTCAGGCAAGAATTTCCAGAATAATATGTACTTTGACATTGAAATAATGAGAGTTATTAATTGTCATTTTTAAATTCAAAGTCAACTTTATGCAGGTGTGGAAACCTTTGCAAAACAAAATACAGAATCCCTATCACAACAATTTTACATGTATGCCAACTTCAAAAAAATTTAAATGTTTTTGTGTTTGCTGAATGGCCTATATCTTGTAATATTATTCACCTGAAATTGTTGATATATTGGCGTAACTTTTAAATTTCATTTACTGCAAAATTGATAGACAATAGGGTTATTTATTATTGTGTTTTATGATTCGAGGTGACACCATTCATTTTGAAATACTTTTTGTCGAGTAAAAATTCTGTGGATAGTAGATGCGGGTTTCCAAAATATGGGATAGAAGCTAATTTTGAATAAAATCTTGTAAATTTTATTTCTGCTCAAGAATCTTCGTGACCATTACATAATCATTGTTGAATTTTAAGGATATTCTGTAATGAATTAGTTAAATTAAAAACAAATTCTTTATTGCCAGTAGTTGGATTTCAGAATTTTATTTTTAATTTATTGGTTCACTAAATAAAGTAGATCCTCCATTTTGGTTTACTTAGTGATTGTTTGTTATTGTATTATTTGAGAATATAGCTTGTGAAATTCATGTAGGATTAACAGTAAATGCAAATGAATTTGATAAATGTACTTACTTTAAAATTTTTATTCTCTGATAAATATGCATAAAATTATTAATTTGTTGTATCAATACACTTGCCGTGTTCAGCCATGACAGACTTTATTAAGACAGAGTATTTATAGCGCATGCGCTCTGATATTGTCCCAAAAGTTTAATTACTTATTTGTTCTAATAATTTATTTAGCTATTTATAACTAAAACTTTTTTGAAAACAAACAAAAATATATTAATAACCAAAGCAGACAAAACTCAAACCACCATAAGAATGTAACCAGAGGATTATAATGAAAAAAATGCTAAATCGATTAAATGACATAAACACTTACATAAAGGGACAAAAAGATCCAACGATCTAATAATAACATGTTAAAAAGATGCCACGACTCTAATATAATTGATGAACCTACACATAAAAGTCTCATCACTCCCAATGGTCTGGCACCAAAAATTTATGGCTTGCCAAAACTTTTTACCTGAGTGTACTGAATTTCTATATAGCCAATACCAGACTAGTTAAGAAGCGAGTCAGTGCGATACGAAACGTAAGAGCACGAATGAATCTGTGTTTTTTTTTTAACTAACAGCGCACAAATAATAATTTAAAGAAGAACCAAATAATAAAAACTGTAGTGTTTAAAATGAATAAAGTTAAGGCTATTTCTGGTTAATTTAATGAAAAATTCTTAATTTCATGTGTTTTATTCTAGCAAAACACCATACCAAATCCACAAGGGTAGCTTTTATATGTACAAAATCTAATTCAGCAGTTATACTTGGTATAATAACAACAGTACTATTTAAATGTCTCCACTGCTTAGTCGATAAATGAGCAAGTTTTAAGTAAATATTTTTATTTTACCTGGACTCAGTGGGCGACTTTGGCTAGGTGAAGGATTATAAGGAATAGGCGAAACAGTGTGTTGGCGAGTGCTGCCCAACACCTGTTCATTGTAGTGACGTTCCTCCTCCATTTCTAGTGAACTCTCGCTTTCAGACAAGTGCCTACAAAGTGCTTCACGCCTCTCAACTTCCAACTGCAATTTTCTTTGTAACCTGTAATCAACACCATAAGATAAAAATTGTTGCTCCAACGTTAATATGTATATCTTATCACAGCATAATGAACTTCCTTTACCTAAGATTTTCTTCTCTAATACAACGTTCCTCCTGTGCAAAGCGTTGCATTTTCTCAGCATGTTCTTGTTGACTAATTGCTAAGTTTTGCCGAAGTCGATTTACTTCATTTCGTAAAGTTTGGATATGAGCACTAAGATTGCTTGCCTTGTCTCCATTGCTAATATCACGAGGACTAGCTGGATCTGACACTGGCTGATCTAGCTTAATCTGCAGCATCCTTTTTTCAGCTTCTAGCTTATCCATACGCTTCCACAATTTGTTTACTAAAGCTTCCTGCTCCTGCTCTAAAGTATTTTCGAGTTCCACCTACACAAACAAATTATTTTAACTTAAATCCGATGTTTAATTTTACATGAACATTTGTCAAGTGGACTTTCAAATTTTTTTAAACTGAAATATCTTTATTCACTTTAACTTTAACACTTTTCATATTTATATAATAATTTCCAAGATGCACTTAAACTTACAAGTTTTAGAATAAAAATTTTATTCACACAATCACATGCACGATATACAGCAAACAGTGCAATCGCGACATTTAAAAAAGAAAAGTTTAATTAGGAGTAAGCTTGATTTTACTAACCCCTACTACAAAAACTACCAATTCATTATCAGCACTTGCAAAAAGGACACATTTAATAAATAATCCAAATAGAAAGTAAAAAATTACCTTTTCACGGCGTAGCTGTTCAAGATTGCTTTGCTTCGCAAGTGTCTCCGCTTCAAGTTTTTCGATTTTGCGCATTAGGCGATTTACAAGGCACTCTTGCTCTTGTTCTAGTGTTTGTTCTAAGCGACATTTCTCCTGTCGAAGCTGCGTGAGCTTCCTAGAAAGATCGTTTGTTAGACATTCCTCTTCACGTTCATAATGATGAGCTAAAGACTCCTTTTCTTTCTTCAAAGCTTGGATCTTCTTCAAAAGAGTGTTTGAAATAAATTCCTCCTCTTGCTCTGCTTTTGCTTGCTGAAAAAGAAGTTTTACTGAACATTATAAAATAAATGCATATCCCATTTTAACACTATGATACTGTAAGAGTAGTCTGAAGCTATACTTTATCTTTAAAATTTATGGAATAAATTCTTGTACACATTAACCTTTGTTTTTAAAGAATATCTTTTGCTGTAATTGTAACGTACACATTGTTTTCTGTTTTAAAGTTGACATAATCAATACTTGTTTATGATGGATTTCGATAGAACATTTATCGTCAGAGACCATGCATAGAAAAAAAGCATATGTTTTATTTTACAGTGAATAAGTATATATTCTATAATACAAACTGAATAAATGCATGCAACACTTAATAATATGAAGAATAATAGACACATGTAATTTATAGTTATACAGCCCAGTTATTTACCTTCTTTGTTGGGCATTAATTAATTAAATAAAGAAATATGAAAGTCTGATCAGAAGCATAAGGAAAATAAAAGAACCGGTTGGTGCACGCATCGTCATAAAAAACACATTTTTTTTAAATCCACTGTTTTACAATTTTTTGTAGATGGCGAAGCGATATATAACTGTTAACCAACGTCAACCTAACCTACAAAAGTTGGTTAAAATGTTGTAATTTCACGATTTAAAAAAAAACAAACAATATACCCCTCGGCACTGAAGTTCCTTTATATCCCCCATTATTTAATAATAATAATAATATTTTATATAGCACTGGCTAGTAAGTACCAAAAAATTGCCGCAGCGTCAACTATGAAATTAGTTTATTTAAAATGTTATCAAAATGTTAAACACTCATGAAAAAACGTTGGACGTAATATATGTTGTAACGAGATAAAAAAACCACACTGTATATGGCAAATATGTAATGCGAAAAGTCTTAGAAAACACCTTCGGGGGCTTTAAAATCAACGGTGGAACGATATACAACCTTTGGTATGCGAACAACACTGTTATTCTTGCTTCGAGTAAAGGGGAGTTATTGGAACTTTTGATGAGACTTCAACGTGACAGTGCAGAATATAACCCAAAGCTCAATAGATTCGAGACAAGTAGACAGGGCGAACAACAATAGGGTTGAACTAAAAGAAATTGGTGGATTTGCAGTGGTCAACCAGGAACTTAAGAACTCTGATCAACAACAAGGGGGACTGCTCACTGGAAATAGTCAGGCAACTCCAACTAAGCAAAAATGCCATGATTAAGCTACAAAAATTTTGGAAAGATCATTAAATAGCAAGCAACACTAAAATATTAATTGTAAGAACCCTTGCAGGTAGGGATGGGACGAATATCTGGCAGTAATACTGCATCCGGCCGATCCGGCCTAAATACCGAATATCCGGTTTCGGCGAATCCGGCCAATCCGGCCACAAAATTCGACCAATATTTTAAAATTAGAAAATCACCACTGGGAAATAGTATTGTAAAACTTAACATTTTATTTATTTTTATGTTTTATGAATACATGTGTGTGTACATTTTTAGACCGCTGGTCACTAATGTCCCACGTTTTTTAACAGATTCATACTGTTTTAATGTCGGTTGTATAAGGTTAGCACTAGATGATCACACCAGTTGTTTATTACTTTCTTTTTCACTGTTAAATTTAAATTGTTTTTCATATTCTTCCTGGTGACACGTTTTTAGATGCGTTATTAGTGGCGTAGTGGAAGCGGACTTACCACTGCCTCCTCGAGATAAAGTTTTTTTGCACATTATACAACTTGCTTTAGTTTTATCATCATCACGTACTTTAAACACACTCCACACCTTACTTTTGGTGTTGGCACCAGACATCCTCTAAAATGTAATTGCTACTACTGTATCTATCAAGTTAAGCTGTTCTGACAGCATAATGTGAAACACTACCCTGAGAAGATTTGTCAGCAATTTTCATCAGTTATAAGATAAGCGGGGCTTCCCCGCGCGCATTTTAGCAAGTGCTGCAACATTTGATCCGGCGGCCGAAATACTGTGATTCGGTCCCGCCGAAGGCCGGATATCCGGTCCCAACGAAGGCCGGATATCCGGTATCCGGTAATCCGGCCGAAGCCCGGTTCGGCCCATCTCTACTTGCAGGTAAGGTCCCGGGTGGTGTAGTTTGGACAAGCATCCACGTTCCATCAGTAGAGTTAAGCAACGCTCTTTCTGGTCAGAACTTGGATGAGAGTTCAATGGCTGCTTCTCTCAGCACCTCTGTGGTACGGCTGCCACAGAAATAATTGGTCCCGGATGTCATAATAACATCATGACAGTCGTTAGTGGGGTTAGAAGTCCCCATAAAAGCACAGCGCCGCCTATAATTGGCCTAACGGCTGTTCGCTGAGTGCGAAATAAACAAATCCTTATTCTACTATATAAAGTCGATTTGTAGACAGCAAAAGAAAGGCAACGTAAAATAATTGAAGCCTTTGAGATCGGATGCTGGTGACATGCTAAGAATACCTTCGACAGTAAAAAGAACTAATGTCTATATTACAAGAAGGTTGCCATTGTTTAAACATGTGTGTCGGTATCAATCCGCGCGAATATAAGAAAATGGCCTACCTAGGAAGTCAGATTGGGTTGTGATTATACTTAAACAAAAGCTTACAATTCGCTTTTTAAATAAGTGCAAGGTTGCCATTGTTTAAAAATGTGTAAACGGTATCGATCCGAACGATTATAAGAAAATGGCCTACCTAGGAAGTCAGATTGGGTTGTGATTATACTTAAACGAAAGCTTGCAATTCGCTTTAAAAAAAAGTGCAAGGTTGCCATTGTTTCAACATGTGTGTCAGTATCAATTCGCGCGATTATAAGATGGCCTACCTAGAAAGTCAGATTGGGTTGTGATTATACTTAAACAAAAGCTTACAATTCGCTTTTTAAAAAAGTGCAAGGTTGCCATTGTTTAAAGATGTGTAAACGAAATCGATCCGAACGATTATAAGAAAATGGCCTACCTAGGCAGTCAGATTGGGTTGTGATTATACTTAAACGAAAGCTTGCAATTCGCTTTTAAAAAAAGTGCAAGGTTGCCATTGTTTAAACATGTGTATCAGTATCAATTCGCGCGATTATAAGATGGCCTACCTAGAAAGTCAGATTGGGTTGTGATTATACTTAAACAAAAGCTTACAATTCGCTTTTTAAAAAAGTGCAAGGTTGCCATTGTTTAAAGATGTGTAAACGAAATCAATCCGAACGATTATAAGAAAATGGCCTACCTAGTAAGTCAGATTGGGTTGTGATTATACTTAAACAAAAGCTTGCAATTCGCTTTTAAAAAAAGTGCAAGGTTGCCGTTGTTTCAACATGTGTGTCAGTATCAATTCGCGCGATTATAAGATGGCCTACCTAGAAAGTCAGATTGGGTTGTGATTATACTTAAACAAAAGCTTACAATTCGCTTTTTAAAAAAGTGCAAGGTTGCCATTGTTTAAAGATGTGTAAACGAAATCGATCCGAACGATTATAAGAAAATGGCCTACCTAGGAAGTCAGATTGGGTTGTGATTATACTTAAACGAAAGCTTGCAATTCGCTTTTAAAAAAAGTGCAAGGTTGCCATTGTTTAAACATGTGTATCAGTATCAATTCGCGCGATTATAAGATGGCCTACCTAGAAAGTCAGATTGGGTTGTGATTATACTTAAACAAAAGCTTCAATTCGCTTTTAATAAAAAAGCAAAGTTGCCATTGTTTAAACATGTGTGTCGGTATCAATCCGCGCGATTATAAGAAAATGGCCTACCTAGGAAGTCAGATTGGGTTGTGATTATACTTAAACAAAAGCTTACAATTCGCTTTTTAAAAAAGTGCAAGGTTGCCATTGTTTAAAGATGTGTAAACGGAATCGATCCGAACGGTTATAAGAAAATGGCCTACCTAGGAAGTCAGATTGGGTTGTAATTATACTTAAACAAAAGCTTGCAATTCGCTTTAAAAAAAAAGTGCAAGGTTGCCATTGTTTCAACATGTGTGTCAGTATCAATTCGCGCGATTTTAAGATGGCCTACCTAGAAAGTCAGATTGGGTTGTGATTATACTTAAACAAAAAGTTGCTATTCGCTTTTTAAAAAAGTGCAAGGTTGCCATTGTTTACACATGTGTGTCGGTATCAATCCGCGCGATTATAAGAAAATGGCCTACCTAGGAAGTCAGATTGGGTTGTGATTATACTTAAACAAAAGGTTGCTATTAGCTTTTTAAAAAGTGCAAGGTTGCCATTGTTTAAACATGTGTGTCGGTATCAATTCGCGCGATTATAAGGAAATGGCCTACCTAGGAAGTCAGATTGGGTTGTGATTATACTTAAACAAAAGCTTGCAATTCGCTTTTAAAAAAAGTGCAAGGTTGCCATTGTTTAAACATGTGTGTCGGTATCGATCCGCACGATTATAAAGAAATGGCCTACCTAGTAAGTCAGATTGGGGTGTGATTATACTTAAACAAAAGCTTACAATTCGCTTAAAAAAAAGTGCAAGGTTGCCATTGTTTAAACATGTGTGTCGGTATCGATCCGCACGATTATAGGAAAATGGCCCACCTAGGTAGTGAGATTGGGTTGTGATTATACTTAAACGAAAGCTTACAATTCACTTTTACAAAAAGTGCAAGGTTGCCATTGTTTAAACATGTGTGTCAGTATCGATCCGCACGATTATAAGGAAATGGCCTACCTAGTAAGTCAGATTGGGGTGTGATTATACTTAAACAAAAGCTTACAATTCGCTTTAAAAAAAGTGCAAGGTTTCCATTGTTTAAACATGTGTGTCGGTATCGATCCGTACGATTATAAGAAAATTGGGCCCCTAGGTAGTGAGATTGGGTTGTGATTATACTTAAACAAAAGCTTGCAATTCACTTTTACAAAAAGTGCAAGGTTGCCATTGTTTAAACATATACGTCGGCAGACAATCCTCCCTTTCTTGCGCGAATTACGGTGGGATACGTGCAGTTTCTTAAGAAGTGACACTTAAGCAATTTACAAATTTGATTTACATCAAGGTTTATGAAACACATTACTTATGTGACTCCAGCGAATACTGTACTTCAAAGTGTTCATTACCTTCACCCAAGACCAAAGTAAAAAATCTCACAAAGGATGTCATAATACTTGATATAAGAAAACATTTGCTCTTTGCTGAGCTACTAGAAAATAAAATGAAGAAAAGTATTGATGGCTATCAATAGAGGAAAACCTTTTATAAAACTGTAAGTTACAAAATGGTGGATGTGACAAAGAAGTATATTTCCTACAAAATGCATCCAAAGCATAGAGAGGACTTTAACATAAATATTACAATATTAAACTTTACATCAATTAACATTTCGGATGTTGCTGATGTGGAAGTCAAGAAATGTAAACAAACAATTCCAGGAAACGTAATAACAATTCCAAGGATTATGTCTGAGCATCAAATAATTTGGAGTAAACGGACCCGTCTAAAATTGTTCCAAGGAATCCCAGTTGTTACTATACGTTTAGCTAAAAGAGCAAAGAATTTTTGTGTAGAGAATAAAATATGAGTATGAATATTAGTACAAATGGGCAGATTAATTTAATAGTTATTCAGCAAAATTTAGTAGAAGACATTTTATTTATGCATCAACGTGATCCTGTATAGACGGGTCATTTAAGATTTGTTAAAACTTATGACAAAATTAAAGATAGATATTATCGGAATGGTATGGCAAAAGTGGTAGAAAAGTTTGTAAAAGGATGTCCTGATTGTCAAACACGAAAAGGACAATCCCATTTTAAACTGCTGGTACTGTACAACCTTTATCTGTTTCAGTTCCTTTCAACAGAATATAGATAGATTTATTAGGACCTTTTCATAGAAGCAAGAAAACTAATATTATGATTGTTAGTTGCCATTGATCATGCTATTCCTCGAGCTAAAGCCAAAGCTTTGCCCAATGGTGAAGCTACTCCAGTAGCTCACTTCATCTTCGACAATATCATCTGTTGGCATTGGTGTCCCCGATTCTTATTAAGCAATCATGGGTATCCAAAGTAGGTTTACAACCTCCTACCATCCTCATGGATTATGCGAACATTTAAACAGAACCTTAGCAGACATGTTAACAGGTTATCACAATTTACTAATTTTCGTTCAATGTTTTAATAAATATTCCGGAATCATTACATCGACAGGCAGAAAATAAAAATTTATATCCACGAATTTCCAATATGCAAATGACATCTGAAGTTTTAGAAGCCTCACCGCAAACGTTATAAAAATAAATGTTTAAAATACTAACGGGTGTTCATAAACAGTCGTCATCCCAGCAGGTTTTGACTTCAGAAACGTATGTCTATTAAAATTGAGAAAAAATGCGCTATGACAGTACTCAATGACGTTTCATTGTGGTGCACGAATTAATCAAAGACATAACATTTTGTTTTTCAAAGCAACTGGGATGACGACTGTTTATGAACACCCGTTATAATATCTAGAAAAAGGATTTTCTATATTTGTACTTGTAGGTGTTTTTCTTCTAAAACATTTCATGTAAAGTGCATTCTCTAAACAACATTTATTCTAAGTTTGATATTTTTAGATATAAGCAATGTTCTAGCAAATAATTTTTTAATATTCAACGACTAGGATAAATAATAAATGTAATTATCTTGAGAATACCATGTTATCTTGCAAAATCTAATAAATAAAACTTAAAATTGGCAACATTTTTAATCAAAACTGATAAAAACAAAACTGACGCCAATTTTACAAGATAATGAAAATTTGTGATATGACCGAAACTGTACTTGAACGTTTTCTGCACTAGTAAAGTTGCAAAAACCATTACCGAAAGAATGATTTTTCTAATTTGTACATTAGAAACCGCTACAATTATTAGAAAAAGAGATATTTTTCGCGCCCAGTGTCAGTTTACTATAATCAAAATATTCAGTTATTAAACTGCATACAAAAACCACTTCAGTAAGAGAGTGATTTTTTAAATTTTTTCATTATTCTCTCATTGACAGAAAAAGCCATGTGTTAATTTTTAGTAGTAGAGCTCACCAAATTAAATATGTAATTTTTCTAAAAACGCCCCTCAAACTGATTTAAAATTAGGAATAGGTTATCTACTAAAACATTTACCTGCCAATGGTTAAACATATGCAGTGAAAGATTCCTCAGTTGTAATAGAAATGAAACGTTGCCATGTAACCGGACCATGGTTTTTTACAAAAACAGTCGGTAACCAATTAATTTAGACAGTGAACGAGTGACTCGTTTGGACAAAATTATGGAAATGTGGAAAACAATTAAGATTTTTGCAAAATGCAAAATGGTGGGGTCTTCCATGGGTTATTAACACATGTATTTCTGGTATTTGCGAAAGGATTGTAATTGTTACGATTCCAGAAAATACAAGAAAAATTTGAACGCCACTAAATTGTAGATTTGTATATTTTTACGATTTAGAAGTTAATTCATTAGTATAATTTTTTTATTATATTAGAATTAAGACTATTAGTACATATTGCTTTTTAAATATAAAATTCAATGGAATTTAATTCTATGGCCTGCAGGTGAGCACTTTACTGAAATAAGTTAAACTTTAATTTTTTGATAAAATTTTGTCCCATATGATAGGTACTTTTTATGAATTGATGTAGCTACAGACATTTTAATACTGCACAAAGGATGTTTCAATTGGTTTTTATAGTTAGCTTTGTTCAAAATCACATTAAAATGTTGAATACAGATGAATCGCACTCGAACATGAAATTCATTCAAATAACTTGTTATTTCTACCAAATAATAGAAATTGTGCTTAGTAAGCATAACCAAATATTTACCACAAATTGCTAGGTATGGCAGTATTGGTGAGTTACTTCCAAAAATACATGTTTACAATTCATTTTTAAGTTTGGAAATTGTCCAAATGTAACTGGATAATAGGAACGGAATAAAATTACACGAACTAATTAAGTTACTTGAAATATATTAAAATAAAATTATAAAACATGAAATAAAAATGGTAAATTTATATAAGTATAATAAAAATAATAAAACTGTACAAGGCAACTACTTTTTTATTACATCAAACACAAGGTATGAATGAACTATTAGAAAGAAAACGAATTTCTAATACTAGCACCTACAAAAATCAGTAATTTCAAATAAATCATACTGTGCACGTGATATGTCACTCAAGACATGTCAACGTTAGCCCTCGTGCACTCTACATTAACTACATTTTGCATGCAACAAAAGTGCTATTCTACTTTGTGATTACTTACGATAATAACAGAAGCCTGCCGTAAGTTCCGGTTTTCCTCCTGCAGCGTTTTAACCCGAAGTTTGTAAGTTTCTAGCTCCACTTTGAGCACCCGGTTCTGCTGCTGCAAGCTCTCGATTCGCTTCTGAAGCTGCTCCCTGGTGATGGGGCTGGGAGGCATCATTATGGGGCCTCCATCGATGCTGCTGGAGTCCGACTCACTGGCAGAATCTGCCATCTTTCAAATAATTAACATATATTACGTGTGGAATCGGGCTCGAGCAGGGATCAGCACGCACGCCACTAAACTTCCTTTTGCAACAAAGCCGACAGATTCTGTTCCGGCTATTGACTACCTACGTTTAAAACTTTTTTTCATTAGAAAGTTTCTAAAACCGCAACTACGAAATGCGGTTTTCTATATAATCCAAATATTTCTACGTGAGTCAAAAGTTCCCACCTGCAACGGATCACCTACGACGCCGCGACGAAATAATAACAATAAATATGATCACACATGTGGAACAAATCCGCAAGACTTCTATAAGACAGCCGCCATAGTATAATGGCAACAGTAAACAGAATTAAGCTTTATAAACATAAATAACCCTACAAAATAACCAACCAGGGAGATATGAAAATATTTCCCAGAATAACCAGATGCGCAAACGTTGCAACACAAATGTCATGGCATTTGACACAATGCAACGCGAAATTTATCTCGACACCGTTGGAGGCGCTCGTAACACTAACTTTTAAATCTGAACAAGAAATTAGTTATTTAATTAGTAGTTAGTCAAATACATATTTATTAATTGGTTACATGATGTCAACGATGCTAGTTATATTAATTATAATTATATTTGTTACATCAATTTGATTCTGCAAGTAAACTGTTTTTGCCATAAGCGTTGCCAACTGTCCAACTTTCGGCGGGACATCAATTTTTAGAAATTTAGAAAATAGCTGAATTTTTAGAAGGGTAATTTTGATTTTTATTGGAATAGTGCTAATAAGTATAATATTTAAAGTCCAACTTCTATAAAAAAAGGAACTTTAAATTATACGTTAATGCCGTAAATAAGCAGCAAAACATTGGTTATGTAATCAGAAGGCAATTTTTTAAATCCACAATAGGTACCTACGTTACAAAACGTTTGTTTTGTTTAAAACTAAGATAATAAAAAAAATGTTTACCTACGTTTTTAATTATTGCTCAGATTAAAAAATAACATTCATAAGAATTAATTATTCAATAGTTTATAGAACATTTTTTTAATGGTCTTTAATTTTTCAATTCAGCTGAATACAAGAGATGGCCTTATCATAAAATATAAAAGTGTCAAAAAATCATAAAGTACATTTTTTTCCTATAATAATTTTCAAGGTCAACTTTCTAGTGGATAGGTTGCATTCCTGCAGGGTCCCTAGTTTTAATAATGTTGGTACATAGATTTTTAGTTCTTTTCTTCCACTAAAAAACTGATTGTCATTTTGACAGATATGTCATAATTTAATATTGCATGCTTCATTTTTGCATTTAAAATATTTCTTGGTTTTCTTTTTTTATCCGATTTTATTGAAGATGATGATGATGCCATGTTAAAAAAAGAAATTTGTCAAGAGTTCAAATTAAGAAACTTTTGACATTCAAAATTGGCACATCACTATAATTTTTGAAAAAAAGTTCTACCAACACGAGGTATAAAAATTTCCTAGCGTTTTAATCACATATCTACCAACATTGTAACACTTTGGCAGTTAATATAGAAAAAAAAACGTACTTTATGTATAATTTTGGGGTCAAGTGTCATTCCCTCCCTTTGATGATTACTGCTCTCGCTCACGCTAGAGCATTAAACTATTTAAACTACATCCGCGGGAGGGCACTTTCCTCCCTAGGAATACAAGTAGTTATTAATTTTATTTTAAAGTAAAAATAGTTATTTGTATGTATACCAAGACACTGAAGTTTAACTTGTTATCACAAATGTAGAATTTATTTGCCGAAGTAGGTAAAGCCAAAGTAAATAAACCACATGAGGAATAAAAAGTAACTTTAGTGACGAGGGGGCACACTATGTTTTTTTTTTAAATCAAGAAATCTTAAAATTGATTTTTTTAACCAACTTTTGTAGGTTATGTTGACGTTTTCTGTGACCCATAGAAACCCTACAAATAAGAGAATGGCCATTTAGCTGAAGTAACTAGGTTTCCCTAGCGAAATGTCGACGACGGTTTCCAGAAAATGGACAATTTTGTCAAATCTGGTTAGTCTTCTGATTTGAGCAAGATTTAAGGATTTGAGCCAATTTCAGTGTTACCTACCGAACACTGATAATTTGTATTTGTACCAACTGTAAATAATGTACCGGGTGACTATAAATGGTTGTAATTTTTTTCTTAGTTTGGCACCAACATATTACCTATTCTATGTCAAATTCGAGGGTATCAGGTTAGGTTTTGCGTCAGTTTTGACACAGACTGACGCAAAACCTAACCTGCTAACCTCGAATTTGACGTAGACTTACATTGCCACCAACATTAACAGTGCCAACTTAAGAAAAAAATCACAACCATTTATGGTTACCCGGTACTATACTAGTTAGAAATTATAGTAAAAATTACAGATTTAATATGTTACCTTACGTTATGTACCTACTAAACGATGATTTGTCAAATTTTAACCATTTGATAATATCATGATAATATCGAATACCAAAATTCACTTTTTCTTAATTACAATTACGATATAAAAGTTATGAATATCAAGAAAATAATAATTAATAATAAATTGTGTTTTTAAAAAAGTAATTTATTTTAAACTTCCCTCAGTTAGAGGGTATGCAGCATATACAGTATGATCGAAGACTTTTATCCTTTAGAGGGATGTGGAATTATTTTGTTAAAAAATTATGTTGGCACTCGTAGTAGTAAAAGTCACATTGGCATTTTATATCTGTCAATTTAAGGTTATAGCAGTAATGTCACTTTAACAAATGCAAATATTTTTGTTGAATACATAAAAATTTTAATAACAAAAACAACTACAGCTGTTCAAAGTGACTTCCTCCATTTTCCATACACAGTACCACTTTGTGTTCAGTATTAAACATTCCGTCAAAGTTAAGTGATTCTGTCAAAATTGTATAGGTTATATTATTAAGTACTTTTTTTCTATAGCACATGTTAACGTGTGCTTTTATCAACTCAAAACAAAAGGTCAAGTTTTACTTTAACAGCAAGGGTAGATCAAGTAGCACTTTAACATCAAGGATAGACAATAGATATTTATGCATTAAGGGAGATATTAATATGTTTTTTCCCTGAGGTTGACATGTGTTACAGACCGAGGCTCTGGCCCGAGGTCTGTAAGTCAACTGAAGGTAAAGAACATGAATATCTCCCATGGTGCATACTAGTATATTATGATACGAGTTTTATAAGAAGCATTTTGTAGCACACACGGATTTAGGGTACGACGAGCGAAGCGAGGAGTGCCCTAAAGGAGTAAGTGCTACAAAATGCCTTATAAACGAGGTATCATACAGTATTTTATCTACTTTGCCACTTTTTTAAGCAAAAAAATGAAAATTTTTAATATTTTTATTATAGCATCGCTTTGTGTCTATTACGATACGCAAACGCTTATCGTAACAGCCTCAGTACGAACGCAAAGTAGATAAAATATTTTATCTACTAGCATATTCGAAAAAATAGTATAAAATTTCAAAATTGTCATAATGATATTTAAAATTAGAATATGTAAGTAACATCAAGGATTGCCTCATTGTATGGTTGCTAAGACGTTAATTGTAGTTTCATTGTTACCATGAGTTTGAGGGAGAAATAATTTGACAAGTCCCTTGGGAGTTATGAGTAGCTTTTCATATTTTGTTTCTATGACAAAAATGTACAATATCATGTTGCTAGTAGATAAAGTAATTTAATTTTCTAACTTTTGGTAAATTAAATATGACAGCTTTCTTATTATCTTTTTTTTTAATAATAGCAACCATACCAACAAACTAATTGGTACAAATGGTAATGTTACAATATGTACAAACTCTTATTAACTAAACAATTGGCTTAATGAGGTCAAGGGTAGACCATTTTACAAGAACTATTGATTTATTTTATAATTCTATTCGCTATCATCTGATGAACACAATACATTATGTCCTGAGGCAGTTTTCGCTTAAGCCTAGTGTGTAAGTGTTTTTGACCTGTGTTGTAAAATACCGCACTGTCACATCTGTCCATCCTTTTAAAAAACTTTTTAGCCACATGTCTTATATGTTCTTCTATAGTTGGCATATTATGGCCTTATTATATTATATTTTTTTTCAAATTATGACGGTTGACGGAAAAATGTAATATGCACCTCGGAGGAAAACTGCTTTTTATGGTCTTGCCTGATTGCTTGTCTCGGCTATCGCCTCGGCCAGCAATTGCAGGCATCGTCTATAAAAAGCCAATTTTTGGTCCTTGATGCATAAATAACTATTTTCTTCAAACGTTTTTATAACAAATTATTTACAACTTTGTGAACAAAATTCGAAGCGGCAGATAAAGTGTTTTAGATGCCATGCAATGAAATTAAAGTTTAGAATCATCAATCAAGCAGTATAATGTCACATTTTACTGCCGTTTGAAGAAAAACTACTATTATTCATCACTGCCAATATAAAGTATGATTAAAAATTAATCTCATCTAGTATGGCTATGAAAGAAGAAATTGCTGCTTTTAAAACTGGCTTCAATATATATTTTTTTTAGGTTAGATTTAAGTGTCTATTCGACCGGCGCAAGCTTATTTGTTGGACAATTACATTACTTTTACGTGCAAATTCATTTATTTTAATATAATATTGTAATAAGATGGATAAAATAGTATATTATGTTATTAGGAGCAAAAGTTATATTTTATGTGGCGAGGCTGGACGGGTTATCTGCCGAGCTTGCGAGGCAGATAAGTACAGCCGAGCCACACAAAGATACTTTTGCTCCGAATAACATATAGTATTTTTTCTTCAAACGTTTTTATAACAAATTATTTACAACTTTGTGAACAAAATTCGAAGAAAATTACTTGATCTCGTCAGCGGCAGATAATATTATCTGCCGCTGACGAGCGGCAGATAAAGTTGTCAGCGGCAGATAATAACTTTATCTGCCGCTGACGAGCGGCAGATAAAGTCGTCAGCGGCAGATAATAACTTTATCTGCCGCTCGTCAGCGGCAGATAATATTATCTGCCGCTTGGCAATAAAGTGACAGTTTAGCATCATGAAGTAAATTTGTAAGAAGACTAGTGAGAAAACTGATGTTCATATTCCTACCGTGTACACATCAGTCTTCTCACTAGTCTTCTTACAAATTTACTTCATTTACGGCGGAGACGCAGGTAGTTGTGTGTGACCTCATGCAATTGAGGTACCACAGCAGGTAGAGTAAATGTATACTCACCTACTGTATGTCTCAGTGGACGTTATCCACAAAAACATACACATCAGTTTAGCATCACCAATCCAGCAGTATAATGCCATATTTTACTGCCGTTTGAAGAAAAAGAGTATTTATTTACTAGCAAGCTGATATTGTACATTTTCTTCATAGAAACAAAATATGAAAAGCTACTCATAACTCCCAAGGGACTTGTCAAATTATTTCTCCCTCAAACCCATGGTAACCATGCAACTGCAAATAACGTCTTAGCAACCATACAATGAGGCAATCCTTGATGTTACTTACATACAGTGAGGTCGTAAAGTTTGGAATAAATTCAGTATTTCCTAACATGTACGTTTCCGGCTAAAACGCTCGGACCCGTCAATTTTTATTTTTATTTGAGCATTTTTTGAAATAAAATGCATACATACAGGGTGTCCCGTGTATGAGGTATGGCGTTATCGATGTTCTTTTAATGAAAACCCCCTTTTTTATTACGGAATCTGAAAGAACGCATCTTTCTACTTACGGTAAGCTGATTTTTGAGTATAGATCAGATGATAAAAAATTAAGAAAAAATGTAAAGTTCCAAAATACTAAGTTTACCTAGTAATTTCTAAAACAACTAAATTAAATGTACAAATTGTGCACCGTTGTCTGCCTGACAGTAACTAAGACGACCGATATGTTTTTTGTTGATTGCTGTCATTGATAAAAGCGTAAAATCACACTTCTTAAAATCAAATTTAGTATTTTGCAAATTAATTTGTTTTTCTTAATTTTTGGTAATGTGACCTATACCCAAAAATTACCTTACAGTAAGTAAAAAGTCTCTAAAAAACACCCTTTATGTCCTTATGTTCGCACAAGCCGACACCAATCTGTATAGCCTGTTCTGTAAACACATAAACATTTAATTTTTTGTCATGTATGTCTGTTCAGTAAACATAAAAACACAAAGTGGCCTTTGATTTCCAAAATTTCATGAGTGTACTTTCAAAATTCATCTTTGTCTAGGAATGTACTTACAAAAAGTTACTATAAAACAAATAGGTTAAGGGTGTGATATTAGCCTAGTATCTGTCACCAATGATATAAATAACTATTTTTAAGAATATTATACAAATACTGTATTGGATTCTATTGACGTAGCGTTTATTAATAGCTATTTTTATTACGTTTTATCAAAGAGCAATGCTCTTTGGTTTTATAGAAGTTCAGGCGAGAATTTTCAGAAAAATATCTACTTTGACACTGAAATAATGAAAAATATTAATTGTCATTGATTGTCATTTTTAAATTTAAACCTGCCTTTATGCAGGTGTGGAAACCTTTGCAAAGCATAATTCAGAATCCCCAATACATACAATTTTTGTAGAGGCCATTCAGTAAACACAAACACATTTGATTGTTTTTGAAATTGGTATAGAGATGCAATTTTGTATTAGGTATTCTGAATTATGCTTTGCAAAGGTTTCCACACCTGTATAAAGGCAGGTTTAAATTTAAAAATGACAATCAATGACAATTCATATTTTTCATTATTTCAGTGTCAAAGTAGATATTTTTTTGAAAATTCTCGCCTGAACTTCTATAAAACGTAATAAAAATAGCTATTAATAAACGCTACGTCAATAGTATCCAACACAGTATTTGTTTAACATCCTTAAAAGTAGTTAGTTATAACATTTATGACAGTTGATAAATAAATATCACACTCCTAACCTATTTGTTTTAGTAACTTTTTGTGAGTACATTCCTAGACAAAGATGAATTTTGAAAGTACACTCATGAAATTTTGGAAATCAAAGGCCACTTTGTGTTTTTATGTTTACTGAACAGAGACTATACTAGGGATTCTGTATTTCGTTTTGCAAGGGTTCTACATTGCATAAAGTTGGGTTTGAATTTAAAAATGACAATCAATGACAATTAATATATCTCATTATTTCAGTGCCAATGTGGGTATTTTTCCAAAAGTTTTCGCCTGAACTTTTATAAAATGTAATAAAAATACCTATTAATAAACGCTGCGTCAATAGTATCCACGCAGTATTCATATAATATCCTTAAAATTAGTCATTTCTAAAACTTTTGAGAGATACCAAGTGGCACACTTTTAACCTATTTGTTTTAGTAACTTTATACTTCCTTTTACAATAGAGGAAGTATTTGATTCACCCCAAAAATTCGCAGTTGAGTTTTCAACAGATCTTCACGTTTTAGAGTCTGCTAAACCCAAAAAACATGTTTTTGTTTATTGGTCTGTCTGTCTGTCTGTGTGTGTATATCTCAAAAACGAAAAGAGGTATGGCGTTGAAACTTCATATATAAGTTTTGTGTACTATCAGGATGCTACAGCAAGTTGAAGAAAATTGCATAACCAGAAGCATGGTGTTTACTCTTGTGATTTTTCAGTTTTTTTTTAAATTCTTTTAACAACGATTCTTTTAAAACTTTACATTTTTAATGTGTATTGATGTGTGATAGGTGATTTTTCAGTTGAATAACTCTAAAATGGGTTTATTTTATTTTTTCTTTTTTTTATTAACTCCGATTTTAAATAGAAAACCCGGTATATTATTACATTTTTGAATTCAGCTTACAATTGTAGAGAGAATGTGTATCCTGAACTAATGCTCTATTTTATACGGTTTCTGCAGAATTTGTAATTTTTGGCTAATTATAAGATCACTGTAAAAGGAAATTGTGTGCGTGTATCACACCGGATTTTTGTAAGTACATTCCTACACAATGATCAATTTTGGAAGTATACTCTTGAAATTTTGGAAATCAAATGCCCCTTTGTGTTTTTATGTTTACTGAATAGACTGCATGGCCTCTAGTCACCCTTTTGTCACCCCGCCACCAATTACAAGTCATAAAATAATGAATTACTTCACTGCCAATTTCTCGTATTTTATAGCATGTTGTATATTAAGAATGGCATGTGACTTTTGTTTGGTTGGAATGAATTTGGGCAAACGGATATTCACAATAGGGTTTTTAGTAAAAAATTTAGGTACGACGGTGAATTAATAGTTATTAGTAGCTTCAGCGTACTTATGCGAACGTTTTGTCCGTCCGTCTGTCTGTGTGTCTGTCTGGATCGCCTGTAACTTTCGAACGGCTACAGATATCGAAATTTTGAAAGGGGGCAAAGTTGTTGCTAAGGTCCCGAGCACCTTCATGCGCTATTTGGTTTTGGCGAAAGGTCAACCGTTGGCGACCTATGTCAAAGGTCACTTTATTTTTCAATGGCAACATGGGTCATATGGGGTATCAATCGAAAGCTATGGTCAAGGGCTACATATACTTAATGTTTTCGCAGTGCTGAAGCTACTCTTTAGACCTGTACTTGAGCAGTTTATTTACTATTCAAGTGGAATAAGAGCATCATTAATATGTGTATGTAAGCAGACAAGTATATTAATGATGCATTATCACACATGTATTGTACAAAATTTTATCTTACAGTAGCGCATATTACCGTACATTATACAACTGTTTTCAGTGACTAAAATGAAGTTTTATTCACAAGTGAGTTTTCATTATTTATACTACTGCACTGTTGGTAGCACTGTCAAGCTATGTCAAATTCGTAATTTTCAGATTAAGATTTGCGTCAGTCTGTGTCAAATAACAAACAAAACCTAACCTACGAACCTCGAATTTGACATAGACTGACAATACACTTCAGTACTGTCAATCACAAATCATAGGCGACTAATTATAAATTTATTTCGCGACATATTCTGACTGCGCAAACTATTGAGGCACAAGAATTGCTACTGTAAGATAAAACGTCGTGTATCACATGCGAGCGAAATGCCATTATAAGCTCGTGAGAAATTGTATCGCTCGTGCTGGGGCACTCGCGATTAAAAAATCTCACTCGCAAATAATGATGCATTTCTCTCACTTAAAATATAATCTATTATTATCTACAACTGCCTAAAATTGAGAAAAGTGCATTAAGAGAAATGTCAGGTCTGTCATTTTTAAAAATATTTTAGTAGGGAAATGTCATTATGTCATTTATTTAACACTATTTCAGTTAGGTAATGAAGCCATTACATAACTGAGTGGTGTAATGAGTTTCATTACCTAACGAAAATAGTGTCAAATAAGTGACGTAATGAGTTAGTTATCCCACTATAGTAGATAAATACAATTACCTAATTCACTTGAAGTAATAAATGAATATAAGGTTATTATTTATTGGACCGTTTCTTTAAACTAACAAATTCACACGTTGTTCTGCATATGTCCGTAATTTTTTTAGCTGACCAATAGAACACTTTCTTGCTGACAACACATCTCCACTATTATCTTATACGGCTCTCTAGTATTTTAATGACGATTTGGACGTTCTTTACCGTCGATTTAAAAAAATTATTATTGTTAAATATTGTGTCAGTAGGTACATTATTTTAAATAATTTTGAATTTGCCAGATCTTAACACAGCAACCACACATTATTACAATTTAGATTTGTTTTTCTTTAATAAATGTTTTAATAACAAGTATGGAAATAGTAAAACGAAGAGTTGTAATTTAAATTTTAGTTTCTGCCAGGGTAACATGCATGCATTTTGTTAGTTGCTTTGGATAACGGACTGTTTTATTTATTAGTTAATATTACATAGATGTATTTACAACAAGAAAAAATATACAAGGTGTTCATTTCTTTTTTTTTAATTTTTGTGAATAATTTGAAAATCTGATGATCAATTGTTTTTCTGTTTTCGCCATCGTAATCTACGTGAGTTGTACTACAGATTTGCTGATTTAATGGAAATATTGATAACAAAGTTAGCATTACTGCACAATTAACTTTGAACAGCCTGTATATTATATCATATAAGCAATAAATTTATTCAGTAAAAATCTGGTGTGATACACTAACACAACTTCCTTTTACAGTAATTTAGATTTTTTTTTAAATTTTTAAGCATTTGTCAAATTTTTCAAAAATTACAAATTCTACAAAAACGGTATAAAATAGAGCGTTAGTTGAAGAGACAAATTTTCTCTAAAATATTAAGCTGAATTTAAAAATGTAATAATATACCGGGTGTTCTATTTAAAATAGGAGTTAATAAAAAAATAGAAAAAAACACAAAAGAAACCCATTTTGGAAGTATTCAACTGGAAAATCATCTATCTTACATCAATACACATTAAAAATGTAATAAAAATGTAAAGTTTGAAAAAAATCGTTATAGCCGTTATTGAAAAAATCGAAAAAAACTGAAAATCACAAGAGTAAATACCATACTTCCGGTTATGCAATTTCTTCAAAAGCTTGCTGTCGCATCTACATAGTACACAAAAACTTATATATCAAGTTTCAATGCCATACATCTTTTCGTTTTAGAGATATTCTGTTCACAGACATACACACAGACACACGCAAACACAGCCACACAAACAGACCCAATGAAAAAACATGTTTTTTGGGTTCAGGGGACTCTAAAACGTGAAGATATGTTGAAAACTCAATTTCGAATTTTTGGGGTGAATCCAATACTTCCTTTAGGTAGGTATCGTAAAAGGAAGTAAAAAATTATTTATTATAACCAATTATTTAATCAAATTAATTTACACTAATTATTGTTTAATCTTACCGACTTAGCTTGCTCCTTTTTCTGGCTCTCTCTTTTACGAGCCAAAGCCGTTTCTCGTTTGATAGCTATCTGCTGCCCCCTGTCTATTACTTTCCTCATGATATATTCTCTTGTGTTTCCACACCCCTCACAATATTTTTGGAAATTTAAATTGAAAAAGGTAGTACCTAGTCAAATTAATTTCACAAGAAGTCAAACTTGAATTTTCTTTCTTTAATTAGGATAGTCGATTACTTAGTGAATAATCGAAATGACGGATAATCATATTTTTAAAGATGGATGCCTATAGTAGCACTAAATTGTAATACATACCACAGATCAGAAAATTGCACTCGCAACAACGTATCACGGTGCAGCTACAATTGTCATATTGCCCCACCGGAATATTAAACTCGCAGGAGGGTCATATCTCTATAAAGAAAATTTGTAATTTAACTAATCAAGTTTACCGTAACTTTATCCAAAATACGCCTACAGACAAAAGGTAAATAACAAATTAATACTCACGCAACTGAAGGATTCTTTGATTATAAATTCTTACTCCACACTCGCAGCAACATCTTTCAGAATTCTATAAACAAATAAATAGTATTAAAACACAAATGCATGAAAAGCGTAAAGTAAGTTATTTTTAAAATAAATTATACGTTTTAAGTGGTTTTTGTTTGATGAACCCTTTGTTTTGTAGAAAAAATAGGCAATAAACTGGACATTTTACTTACCATGTTGATTCACACACCACTAAGAACAACGCACAAAATGAAGAATATAACCAGACAAAATTACAAAAGCCATTGAACATCAAAAAGAAAAACTTTAAGTAATCATGTTGCTGATATCAGGTAGTTTTGCAGGTGGGGTTGACTACCTGAGTTTTTGGGATAGGAAGGAGATACTTAAATACTTATGCAAATTCCCCATGATAACAATAAAACATTATAATATTTCCTTTATATTTCGGATATTCCAAAGGCAGATAGGTACTTCATTGTCCCTATTTTCAGAAAATTCTAGGTTTGTCTAAATATGGTGCTTTTAGAGATCAGGAAATTCCAGGAATTTAGTTTTTAGAAACTGCCCCAGTGACATTTGTACTAACTGCGGATTGACAGCATTGTAACAATAATTAGCATTTAACGCTGAACAAAAAAAAGAAGCAGTATCCAATATGTAGGAAAGTCGCCCGGAGGTTATCCATAAATGTCCATAAAACGGTTTCCAGAGGCGAGCGTTTCCTTTCCAGATACTTTCCATTTGAAAATATATTCTTTGGAACTTTTCCTTACTGCCAATCTCTGGCGTGCTTTTAAAACTTTCTTTATTTAGTGCAGTGATTCCCAAAGTGGGCGATATCGCCCCTTGGGGGGCGCTGGAACGATCCAGGGGGGCAATAGTAGCCTCGGGTGCATTTGGGGGGCGGTGAATAAAAATAAGGGTGCGGTGAAAGCTTAAAGAAGGAAGAGAAGATAAGAAGATTTAGAAAAACCTTTCGTACATATTTCATCTGTTGTGTAACATAGTGTAACATTGTTTTAAAAATAAACACACAAAATGCAAGTTACAGATTTATTTATTGAAGACTATTTACCATTATTAAATGTTCTTATTCTTCTTCATACCATTTATTACTTTATTTATTCAGTCTGTTTATTCTCCGTTTCTTTAATTTTACTTTAGCACACTCTTTGATACACCATCCAGAAAGTAAATACCATTATAATAAAGGGCTTTTATTAATCAATTTTACTTTTACTCAAAATACAGGTTACAAATTCAGAAAAGATTTGTTTATTTTAAAAATATTATTTTCTCTAGCAATAATAATTTATACAAAATTTCTATATGGTATATTTTATTATAACATTTCATAATTGACTTTTTCAGATAATCATTTGAGTTTGGCTTTCACTTTAGTTATTCCGATTGTCAGTTAATACCTACAAATTAAAATCTAAGCTCTGATGTTTTAACAGTAACTGTTGTATCATTCATTAAACAATTCTCAAATATTTATGTTGTACTTTTAATGTATAAATCCTTCCTTGTACTTTTTAATTGCTAATTAATTTATTCTTTCAAAATAATTTCCTACCTAAAAATACTCTTATAGATAATTATCAGTCTCAAGAAGCTACCACTACAATATCTTTCTGTTTATTCGCTTAAAGAATGTAGATTTCCAGGGGGCGTCGAGTAATTTTTTTTGTGAAATGGGGGCGGTAGGCCAAATAAGTTTGGGAACCACTGATTTAGTGCAACAAAAGTGATTAAATTCGTCATACATTTTAAATGCGGCATATGCCGCGGGCTTCAGCTAGTTAGTTAAAAAAGTAACATCTCATCCATCCTCGTCATTAAAATGTTACTTTACCATGGAGATTTTCACAGATCAAATACAGCTTTATAAGTAGGTAATGGAGAATAGTATAGTATATTACGCAACAAGTTTAGAAAAGTGATGTTTTACTGAAAAAGGATGGCTGGTTTGAGTACGAGCTTTAGCGAGTACTTAAGGCCCATAAGGAGAGAGACTTGAACTTGTGATTACTCCTACTTGACATTAAATAGGCAACCATCCTTACGGTTGCTGAAGTCGGAGGTTTCATTCAGACTACCTGCATTCCTAAGCGATAATGACCTT
Source organism: Agriotes lineatus (assembly GCA_940337035.1). Taxonomy (NCBI): domain Eukaryota; kingdom Metazoa; phylum Arthropoda; class Insecta; order Coleoptera; family Elateridae; genus Agriotes; species Agriotes lineatus. The sequence goes on along the minus strand of OW679198.1, from coordinate 22,835,919 downwards.
TCCTGGAAAAGGATTAGTTTGCCGATCAACGAAATGTTTCACAAATAGTTTTTCTAGCAATTGTCAGGCAGTGTCGTGGATATTTACGTATACAATATACATTCTCCATAGCTAAACGCAATACCAATATATTAACCAATTCATATTTTGAAACACCCAAAAATGTTTACTATTGTTATTTAATTATAATACGGTTTTGTCTGTCTTGTACTCTTTTCCTAAGTATTATTTCTGTGTATTATTTATTCGAATATATCAAATCAACTAATACAATAAAATACAGTATCTGAAATGTTTGTAGGTACCTACGATCATTGGGACTGCATTATAATAAAAAAAATATCTTTTGGCCTAATAGTAACCAACTTGAATTCATTTTACATATACTAAGATGCCGTAAGAATCGATAATAATTTTTAAATGATGAATCAAGTAAATCAATTTTAATAAATCACTTGTTGACTCACAATAATATTGTCCGATTCATCGATTAATTATGTACTGTCTCTACCGTTTTTCATTTTTCTTTATTGTTCGATTTCAACATGTACATGTTTATATTCAGATGCATGGTGTTTGAATTACAAACTTTTTAATAAAATTAAACCTGGCGCTGATAACAATATATCAAAAAGCAGTAGCAATAAAAAAAATATTATCTTGCGATACCATGACAGACATCGCATTCTCCAGTTGAACGTTTGGGAAATTAGAAAATAGTTATCCATAATGGACTAGCTGACCCGGCAAACGTTGTGCTGCCCAAAAATAATTTGTTTTTGTGCACACATTTTCTGAATATGAGCAAAATTAGACCATAAATATCTCGACTCCAGCACCACATACCGGGTCCATTTTGTAAAAATATTTTATTCCCCGTAACTAACATATATTCTGAATATGAGCCACATCGGACGATAAATACAATTTATCGAAATATCTCGACCTATTGTAAAATGGTTGTTTATATGATAAAAACGGGCCTACGATGTAAGTCTAAGAATTGGCAAAATTTTAAGCCATCCTACAATTTAATCGGTCCAGTATCTTCGGAGGAGATACCGAACAAAGATTCACACAAAGAAAGAGACCACCGATTTTATGGTATAGATTGGGGTAGATGAACTAGGTAAAGCTCCGTTCTTCCAGATTTATTTAATCTTTGTATTGATTTGATATTCTTATACTTAAATTTGACAAATAAGTACTTAATTTCATTTCGTACGTCAAACGTCATTACTTTTCACAGCAGTGTTATAAAAGCCGTTTCTAATCCAACTAACTAATGTTAAACGGTGTGTTAATGATTGCGACAACAAAATATAGTTTCGATTTTGTTACGTTACGTCATTGTATAATTATAACAATTAATTCTTTGTGATTAAAACAAAATAGCTGTGATTTTTAATTTAATACACTATATAATAATCTGGTGTGATACACTCACAGTACTTCCTTTTACAGTGATTTTATAATTAGCCAAAAATGATATTTTTAATTTTTAAGCATTTGTCAAAAAATTTCAAAAATTACAAATTCCACAAAAACGGTACAAAATAGAGCGTTAGTTAAAGAGACAAATTTTCTCTAAAATTTTAAGCTGAATTAAAAAATGTAATAATATACCGGGTGTTCTATTTAAAATAGGAGTTAATAAGAAAAATAGAAGAAAACAAAAGAAACCCATTTTACAAGTATTCAACTAGAAAATTACCTATCTCACATCAATACACATTAAAAATGAAATAAAAGTGTAAAGTTTGAAAAAAATCGTTATAACCGTTTTTGAAAAAATCGAAAAAACTGAAAAATCACAAGATAAAAACACCTACTTCCGGTTATGCGTTTTTATTCAAAAGCTTGCTGTCTCATCTACATAGTACACAAAACTTATATATGACGTTTCAACGCCATACCTCTTTTTGTTTTTGAGATATTCTGTTCACAGACAGACTGACAGACAGACAGACAGACCAATGAACATAAACTTGTTTTTGGGTTCAGGGGACTCTAAAACGTGAAGATCTGTTGAAAACTCAATTTCGAATTTTTGAGGTGAACCCAATACTTCATTTATCGTAAAAGGAAGTAAAATAGCTATTTATGCAACAAGTGCTAAAAGTCGACGTTTATGCACGAGACATGAAAATTATGAAACGAAGCCGAAGGCTGAGTTTCATAACATGTGTAACTTCAGTGGACTGTATGGAATAATACACTAATTTGACGCAAAAAGGCCGTTTATTTAGTGTAATATAAAATGAAATTTGGACCCCTTACTGTAAACGTAATGCGCGGTTCACAGTCGTCTCAAATCTGAGTCAGACGGGCTGACGCCAATACATAGACAGGAGGGGGCATAAACAATATACAGGGTGGTACAAACATTTCTCAACACATGTCTCGTGCATAAACTACGTTTAGCACGCGTTGCATACAATATTTTATCTACGACCTTAATTTTACCGTTAATAATCCATAAATATCGATTTAACAAAGGTTTGCATCTACGACACTTCTAACTTATGTCATAATAAACAGTAGCCCACGCCGCGCGGGCGATTGTTTGCCACGCCAGTGCTGCCAAGGTGAGTTACGAAATGTAATTACTAATACTCCACATCTGACTGTATTCATTACATAATGCTTTAATTATTTCAAAAACACTTTACCTGTAACGCAAGAAGCAACTAGAATAACTTTACAACCACACTTTCATTTCGAAATTGTAGTTTTATAACCTCACTTCACTTTTAGCACATGGGCTAAACGTAAACAGCTGATTTCTTTAACCACGGTAAACTATAAAACGTCACTTTTAGTGAAATAAGCTAGCGGTAAAAGGCCTACTTTTAGTAGTGGTCGTAGATAAACATACATAATATATGGGCATTTGAGAAAAATTTATAGAAAGTAATGGATTTCTAGAATATCAATTCTGCGACATATATCTTCGAATACCTTACATTATGAATTCTTTAAATAGAATCTAGGTGCGATAACGGTAATGACATGTAAGGGCTAATTAATTGATAAAAGTAATAACATCATTAATCAGCTGACTAAGAAGCCAAGTAAAGAAAATATCTTTACTTCTTCCCAAATCTTTCAATAGGTACTTGTACTTTAATTATGGCAATTCCGTATTTGCTATTATCTTAGCGCATTCGGTGGTGATACTGTGCTTGCAGTGTATTTACTTATATTATAATCCTATAGTCTACGATTTAAAATGGTTAAAGCTAAATTTTAAGCATATCCAGAAAAAAGCAAAAAAATACTTTTGAAGCAAGTGAGAATGCGGCGAGTACTACAAAGTTTTATTAATTGGATAATAGAAACATTTTTAGTATTAAAATTAAATGTAATTCTGCAGGCATAGCTAAAGACCTTTTAAGCGTGTTTAACTTATTGCGTTTTTTTTTAAGTAAAATACTAAATACTCGTAATTTGGTAAGTGCCGAAAATACCACTTTTACTGCTTTGACACTGGATACTGGTGATAACATGTCACTTGATGATACTCGAGTTGGAAGTGTTTTATCAAGTATAATAAGTGATTCAAACGAGCTTCAACGTTTTGATGAACAACCTAGTAACGATGTCGATGACCGTGTCGTTGAATGTTCTCTTGGCCAAACAACAATTTTTGAAAGAAAATAAAGAAATAGCCGCCGATGATATTGAGAGGGATAATTCTGATGCGGATTTTACATAAAATCGTTATTGCCAGAACTAGTTGACTCCAGGAGATCTCTTAAAAATTTAGATTAGATGTGCTTACATGCCTTGATTTCTACCGTTCACAAATTGTTTGTTGTAAATTCCATGTTTACACAGCAATATTTTTTATGTCTTTACTCTACTATGTTTATTATACAGAAAAACAAAATGTCATCAATTTCGGCGGATATTATGACATATCTAACTTCTAAGTAAAATCAGCATTTGAAATGAAGAATGAGACCTAATCAGGTGTAATCTGTTGCGTTTCACGGATTTCTAATCTGCTCGTTTAGCTTAGAACGCTCTAGGTTAAAAATCCGTCTACCTGAGCAGAGCGCAATGGGGCATTTTGGTACCGTGTTTAGTAATTTTGTTAGATTTAGATACGGTTTTTGAATGATTCCGGGTTTAATTTAATGTCAAAGTATATTGTCAATATTGATTTTGGTATTAATTGTGTTTATACACCCTTGTACATCACCATTTTTTAAAAAGTGCCACTCTTCTAGTTAATATTTAGTCAATTGAAAAATCACATTTTATTAATTTCTACCTGATCAAAATTGTATATAAGCACAACATATTGGTAAACCGCAAGTAATATAGTTAAGATTCATATTAATGTAGCCAGGCATCTTCCAAGTTGATTCAGACAGACAGAAATAACATTACAAGTTTATTACATTACAAATAATGTATTCTTGTTAAATGTGTTGCCTACCCCCTGTCCTTATGAGCCTTAAACGGCTATACGAGTTCAGTAAAACCACTTTTTTAACGCGTTCCGTATACTATTTTATCGTATTTCATAAAAAATGTGAAATATAAAAATTTTATATAAAAGTGACACTAAGTGTCAAAACATAACCAAGCTGATCAGAACTCGTTTCTACGTTTGTTATAACACTTTCTCGCGGTGTTATTACAATTAATATTAAATTAAATATACCCTTTTTCTAATTATTAACAAGAAGCACTATCAGGTATAGCTCCTTATGTACTTACAGTACTTCTTAATAAAATAAATAGAAATTGACGTATCTCATAAATCAATTTGACATTTTGAATTATGTCATGTGATTATAGTTTTTTTTTAAACCTCGTCTAGTCAGTTCAAGCAATAGAATTCCTGTCTCCCAGCTGAATGAGTAAATTTTCAACTAACAACTTTCTATTGCAGTTGAAGACTGAATTACTTTTAACATATAAGGATTATTTGACTGAGGGAATCAAATACACTCTACAGGTACTTCACAAAATTAAATTCATATTTCAGTTTGTTAGTATGTCTTCGAAGTTTGATCTGACATTACAAAAATAAATAGATATTGTCAAAAATAGTTTAATAAAAAGTTTAAATATCCAGACTTGATTTAAATTAATATTCTTAAAAAATAACCTAATCCAAATATGTAAATTTCAAATTATGTATTGTACTGTATTATTTGTAACCTCATTTACCTTGCGGTGTCGAGGCTGGTGCTTTATGCGCTGGCATCTGGCGGTACAATGATCAACTTGCCCCGGATTCGGGATACAGAGTTGGATCGCGCCTTTGGTGCTTGCGCAGCAACCATTGTATGAGGTGTGTGTGTATTGGTGATGTGTTGACCTTGTTACTCTATCTCTTAGGTCTGTGGTTCTGAGTAGAGCACAGTTAATTTGGTGCCCAACTGTGAATGGTCTCACCGAGCTCGATTCTAATCGCCAAGGCGGAAAAATTCCGACCCCCTCGGGATTGGAACCGAGGACTTGCTTAATGCAAGTCTGGCGCTTACCCAACAGCGCCACGCGGCTTCTCAAATTATATTGATTGAAAACCGTCGAGTACTCGAATCACTACCAAATTTAGAAAATTAATTATTCTAAATTAATTTCTAATATCTATGTTTACAATTACTTTACTGATTTGCCTCACCAAACTTGCTACATAACTTGTTAATATTTCATAAAAAATGGGCACTAACCTTCTGATTGTATATCGTGTACCTGATTGTGTTATTCCAGCTCCTAACGGGATAAATGATAGTCAGCAAACACCTCCCTGGGTTGTTCCCGACCAAATAAAACTCGTTGTAGCTCTTTGACACCTCTAAGATGTGGATAGATAGTTCAACAGCATAGCACAACACTCACTTGCACTGGTTTTACTGGCTTCGTAGTAAAATACCACGTTAAATGGACTCAAACAATCTTGAATTCCATATTTGAATAATACTTGTGACTTATAGTCAAATTTGATCGTAAAGAATACTATGCTGCTATTACGTATCAAATCATCAATTATTATTCTTCACAATTAATGGGAATTTAACCCTTAACGTGAATATTTATCGCAGATTATCAATTCAAGTTATGTTTTACTACTTCATATAAACAACAACTCTGGTTGCCCTTTACCACACCACCAGTTAAAACATACAACTGTTACATCACATGATACCCATTGGATATCTGGATTTTATTATTAAATTAAATGTATCATTCATACACTACGCTGCATTAAGGTGGGTTCAGACTTGTGTCAGATCATCGTATCGTATCGTGATCGCTTATCAAGATCGGGTAAGTGTGTACGAGAAGATGTATCGTATTTGCGTAGCATATCTTCGTGTCAAGCTGATACGCAGATACGACACGACCTTTACCCACCAGGAGTCGGTATTGCAGCGTAACATCAAAGAAATGATACGTGATCTCGATACAGGTAGTGTGGACGGCAAAACCCAAACAATCCCGATTTGCATCCTGATATGCTGAACAGCTCAATCATTAGTGCTGCTTCAAGTCTGGACGATTACAGACGTAGGTACTACCATGGAGTGGTCACGGGAACTAGTTTGAGAATTTATAGATTACTAGCTGGCCCGGCAAACGTTGTCTTGTCTTGGAGTAAATGCCATTTTCGCAATCAACGTCCCAAAAAACCTCAATAACGACACCCATATCGATTGTTTAGGATTATTTACCCCATTTCACCCCCTAAGGGGTAGCGGACCCGACAGACGTTATCCTTCCCGAACGTTGGTTTGCCTGGTATTAGCGGGTTCAGCAAACGTTTTTTCGATATTCGAATTTTAGATTTTTTTCATTTTAAAAAATATTGGGAGTGGTGGGGGGGGAGGGGTTGAAATTTTGGGGTTATATGTTCTGATATGCGAGTAATCTTAAAACAAATTTTAAAAAATCGTCAAAAAATTAAAAAGAAATTCCTAGAACCCGATTGCTGCGCCACCTACCGGGTCCAATTGTGAATATAAACCATCCAGGGGGCCCACTCAAACACACACAAAAATTCATCAAAATCGGTCCAGCCGTTTAGGAGTTCAGTCACATACACATGTACAGAAGAATTATATATACCTATAAAGGTTTTCATTTAAAAAAATATTGCGGAGCGGTGAAGGGGTGAAATTATGGGGGACCCGACAGCCGTTGTCCTGCCCGAACGTTGGTTTGCCTGCTATTAGCAGGTTAAGCAAAGGTTTTTTCGATTTTCGAATTTTTTATTTTTTTTATTTTAAAAAAATATTGAGGGGTGGTGGGGGGGGGGGTGAAATTTTGGGGTTATATGTTCTGATATGCGAGATATCTTTAAAAAATTAAAAAAAAAGAAATTTGTCAAAAAAAATTCCTAGAACCCGATTACAGCGCCACCTACCGGGTCCAATTGTGAATCTAAACCATTCAAGGACCCACTAAAACACACATAAAAAATTCATCAAAATCGGTCCAGCCGTTTAGGAGGAGTTCGGTCACATACACATGCACAGAAGAATAATATATACCTATAAAAATTTTCATTTAAAAAAATATTGGGTGGCGGGCGGTGGGGGGGGGGGTTAAATTATGGGGGACCCGACAGCCGTTGTCCTGCCCGATAGTTGGTTTGCCTGCTATTAGCAGGTTAAGCAAAGGTTTTTTCAATTTTCGAATTTTTTATTTTTTTTATTTTAAAAAAATATTGAGGGGAGGTGGGGGGGGGGGTGAAATTTTGGGGTTATATGTTCTGATATGCGAGATATCTTAAAAAAATTTAAAAAAAGAAATTCGTCAAAAAAATTTCCTAGAACCCGATTACAGCGCCACCTACCGGGTCCAATTGTGAATCTAAACCATTCGGGGACCCACTCAAACACACAAAAAATTTCATCAAAATCGGTCCAGCCGATTAGGAGTTCAGTCACATACACACGTACAGGGTTATTCATTATAAATTACCCACCCCTTATCATCGTTATTATTGCCTATAGAAAAAAAAGTTTTAAATAAAAGTTATGTGGTTATAACTGAATTTTGTTAAAATGCTATCAAAAGTACAGTGGCGTGCATAATTAAGGGGATACAAAAAAGTAATATATTTTTTAAATGGAACACCCTGTATATTATTAAATTTTTGGAATGATCTTTCTTTCCTGATTTCAAAAATATACCATATGTTACCCTTACCTTATACCGTTTTTGAGTTATTAAACGTCAAATATCTTAGTTAAACTAGTTAACATTATTAAATATAACAAAGTTTTATTCAGGAAATTTAAATATAAATAAATGATAACTAATTTTTATTATTTCATTAAAGAAATGTCACTTATCAAACAAAATAGTTGCATTTTCATAGCTTACTTTAATAATTCCTATTTACAGTAACTAGTTTAACTAAGATATTCAACGTTTAATAACTCAAAAACGGTATAAGGTAAGGGTAACATATGGTATATTTTTGAAATCAGGAAAAAAAGGTCGTTCCAAAAATTTAATAATATACAGAGTGTTCCATTTAAAAAAATATATTACTTTTTTGTATCCCCTTAATTATGCACGCCACTGTACTTTTGATAGCATTTTAACAAAATTCAGTTATAACCACATAACTTTTATTTAAAACTTTTTTTTCTATAGGCAATAATAACGATGATAAGGGGTGGGTAATTTATAATGAATAACCCTGTACAGAAGAATTATATACAGTGTGTCCAAGATAAGGAGGGCCAGTATGGGGATCTCGGTAATGGTAAGAGATACAAATTTGGTTAAATGGGAAGAAAGTTGCGCTATTAAAGGACTAAAAAAATGACGTTTAGAAATTCTTGATATGATTTATCGTTTTTGAATTATCTCAAAAAAACCGAATTTTTTGATTTTCTTTTTTATTTTTTTCTGGCGTTAATATTAAAGTTAGAGCGAAACTGATTAAACTTATTTATAGCAACTTTTAGTGGACTTAATGACTACGTTATAAATTTTTTTATCCGACGTTTCGTCTTCGAGAAACCATCATCAACTTCATTTTTTTAAATACGGTCCTGGTTTTTTGATGCCAAATTTGCAAACCCCTTGCTACTCTGAATTCAACAATGTACCACATATTATGGTTTAATTACTTTTCGAGTTTTTTTCTGATCATCATCGGAATTTTTTTTAGATACGGACCTGCATTCTCATAATTTTGTAAAAATAAGTTCATACAGTAAGTTAGGCCTTTTTACATGCCGTTAAAATATTAAAATGCACATCATAATGTCATAATTCTGATACATTAATTTAATAAGCAACCAATAACTATTAACAATAAACAAAAAAGAAATGAACAAAAGATAGACAGAAAGAATAACAAAACGAACATCGAAACCATTTAATAGGTATTAAATTTACAGAAGGTATTCAAAAAGGTTGCCATCATTCTCTATGCATAAATAACATCTAACTGTAGAATCTAAAACATTATTCAGCAATACTGGCGTTATACTTTGAAAGGCTTCAAGAACCAATCTTCTAAGTTCTTCTTCTATTTCAAAACGTTAAATACCTATTACATTGTTTCAAGGCTCGTTTTCTCATTCTTTCTGCCTATCTTTTGTTCATTTATTTGTTGTTTATTGTTAATAGTTATTGGTTGCTTATTAAATTAATGTATCAGAATTATGACATTATGATGTGCATTTTAATATTTTAACGGCATGTAAAAAGGCCTAACTTACTGTATGAACTTATTTTTACAAAATTATGAGAAATGCAGGTCCGTATCTAAAAAATTTTCTGATGATGATCAGAAAAAAGCTCGAAACGTAATTAAACCATAATATGTGGTACATTGTTGAATTTAGAGTAACAAGGGCTTTGCAAATTTGGCATAAAAAAACCAGAACCGTATTTAAAAAAATGAAGTTGATGATGGTTTCTCGAAGACGAAACGTCGGATAAAAAAATTGATAACGTAATCATTAAGTCCACTAAAAGTTGCTATAAATAAGTTCAATCAGTTTCGCTCTAACTTTAATATTAACCCCAGAAAAAAATAAAAAAGAAAATCCAAAAATTCGGTTTTTTTGAGATAATTCAAAAACGAAAAATCATATCAAGAATTTCTAAACGTCATTTTTTTAGTCCTTTAATAGCGCAACTTTCTTCCCATTTAACCAAATTTGTATCTCTTACCATTACCGAGATCCCCATACTGGCCCTCCTTATCTTGGACACACTGTATATAAAGATATGGCTCAAAAGCCGGCCAAGTATGGATTGAAAATTTACGCCCTCTGTGACTCACAAACGTTTTATACGTATAATATGCAGGTGTATTGTGGAGCTCAACCACCTGGGCCTTACGTCATCTCCAATAGACCCTACGATATCAAAATATTGGTGGGTGGTGGGAGGGGGAAGGGTGAAATTTTGGGGGACCCGATAGACGTTGTCCTGCCCGAACGTTGGTTTGCCTGCTATTAGCAGGTTCAGCAAAGGTTTTTTCGATTTTCTAATTTTCGATATTTTTTTATTTTAAAAAATATTGGGGGGCGGTGGGGGGTGAAATTTTGGGGTTATATGTTATATGCGAGAAATCTTTAAAAATTTTGAAAGAGAAATTTGTCAAAAAAATTAAAAAAAATTCCTAGACCCAGACTGCAGCCCCACCTACCGGATCCAATTGTGAATCTAAACCATCCAGGGACCCACTCAAACACACACACAAAATTTCATCAAAATCGGTCCAACCGTTTAGGAGGAGTTCAGTGACATACACACGTACAGAAGAATTATATATATAAAGATTACAAACAGAGAAGTGTTATTTGGAACCCAAAAGATCCGCATCATTTTAATCTCTTAAAGAAGAATGATGCATGGCAGGAAATCGCAAATGGCAATTTTAAATCATGCAACAAGCTTAAACCACTGTACACTTCACGATTCGCAAAAAGTGTTTTCATCCACCAACGCCGTAGCTTCCTTTCCTTCTTTGTCAATTCATAGTGAAAAAAAATGTAGCCGGCAGCAGTCAACTGTACCGTCGACATTATTTTCTCGGGAGATGACTTGGAACTAAAAGATACGGAAGCACTACAGTGGAAAAATAAAACGCACATGTTACGGATACGAGTAAACGGGGTTGAAAACAAGCCGTCGGCGTATCTGCGTATCCGCGTATCGTGTATCGCGTATCATGATTCGATACGATGATACGACACAAGTCTGAACCCACCTTTTACATGTTGTACCTTGGTGGACAAAAAATTTAGGCCGGAAAAATCGAAATTGAGGTTAATTGAACATAAGTAGTAGTAGATGTCAAGCGAATGACTGGCCGGTCTATTGTCCACCATTGTACATACTGTTACGATCCTGAGGGCCGAGAGATGGATGAGTCGGCAGCCTTGGCGTTTAATACGCGAGCGTTCCAGAACTTCTCGAGGCAGCTGCAGAAATATGAGTCACAGCGGTCGAATGCTCGGGAAGCGCCCTTACAGCCAGGTGCAACTGACACTCACGCTTTCAGGGACGCGCTCGAGGGCAACAAACGCGGATGCGTCACGCAGTTCCTAGAAAGGTCGAGCGTCCTTGCGATTAGTCTAGAAAGGAATTACCTGAAATATAAATACACGCCCGCATGAATAGCGGGCAGTTCGAATTCAGCATCAGAGCGCCGAGCTCCCAGATAAATAAAACGCGTGAACATAACTAATGGAAATAAATAAATATATAATCGTTAGTGTTTAAGAGTGATATAAATAAATGTGTTAATCCGTATGTAATAAGAAATAAATGTACCGATAGTTCGTTAGTGCCTGTATTAATTTGTAATCTGTTTGATAATTCTCGCATGTGCTTGTAAACAATAATCGTAATAATTCATTGTTGTAAATAAATGTTTGAACCCATGTTTGTCTTATAATTTTAAATAGCCCGAACGTTAAAAACGTAACAGTGGTGTCGGTGTGAGGTTTGTACCGGGGGCTATAAGAAAATTATTGAACAAACATTAAATAAATAAATTGTTAACAAGTGCCGATAAAACGACGGTCAGATAAATAAATTTAAGTGTATAGTGTGGATGCCTTTGACGCGATCTCAAAGCAGCAAAATGAAAGCCCAATTAAGCCAACTTTTGCAACTGATGCAAGTTAGCCAGAACAAGGCGGAAAAAGCACATGAGGAACTTAAGAAAGAGTTGAAAGTTGGACAAGATAAGGCAGAGGAAGCCGCGAAAGCACTTAAGGAATGGCTAAAGGCCAAGCAAGAGAAAGCAGTCCAAAAACTTAAGGAATGGAAAGCCGGCCGAAAGAAGGCAGAAAAACTTGAGGAAAAATTGAAAGCCACTCAAGAAAACCTCAAGGATGAGCTTAGGGAAGAATTGCGATCCGGTCGAAAGAAGGCAGAAAAAGCACAAAAGGATCTTAGGGAACAGCTGGAAGCCGGGCAGAAAGCACAAGAAGAGCTGAAGGTCGGGCAGGAAGAGCTGGAAACCGCAGAAGAGAAAGTAGTCCAAAATCTTGATGGGAAAATAAATGGAAGATTTCGGTCTCTGTTGTTGGACCTGAGACGCGGCGAGTTGCACGTGGGTGGGGAGGAGCTTTCCCGACACCCAGGAGGAGAGATCGCGGCACAAGTGGTATGGGCGGAAGATGTTATTCTGCAGGGACGAACCGAGAGGGTCGTGGATGCATACCTGGATGGCGATTTCCGGAGCAACGTGCGCGTGGTTGAGCCCGATTATGCTGACATTGCGGACGAGTGCATCCTGGGAATGGATGTTGTGGATAAGTGTGAGTGCGGTTTGGATCTGAGACGCGGCGAGTTGCACGTGGGTGGGGAGGAGCTTTCCCGACACCCAAGAGTAGAGATCGCGGCACAAGTGGTATGGGCGGAAGATGTTACTCTGCAAGGACGAACCGAGAGGGTCGTGGATGCATACCTGGATGGCGATCTCCGGGGCAACGAGGTGCGCGTGGTCGAGCCTGATGGTGGCAAGAAGCTCACTCATGGTATCCTGGTAGGGAAGACGTTGATGAAGACTGGGCTTGGGGTCCCAGTAAGGATGATGAACGTCAGCAGGGAACTGGCAACCGTCAGGAGGAACCCAATACTGGAAGGGGGTATGAGCCAACGAAAACGGAAGAAGATAGAAGATTTGGTGGCCCGGTACCAAGACATCGTCGAGTGCGGAGATCATCCCAGCGGCCGTACTGACGTAGGAAAACATAAATCATTCGAGTTTGGCAGAAGAGTCTTGCTGAGGACCGACCATACTGCTCTGGGATGGCTACTGCAGTGCAAGAACCCTGAAGCACAGATGGCTAAGTGGATCGAGCGCCTACAAGAGTGCGACTTGGAAATAAATAATCGGCCTGGCACAGCCCACCGCAACGCCGATGCGTTATCCAGGGGGCCCTGCCCTGCGGACTGCGGCCACTGTTCGACACTGGAGAGTCGTGCGGTACCCGCCAATCGTACCACTGTAGTCGACGACTCGTGGGAGCCAGACGAGTTGCAGAGCAGGCAGGAGAACGACCCCGACTTAGGCACGGTTATAGCCGGGAAGCAAGATGGCCGTCGACCTACCTGGCAGGAGGTCTCCACTACCAACGCAACGATGAAGACTTATTGGGCGCAATGGGACTCCTTGCAGCTGGACAACAACGTCCTGACCAGAATCTTGGAAGATGAGGACAGTAGGGCAACGAGATCACGATCGATGGTTCCAAGGAGTAGAGTGGCCGAGGTGCTGCGCCACCTGCATGATGGCTCCTCTGGGGAACACTTCAGATTGAAGAAGACGTTGCAAGAGGTCCAAGAAAGGTTCTACGGGGCAAGCTGCGAAGGTGACGTCCGAGAGTGGTGCCGGAGGTGCGAAGCATGCGCTACAGGAAACGGACCGGTTGGAAGACGTAGAGCTCCAATGTGGCAGTACAACGTCGGTGGTCCGTTCGAGGGGATAGCCATTGACTGTTACGGTATTAAAAAAACTTTACGACACCCACCCAAGGTGAGCATCGCACCACGGAATCAGTCCTGAAAAACTGGCACACTTGCCCTGAAATCGGTTCGAAATAGGCTAAAAGGCCACGGCTGGGACGCTCAGGGAGTCGGGCGTGAGTCACACGATACGTTCTGGGCAAGCGTGTGGTGGCATAATATATACAGGGTATGTCGAAATCATGAGGGCGCCACCAAGCCTGTCTTAACCCGACTAACCGGGCCTGGACGGTTAGACGGGAGCGAAGCATGCAAAATACTCCGCCAATAGGATTACTCAAGAGTTGCAAGGTCAAATAACAATTTCGGGATTGCCTTACGCAAGGATTGTAATTAGGTGTCAATCCAACCGCGACTACGCAGCTGTCTCACCCACCTGCACGCTCAAAGCGTCCTCGTTCCGTCGTACAATAATCAGTACAATGAAGGGGGCGTCTATCTGTAACAGAACATGCACAAGTCGAAACAAAACAATAATTCCCTTAACTAACCAATCATGTATTGAACTTCGGGTTACAATGGGGCGGCAGAGTGCGTCGCCCTATATCTATACTTAAACTATAATTAAGGGCACCAGCTGGCACGCGCGCTCTAAACTTAGCGACAGATGTTGAACAGTAGTGAACAGTAATGAACAGTAATGAACAGTAATGAGCAGTAATGAGCAGGAATGAGTAGTAATGAGTACAAATATGCTGGCGCGACGCCTTATGCAGCGGACAGCGAAGATTAAATTAGCACTCGCGATATGGACAGTCTGCAATTCTGAAGGAATGCACCAATATGCTGGCGCGACGCCTTATGCAGCGGACAGCGAAGATTAAATTAGCACTCGCGTTCACAGCGGTAATCAGGTTAAAGACACATACCTTAATGCGTAGGCGGCGAGGGAGCCTGGTACAGTTGAGTTGCGACAGGCTGCAGTCGTAGGTAGCAGGTACCTTCGATGTTACAACGGCTATAGGGATGAGTGCACAACCGCCTTAATGGCGACGTGAGACGCGTCCAGGACGCGTACAACGGGACGACGAAAAATGGGCCACTTTCGTTCTGCGGAACAGATCCTCGTAGGTCGAGATGAAGGGGGCACGACCCCTTACTTACGGAAGCAGGAACTGGGCTCCAAACACCCACGCTACGCCGAAGACAATTCGAAAAACTCCGACTCACAACCACCACACGAGCGTTCTTTGCAACGGGCTGCGGACAACTGCCCAGAGGGAAGCGTTGGCAAAGGTCACCTTGGTCGCGTCCCCACGTGACTAAACCTTGGCAGCCAATCGCGGGGCGATAAAACGAAACAAGTTAATGCCGGCACCAATGGCATCACGCCTCAACGGCGTGCTTTCTAGGAGATTCGGAATTCGGAAAAACGCCATCAGAGGGGAGCTCCAACCGACGAAAAATACTGCTTTTGGAGCTAAATATGTGCGACATCGTGATTCTGGAATTAGGCGATGGAGCCAAATAAAGAACTAAAAGGGCTTAGCATACGGGCACGCTGCCCTAAAGCCTAGGTGGCTATTTAAAATACCAAAATGACCTAACATGACATCGCCGGACCATGCCCCGGTACCGAAGCGGGAAATAAACGCATCTTGGTGTGCATTGGACATTTCACCAAATGGCCCGAAGCATACGCCGTTCCGACGAAAGAGACCGGTACTGTCGCTGATGTTCTGGTGAAGGAGTGCTTCAGCCGTTTTGGAGTCCCCCTGGAGTTACATTCCGACCAGGGCCGGAATTTCGAGTTTGAACCGTTCCATAACGTCTGTAGGATACTGGGGATACGCAAGACCCGGACCACTGCCCTCCATACTCAATCGGACGGCATGGTGGAAAGGATGAACGGAACCATGGGAAAGCATCTGTCCAAGGGGGTTTCCGAGCATCCGCGTGACTGGGGCCAGTACATGCACCTGTTCCTGATGGCCTACCGATCGGCAGTACAAGAGACAGCCGGAGTGCGGATCGAGGTCTGCTGTTGCAGCCCGTTACGGAGCGTGGGGCCTACGGCGGACTGCTACTTCTTCAACCAGTCCGTGTGCAAGAAAGGCACCGCCTGTAAATACCGCCATCAAACCCCCACAAGAGCGAGTGACAGGCACCCGACGCAACTCGTTCTGGGACAGAACGACCTAAGGCGGGGGCAGTGTTACGATCCTGAGGGCCGAGGGATGGATGAGTCGGCAGAAATATGAGTCACAGCGGTCGAATGTTCGGGAAGCGCCCTTACAGCCAGGTGCAACGGACACTCACGCTTTCAGGGACGCGCTCGAGGGCAACAAACGCGGATGCGTCACGCGGTTCCTAGAAAGGTCGAGCGTCCTCGCTATTAGTGTAGAAAGGAATTACCTGAAATATAAATACACGCCCGCATGAATAGCGGGCAGTTCGAATTCAGCATCAGAGCGCCGAGCTCCCAGATAAATAAAACGCGTGAACATAACTAATGGAAATAAATAAATATATAATCGTTAGTGTTTAAGAGTGATATAAATAAATGTGTTAATCCGTATGTAATAAGAAATAAATGTACCAATAGTTCGTTAGTGCCTGTATTAATTTGTAATCTGCTTGATAATTCTCGCATGTGCTTGTAAACAATAATCGTAATAATTCATTGTTGTAAATAAATGTTTGAACCCATGTTTGTCTTATAATTTTAAATAGCCCGAACGTTAAAAACGTAAGAGTACTAATTAAAGCACAAGACGCAGCTCTAGTTGATGTTATGCGTTTGGCAATACTGAAGTGTATTGTTGATAGCACTGTAAATCTATGTCAAATTCGAGGCTGGCAGGTTAGGTTTTGCGTCAGTCTGTGTCAAAACTAACGTAAAACCGAAGCTGTTAACCTCGAATTTGTCATAGACTTACAGGCCCACCAACAAAAGCGATACACTTGCCAAACGTAAAATGAATCACCATTGTTATGCAGAAAAGTACCACATTTCCATACTATTTTGAATGTAGAAATGTAGTATATTACTAAATGAAATGCGATAATAGTATACTATTTTACCGAATTTCATAAGAAATGTAAAATATTACATTTTTACATACAAGTGACACTAATTATGTCAAAACATAGTAACGAAGCTGAGCATAACTCGTTCCTATATACTGAAGCACAAAAAATAGCTTCAGAAATGTGTTGTTGGTGACACTGTAAGTCTATGTCAAATTCGAGGTTAGCGGTTAGGTTTTGCGTAAATCTGTGTCAAAACTGACGCAAAACCTAACCTGCTAACCTCAAATTTGACATAGACTTATAGTGTCACCAACAACACACTTCAGTATTGCCAAACGTAAAACGAATCGCCGTTGCTATGCAGGAAAGTGGTGCTAATGAGAAAAGTACCACTTTTCTTAACAATTTTGTATGTAGAAACGTAGTACATTACCAAATGAAATGTGGTAAAATTATTTATTCAATGACTTATTTATACAGTGTGATCAGAATAATGTCTCTGAATCTTCTAAAACTCGAAATGCAGTTGCCCAAAATCAAATATTTCTTATCGTATACGAGGGAGATTCAAAACCTTGAAATAATCAAATTAAACTCTTGTGTTGTTGGGCTCGGGATATTTACAGTTATCCGGGAATGTTACGCCTTTCGTTCTAAATACACAATGTACTATTTTGTATGAAGAAACCAATCCCTCTTGAAATTCGCTTGAGATCAACTTTCATGGCCTACCGTACCTGTACTAGATCTTAAAGTGCTTCGCTGAGATGTAAATCTTTTCCAGTGGCGTGGTTAAATTAGGGGCGCTTCCTCAAGCGATTATTGACGTGATTTAACGTCATTATTTGTTGTATTTTTTATGCTTTTTTCCGCTGTCATATGATTCAGATTGAATTTGTAATACCAGTATAATGTTGCATGTGTAACCTAGGTATTGTATTATTCTTATATAATAAGATTTATCGTGTGTTCGGAGGTAGCTCGAACTATGTAGAAAAATGGGTAGCTCTTATTATTTACAGGGGAGCGCTCTCTATTATTTTTGCTGTGTTGTTTACTTGTCCTATTTAGGTTATTGGATTCCGTTGACGATTAATTAACAAAGCTTTAAAATATGAATTGATTTATGTGATGCATGCTGTGACCATATGTATTTACATTTGTTGCTATATAACCCTAGTCATTTAAAAGTGTAATAAACCTCATATGTTAAACTACATTTTTGTTTGTTTGAGTGAAAGTACTAATCCGCTTCAGCAATAAGGGAGCGCGCTAGATTCAAAAGATGTGTTTAGCCATTGACTTAACAGTTGTAAAGAAAATGCAAGGAAAAGTTAAACTCGAACAGGTAAAGCAATTAGATCTTTAGTTGAAAAGACATTAAGATTTCGCGTAAGTTCCTTTGCATCAGAGCTCGTTGTTTCGACAGTGAAGGAATTAGATCCATAGAACGACGGGTTGAATTTTACGGTGGCGCCCTGGCATTCACAGTAATTTTTACTGTCTTAAGACAAGTGGCGGCTGCTCCTTAGAGACGCTAACCCCCCATTATAAAAAAATCTGGTGTGGCACACGCAATTTCCTTTTACATTGATCTTATAATTAGCCAAAAATTTGATTTTTAATTTTTAAGCATTTGTCAAAAATTAGAAATTCTACAAAAACGGTACAAAATAGAGCATTAGTTTAAGAGACAAATTTTCTTTAAATTTTTAAGCTGAATTCAAAAATGTAATAATATACCGGGTGTTCTATTTAAAATAGGCGTTAATAAAAAAATATTAAAAAAACAAAAAAACCCATTTTAGAAGTATTCAACTAGAAATTCACTTATTTCACATCCTTCTTTATTCCAACATCGAGCAGCACCCAGCACCATCTTCTTTAAAACGTTTCTCACAAACAACGTCACTTGTCAAAGCCTACGTAATTCTTTTCCGGATTTTATGCGTACCCGAAAGTATTTTTAACAGGAAGCACAATAATTCGCAGGATAACAAGTTGTAAACTAAACAAGTTGTAATCACACAGTCGCAAGATTCCGGAAGAAATAAAAGATGAGCTTTTAACCAGTCCGTTGAATTTCGCTTGACAGTTAAAAAATTAAACGTTAAAAGCGGTGTTGTCAATTCGACTTGATTTTTAAATAGAACTGTCATCTATCGTCAGAAACATTTTAGATAAATCTAACCAATTGCGTTCCGAGTTTACAGGTAATATTACATGCTCCGTTCAAAAAACCACCAACGTCGCATTCGCCTCGATAATTAATATTGGCAACGTAGTCTAGTGGAAAATTTGGTGACAATTGTAATTTTAAGGTTAAGTGTTTGTTAAGTGTCAATTTTGTCAGCTCGTGTAAATCTGTTCGCATTATAGCCCAATAGATGTTTTCATAACTGTTAACAATTTTCTAGTTTTTCTGGACATGTTTAAGTGCAAATAATAAAAATTTGCTTTTAAAACGTGCTAATAATTGTAAAAACGAATTTTAAAATAAAAATCATAATCAGAGATATGTCGTAATAAAGTATCTTCTACTAACAGTCGCTCAATTCAAATTCGCTTGTCGAAACTCACATTTAATTAGTGAACTATAGTCTGTTCAGTAAACATAAAAACACAAAGTGGCCTTTGATTTCCAAAGTTTCATGAGTGTACTTCCAGAATTTATCTTTGTCTAGAAATGTACTTAAAAAAAGTTACTGTTTAGGAACCAAACATAAATTTTAATCCTTTTAATTTAATTAGGCGAATATTTCACAAACACATATTGCATACGGAAAATGCTTAACAAAGCGTCAGCAGTAATGTAATCAGTGCTCGAATGACCGGTGAACAGCCTGCAATTCTGCACTCTGCAAGTTTGTTTGTTATGAAATTGAATACGCAAGTGCATATGCGAGCTGAAACTAGGGCAAATATTAAACTTTGTAAGCTAAGTCAGTATTTTTATATGTATAAATAGAAAAATATTCTAGTCAATAAACATACAGTTTGAAGTTTTGTTTCACTGTGTCACGCTGACCAACGGCCCCAGGTCTTTTTTGGTACATCATCTCGTGTGAGACCGCACGAGACCGTTGGTTTGCACCCCTTTTTAATTCCTGCAACCCTAAGATATTCCTGCAACTGTCCAAATTAAATTCATACAGTCCACTACAAGCTCCACCCTGAACATTTTGGTCCTTCGAGCCATTAAAACGTTCCTGCCCCTAGTATTTGATATTTCGAGCCTTTCAACGTTCCTGCCCCTAGCATTTGGTCCAGTGATCCCTTAAAACGTACCAGCCCTCATCGAACAAGACCGTTACGATGGCGCAGCGACGGGAGATTTTCACAACCCAAGAAGATTTAGCAGAATCCATTCGCAGGCAGATTATCAACGTGAGGAAGGATGGCCCATCAAGAAAAATGCAGCATATATCACCGCTCGCAGATCCACCCTAAAACAACTTTGGGAAGAATTTGAGGCCAACCATTCAGACCTGGCGAAGGAAGTCGAGGAAGAACACCCTTATTTTAAAAACAATTTTTTTCAGCAAACCAAAGACGTTTACAATGAAGAGGTTGCCCTGCTCGACAAGTGAGAAGAAAATCTAGCCACACTAGGTGAAAGTTCACAGCAGCCAGATGGACCAAAAGAAGATACGACCGCACGTGCTGACAAGGAGGGACAGTTTCGAATAATAAGGCTACAGATCAAGGTGAATTCACTCCAAAGCGACATTCAGGAAGTCTGGAATAGGTTGAATGAGGAATGCAGTAAAAGGTATTGTGAATACAACATTAAGAATTTTAAGGATGATTGGGATGACATCAGAGCTCTAAACGAGGAGATACTATCCCACGGTAGCTACGACGACAAGGAGTTCCGTGAGACCAAGAAGAGCATTAAATCCTGCCCAAAATTTAGCAATCTAAATATATCCGCACGTTGGGACTTCATAAAGAATAAAAAATTATGTTCAAACTGCTTCAAGCCTACAGGAAAATATAACTCCAGACACTTTTGCCCAGGGAAATGCAAGGTATGTAATAAAAGACATCATTGGCTTTTGCACGAAGATTTTAGCAAACAACAGCCTCCCAAGACCACAACGGCAATTTCCAGTGCGACAGCAACCAATAAGAACGAAAACATTGTTGCAAGCCTAGTAGGAAGACAGCATCGCAACGTTTTGCTTGCAACTGCCCTAATTAAGGTCCAGTCATCCTCAGGGAGTTTGGAGTATCTCAGAGCCCTGATAGACTCCGGATCACAGGCATCATTCATCACAGGAGATGCAGTTCAAACGCTGGGTCTACCAGAAGAAAAGGTGAGAGTGCACATTTCTGGATTAGGCAAGAAAGGAGCAGGTACAGCCCGAGGACGATTAACTGTAAACCTACGTCCACGATTTCCAAGCAACTACACAACCATATGTGAGATGCTGATACTGCCACAGCTAACCAAGTCACTTCCAGAAAAACCAGTCGAAAACTATCAACTTCAGGACTGTAAGAATATGGTGTTGGCTGATCCACTATTTCAGAAACCTGGACCAATAGACGTTATCCTAGAAGCAGACATCTACAAGGAAATCATTTTGGAAGGAGTACGAAAATTCAATGGAGGTCTGTTAGCGCAAAACACGGAACTTGGATGGATCATCACGGGGAATGCAACAGCACCATCAGAAGAAAGGAAAATTCTTAGCATGGTCGCATGTGCTGCAGAAGATGAACAACTCACAAAATTTTGGGAGATTGAAGAAGTTGTACCAGAAAAGATGATGTCCAACGAAGACAAGGAATGCGAAGAATTCTACAACTGCAACCACCAGAGAAATGCTGATGGTACATATACAGTGAAAATTCCGTTCAAGGAACCAATAGAAAAGCTTGGGGATTCAAGAAAAAAGGCAATTGCACGGTTCATTCAACTGGAGAAACGGTTAGAAGAAGATAAAGTTCTAGGTAAAGAATACAAAACCTTTATGACGGAATACTTAGAACTAGGACATATGAAACGCGTTCAACCAGGAGCCAATCTACGAAAAACCTACTTCATCCCTCATCAAGCAGTAGTAAAGGAAGACAGCACAACCACGAAATTAAGGGTAGTCTATGATGCTTCCTCAAAAACCACTACTGGACTTAGCTTAAACCAGCTAATGACTGCTGGACCAAGACTACAACAAGATTTGAAGCATATCCTGCTGAGGTGGAGAAAACACAAATTTGTTTTTTCGGCAGATATTGAAAAAATGTATCGTCAGATTAAGATAGCCGAAGAAGATCAGGACCTCCAAAGGATAGTATGGCGGTTTTCTCCAGACGAACCTATTCAAGAATTTAAACTCACCACTGTAACTTATGGAACAACAGCAGCACCATACCTGGCAATCCGTACCCTTTTGCAGCTAGCCGAGGATGAAAGACAAATATACCCAATGGCTGCAGAAGTAGCAACCAAGGACTTTTACGTGGATGATTTAATGTCGGGAACTGACTCCGTAGAAGAAGCAAGGCATCTCCAAGTAAGTCTAATCAATATGTTAAAAAATGGAGGGTTTACCCTCAGAAAATGGGCAAGCAACAGCCTAGCTCTTGTTGAAGAATTGCCAGATAACTTACAGGACAAGAATTTACTCGAGATCGACGAAGGAGAAACAAGGAAAACCTTGGGAGTACACTGGAGTCCAAAGGCAGACGAATTTAAGTTTCGAGTCAGTCTTCGAGCTGATGCAAATCCTACAAAGAGGGTAATCTTGTCAGAAATATCCCGTTTGTTTGACCCATTAGGATGGTTAGCGCCAATTGTAATAAAAGCCAAATTAATAATTCAACAACTTTGGTTACAACAGCAATCATGGGATCAACCAGTGGCCACAGAAATAATGAACAAGTGGAAGCAGTTTCAAGAAGAGTTACCATTGGTTGAAGGCATATCCATTCCAAGATGGTTAGGGTACCACAGCAGCATCCGGGAAATGGAGCTGTATGCATTCTGTGATGCGTCGGAAAAAGCTTACGGTGCTGTAATTTACAGCAGGGTAATGTCTCAAGACGGACGCATTCAAATAAGTCTATTGACAGCCAAGTCAAAGGTTGCACCTATAAAAATGAAGAAAACGTTGCCAAGGCTGGAGTTATGTGCAGCATCGTTAGCAGCAAAAATGTTGAAGGAAGCTATTAGTGCACTGGACATCCCCAGCATCTCCATCTTCGCGTGGTCAGATTCCATGATAACCTTATCCTGGATAAGAGCAGCCCCGGAGAAATGGAAAACATTTGTTGCAAACAGGGTAACAGAAATATTGGAAGTAACCCCCAGCGGAAATTGGCATCATGTGCGCTCAGAGGACAATCCAGCAGACGCTGTATCCCGAGGGCTCACTCCTGTCAAACTACAGCATCATCTATTGTGGTGGAACGGGCCGCAATGGTTACGAATTAATCCTTTGCCACTGACGGAAACAACTATTCCCATAACAGCTACAGAAGAGGAAAAGATTCACCAAGTCCAAGCGTTTATCGCATCAAAAGAAAAATTGGACATCTTATCCAAATATTCGTCACTGCAGAAGTTACTGCGGGTTACTGCATACTGTAACAGGTTTGCTCAAAAATGCAGAAGACAACCGTTTCCGAACGAATACCCTACGGCAGCAGAACTCAACAATTGCCTCATTCAAATCATCCGTATAGTGCAAGCACGCAGCTGGGCAACAGAGATTCAAACCTTGAAGAAAAACATCTCGGTTCACACAAAAAGTTCCTTGGCACCATTACGACCATTCATCGATGATGAAGGAACTCTTAGAGTGGGAGGACGACTTCAAAATTCAATGTTGCCATATAATGAAAAACATCCTATTCTCATTCCCCATAACAGTCATCCAGACCAATTCATAGTGAGAGATGTCCATCGGAAGCTTCTACATGTCAGAAGTCAAGCTACAGCGGCATACATCCGAAGAAAATTGACAAGATGGAAATTACTTCAAAAGTTAAAAAACGACTTTTGGAAAATATGGTGTAAGGAATATCTATCTGTGTTACAACGCAGAACAAAATGGACTTCGAAAGAAGAGAATTTGCAAGTGGGAGATCTAGTGTTACAGAAGGATGACAGCAGTCCTCCCAATCGATGGCCTTTAGCAAGAGCAGCAGAAGTGCATCCAGGCACCTATGGTGTTGGCACAGTTGCAGCTGTTAAGAAAAAGGAAGATACAATTCTCAAGCGTCCTATCACCAAACTCGGTCCGGTACCCAGACAGGAAGAAGGAGAAGAAGGAAGAAAGCAAAGCAGGGGTAGTGGAGTGTCAACAGTAACAAAAACTATAACACTCTTACTTACGTTATGCACCATAATTTCGGCAACCAAGGGGTCGTATACAGTAAAGTATCCGTCACCTGGCCTATTCATTGAAGAACTTGGCCACGCAAAACTCTCGAGGGGAAACTTCAGGATCGAAGTAGCAGTGAACATTTCCAGCATCCAAGTAGATGAAGAAGATATAAACAACACAATCCAACAAATGAATACCTTATGCCACAAGGCACTGGTATTATCTGCAGAATCCCATTACAAAGAATTAAATCATCACCTGAGAGAGCAGCAAAGACAGATCATCTGGAATATGAGAAGCATTTATAGTCAAGATGTCAGAACCAAGCGAGGATTATTAGGGCAACTACTAACCTCAGTGTTTGGAGTCAACGATGAAGTTTACCATGACATCGAATCATTGGAGAAAAATCAACTAGAATTAATACATTCATCTAATCGTCAGACGAAGATCATGTTATCAACTGCAGCAACTCTAAATGAGACTGAAGCCAGAATATCCCAGAAGTTGGATAATTTTCGAAGAAAACTCAATGAAGGGTTGCTAGCAATCAATGAGATGGAACCTTGGTACAAGAAGACGGACGACAACAAGCTAAACATACATGTGTTGACATCATATCAGATGGCCACCAACTACTTACAAGAGATGGGTGAGAAGTACAAACAACTTCTAAATGTAAAATTTAAAAGGGCAGACATCATGCAATTTATTCCATCGTCACAATTTGACAGAATAATGACTAATGCAATGGTCAATCTTCCAGCAAACCTAGAGATTCTTACTACGCCAACGCACAAGATGGAAGTTAGCTTCAACAATGAATCAATCGAGATCTTCAGTTATTTTCACATAACTGAGAAGCGGGAATACAACTTGATGAAACCAACTCCTATTCCAGTAAAGAAAGGAAATGGAACCTACGCATCACTGAACTTGCCAATGGAGTTCTTAGCTATCAACTACAACGAACAAACCTATTTTGAAATCCAAGAGGACAAGTTAAAGGAGATCGAGCCAATAGGAAAACATCTTTACCTATGTAGGCCATCCGCCGTTCGAAGTATTGAAGACAATCCTAATTGCATCATTGACGAAATCTATCAACGATTAAACAAGATCAAATGTTTGGTCCATCAGTTTACAGTTAAGACACTGGTATGGAAGAAACTGTACGCAGCGAATACATGGTTGTTTATTCCCAATCAACCCACAACAGCAGCAGTACAATGCAGCGGGAATCGAGAAGATGTGAAGATTCAAGATGTTGGCATAATCCAGATATCCCCAGATTGTACTATATACACCAAACGGACTACCTTGCATACTCAGCTATTCACTACTATTCCTGTCGTAGCTGGGTTCAACAAACCAATGCAAGTAATTATTAACACTACTTTGCAGAATACGAGCACCCACCCTCAACTGCAAATGGAGGAACCTGTGTTTCTACCGTCCGATCATTTTCAACGCCTACAAGAAGAAGAAGACGAGTTGCAGCTACATCAGGAATATCCATTGTGGCACCATCAACATACCATCATGGTGAACACTGGTACTACAATCGGTATCTTGGTATCAGTTTGTATCATCTGGACATTATGGAAGTACTGGAGAAAGAATAGGAAACCGCAGCCACGCTCAAATTCAGACCCGTCAGAGAGCTTCAGGTTACAACCACTGCCACCTGACGAAGAAGATGGAGAGAAAGCCTCAGCCACACCATCCCGGCCCTTTGTCGCTCGGCAGAATGTTTAGGAACCAAACATAAATTTTAATCCTTTTAATTTAATTAGGCGAATATTTCACAAACACATATTGCATACGGAAAATGCTTAACAAAGCGTCAGCAGTAATGTAATCAGTGCTCGAATGACCGGTGAACAGCCTGCAATTCTGCACTCTGCAAGTTTGTTTGTTATGAAATTGAATACGCAAGTGCATATGCGAGCTGAAACTAGGGCAAATATTAAACTTTGTAAGCTAAGTCAGTATTTTTATATGTATAAATAGAAAAATATTCACTTATAATACCATGAGTAGTCAAAGTTATGTCGACTATTTTTGCGGTGGTGTCACGAATGTCCATTGCGCTTTGGTACGATTAGGACGAGTGCGACAGCACGAGTCCTAATCCCAAGCGCAATGGACATGAGTGGTGATACCACCGCAAAAATAATCTACTTAACTTTGACTAAGAATGGTATTCGAGGGACTATTTAATGAACCAAACTACTTTTTCAAATTAGTTTTCAGTAAATCTAGCAAAAAACTACGCAATTTCTATAGTAACAGAACACTAATATTGACTTTTTCTAATAAAAATCGCATTTGTTAAAAATAGTCACTTGAATACCTTCTAGGAAGATATATCCAATTATATTTTTTTGATTGGTCAAGAAACGTCAGAATTCTGGATTTTCATTGGTCACTTTTTGACAGATGACAGGTGAATTGAATAGTCTAGTCAATAAACATACAGTTTGAAGTTTTGTTTCACTGTGTCACGCTGACCAACGGCCCCATGTCTTTTTTGGTACATCATCTCGTGTGAGACCGCACGAGACCGTTGGTTTGCACCCCTTTTTAATTCCTGCACCCCTAAGATATTCCTGCAACTGTCCAAATTAAATTCATACAGTCCACTACAAGCTCCACCCTGAACAGTTACTAAAGCGATAGGTTAAGGGTGTGACATTTACTTCCCATCTGTCATAAATGTTGTATTAATTACTTTTAAGGATATTAACAATTACTGTGTTGGATACTATTGAAGTAGCGTTTACTAATACGTATTTTTATAACATTTTATTAAACTTTAGGTGAGCATTTCTAGAAAAATATTTTTTTCCCAGCCGGTTAGAATAGTAGGCATTGCTCACCTCATCTGAGGTAAGAAAGTTCGTTTTTCTCACCTAGGTAAGAAAGTAAATCATGCAATTTTTATGAAGAAACTGTACCGCATGTTAGCTGACTGCTGACGCGTGCTGATTCTGACAGCTGACATATTGATAGTTGACGGATAATTGACTTTATGACTTGTGTTACAGTCTGTTCATACGAGGAATTAGGAATGCATTCTGTGAGTGTTCACATCCTTTAGATGCAGGTAAGTACAAAACCTTAAGTGGCCCCGTGAGCGGCCCTTCATTCGAAGGAATTAAATTAACATCTCGCGCATGCGTACTCACGACAGGAGAGGCTAAAAATCACTGTGCGCGCCCGCGCTTTATTTTTTAATCTAACCAAAACTGCTTTGACAGATTGACCTCAGTAGACATAACCTCAAAAAGTATAAATAGTAAAGCGATTTTTTAATGACAACATTTTTAAGTTTTCAGAGTTACTTATGAATAAAACTGTTTAGAAACATTTTGAGAACAGCATAAAATCGGAAAACATGCTGCATATTTTGCAGGATATTGTCACCTTTAACAACTTTAACAGTCTGTTGAATTATTTTTATAGTGTCAAATTTTGCTCCACTGAGGCCGGCTGGGAAAAAAATAGTATTCAAACTTCGTTAAAAAAGTGCTCTTGCATACCTTGCGCAATTACAAACCTCACCTTCGGCTCGGTTTATAAACTTTGCGCTCGGTATGCAAGACTGCACTTTCTTACCTTGGTTTGAAATATACTATACTTTGACACTGACAGTAGGAAATATTAATTGTCACTTTTTAAATTCAAATCTGCCTGTATACAGGTGTGGAAACCTTCGCAAAACAAAATACAGAATCCCTATTCAGAAATGATATACATGCCAACTTCAAAAAAATAAAATGTTTTTGTGTTTACTGAAGGCCCTATATACAGGGTGTCCAAAAAATGGCGGATTAACTCTACGGTGCGTTACTGAGGGATGCCTTATAAACCCTGGAAAAATATTAAAAAAAAATCCCTGGGCCGTATTTTTCGAAATATTTCGAAATTAATAAAAATAAATCTGGCAACATTGATACTGCAACAATTTCTCAATCAAAAATGTATCCATAGTAAGTTGTTAATATGTTGGTGACACTGTAAGTCTATGTCAAATTCGAGGTTAGTAGGTTAGGTTTTGCGTCAGTTTTGACACAAACTGTCGCAAAACCTAACCTGCTAACATCGAATTTGACATGAACTTACAGTGCCACCAACATATTATTCATACAACAAATATTTCAATGCCAAGCTTGATTTCGTATATTATTATTGTACAAAGCCTGTTTGCTATATTTAGTAATTGACAAACTCAACAGGAAATCAGTTTTTTAAAATACTTAAATATTGAAAACAATTTAGTTAAATCCCAAGAATATTAAAAAAACAGATATTTTAATAAGTCCCAGATATATTTGACACTATAATTATACACTAGTTATTTAAATAAATGGATTTCATTACCCACCTTTGACCAGAAATATTTCGAAAAATACGGCCCAGGGAATTTTTTTCATATTTTTCCATGGTTCATTAGGCATCCCCAAGTAACGCACTGTAGAGTTAATCCGCCATTTTTTGGACACCCTGTGTAGAAGCATTAGAAGCCTACTAAAAATATTTATCAACTATGTATACAAAGGGTGACTAAATTGTAACAGATGATGGCTAGTTGCAAACTGTATAGCTACACAGATAAAAACTTATATTTATATTTATCGATATGTCCAGATGTCTTTCTAATGCATTTCAATTCGCTCATATAGTCAAGTCAAATGGTGCTGAAAAAAGGCGAATAGGAGAAAGTTTTGGTGGAGTTTTGATATTTGGTTCCTATATGTTTTTTGGGTCGCTGAACACGATTATCAGGTTTTTCAACAAAAATTTTGACCGAAACCATGTTTTTTTAGGCAAAAACGGTAAAAAACCCGATTTTTTTAGTTTTTCTAAAATTACCCGAAAGCTATCTATTTTTCGTAAATGTTGAACCTATATGAAGAAATTATAGTTCAGTCACATGATAGAAAATAGGGGAAAGTTTTGGAGTTTTTATATTTGGTTCCTATGTGTGTTTTGGACCGCTGTACGCTGTACGCCAACATTTCATTGACAAAGAATCATTGCATATACCTACCATTTTTAAATTACGAAAAATGGATAGTTTTCGAGAAATAAACTGGGATAATTCCCTTTTTACTTCCTTTTACAATAAAGGAAGTATTGGATTCACCCCAAAAATTCGAAATTGAGTTTTCAACAGATCTTCACGTTTTAGAGTCCCCTGATCCCAAAAAACATTTTTTTTTCATTGGTCTGTCTGTGTCTGTCTGTGAACAGAATATCTCAAAAACGAAAAGAGGTATGGCTTTGAAACTTCATATATAAGTTTTGTGTACTATGTAGATGCGACAGCAAGCTTTTGAAGAAAATCGCATAACCGGAAGTAGGTGTTTACTCTTGTGATTTTTTAGTTTTTTTTCGATTTTTTCAAAAACGGCTATAACGATTTTTTTCAAAATTTACTTTTTTATTAAATTTTTAATGTGTATTGATGTGAGATAGGTGATTTTCTAATTGAATACTTCTAAAATGGGTTTTGTTTTGTTTTTTTTCAATTTTTTTTATTAACTCTTATTTTAAATAGAACACCCGGTATATTATTACATTTTTTAATTCAGCTTAAAATGCTAGAGAAAATTTGTCTCTTGAACTAACACTCGATTTTGTACCGTTTTTGTAAAATTTGTAATTTTTGAAAATGTTTGACAAATGCTTAAAAATTTGAAATCAAATTTTTGGCTAATTATAAGATCACTGTAAAAGGAAGTTGTGTGTGTGTATCACACCAGATTTTTGCTTTTAACACCTAACTTCGTGGCGCTTTCGTGGCAGAACGATAGATACATCAAATGTAGGAAATTTTATCTTCTTTCATTTCATGTAAGTTCAACATTTTCGAAAAATAGATAGCTTTCGAGTAATTTTAGAAAAACTTAAAAAATCGGTTTTTACACATTTTTTGCTTAAAATAGATATTTTTCTGCGGTCACCTTTAAAACTGACTATTAAGCGCTCACTGTCAATGCGAAAAGTTAGTGATTCACACATTTTTTCCCTAGTAACCATTTTAGCATCGCAACCACGTAAACAATGTCTTAATGAAATAATCGCGTCACTATTTTACTTTACGCATCGCCATGGCTAACCTGATTATTATTGTTATTCGTCATTTTTCTGGAACTGGCTAAAATTATTGACAATTGCAACACGGTGCGTCCATCATCACGCAACAGATTTATTGAGTTTGTGAGTTTTTTTTG
The DNA here is from genome assembly GCA_940337035.1 of Agriotes lineatus. Lineage (NCBI taxonomy): Eukaryota > Metazoa > Arthropoda > Insecta > Coleoptera > Elateridae > Agriotes > Agriotes lineatus. The sequence goes on along the minus strand of OW679198.1, from coordinate 22,805,387 downwards.
AAGTTGAAGATAAAATCTGAAGATAATTGCACCCCGCCTGAAGTATTTGAAGCGACCCAGACAGCAACCAACGAGTTGTTGTCGGCCAAATCGCGCGGCCTCTATGAACGGCGGTACGACTTCATCAAATGGGGTGAATCGAAATTTCAATTATTTAACAATTTTGTCATTTATTTAGGACCGTAGAAAAAATTTTGTATGTATTTCGAGTGTAAAGAGCCATTTTGGTATTCGGTTGCTTTTTCGCGCCTCGCTGCCGCTCGGCACGAAACTCGCATCCTCATACCAAAATGGCCCTCTTTACACACTAAATACATAAATATCTATTATCTACGACCTTAATTTTACCGTTATTAATCCATAAATATCGATTTAAGAAAGGTTCCCATCTGCGACACTTTTAATTTATGTCATAATGAACAGTAGGCTACGCGCGCGGGCGATTGCTTGGCCACGCCCATGCTGTCAAGGTAAGTTACGAAATGTAATTATTGATACTCCACATATGACTGTATTCATTACATAACGCTTTAATTATTTCAAAAACGCTTTACCTGTAACGCAAGAAGCAACTAGAATAGCTTTACAACTTCACTTGCAGTTCGAAATTGTAGTTTTGTAACCTCACTTCACTTTTAGCCCGTGTGCTAAAAGTAAACAGCTGATTTCTTTAAACACGGTAAACTATAAAACGTCACTTTTAGTGAAACAAGCTAGCGTTAAAAGGCCTACTTTTAGTAGTGGTCGTAGATAAACATATTTTCGGCCAAAATGTTTGTTGGAAAACCTGATAATCGTGTTCAGCGGCCCAAAAAACATATAGGAACCAAATATCAAAACTCCACCAAAACTTTCCCCTATTTTCCACCATTTTACTGGACTAATAGTTTATAGCGAGTGCTGACTTGCGCGACGCACCATAGGAATTTGCATAGTAAATTCTTTATGTTCAATTATTTGTTCCCCTAATTATTTTAGAGCTAAAGTGTAATTACATTTTTTGTAGAGAAAAAAATACTGCATCCACTCATACTGTTGCTAACAATTTTTTATTTTCCGAAGAAATGCAAAAAATCAAACTAGCGCTTTTACAAAAATCAGTGATGCCATGGAATTATTGAAACAAGCCAATGCCAACGCAAGTACGTGCGGGGCGGGGCGATAATCCTGTTGCCTGCCGTCAAAAGATAGAACGTATTGTCGTTTTTCTCTTTTTGGTGTAAGTTCTGAACCTCATTATTGCACTTACAATTATTTAATAACGTGCCTGTAATTTTAAACTTAATGTAATGTAATCGTTGTACTGTTTGGAATTTGCCGATACGGATATTTTACAATAAACAATAAGCTTACTTAACGAACGTCCACTATAAAACCATTTTTGTTATGGACAAGTCCAGGTACCTTAGAGACATTTAAGCAGAACACAATTAATAATGAATTATTATAAACGTCAAACATCAATGACAACACATATTGTCGCCTCGCACGCACTTGCGTTGGCATTGGCTTGTTTCAATAATTCTATGACATCACCGATTTCTGTAAAAATGCTAGTTTGATTTTTTGCATTCCTTCGGTTCCGGCAAATGGAAAATTGTTAGCAATAGTATAAATGGATGCAGTATTTTTTTCTCTACAAAAAAATTCTTTACAATTTAGCTCTACAATAATTAGGTGAGCGAATAATTGAATATAAAGAGTTTACTATGCAACTCCCTATGGTGCGTCGCGCAAGTCAGCACCCGGTATGATAAAATAGGAGGCATTTATTAGGCAGGGTGCTTGTAGTGTTACTGTCGTCTGAACTGACTCGGTAAATTAGTCTTTACAGGCACGGCGCCTGTAAAATGTTGCCATCGCCACTTTACAAGCACCTTGTTTTCTAGTAAACACACCCTTTATTAATCAGTAATATTAATTTTTAGGATTTTCAGCGAGAGGTAATAAAACGTACGCGGTTCCACAAAAACTGAAGGTAAAAAAAGGTAAAGGTTCATGGTTATTTCAATTCCCCCAACTGGGGGCGGGCTGCTATAGAGTCCTTCCGTCCCTCTTCAGCCAAGAACGGGAATTATAGGATGGGTGAGTAAAAGAAAGGGTTGAGAATGAAAGGGAGGCCAGGAAAGGTGGAGAAGTACTGCCCCGGCATTTTCCTCAGAGAAGGTACTCTGCTGACTCAGGAAAACCACCTAAAAACCTGAATCAGAGCAGACGGCCAGGGGAATCGAACTCGCAACCTCCCGAATGTTAAGCAGATGTGATAACCACTACTCTACAGAGCTCGGTGACCGGAAGGTCGGTGTGGAGCTATTTATAGTCCTCATTGCTAGGCGTGCAGAGTGGCGTAACGCTGATTGGTCGTTCGGGTGCAACGTAATCCGTGGGGCGTGCCCGTACGATGCACAGTGGTTGTAATGCTTTAGATCGTGTATCACAGGAGTCCACGTTTTACTAAACTTAAAGCCATCTTCCCTGTTTATATTACATGGATGTTTTTCTATTTCTATGGCTTCACGTATCACTCGCGGGAAGTAGTGAGGTATTCTGGCAAGTACTCTGGCGTGCTCAAATTCTAAAGTGTGCCCATTTGCAAACGTATGCTCAGCTACGGCTGATTTTCTGATGCGTTTGTGTTTGCAATCGCGTTTATGTTCTTGACCAACGGAACCACCAGTCTGTCCAATGTAGCTCGAGCCGTAAGAACAAGGAATGAAATATACGCCAGCTGTTTTTAAACTTGGAATTTTGTCTTTTGCAGATCTGAAGCCGTTACCCAAAGTTTACTTACCCGTGAACACAGTTTTGATGTTGCATCGTTTCAGGACACCTGCTTTCTTATCAGTCGAGCCTTTAACGTAAGGTAGAAATGCTAAGCCTTCCAGAGATGGGGATTCTTCTTCAGCCATTTGTGCCATAGTCTTGTCTAGCGCTTTTCGTATGGCGGTAGTTGTGTATCCGTTCTTTTGTACAGAGTCGAACAGATGTAGCTTTTCTCTCTCTAGATTTTCTGCATCTGAGATATGAACGGCTCTTGTTGCCAAAGTCTGGAGAACTGTTGCTTTTTTCATTGGATGACGGTGTGAGTTAGCATTTAGATATCTGTCCGTGTGTTTTTTATTTCTATAGACTGCATGCCCTAAACTGCCATTTGATTTACGTTTCACCAGGACGTCTAGAAACGGAATACTGCAATTTTCCTCTACTTCTATTGTGAATTGTATGTTGGGATGTACACAATTCAGGTGTTTTAGAAACAGATTCAATGTCTGGCGTCCGTGTGATCAGATGACAAAGGTATCATCTACATATCTCAACCAGCAGGTCGGTTTTAGCTGCGCTTATTCGAGAGCCTTGGTTTCAAATGCATCCAAGTAAATATTAGCGATTAGTGAATATGAATTCACAAACAGCAAAAAAGCTAAATCTGCCTAAGTATCGTCGTTCTCAAGATACTCAAACAACACCAGTCACCAAAGAGCATTGCCATCGCGCTGGTTGTTGCTTGAGTTCACAAGATGCAAGGCACATTAAGCCAGAGAATGTTGGGTGTTCAGCTACAAATACTACGCGATCGAAGCCGAAATTCTATGTTAAGAAGAATAAATTATAATTCATTTCAACATTTTGCAGCTTTTTATTTTTGAATTTCGTTTGAATAAGATTATTTAGTATATATCTATTACTGAGTTGTACTTAAGTTTATAATTCTCTAAGAAAAAAATGGAATTTAAATCTGCACTGATTGAAGCAACGTCTGATTCTGCATTCATGATTGTTCGAAAATGATAAAGGTGTTTCGATCATGTCCTCCGGATTCGCCCTGCATCGTTTCACCTTTGTACATTTTGCCTTCTAATAGGGCGAAATGTTAGAAAGCGAAATGTATAAAGGCGAAACGATACAGGGCGCATCGGTATGTAATCGTTTCGATTTCTCATGTTTCTTGGGAAACGTATCCCACGTCAGTCATGTTTAGTTATGTAAAACTGACCTGACAAAATGTCACGTAAAACTTTTCAGTTACTAGGTTGTAATTATTGACGTTTGACAAATACACATAATTTTGTCAAATGTCAAATTATACCCTAATATAAAAATCTGGTGTGGTACACTCACACAACTTTCTTTTACAGTGATCTTATATTTAGTCAAAAATTTCATTTTTAATTTTTAAGCATTTGTCAAAAATTTTAGAAAATTACAAATTCTATAAAAACGGTACAAAATAGAGCGTTAGTTGAAGAGACAAATTTTCTCTAAAATTTTAAGCTGAATTAAAAAATGTAATAATACACCGGGTGTTCTATTTAAAATAGGAGTTAATAAAAAAAAATAGAAAAAAAAAACAAGAGAAGCCCACTTTAAAAGTATTCAACTGGAAAATCACCTAGCTCACATCAATACACATTAAAAATATAATAAAAATATAAAGTTAAAAAAACATCGTTAGAGCAGTTTTTGAAAAAATTGAAAAAAACTGAAAAATCATGAGTAAACACCTACCTACTTCCGGTTATTTGATTTTCTTCAAAAGCTTGCTGTCTCATCTACATCGTACACAAAACTTATATATGAAGTTTCAAAGCCATACCTCTTTTCGTTTTTGAGATATTCTGTTCACAGACAGACAGACCAATGAAAAAAATATGTTATTTGGGTTCAGGGGACTCTAAAACGTGAAAATCTGTTGAAAACTCAATTTCGAAGTTTTGGGGTGAATCCAATACTTCCTTTATCGTAAAAGGAAGTCAAAAAGCAAATACGTGACATTTTGTCAGGTCAGTTCCACTTCCACGTAACCAACTGGAGATTTTTTTCCCAATCTTCATGAGAAATGGAAACACCTCTAATGGTAATTTACGTGGAAAGCTTAGTAAATTAGCCTTAATGAGCGAGCCGGCTAATTTGCTATTAATCCGGTGAGTACCATAAAGGCTACGAACCGCGTACAACGTTTTATTTCCTCTCGCTGAAAATCCTAAAAATTAATATTACTGATTAATAAAGGGTATGTTTACTAGAAAACAAGGTGCTTGTAAAGTGGCGATGGCAACATTTTACAGGCGCCGTGCCTGTAAAGACTAATTTACCGAGTCAGTTCAGACGACAGTAACACTTTACAAGCACCGTGCCTAATAAATGCCTCCTATTTTATTATACCGGGTGCTGACTTGCGCGACGCACCATAGGAATTTGCATAGTAAATTCTTTATATTCAATTATTCGCTCACGTAATTATTGTAGAGCTAAATTGTAAATAATTTTTTTGTAGAGAAAAAAATACTGCATCCATTTATACTATTGCTAACAATTGTCCATTTTCCGGAACCGAAGGAATGCAAAAAATCAAAGTAGCATTTTTACAAAAATCGGTGATGCCATGGAATTATTGAAACAAGCTAATGCCAACGCAAGTGCGTGCGAGGCGACAATATGTGTTGTTTGCTTGCTTGTCATTGATGTTAACACACCTCGTCCTTTGCGCAATGGCGCGAGGGCGGGTCTTAAGTTAAGCAATGGCGGGTTAGCGCCACCTTCCTGCTAGTTCAGTCGGCAACTGGAGGCTAATCGGGACGTAAGAAAAACTCCACAAATTGTATCTGAGAAATGATGGTCAATAATCAGTATTTATTAATAACAGAATTCTTACTCTGCAAATAATATAAAATTAACTTAAACTCAGGCGGGGTCCTTGCGCACTCGCGTGAGGGGGAGACGGAAGAATACTAGAGTCAGCGTCTAATTAGGGCACGACACTTCACTAAGGCCGGCGTCCGGCGGTGCTGAGTGGTGGGGGAGAGGGATATGTCCCCTGGGTTGGTGGGCCTGTGCTGGACGGCGATGCGGCTCGGGGCGATGAGGGTGCTCGTGGTGGCGGCGTTGTTTGGCGCGGTGGAGTTGTTCGGGGCGACGGCGTCTCTCGGTGCGGGAGCTCGGCTCGATGGGGTTGCTCGAGGGGAAGGCGGCTCTCGGTGCGGCGGCGGTGACCGCGGCGACTGGCCGGTATATAGATGGGCTGCGCACGTAGGGGGGCTGGAGGACGTTGGCGCAGCTGAACGTTAAGCCGGGGGTCTTGTCGGGCGGAGCGAGAGTCGGCCACTGGGGGGCGGCGAGGAAGTAGCTCGATTTTCTTTAGGGGCAGGCGAAGATGGGCTTCCCCGGTCCTGACGGCGGCGTCCCACAGCTTGTTGAACTCGTCCTTCTCGAACGGGTCCAGATGGAGCTGTAGCTCCAACTCTAACCGGCGGGGGCGGTAGGTACGTGTTCGGCGGTGGGCATTGTCCGGAGTCATGGCGTCGTAATCCAGCCAAGCACCCGGCGTGCTGGCGGGGTCGGACGTCCGGAGTAGTGATGGGAAGTTTCGATACTTTTGCGGACTCGTTCATTCCAATCCCATTCCGCAAGTGGATCGAGTCCATCGGATTCGATCCTCGGATCGACATCGAAATTGAATGTGCATTTCAGACACCCGGGGTCCTCGGTCAATCCGGACCCGGAACGAACAACGCGCGTATCTTTGTTTTGGTGAGTGGTCACGCAGTCGGTAATTCAGTATGTTTATATGTCTCAAACATCAATTGGGCACATACAAAGCCGCTGAAAACTGATAAAAAATCATGCAACTTCGGCCGTATCATGTGTCGCCTGTCGACGTCGAGCCGCTAAAACGAACACCATCATCATTTGCTGTTCCCCATCAACATATTGTATTGTATTCTGTATTGAAATGGATTGAATAACGGAATGCCAAAGGAATGAATGTCCGCGAGAATTGACGCCTCGCGACCTTTTCGTTCCTCGGAACGAATCCGGACCGAAACTTGGACTCGATCCAAATCGATTCTGCCCCGGATTCGATCCTTTGTATCGAATCCGACCGGATCGACACATCGTTAGTCCGGAGGCGGCGACTTCCTTGGCGCGGCGGCTTTCGAGGTATCGCCGCCCAGGGGATGAGGGTGGCAGGCGGCACCGGCGAGCTCTCTGCTGGGTCGCTGATTCCGAGGTGGTCGGAGTGGACGGCCCAAACAGCCGGTTGGACCAAGCCTGTAGCCTGTGAATAAAAGAAAATCCTTGCAACTGCCGCAACGAAACGACTAACGTAAGAGCCGATGCAGGAGCAAGATTAGTGCGGACTGCTTACGTCATCCTCGTTTGCTCCGTGATTCTGGCCTCTGTTTCGTACGATGGGGGTGCGTGTTAGAGATCGTTGCTGGAGTTGTGGTTGAATTTCGTCTAAGTATGCAGACTCTAGTTTGCACAATGGCATGCGTGTTAGAGATCGTGGCTGGGGCTGTGGTTGAATTTCGTGTAAGTTTGCAGACTCTAGTTCGCACAATGGCATCGTGCTGAAGATCATAGGCGGAAAACGGAATGAATCTCCCTGAAATCCACCCCTGTTTATAAAGGAATCTGTCCCCGCTTCTCGCCGCGGTGGGGGTTTTGTGTCGCTTTATTTTGGTTTTTGGCTAGTTTTTGGCCTAGTGTTTTGGCGCATTTTATTAGCGGTCCAATTCTTCGCGCAATCGCTTCCTCTTGAAAAGATGCGTGTTTTGATATGCGACTGGCCCTAATTGCGCCCGTGCGAGCCCTTTTCTGCTTTTATATCAGAAGCGGCAGCGGCTTAAATTAGGCCGCGCTCGGAGGCTCCATGTGCGCTGCAAATAGGTGCCTGCATCTTGTTCGCTGTTATCTTAGGTTTTTTTTTATATGCGATAAGCCTAAGGTGGATATCTACTTCTGCGGCTCTTAAATTTTTATTTTAGCTGCTTTTAATAGTATATTGTATGTTAAGAGCTGAAAGTGCATTCTTGCCGCTTGCGCATGAATATTGCTGGTTTCGAATATTGCTGGTTGAGACGAAGTCGAAACCAGCAATCATGCAAAAGCGGCAAGCGCACTTTTAGCTCGAAATATACATACTATTTTTTCGAAGACTGAGCATATTATTAAAGGAAAATATCAAATTTCGTTTTATCGCAAAAATTTATTGACAATCAAGTTAAAATTACTCGCGCAGTCTATATGACATGTGACGCGATTATTTCCACAAATGACGGGCGTTGTCAAGGAAACATTAGGACGTGGCTACCTATTTTGTTCACGCGGAAACCCAAAACGCTCGGCGAGCGGCAAAAAGATGAAAACGCACGCTCAGCGGCAAATGTCAACTTTCTGTTGTCAAATGACAGTGAGAAAAATCTACTTTCGATGTCAGTCGTCGAAAAAATTACATACGTGTACGCGCTGCTCCTGGTCTTCGCTGGGCGCGTGGAGTCTTCGCCCGGCGTGCGTGCTTCCCAAAAATTGAAAGGGAAAAAATAATTCCGTGGTTTTTGTTGTTTGCTAACTCCCTTATTTAATTGTGCTCTATTTGCAGTCGTTTGTTAATGGTTTCATTAAGTTTAATTTTGAACACGCTTTAGCAAAGGCGCCGTTATGTCCGGGCCGCATTGCAAATTTCGCCGAAGCTAGCGCAATGTGGCGACCGCTTGTCATTCAGCCCGGACGTCACTCCTTTATACCGGGCTTCTTAATTTATTAGCTGTGGCAGCTACTTGCCATTCTGAAGAATTCCTACGAGTCCCCTTTATAAAGTTTATTATGTTTTCCGATAATTTGGGTGCGGGAATCGAGTTCGGGTGCAGGACAGATGCGAATTTAGCGTGGGAAGGTCTCTGCGTACATAGCTATCCATTGCGCTAATTGCATCTGCCTGATTCATATCAACGTTTATAATAATTCATTATTAATTATGTTCTGCTTAATGTCTTTAACGTACCTGGACCTTGTTCATAACAAAAATGGTTTTATAGTGGACGTTAGTTAAGTAAGCTTCTTGTTTATTGTAAATTATCCGTATTGGCAAATTCCAAACAGTACAACCATTACATTACATTAAGTTTAAAACTACAGGCACGTTATTAAATAATTGTAGGTGCAATAATGAGGTTCAGAACTTACACCAAAAAGAGAAAAACGACAATACGTTCTATCTTTTGACGGCAGGCAACAGGATGAAGCAACAGTATGAGTGGATGCAGTATTTTTTTCTCTAGAAAAAATGTAATTACACTTTAGCTCTAAAATAATTAGGGGAGAAAATAATTGAACATAAAGAATTTACTATGCAAATTCCTACGGTGCGTCGCGCAAGTCAGCACCCGCTATAAACTATTAGTCCAGTCAAATGGTGGAAAATAGGGGAAAGTTTTGGTGGAGTTTTGATATTTGGTTCCTATATGTTTTTTGGGTCGCTGAACACGATTATCAGGTTTTCCAACAAAAATTTTGACCGAAAACACGTTTTTTAAGCAAAAAAGGTGTAAAAACCGATTTTTTAGTTTTTCTAAAATTACCCGAAAGCTATCTATTTTTCGTAAATGTTGAACCTATATGAAATGAAAGAAGATAAAATTTCCTACATTTGATGTATCTATCGTTCAGCCGCGAAAGCGCCACGAAGTTAGGTGTTAAAAGCAAAAATCTGGTGTGATACACACACACAACTTCCTTTTACAGTGTTAAAAGCAAAAAAAGGGAATTATCCCAGTTTATTTCTCGAAAACTATCCATTTTTCGTAATTTAAAAAGGGTAGGTATATGAAATGATTCTTTGTAAATGAAATGTTGGCAAACGTAATATTTGCGTACAGCGGTCCAAAACACACATAGGAACCAAATATAAAAACTCCAAAACTTTTCCCTATTTTCTATCATGTGACTGGACTATAATTTCTTCATATAGGTTCAACATTTACGAAAAATAGATAGCTTTCGGGTAATTTTAGAAAAACTAAAAAAAATCGGGTTTTTCACAGTTTTTGTCTAAAAAAACGTGGTTTCGGTCAACATTTTTGTTGGAAAACCTGATAATCGTGTTTAGCGACCCAAAAAAACATATAGGAACCAAATATCAAAACTCCACCAAAACTTTCTCCTATTCGCCTTTTTGCAGCACCATTTGACTGGACTATATGAGCGAATTGAAATGCATTAGAAAGACATCTGGACATATAGATAAATATAAATATAAGTTTTTATCTGTGTAGCTATACAGTTTGCAACTAGCCATCATCTGTTACAATTTAGTCATCCTTTGTATACATAGTTGATAAATATTTTTGGTAGGCTTCTAATGCTTCTATATAGTTCACTAATTAAATGTGAGTTTCGACAAGCGAATTTGAATTGAGCGACTGTTAGTAGAAGATACTCTATTACGACATATCTCTGATTATAATTTTTATTAAAATTCGTTTTTACAATTATTAGCACGTTTTAAAAGCAAATTTGTATCGAGAGATAAAAAAACGGTTCTTCAGCGGGCTGTGGAAATTTAAAGTATGAATAATATGTTGGTGACACTGTAAGTCTATGTCAAATTCGTGGTTAGCAGGTTAGGTTTTCCGTCAGTTTTGACACAAAATGACGCAAATCCTAACCTGCTAACCTCGAATTTGAAGTGACGTACAGTGTCACCAACATATTATTCATACGTTGAATTTCCACAGCCCGCTGAGGAACAGTTTTTTTTGGATCTCTCGATATTATTTGCACTTAAACATGTCCAGAAAAACTAGAAAATTGTTAACAGTTATGAAAACATCTATTGGGCTATAATGCGAACAGATTCACACGAGCTGTCAAAATTGACACTTAACAAACACTTAACCTTAAAATTACAATTGTCACCAAATTTTCCACTAGACTACGTTGCCAATATTAATTATCGAGACGAATGCGACGTTGGTGGTTTTTTGAACGGAGCATGTAATATTACCTGTAAACTCGGAACGCAATTGGTTAGATTTATCTAAAATGTTTCTGACGATAGATGACAGTTCCATTTAAAAATCAAGTCGAATTGACAACACCGCTTTTAACGTTTAATTTTTTAACTGTCAAGCGAAATTCAGCGGACTGGTTAAAAAGGCTCATCTCTTATTTCTTCCGGAATCTTGCGACTGTGTGTTTATAACTTGTTTAGTTTACAACTTGTTATAGTGCGAATTATTGTGCTTCGTGTTAAAAACACTTTCGGGTACGCATAAAATCCGGAAAAGAATTAGGTAGGCTTTTACAAGTGACAACAATACAGACGTTGTTTGTGAGAAACGTTTTAAAGAAGATGTTGCTGCTCAATGTTGGAATAAAAAAGGATACCTACCATGTTTGTAAGCAAATGAATTAATATTATAATTTTTATAGGTAGCACAATTAAGGTTATAAATTATCTAATGTATACAAAATGCTATGAAGTTAGTTGCAGTCACCTATGTCATCTATCGTGAGACTAACAAACTAATTACAGTTTTCTATAAATAACAGTAATAAGTTTTGACAAAGGAGGAACTCTTTTAGAATACCAGTATATATAAAGGGTGTTCATTAATAAAGCCGTTTGGAGTTGGTTATGATTTGCTGAACGTATGTCGAGATTTAGTTCATCTACTCTCAGTTGTCATGCCATTTTCAAATGATGCATTAAGAAAATACAACTGGTTTTCAAGTCACGGCCAACCCCAAACGGTTTTCTTAATGGATACCTTTTATAATAATTGCTTAACACATGGCCTGATTCGCTAATCTGTGTCATATACCAGGTGATCATAAATGGTTGTGATTTTTTTCTTAGGTTGGCACTGTTAATGTTGGTTACCCTGCTGTCAATTTTGGTGGCACCGTAAGTCTATGTCAAATTCGAGGTTATCAGGTTAGGTTTACCGTCAGTTTTGACACAGATGACGCAAAGACAATGTAAGACAATGTCATGTAAATGATGTCCATTTTCGGCGTTGCAGGGAAGAACTCTTTTTAGAATATTTTCCGTTACAGATCTTACTATTTCTGGCTATACTGCTCGAATTTCTACGCGGATATTGCCATTGAACTGCTGGATTGTCTGAGACCTGTTGCACATCCCTTTTTACTTCCTTTTACAATAAAGGAAGTATTGGATTCACCCCAAAACTTCTAAATTGAGTTTTCAACAGATCTTCACGTTTCAGAGTCCCCTGAACCCAAAAAACATATTTTTTTCATTGGTCTGTCTGTGTGTGTGTGTGTGTCTGTGTGTCTGTGAACAGAATATCTCAAAAACGAAAAGAGGTATGGGGTTGAAACTTCATATATAAGTTTTGTGTACTATGTAGATGGGACAGCAAGCCTTTGAAGAAAATCGCATAATCCGAAGTACCTAGGTGTTTACTTTTGTAATTTTTCAATTTTTTCGATTTTTTCAAAAATGTATTGTTGTGAGATAGGTGATTTTCCAGTTGAATACTTCTAAAATGGAGTTCTTTTGTTTTTTTTTCTATTTTAATTAACTCCAGTTTTAAATAGAACACCCGGTATATTATTACATTTTTGAATTCAGCTTAAAATTCTAGAGAAAATTTGTCTCTTCACCTAACGCTCTATTTTGCACCGTTTTTGTAGAATTTGTAATTTTTTAAAATTTTTGACAAATGCTTAAAAATTTAAAATCAAATTTTTGCCCAATTATAAGATCACTGTAAAAGGAAGTTGTGTGAGTGTAGCACACCAGATTTTTTTATATACAACCAAAGAAAGGTGTCGGGTGAACGTGGCGGCCAATTGAATACCGAGTTTAGCGAAATTATTCATTCGCCAAAAATATCTTGATTTTTAAAATAAAATTCTATAATTTTTTATTCATTGTTTCATTGCGAACTTCGCCATTATTACTTTCCCAACTGACACTTCCCTATTTTTGAAAATCAAAGAACAATACAATAAATAAATAATTCAATTTTTCATTGGTAACCTGACTCGGCCCACCCAGTAGTTATTATTTATTAATTTCATTATTTCCTTATTCATATAATAACCAAAGAAAATTAATAGTATATTTAAGAGCGAGTTTCATAAGGCAGGTTTTATCGGGTTTCATAAATCAGGTTTTATTAAACGAGTCCATGATGTATGAAAAGGATTTTTTATTTTGCGTCATTTGTGTTCCTTTTAAATAGAAAAATTGCCGTTTAAAAATTTAGGAAATTTTGTAGTAGGTGGTTACATTTATGGGAAATTTTAAAATTCAACGTGAAGTTTGAATTTGTTGTCTACCTTCTTCAAATTTTTATTAAATTTAATTTAAAATGAGTAGATTTTTCATCCACCCCGCCTGAAATACGAAAAATAGTTAAAAATACCATATCAGCAATGTACTTCCCATGAAATCCCTACCAACTTTTAAAAACTAAATTGTACTAGGCTATTAAAGCGCTTGGAGAAGCTACATATAAACCCACTCGTCTGGTTATTCTAATAGCTTGATTATAGACGTAAAATAGAAAAAATGGTTTTTACTTTTAGTTTGTGAAGGCTAGGCTGACAAGTAGTATGACGCGTATTGTAGGTTTGTAAGACATTTGAACTAATATGCTGGTCGGTCAAAATAATAGCGATTTTTTATTCTCAAACTGGTATACTCCATTCACTATGGTCCCGGATTGTCAAAAATGACGTTTTATGGTAGCACTGTTGAATTTCGATTGGTTTTTTTGTTACTACTAGGTTGGACAACGCAAAAGCGTAATTTTGAAAATTTGCGTTTTTGTTACTTGGCAACTTTTATTTATTTTTGCTTAAGTCAGTGCAAAATATAACCTATAATTTATAGTTTTGACTGATTAGTAGCTCAATTAATTGTTTCTAGTTACCCATAGCTTGACTTAAAGGTATTAACCATGATATAAAGGATTGTTTTTAATTGGATTTTGACATTGACAATCCGGGACTATAGTGAATGGAGTATATGTAGTCGTTGTTAGTAATAGTAAGGACATTCTAGATTAAATTTAAAAAATACCGCTTTATAAAGATACTACACACGATACTAACGTAATAGTAAGCCTGTGTTATTTTTGTTCTTGTAGCTGCTAAAATTATTTAAAATTACAATTGAGTAAAATTTAGTTCTAAACGAATCTCTTTTCAAATTCAATATTGAAGCTTAGTTGTCACGTGTCATTTCAAAACGTAATTACTTAAAACTGACTACCTTACGGCAAATTCTTACGTAGGTGAACGCTCCTTTCGACAGCTTTACGTTATGTCTGAAGTATGTTGCATTGTGAACCAGCCTTTTTACATTAAAATTCCTTTGAAGATTAATTAACTTTTGCTGAAATTAGCTGTATTTTGATTGCTGAAACAAAATTACGATGCCAGAAGAACTGCGAATCAATGTTTAAAGCTGATTCGCAGTGAAAAGTAGACAGCGATATTGCCCGCCAATATTCAATACTACTTACGTTACGTTAACGTACTTATTAAGTGTATTTGAATTTTGTACGTTCTATTGAATACATTTTGATTCTGTTACACGTATTTACGAAATTTTCTTTGTTTTTATGCATTATATGTTTTTAATTTGTTCATTTATGCAGTTCCACTTAGAACAAAAAGAAGATATTCGAACTTATACCTAACCTCAATTTACCTAAAAGGAGAATAAGAAGAAGTACAACTTTCCCATTTTAATTTTATTTTATAATTATCAAATTACATTCTTCATTAACAATATAGAAATAAGACGAACTTAAAGTAACTTATAACTAAAAGTAACGTATTAAGCTAGGAATATATTTTCCTACAGTGTATCAAGTGAATCTGGCTTTGGCAATTAAGCAGCAAACTTCATGTTGTTGGAATTTTTTTTGAGTGTACTAATATTCAAATATTATTTGTGATTTTATAGTGAAAACCATAATACTTAAATTGTTTATGCTAAATATGTCGCAAAACTTGATTGATTTCTATGTAACTAGTTGTTTGTCTCAATAAAGTATAATACGAATCACTTGGGAGCTACAATACACCACAAGGCAATTTTAAAATGTAGCTAAATATCATTAACAGCTGTAAGTATATTATTGTGCCTGAAAATTACGTGCTGTAGTACAATCATGTTTAAACAAAAACGACAAATGATAACATGATAGCCAGCTGCACCGTAACTTTCGGAAATTGTCTAAAACAATTGGAAACTTTAAACAAACAACATTGTGGTTCTAGCACAATAAAAACAGCACTGTCAAAACTACTCAGTACTTTTAGTATCTTTAGTATGTATACGTATAATGACACAATTAATTTACTCCTTTTAATGTGCTAATCTTTACAGTTACTTCTGTACATATAAAAACCTTGATTACCATGAATTCGAAGTTTGCACACTAGCAGAAAATCATTGAGAACAGAGTAATCGGTAGTGGTTACATTTTGTCCATAGTTATTTCATATCCGATCTACAGTTTCCGTACTAATACATATCAAAATTAAGAATTAATAAATGTATTATTTTGAAAATACATTTTCTGCTAATTAAAGAAGAAAGCTGTTTGTGATTACATCTAGCTTTGATTATTATTAGAACATCCGTTACTAGCAAAAGTATTGAATATCCTTTGTAATGGTGCGAATACTAATTTTATCAAAAATATAAAACTTTCTCTGTTTTTCTTGCCATCTTTCCACATATGTGTTTTTCTCTACTTTCTAGCAAAATAATTTAGTCATAACTTTCTTAGCTACAATAACAAAATTCTGAGAAGGTGAAAACAATAAACATTATTTGATCAATTCAGTATTCAAGCCATTACAATGTATATCCCATATTTTCATCTAGCACTGTATTTTAACATGATTCTTGCTTTGCCATCTAGAGAAAGTTATAGGAATAATAATAGTTAAGCTAATTACTTACACTAAATGAATTCTTATTTGCAAAAGAGTCCGACTGTAACTACCAAAAACACTTCTACCGCAAATTTTTCAACAAAAAAAAATTACAATCAACATTACATAATAATAGTGTGAAGTAATAAAAATAATTCGATTGAACCAATTCATGTGTTTAATATTAACAATTGTGCAGCTTTAATTAATAAAATTACAAGTAATATTATAAAAGGAACAGTTTTACTATCTATGTAAAACATTTTCGGTTGTAAAACCAATTATGTTTTACTGTTCTGAAAATACTATGCACAGCAAGTTTATCATTTAAAACTGCTTCCTCTTACATATTACCTTGATAATATACTAACAGTACAGTAGGACAACTGACTTTAAATAAATATTAAAATAGTCTAATCATATAGTAAAAGGATGTGGAGATTGCAGTTGGTTCCAAAACGATGATCTTTCTTACCGTGTCCCATTTATTCACAACAGAGAATTAAGAATGAGTTTTAAAATTATAACGAATTCAAATAACCGAGTCCATACAAAGAATACAACTTTACGTTACTATTAAATGTGCAAACTCTAATTCATGTAACATTGGTATCTTACCTCGCATATTTGGGTAATTTAGAAATTTAACTATAAAATAAAAAATATATTTTTTACAGTTTACATACAAATCCAATAACTTAGTGTCAATCATACTAAAAACAGCTAATCAGACGAATGTTTGAACTTTTTAACATCCACCGCATCGGTATGTTTATGTCTGTTTATTCGCTTCGCTTTAAGGTAAGATAAAGTATCTCTACTGCTCTGTTTTTGCAGTTCACTAACATTCGGTTTGAGTAAAGAAGCATTCGGCACAGTTTGCTCGAGGAAATCGTCACTCTGTTTTACACTTTCTGGCGATAGCTTGATGTCGCTTATGGGCAATTTCTCCTCCTTACGGGAGTGATTTAAGGTGATACGAATTTTTGAAGTTGTTGGAGCAATAATGGGTTCTGGATCAGGCTCCGGCTCCATTTCCATTTCCAGCTGCAGCTCTGAATTAAGCGAGTCATTGAACAGGTCACTTGTGTCACCGTCCTCTGGCATTTCGTCTTCCTCCTCTTCGAAGTCATCCATAAACTCGTCGTCATCGTCCTCAGGATTATGTATCACTAATTTACCTGAAAGCAAATACATGCCAGTTAGATTAAGATTAACATTTGACGAAAGCACATTATTCTAGTATTTGTCTATATAAAATATAAGTTACAATATTTCTCAAAGTTCTACGTACCGTTAAGAGTTGGAAATGCAACATCGGGCAGACTACTGGGGTCTTTGCCATATTTAGCCATCAGCTCCTTAATTAATATTGAAATGTCTTCTCTCTTCTTCGTAACTACAAATTCATCAAACCAGTCTATAACTTGCTTTATAGGAATGCGGTAATCCTGTATTGGATCCTGTTGAAATGGAATTGGCATTATAATAAATTCCAATTTTATTATAAGAATTGTATGCAAAATTAAGCAGAATTGTCAACTTATTGTATTTTTTATCGTTGAATATTTTTCCGAAAGACCGTATTAGACCGAATTTAAAATTTTTAGTGGTAGTAAAACACAGAACTTGAAGAAATTATCTTACTGCCACTTGACTTAGCTACACAGTGTTGCCGATACTTAATGTTAGCTCGAGTCTGTTCCAATAAGGGTGAACTAAAAATATGGGTAAAAAACATAACCTTAAAAATACATTTGACGTGGCCTCATTCAAGAGCAACTAAACCAGGGTTGGCATGATTTCCACCAGCTCGAAAAAACCACCTGAAAAAACCCGCGGGTTTTACACTAAATCTGGGTTTTTTCAAAAATGGACAAAAAAGTATTCTAAAGCTGTAAGTGGTATAAAATCTTTCATTAATAACAATTTCATAATTTTTTTCAATCTAGTGATTTGTGCAGTTTTTGAAGTGATGTCTGTCAGTCTGTGAGTCTGTCTGTCATCTAATGGATTGGCCTGAAAACTTATACCATCGTTTCTAATATAAATTCGGAGGGCCTACTGATTTTTGGTTAAACTGAGGTAACCGGAAGTGGCACTTTACTTTTGTTTTATCGTTTTGTGGGGAAATTTTGCAATTGCTTAATAAAAATTAAATTTCATAGAACAGGATCATATATTGGAGTGGTTATTGCTCTCTAAATGATGATAATTTAATTTTAAATAAATAACTAAAGCTACCAAAGCAAATATTTTTAGTTTGGGTTCGTCAAAGAACTAATGAATTAACTAAGTCTCTCAGGGATAATTAAAAATGAGCTGTATAGTAACTCAAGTTTAAATAAATGATCGTAAGCCCCTACTTGTGATTTAATCTACCTGCAATTTAAATTTTGTTGGCTAAACTCACAGCAGACATGAGCTCTTACTCAAGGTATGGGTTCACAGAGGTGGGATTCAGAGCTTAAAACCATTGCAATATGTGGGTGGACTGAAAAGTAATGCACACATGCTTGTAAAACGCGAACGCAATGACCTACAGAGACGTGCATGATTGTATTTTGAAGCTACATCCTTCCTTTATGTGCATGCTAAGTTTGAAGGAGTTTCGTTCACCAGTTTATTTTTTAGTAGCGGAAGTATGGAGACGTATCCTCGTCCTATGTCAACGCAACTTAAACAGCACGAGGTGAAAGAATTTTTAACTGCTGAAAACCGGATTCCTACTGAGATTCATCGCCGTTTAGAGGCCGTTTATGGTGACGATACTGTTGATAGGACTACTGTGAATCGATGGGTAATAACATTTTGTGGTTGGTTGACCTTTTAAGTGATTCGCCGGTCATTTTGGATCAAATTGTCGATGCGTTTACAATGTTCATCGTCGGTGGCAGTGATCGGACGTCCGCCGCGTCTTTCGTCATCAATTACGGCCTTTCCGGGATCGCAACCACAAAATGTTATTACCCATCTATTCACAGTATCAACAGTATCGTCACCATAAACGGACTTTAAACGGCAATGAATCTCAGTAGGAATCCCGTTTTCAGCAGTTAAAAATTCTTTAACCGCGCGATGTTTAAGTCGCGTTGACATAGGACCAGAACACGTCTACATACTTCCGCTACTAAAAAGTGAACTGGTGAACGAAACTCCTTCAAACTTGGCATGCACATAAAGGAAGGATGTAGCTTCGAAATACAATCATGCGCGTTTCTGTAGGTCATTGCGTTCACGTGTGCATTACTTTTCAGCCCACTCACGTATTATGCAATTATTTACAATTTTCGTTTGAAAAGTTGTTTTGTAGAAAGTATAGTTTTGCAAAAATTAATAATAGGAATATACAGGATGTTTGTAGATTGCTAGACAGCTCGTAACTTCGTTTTTTTTAAATGCCAGTATACAACCTAAAAATTGACAAACCAATTTAAGCCACGGCCTCCTATTTTTACGTAGTGATACACAACTTTGGTTTTTTTAACGGAACACCCTGTATATTTTTAGATATTTGCAAGCAGCGCTAATGCAGTTTTCACCTGTTTTATGAACCTCACATAGTTGCATTAAAAAAAAAAAAGTTTTCAATTGTTTTAGTACGTTTGGTGCTATAACTCAGTCATGAGAAATTTTTAGAATCAAGTGGCGTTTGTTTTGCATTTCTTGTTCGATTGTTAGTGATTTTGCCTACGTTAGCTAAACACTTTTTTTTTATTTTTAAAAATTTATGTTACTAAATTTAAATTTAAGAATGCTACCATAAAGCACTTTTAGTGCTGATTTCAAATATCTAAAAATATACAGGGTGTTCCATTTAAAAACCAAAGTTGTGTACCATTACGTAAAAGTAGGAGGCCATGGATTAAATTGGTTTACGTCAATTTTAAGGTTGTATACTGGCAATTAAAACAAAAGAAAGTTCTTTTCGATATTTCGATTATTAACGAAGTTACGAGCTGTTTAACGATCTACAAACACCCTGTATATACAGGGTGATTCATAACTGGTTGAACAAAATTAACAGGCGTTTACAGCATCATGTTCTGGTTAAAAAATGCGAAATAAAATTTTTGCCGATCGAGTTTTCTTTCCGAGTTATTCGACATGAAAGTTTCCGGTTAGGATTTTCATTTTTAACTTGAATAATACCAGGCCACGGTTTATGTGACATAAAAAGTGTACTAAATGTTAACTTCAACTTTTTATATCACATAAATCATGGTCTGGTATTATTAAAGATAAAAATTAAAATCCTAACCGGAAACTTTGAGGTTTAATAATGCAGAAACAAAACCCGATCGGCAAAAATTTTATTTCGCATTTTTAAACCAGAACATGATGCTGTAAACGCTTGTTCATTTTCTTCAACCAGTTATGAATCACCCTGTATATACAGGGTGTTTGTAGATCGCTAGACAGCTCGTAACTTCGTTAATCGAAATATGAATCACCCTATATTTTATTCACAACCATATAAAGTACATTTTTTCTATAATTTTCAAGGTCAACTTTCTAGGGGATAAGTTGGATTCCTGCAGGGTCCCTAGTTTTAATAAACTGCTCAACTACAGGTCTAAAGAGTAGCTTCAGCACTGCGAAAACATTAAGTATTATAGTGCACCCAGAATGTGTAGTTCAAAACGTGACCACCGAACTTCTGTAGATGGCGCCAAGTGGACAAGCCGCCACTGTGCTACAATGCTTGGAAATTTTGCTAAGTGGAAAATCGCCACCTTTCGCCAAAACCAAATAGCGCATGAAGGTGCTCGGGACCTTAGCAACAACTTTGCCCCCTTTCAAAATTTCGATATCTGTAGCCGTTCGAAAGTTACAGGCGATCCAGACAGACGGACAAAACGTTCGCATAAGTACGCTGAAGCTACTAATAATGTTGGTACATAGACTTTCAGTTCTTTTCTTCCACTAAAAAAATGATTGTCATTTTGACAGATATGTCATAATTTAATATCGCTTGCTTCATTTTCGCATTTAAAATATTTCTTGGTTTTCTTTTTTATCCGATTTTATTGATGATGATGATTCCATGTTAAAAAAAGAAATTTGCCAAGAGTTCCAATTAAGAAACTTTGACATTCAAAATTAACACATAACCACAACTTTGAAAAAGTTCTACCAACACGAGGTATACAAATTTCCTAGCATTTTAATCACATATCTACCAACATTGTAACACTTTGACAGTTATTATAGATAAAAAAAACGTACTTTACATGTACTAAGGTCATTACTGCCTTTTAAGGAGTTGGAAAATGAGCCATTAGCAACGTCTACTTCCCACCCTGGGTGGGAATTAGGTTACCAGGTGGTAGGTAGTCATTTCCCAGCCGCAGCCATCCCAATGAACAATTTTCATCACTACAAGTAACTGCTAAGTTTTATAAGGGTGTTATTAAGGTTGTGAGTTTATATTGCAGGTTTATAAGGTTACTAAATGGTTGCGAAGTTTTATAGTGGGTACGTAAAGTTACTAAAAGGCCCAAGAGCTTTAGGTTTTATAAAGTGGCAACAGAAACGTTTACATCACCAACTTAAATCATTTATAGTAACGGTTACTATAGGTTATATAATGAGGTTTTATAATAGTTGTAGTTGCCAATTTATAAAACCAATAGTGTTCAGTTCCCATATAGGTGTCAGCTGTGTTAAATATAAATCTTACTGTCCCCATAGTAATAGCAGTTACCTTTATAAAACTTGGGCATTATTTGTGTTCAAAAACACTGCGATAAAACTTCAATATATACGTTGTTTTTGTGAGTTTGTAACCACGGTTCCTCTTACAAAACCATTAGTAATGTTTAGAGACACTCCGTTAACAAATTTACACAGTTGATTGGCATTCATAGCCAGAATATACGAGTATAGACATTTGTGTACTTTGGTGTTTAGTGGAAAATGGAAAAACTAAGTTGAAAAAATAAAATCCAGTAGTACTTTTCGCCGAAAAATTAAACGAAATTTGTGTTAAATCCTGCATTCTGTACCATCAGTATCTAATTTATAGGTTATGGCGCGGAATAACATTTGAGGTTATGATCCTCATAAACTTGGAAGTTATTGGGAAGTGAACTGAAGGCGGAGCTTAGTTACATGGCCGCTCTAAGTAGGTACGATTCTTAAAGCCTATGCATTTCCCTACTTAAGCGCTGATTTTAAATGTTTTTTAGTATTTATTTAAATAATTTTAGGGGCATAATATTGGGATATTTTAAGCTTTCATGGTATGCACTTTAATTAAAGATGTGTAAACGGGATTTTAATAGGGCTGTTTTACCATAAATAAATAATTTAATCAGTAGTGCGTAAATATACCAATGCTACATTTAACAGATTTCTAGTATTTTCTTAAATAATTTTACGGGCCTAATATTGAGAAATTATAAGTCTTCATGATATGCATTTTAATTAAAGATGTTTAAATGGGACTTTAATAGAGCTGTTTTGATAGAAATAAATAATTTCACCAGCCGTGAGTACATCAATTTGCTATTAAGTCATGCTGCATTATTTACAAAGTTTCTATTTCTAGTAGGTAAGTATTTCTTACACACAGCAACTATTCGGGAATTTTAAGTCTTATGGAATGTAGTTAAAGATGTTCTAATGATACTTTAATAGTCACGTATTAGTCATCAATAGTACAAATAAATAAGTTCGTTACACGCGCAGAAGTCAGTCAAACGGTTGATTGTAAGTAAAGTGTCGTGAATATTTGCAATTATGCACAAGCAACATTTTCTTCTAGAAATTATATTGAAGGGGAACAATTAATTAATTCTGGACATGTTATTTATTGTGGGTGCCAAAGTCAAGAAAATGTTAAAACAAGTGTCGTTGCTCTTTGCCTACAAACTTCGGCGTTAAACTTGTTTTGCGTTTACTTCTTGTGTTATTGGTTTTGCATTATACATTTTAATTTATATCATTACGATAATAAGTATTGTGCTCACCAGGAAGAATATAATCTTCTTTTTTAAAATGCAGAGAACAAACATGCATACTTTCTGTAACTTTTTTCACCATTGTAAGTAAACGAATCCATTCCTTTCGCCGATCTGCTTTCTGATTATTAATTTTTACAAATTCTCCTTCTTTAGGAAACTTATGGAACCGCACAGTTGTATCGCGTTTTGATAGTGATTTACAACTATACACGCAACAAAACCGTTTCCATTTATTTGGTACAGGAGAAAATCTAGCTCCCTCACGTTCACGAACCATTTTTACGTTAAAGATATTCCGTTATTAAAAATATAAACAATAAATTAATAAATATAAACAAGACACTGAACTTCAGCAAGAACAAACCTATTAAAAACAAGAAGAAGCAAGGTAAATAAATGTAGGCATGTACCACCGTATTACAGCTGCGCTCGAAAATAAAAGTAAAAGAATTTAAATAGTGATTAGCGGGGTAGTTGTAGGTCTGAGTCAGAGGAGAAAGTTGCCAGAATAAATATTCCCTAGTATAAAGACGTTTCTCGCATTAGTAACTTTGTAATAAGCCAACAAAAGTTAGCATAAACCATTTAGCTCAATGCGAGTGTAAATTTCGACCTCATTGATACAGTTCAAAATTCTACCGCATGGTGGCGTAGCGCTTGGATTCAGTTGCCAATATAATGAGCCTTGTAGTGACGGCTCTTACTTTAGGAGATTATTATCACCCGTGGTAATGAACGTTACCATAAGTTATATAATAACACTTTGGGTAACTTTAAACACTCTAAAAAGTTATATAACAACACTTGAACGCCGTAATGTTACCCAAATTTATATCAAGGTTTCGGTGTATTTATAAGCACACCAGAAGTTACATATTGGTTTTATAATGTTCCCTTGGCTCTTTTATTTATACATCAGCCATATTTTTGATGCATTTTTGAACACCATATTGGTATTGTTTAGAAAAATGTAGAATAACACATTCAAAATGCAATATCCTCAGCATAATAATGCATTTTTCTTCAAGACTCGACTTGGTAAATTATTCTGTATGCATTTTTATGAAGAAGTGATAAATTTCACAAACATGCAAAATTTATGTTTTTTACTGAAAATCTAAAATATTTGTTATATTGGTGGCGCTTTAAGTTTGTATAGGTACAAATGCACAGTGGCAGAGTGATAACAGCTAACAAATTATAATAATTCCTTTTGTATTTTTTTTAATTTGTAGTATTACATACCTTCATACTTAGGTTTACCTCGCATTGTATTATTAAATGAATGATATATTGACGGTTTATATTTTGTTATATCAACAGCCAGTCTTATAAAGACTACTAATCCGAGGTTAACTTTAATTCGTTGTTAAAATAAACAAAAGCGCATCAACACGTTAGTGCTTATGACATTGTATTCATCAGAAAACAAATTGTTGTTTATTTTAACAAAGAATTAAAGTTAACTTTGGATTAATGGTCTTCATAAGACCAGCCATTAGTGACTCAAAAGGACATTTTCAAGTTTTAGATGTTAAAATGGAATTTTGTTTTGTTATTTTGACAGTACTTAAGCATATTATTATATGAACAATAAGACTGGTTAGGTGTAATATAAAAAATATGAAATTATCCCAAAATGCACAAAACTAACATTTATGTTATGTATTTTTTATAAACATAAAAACGTGTTAATCTGCATTATGCATTAAACATTCGCAAGAAATTATTAGCAGTACCAATTATGAATTTGAAATGTGAAAAGTGATTGAATTACCTCTTCAAGTGATTTATCTCAAATATTGACAGGTCTGCTTGTAGAATAGCATTCTTTGCAGTATATTTTTAAATTATGTAATATTACTACTGTATATCCCTACAGAATAATCAATACTGTATATTCCAACGTTATGTATTGCAAATATAAACGGTTAGAGAAAGGAGATGGTCAATTCAAACCAAACTGAATGAAAAAGCTTCATATTAACCCTATAGTTACACAAACCCGATCATCACTCAATTGATAATTCTTACCTTAAAGAATTGCTCAACATATTGTAACAAATATAGGCCGCAGTCTGTGAAGTTGGTTTGTTGAGGAACTTTAGGGCAACTGCCTTTGATAACATCCTTGTTAAAAATTTTCTCCGCACCCATTTTTGCTTTATATTCGCACGTTAGATAGTCCCGAAGCGTTGCCACAACTCGAGACCTACTTGCTCCAGCTAGTGAGTCGAAGATTAAAACACAAGGCCTATAGAAAAATTAAAAATATAGACATTAGCTAACTAAAGTTCCCAACAAACTTACTGTTTTATCGGCTGTTTTATCGCCTGTCGTTTTCCTTTTTCATTTCGTTCAACCGGTGGCGGTTCTATAGATTCTATAGGCTCTGTAGGCTCAGATTCTTCACTATCTCCTTCTGAATCTAATTCACTGTCGTCACCCTCAGCCTCGTCTTTGTCACTTGCCTCTCCTTCATCACAGGAAATTGCCTTTTCATCTGCCTCTTGTTTAATGGTAGTAATAGTTACGTTCCCTATTGTAGTAGTAATTTTTTCTAAAACAATATATTCCTTAAGCAAAATTAGCTTTAACCTCTTCAATACGTACTTCTCCTTTGTCGTGGTTCGATAAGCGCGGGTTTTCCATCTAACGTTACACAGCCGTCTATTCCAGGAAAGCATACTATTGCTAAGAACCAGTGGCAGTTTTCATTGATGGGTATAATAATAAAATCCTTTTCGAAGAGATTTACGCTTTTAGTCCATTTCTCCACTCGAGCATGTCGCTTTTGTGCTGGACTAAGCGTTGGGTCTAATTCTGCAGGATGGGAGCGCCTGTAACTGATTAATATTAGACATGCAAAAATGTGCTAAATAATCGTTTTTCAACATAATATGAGCGATTCAGATGGAAGTTTGCTAGAGCCAAGCCTCTATCTCCTTTACTTATTGACAAGGATACTGGACATAATTGTGGATTGATACACAGATGTAATTAAAATAGTAGACCCAGTTTCACTGGAAATTACGCTAATTTAGGTGTTTTAAATGGATCTCCCTACATATTTTGTTTTTCTGAATTTACGACTTGAATTGCATGCAACAGTGTTGCCAAATTTGCTTAGGTATTACACAGATATTTAAAAAAAAAAAAATTATTTTTTTGTTCG
Organism: Agriotes lineatus; assembly: GCA_940337035.1. Taxonomy (NCBI): domain Eukaryota; kingdom Metazoa; phylum Arthropoda; class Insecta; order Coleoptera; family Elateridae; genus Agriotes; species Agriotes lineatus. Next base: position 22,779,533 of record OW679198.1, on the reverse strand, counting down.
ATAAAGATGAGGTAGTACATGATCCATATCGTTAATTGGTAATTAAATTTTCTATTTAATGGCACAATGGTCCTTAGTAGGTGCCATTTAAAAAAAGTGACTTTCTTAAAAAACGTGTTTAGCAAATTTTATTATTTCATTAAGGGTTTGTTATTGACCTAATTGATAACATACCTGTTATTATGGGTTGCTAGAGTCACTTAGAACAGATTTTCCCCAGTCACAAACTTCTATGGTAAAAAATTAAGATTTGAAAGAATATTCGTTTGAAAAAATTAAAATTTTGCGAGCCTGTTCTAATGTAATTTGACTAGTACATTCCCAAAAACGTAAAATATATGGGATGATCCATTTAAAAATCAAAGTTGGTGTTATTTCCGGTGAAACCGGAAGTGGACAATTTAACTACATCTGTCAATCAGAAATTATGTCTAGTATGTTCATATAAAATTTTATCCAAATCAATTCATAAATAAAGATATAAGCATGGTCCTGGTCTCATTGTCACCCGGTATATATAGCGAAGACACAGCTGGAAATGTAGTTTCTTTGTATTACAGGAAAAACTACTGTAATGTTTTGAATTAGTTCTGATTCTATTATTATACTGAGTACTGTACTGACATCATTATGGTACTCAGCCCCATAATGTATGCCAGTATAACATTCAAACTGGCGCTCATAATGTTATAATTATGGTACATGTTACCTTTTGCTTTATTAATTAAATTTTAGATTCTTTCAAATATAAAATCAAATTAATAATTTATTGATTATATGAAGCGGATCTGAAAAATCCTTCAAGTCCTTGAAATCAACAAGTAATCACGTGCAAAGATAATTTAAACCATGGCCTGTGTATTTATAAGTGACTATGGTACAGATTTGAACCATGACTAAATTCTCGACTTTTGCTGCTGCTTGATAGATGGCGCATCACTTAGACAAGTCAACCATTAATTAAATTATAATATTTCTATCAATATTCATAATACGTATTTTTGTTATTACGTACTATAAAGATTACCTCACATTGTTACTGATATAAAAGGAATGGAAGACCAAAAATATACCTTGTACCCATAAAAAACCTATACACAATTTATCATATATATTTCCACTAATATCATAGAAGATAAACATGACCGGCCTGACCCAAGATAATTTTTGACACCCCGGTATAAATATAAATGGACTACACAATTTATTAGATATCATGCTTCCTCGAAAATAATTGAAGAAAATCATGTAATCTTTCGAGTACTTCAAACCAAGAGATAATTATGTATAATGTATAATGTCATAATCCTAGCCTATGTATTTGAAGAGTGGCTATAGTACAGATTCAAACCAACATCAAATTGTTATCTTCTGCTAGCGTTCGACAGATGGCGCTTCAATCATTAATAAAAATATACTTGATCGCGGGAGCTATTGAAAACAGTCAAATTCGCCTAATCTGTAGCATGTTTTTTGTTGACATTGTGAGCTTATTCACAAATGTGCCTACAGACGCGGCACTAAATATCATAAGACGCAGACTGGAAAATGATGAAACGTTAGACGAACGCACGCAACTCTCGGTAAACACGATCATGGAACTACTGACGATGTGTATCAAAACAACATACTTCCAAGTAGAAGATAAATTCTACTTACAGGAGTTTGGAATGGCTATGGGTTCCCCACTATCCCCTATAGTGAGCAATATATACATGGAAGATTTTGAAGAACAAGCGATATCCGAATTCACAGACAAACCAAGGTTATGGCTTCGATATGTGGATGATACCTTCGTAATCTGGCAACACGGCAGGCACAAATTGGATGGATTCCTAGAACATCTTAACAGCCGCGCACCCTCTATCAAATTCACAATGGAAATGGAGTCAGATAACAAACTTCCATTCCTAGATGTACTAGTACACAGGAATGAGAACACATTCGGTACGAGTGTGTACAGGAAACCTACACACACGGGTAGGTACCTACACTTCGGCTCCAATCATCACAAAAGTGTGAAATTAGGTGTGGTGAGATGCCTGTACGATAGAGCTGAGATGATATGCTCAGACCAAGAGGACCTGAGAAAAGAAAGAAAAACTATCGCGCAGACACTTAAAGAAAATGGCTACCCAGATATAACAACTAACCTAAACAGAAAGGAAAGGGTAACCAACCAAAACAAAGAAGAACCTAAATATACGGCGGTAATACCATACATACCAGGTACCTCGGACAGAATACGAAGAGCAGGCAACAAATACAAAATACGCACTACCTTCAAATCCACAAAAACACTCAGGGGAATACTAACTAAAACCAAACCACACAATGAAGACCAAAGTTCCAAAAATTGTGTATACAACCTACCATGCGAATGCGGCAGAGCATATATTGGCGAAAGTAGTCGACCTCTAAGAGTCAGAACTTCGGAACACAAAAACAACATCCGAAAGGGCGAAACAGACAAATCCAAAATCGCCGAACATGTCTGGAATGAAGACCACAGAATCCAATGGGACAACATTCAAATAGTGGCGAAGGAAGAGAACAAAACTCGACGAAAGCTCAAAGAAGCCACTTACATAGCATTGGCAGAAGAACCGATAAGCCAAGCCAGCATAGAAATGAAACCCATCTGGATGCCAATAATGCGCGAAGAACTAAGACGCAATACACCTGCGCAATAAAGATACTACGCACCATGCGCAATAGACTACTCACAAAAAGGGAAGCGTATATCAGATCCCCCGGTGTCTCAGTGGTAAAGCATCCGACTTACAAATCGAAAAGTTCCAGGTTCGATGTCATTTAAAAATCAAATGTCATGTTTTGACATTTAATTGCAAACATAGTGTGTCAATACTTGTGCAGTTAAAAACTAACTCTAAGTGCAAAACTAGTCCTTCTCAAGACTACGCCTGATGACGGAAGCAGAATTAGCTTCCGAAACGTCGCGATTAAATAATATAAACTGTGGAAATAGGCCGACTAATTCATACACAATGAGACCACAGTTACAAAACACTTTCAGATCAAATTGACATAGAACTGTCAAATTTTTTGGAAGTTTAAAATTCACCTTCAACATCTTACGTAATTTATGGCTATTTTAATGTTACCTGTCAATTTAATGTATACATTTGGTTTAAATTACGTATTTTTGCATATTTGTGTTAGTGATGATCAGGCTGTTACGTCACTTAAACTAATAATTCAGTTAATTGTAGTTCAAATGTACTTAGTTTTTTAAAGTGCAGTGTAGACAGAGATTTTCATGACCAGCCTGACCCAAGATAATTTTTGACACCCCGGTATAAATATAAATGTACTACACAATTTATTAGATATCATGGTTCCTCTAAAATAATTGAAGAAAATCAGTAATCTTTCAAGTACTTCAAACCACGAGATAAGTACGTTTCAAGGTCATAATCCCAGCCTATGTATTTAAAGAGTGGCTATAGTACAGATTCAAACCAACACAAAATTGTTATCTTCTGCTAGCCTTCGATAGATGGCGCTTCAATCATCAATAAAAATAAACTTGATCACAGGAGTCATTGAAAACAAGTCAAATTTGCCTAATCGGTAGCATACTGTTTGTTGACATAAAACTCAAATTTTTGTGAAGTTTAAAATTCACTTTCAACATCGTGTGTAACTTAGCTACTTAATATTACCTGTCAATTTAATGTATACATTTGGTTTAAATTACATATTTTTGCATATTTGTGTTAGTGATGATCAGGCTGTTACGTCACTTAAACTAATAATTCAGTTAATTGTAGTTCAAATGTACTTAGTTTTTTAAAGTGCAGTGTAGACAGAGATTTTCATGACCAGCCTGACCAAAGATAATTTTTGACCCCCCGGTATAAATATAAATGGACTACACAATTTATTAGATATCATGCTTCCTCGAAAATAATTGAAGAAAATCATGTAATCTTTCGAGTACTTCAAACCGAGAGATAATTATGTATCAAGGTCATAATCCTAGCCTATGTATTTGAAGAGTGGCTATAGTACAGATTCAAACCAACATCAAATTGTTATCTTCTGCTAGCGTTCGATAGATGGCGCTTCAATCATTAATAAAAATAAACTTGATCACGGGAGCCATCGAATACAGTCAAATTTGCCTACTCTGTAGCATGTTTTTTGTTGACATAGAACTGTCAAATTTTTTGGAAGTTTAAAATTCACCTTCAACATCTTACGTAATTTATGGCTATTTTAATGTTACCTGTCAATTTAATGTATACATTTGGTTTAAATTACATATTTTTGCATATTTGTGTTAGTGATGATCAGGCTGTTACGTCACTTAAACTAATAATTCAGTTAATTGTAGTTCAAATGTACTTAGTTTTTTAAAGTGCAGTGTAGACAGAGATTTTCATGACCAGCCTGACCCAAGATAATTTTTGACACCCCGGTATAAATATAAATGTACAGTCGCGGAATTAAAAATCCGGACGAGTCTTATAGCGGATTTTTGCAATTTTTGGGTAATGTAATTACTTGCATTTTTTGTTCGACTCTTAAATGAGGCATGCTGTCATATCCGAGTAATTATTTTGACTTTGACTAATTTCACCACATAACGTGATAAGTAAAGTAAAGTAAGACATACGCTGAATTAGTTTAAGTGTCCGGATTTTTAATTCTGCGACTGTACTACACAATTTATTAGATATCATGGTTCCTCTAAAATAATTGAAGAAAATCATGTAATCTTTCAAGTACTTCAAACCACGAGATAAGTACGTTTCAAGGTCATAATCCCAGCCTATGTATTTAAAGAATGGCTATAGTACAGATTCAAACCAACACAAAATTGTTATCTTCTGCTAGCCTTCGATAGATGGCGCTTCAATCATCAATAAAAATAAACTTGATGAACTTGACAGGAGTCATTGAAAACAAGTCAAATTTGCCTAATCGGTAGCATACTTTTTGTTGACATAAAACTGTCAAATTTTTGTGAAGTTTAAAATTCACTTTCAACATCGTGTGTAACTTAGCTACTTAATATTACCTGTCAATTTAATGTATACATTTGGTTTAAATTACATATTATTGCATATTTGTGTTTGTGCTGATCAGACTGCTAAGTCACGTGAACTAATAATTCATTTAATTGTAGTTCAAACGTACTTAGTTTTTTAAAGTGCAGTGTAGACAGAGATTTTCATGACCGGCCTGACCCAAGATAATTTTTGACACCCAGATATAAATATAAATGGACTACACAATTTATTAGATATCATGTTTCCTTTAAAATAATTGAAGAAAATCATGTAATCTTCCAATTGCTTCAAACCAACAAGTAATTATGTTTCAAGGTTGTTGTAATCCTAGCCCATGTATATGTAGAGTGACTAGATCAGAACCAACACCAAATTATCAACTTCTGCTGGAGTTTGATAGTGATTCTATCATTAATCAATTTCATATACCTTATATAGCTACAAATGACCTACACAATTTATTACGTATCATATTTCCTCTAAAATCTTGAGAGAATCACGCAATCTTTCAAATACTTCAGACAATTACGTTTCAAGGTCATCAATTTAGGCCTATGCATTTATAGAATGGCTATAATACAGATTGGAACCAACAACCAATTACTAACTTCTGCTAGTGTTTGATAGATGGTGTTTCAATCATTAATCAATTTCATATACCTTGCACAAAAAAGAGAGAATGATTAAATCCTTTGAAGTACTTCAAACCAACAGGTAATTACGTTACAAGATCGTTTTAGGATTACCCATGTATTTATCGAGTGACTATAGTACAGAGTAGAACCAACACCAGATTATTAACTTCTGATAATGTTCAATAGATGGCACTTCTTCAATCACTAATAAATTCCATATACCTTATGTAAAAATACAAATGACCTACACAATTTAGTACAGAATCTATTTCCGCTAAAATCAATTATAATGTAATCATTCTAGTACTTAACCAACAGGTAATTACGTTTTAAAGTCGTTGTAATCTTAACCTACGTATTAAGAGTGGCTATTATAGTACAGATCACAACCAAGACCAAATCATTAACTTCTGCTAGTCTTCTATAGATGGCGCTTCAACCATTAATAAATTAAGGTCACTATATCAATAAGGTACCGCCATTAGTGATTTTTTATATCTATCCTTGTCCCACATTTTTCACCAACTGGAGATAAAAACACATAACCTAACCGATTCCTCACTTTACAAGTGCCATTTCACCAAAAAGAAAATCCCCAAAAACTAGTGTCTTCCCTATTGCACTTGGGAAATTTGTATTTGTTATCCTTATCTCACAATTTTCTCACATTCACAAGCGAGGAATGGAATGGCGGTACCTTATTGATATAGTGACCTTATAATAAATTTCATACACCTACTGTAAAAGAAAATGACCTACACAATTTATTAGATATTATATTTATTTACTCTAAAATCAATTAAAAGACTCATGTAATCTTTCAAGTACTTCAAACCAAATAATTACATTTCATGGTCGTTGTAATCCTCCCTTATGTATTTATATCGTGTTCCAAAAAAAAAAAAAACTCATTTAGGGTAGGCCTTGGAAAGATAAAAAATCTACTCATGTCTTAAGTCTGTAGGTGAATGTCAGCTTGCATTTTGTTTATGAAAACATCTGTCACTGTGACAGGTAAAAGTTTACACTGCATTACGTTTAATTGTATCAAGCAAAAAGGAAAATAAGATGGCATGTACACAACAACGAGTGTAATAATCATAACGGTCAATAAAAATTGTTTTTTATGTTTTGTATATTTTAGGAAAATAGTTCAAGGTCAAGATTTAATTTAGTTCTCTCTGCCTTATGGTAGTTCATTTGCTTCAATGTGTATATATCAAGTTACGGCAAACTTCAATTTCATCTTGGCATGCTGAGAATATAGATCAGAACCAACACCAAATTATTAACTTCTGCTAATGTTCGATAGATGGCGCTTCTTCAACCATCAATAAATTTCATACATCTTTATTAGGGATGTTCCGAATATACAAAAATTCGTATTCGCGAATACGAATACCGAATACAAATACTCTTATGAATATTCGCGAATGCGAATACGAATACATGACCTTGAGTGAATAATATCAACATCAACATCGTTTTTGTACGATCTGCAAATTTTAAAAATAGTATGGAAAATAGTTTTGTTTTTTATTTAATGTTATAGAATAGTTAATATTTAAAAAAAAATGTTTTATTTAATGTATGAATACCTGTTTTATATTTTTATTAAAATTCTTTTCTATATTTCTATAATTTTAATGTCAAATACTCGTATAATATTCGTGTTATTTTGGCGAATACGATTACGAATACAAATATTGAAAATATAGCGAATACTCGCGAATACGAATACGAATACGAGTATTCGGTACATCCCTAATCTTTATATATATAATTCTTCTGTACGTGTGTATGTCACTGAACTCCTCCTAAACGGCTGGACCGATTTTGATGAAATTTTTTGTGTCTGTTTGATTGGGTCCCTGGATGGTTTAGATTCACAATTGGACCCGGTAGGTGGCGCTGCAATCGGGTTATAGGATTTCTTTTTAAATTTTTTGACGAATTTCTTTTTTTTTATTTCTAAAGATTTCTCGCATATCACAACATATAACCCCAAAATTTCACCCCCCACCACCACCACCAATATTTATTAAAATAAAAAAAACGAAAATTCGAAAATCGAAAAAACTGAACCCGCTAATAGCAGGCAGCGGGCAGGACAACGTCTGTCGGGTCCGCTAGTTTTATGTAAAAACAAATGACCTTCACGATTTATTTCCTCTAAAATCCATGAAGAGAATCATGTAATCTATCAAGTATTTCAAACCAAGAGATAATTACGTTTCAAGGTCATTGTAATCGTCCCGTATGTATTTATAGCATGGCTGTAGTACAGATCAGAACCAACACCAAATCATTAACTTCTGCTAGTCTTCTGTAGATGGCGCTTCAATCATTAATAAATTTCATACACCTTATGTAAAAACAAATGACCTACACAAATTATTAGATATATTTCCTCTAAAATCAATGAAGAAAATCATTTAACTTTTCAAGTACTTCAAACCAAGAGATAATTACATTTCAAGCTCGTTGTAATCCTTGCTTATGTATTTTATAGAATGGCTGTAGTAGAGATTAAAACCAAAACCAAATTATTAACTTCTGCTAATGTTCAATAGATGGTGCTTCTTCAACCATTTATATACAGTGCCTTTATATAGACAGTGGCGACAATACAACTAAGCCACACCCCCGCCGCCATATTTATGCAAATTTCTAACGGGTGTTTATTTAAATCCGTGATCAGAGTCGACTGTTATACGTGTTTTACGTTTGGCAGTACTGAAAACATTTGAGATTTGCAGGTTAAGATTTACGTCAGTTTGTGTCAAAACTGACGCAAAACCGAACCTGCTAACCACGAATTTGACATAGACTGACAATACACTTCAGTACTGCCAAAAGTATAACACGAATCACAGGTGATTTAGCATAAACATGGCGGCTAAAACCACGTGATCTAGGGAGCCAATCAAAAATAGAACACCCCATTGTCGCCACTGTCTATATAAAGGCACTGTACATTTATAAATTACATACATTTTATGTAAAAACAAATGACCTACACGATTTATTAGATATATTTCCTCTAAAAGCAATGAAGAGAATCATGTAATCTTTCAAGTATTTCAAACCAAGCGATAATTAAGTTTCAAAGTAATCCTCGCTTAATGTATTTATAAAATGGCTATAGTACAGATCAGAACCAACACCAAATCATTAACTTCTGCTAGTCTTCTGTAGATGGCGCTTCAATCATTAATAAATTTCATACACCTTATGTAAAAACAAATGACCTACACAAATTATTAGATATATTTCCTCTAAAATCAATGAAGAAAATCATTTAACTTTTCAAGTACTTCAAACCAAGAGATAATTACATTTCAAGGTCGTTGTAATCCTTGCTTATGTATTTTATAGAATGGCTGTAGTAGAGATTAAAACCAAAAACAAATTATTAACTTCTGCTAGTGTTCGATAGATGGCGCTTCAATTAATAGTCAATTTCTTATACTTAATTTAAAGGCAAATTACCTACACAATTTGTCTACTAAAAGTTTTGAAGGGAATCATGAAATTCCTCAAGTACTTCAAACCATGTTTCAAGGTCACAATCCTAGCCTCCAGTTATGAAGTAGTTTAGTACAGATTTGAACCACACCAAGTTATTAACTTGTGTTACTGCTCGATAGATGGCGCTTCAATTAATCATAAACATAGTTGGTAGAACTGAGTAATTTGTGTGCTTTGTGATATCACAACAAGCGATAAGTTTCAAAATTCACACGAGTGTCAATTAGTGGCAGTAAAGTTACGATGCCTGTAGCTTGTTCAAGTAACTATAAATGCAATCACGAACGCGGGATAAGTTTCGATTTCCTTCCCAAAAATTAATTTACTCACAGGAAAAAATGGCCATGATGGTCAACGGAAAAAAACTAGGTGAACATGATTATGAAAGAGACCTACAAGCAAGAGCTGGGGGAACCAAAGGGGGAAAAACTAAAATCAGGGGCTGTTCCCAATTCCTTGGCAGTACAATTGCCTGTAGACATCAGAAGAAGTCTATGATTGTCAACACTTATTTCGTCATGTTATCAGAGTGAAAACTGTAAAAGTAAAGTTCGGGCACTTCATTCCATGTAGGAACATGAAAACTGTAAGTATTGTTATAAATTCAAAATTTTATTGTGAAACGTAAATACCCATCTATGAAATTCAAAATAATCATTTTTTGCATGAGTTACCTTCCCCCTATTAGAAATTATATATTTGTAAAGCAACCTACTATATAAATTACTCAGTTCTACCAACTTTGGCCATCAGTCAACTTAAGGAGGTTGGGGCAATCCTGTGCGGGACGCGACGTAAGGGGGTTGGCCTGTGGTAAATGCATATACTACGGCAGGCATTGCCAACTTCAGAAAGACAAATAAAGTATAATGTTTTTCTCATTTTTGAGTACATAGTAAAGATGAATGTATGGTTTTTAAATATTTTTTACGATTTTGTACCTGTAATAGCAATGAGAAACTATTTTTTACAGACAAAATGTAGTTTCAAATTGAATAAATTAAACGCTGAAGTTTGGCAACGTTGTCAGTCGTTTGAATTAAACTTTGGCTTGGCACTACTGTTCTTATGGCACTCTAACCTATAATACGCTGTCAACAATGAGATGTGTTCCCGACGAGAAAGTTCGCCGATATAAAGCCAAAAATATAAGTATAAAGAAATTCGAGCATCGGAAGAAGCTGCGTCAATCGTGCATGCTTCTAAACGCGCATAATGCCGCGACGAAAGTGCAGGATAGCGTGTCGCACGGAGTAGAAGGCCGGAGAATCGTTGACATTTCGGTGTTAGCCAAAAACTTGAAATGCCTTGTCTGCGACCAAATTTTGTCGTTATCGTGCATAGAAAATGAAAGCAGCCGTGGTCTGGCAAGTGTCTTCAAAATTCGATGCCATGTCTGTTTGACAGTTCGTACTGTGCCAACGAGTGGTTACTCTTATTCTGACGGCTATGTTCGACGTAAAATATAGCACGTTAATTCTAAAGCTGTTCTTGGGGAGTAGCACGTATTCAATTAATCCGACATACGTATTTCGCTTGCGCCATGATATAAATACAAGGGTATGCTCGAGAGATGGTAACCCACTGCGCACGTGAACCACATGACGTCACATTCGTAAAGTCTCGGGCATTATTATCATGGTCTCGGGTATATCAGGAGGGCTTCGGCATGTTGGACGATGGTTGCACGCATTGCACGTCGATAACCCTAACCTCATTTATACGGTTTCTCTCCTGTGTGGATTCTTGCATGTCCAACTAAACCGCGTTAGAACAACTATAAGGTTTTTCTCCTGTGTGCGGAAAAGAGTTAATCAATAAAACCGCGTATTATTCACACGAAAAATAGCATTTATTACAATTGCGTACGATTTCCCTCCATTTCACCATTAACTTGACCCACTACAAATGCAAAATACGATGTTTTCGGGAGATTTTTAAAACGTAACTTTCAAATTGCCACCTATTGATGACGTCGTCTGGTTCACGCTTTCTCATTGGTCGTTGAGAAAAGCTGCGCTCGAGCATACCCTTGTATTTATATCATGGCTTGCGCATGAAGCGCTGAGACTTCGCAGCGTTGCCGCATAAAAGTGACAGGCAGGCCGATCGGAGCCATTTTTAGTGCACAACGATATATTTTTCACTAATGCAACAAATGCAGCGAGTGAATCGAGTTCAAATTTTACCAGTGTCTTCGGAGAATATTGCATTTGGTTGTGCAAAGTGTTTCATCAACATTTCTTCGTTTACTTTTTGTATTAACCGTCCCGAAAGTTTTCGCCCATAAGAGCCCATGTATTTTTTAAATGCACTTTTCTACAGTATATATTTTTTTTACGATTTTCTATTCGTCAAGTACGTAACGCCCCAACCTCCTTAAGAACAGCTCTACCAGTATTTATAAAATGAACATCACACTGTTACTGATAAAAAAAAACACAATGTAAGTTCAACAATATAATTTATGTCCAAAAAATGACTTACACAATTACACATTTCTTTTATTTTCAAAAACAAGAAAATTATAAATTTATAAAAGCCGTATTCCTTAAAATTAAAGTCAACAGTGTTACGAAAATGGTAGACAATTTTTTAAATGCCACAAATCAATACAACAAAATTGTAACGATCAATTAACATTTTCTTATTGTTAAAACTCAAATTCAGTTATCTTTATTGCCTATTGGTGGGCAGCATGGAGTAACAGAGAAAAAGCCCGATTCTCATGCAGGCCGCTCGCCAAAACCTGCGTTGATATTTGCGGCTCTTTAGTAGTACCGTGTCCGGCCACGATCACGTGACGGATCGAGGACCCGGCGTGGAATACCAGCGCTGTGAGTGATAGATACTGTACTATCAAAGAGCCGTAAATATCATCGCAGGTTCTGTAGCATGGCGATCGGTCTCCTTCCCTTTTACTCTGTGGTGGGCAGTTAGAGTCAATCTTAGTCAAGTTTCAAACCAACATTCAACCATGTTTATTACCTTACAATTAATAGAGAGTGCTGTATTACTGGTGCAAATTGATTGGATCTTTGGTGATTATTTTCTATACATTTTAGTGTGAATACTAAATTTTTAAGAATCTCCAGAACTATACTTGTAACTTAATTATCGTAACAGTCCCAAAAGACACATTATTTTACAAAAGAAAAGTTAGGTTATGGTAGAAAAATATTTTTAATTCCTTTATGAAAAAAAGTTAAGGTAATATTTCGAAATACTTGTCACAATTATCAAGAAATGTATAGTACCTACAACTTAAATTTGCAAGATCTTATCGATTATACTGATTTTGAACGCATCTCATAGTACACTTATGGTTACGCGTATAGTTAACATAAACATTAAAAACATTTTAACAAATTTAACTACCGGTAGCTCCCATAGAAGCCATAGAGTAATTGTGTTTTGTATTTGTCTGTAGTGAACCACTACTCAATCTGCACGTACCTAAGCGTGTTGGCTATACAAGACAACTATGTTTTCGACAAAAAAATAATTGTACCGTGGCACTTTCCTGGTAACAACTTAATAATACTACAATCATACCCAAAATTTAAATTAGACTTTTAAAAGGTACGTCATCCTTATTTACACTGGCAGCTAATGTATTAATAGAGCTTTTATAAAAAGGATATTTTGATGAAATTTGTCTTGTCCCACACAAATCCTATTTAAGAAAAAAATTTAGGATGAAATCGCCCCTTGAAAGTTTAGTGTAAAAGCATCACTATGACGGTCTCAATAATTACAACCATTAAGACACACAATTAGGGTTTTTCAGTTCCGGGTACCCGGACTCGGACCTGCCGATTCCAGTGAGAAATACCCAGTCCAAGACTCGGCGAGACCCGAGTCAAACGGAGTAAGTGCATTAAACATTCCATATCAAAAGTTTTTGTAAAAGTTTAATATTGTGGCATATTATACCGGGACATCAAAAATAAACATTGAAAATAGTCATATTAACCTAATCTGTAGCATGCTTTTTGTTGGTTTAAGTTAGATATTTTTGCATAGTTGTATTAGTGATGATTAGATTGTTAGTCACACGAACTAATAATTCAGTTAATTGTAGTTCAAATGTATTTAAGTTTTCTAAATGGCAGGGCAGACAGAATTTTTCGTGGCTCCTACGACCAAGTTTATGTTTGATCTCCCGGTATATATGGGACATATGATATAGGTCTAGGCCCCAGGACCTGCCCGAATATTTAGAAAAATTATACAGTGTGTCTCGCTGTAGACGGCACCACCCCAGTATTTTTTTTATATTATTGATTTAAAAAATTTATTTTTTCTGATTATACCCCTCACTAAATTGTACTTTTAGGGTATGTTACTTTCCCTTCACGGTAAAATGCTAGGCTACTACGATTTAAAATAAAGAGCAAAATTGGAGAAGTCATATTAGGGATTTTTTAATCAAAAAAATCTTTTAATAAAAGTTCAGAATCATTCAAATAAGCTAAATCCGAAATTTCATTAAAAACAAAAAATTTAAATGACGATTTATACATTACATGATCTTCCAGTTGTAGTACGGCAGGAAATGTACTATTAATTATGCAATTGTGGTTAGGGAAGATTGATGGGCATAACAGTCTCCTAATCACATGGCGACCATTTTCAAAATTTTTTGTTTTTAATGAAATTTCGGATTTAGCTGATTTGAATGATTCTGAATAACTTTTATTAACAAGATCTTTTTGATTAAAAAATCCCTAATACGACTTCTCCAATTTTGCTCTTTATTTTAAAGGGTAGTAGGCTAGCATTTTACCGTGAAGGTAAAGTAACACACCCTAAAAGTACAATTTAGTGTGGGGTATAATCAGAAAAAAGAAATTTTTTAAATCAATAATATATAAAAAAAAATACTGTCTAAAGTGAGACACACTGTATAACGCTTTGTCAATAAAACCAAGGTTAACAAATGCAGAAAAAACGTGTTCTGCTCACACATTACTGTACCAAAATCCGGTCGCGACTATCTTATAAATAACTAGCAAGATGCCCGTTCTTCGTACGGACTACAAATGTTTGTTTTTTCTTCTAAATCTCAAATGCATTCTAGAGTGTCACCCTCCTCCATCACTCAATACGCTAAACAGTTTACCACTTTTCGCCTCTTAGGGGTGCAATTTCTAAAAACAATCAGCCCGTTTTATACTGAAATGAACCCACAGCGAAAAGTAATTTTAACTTCCTACTTCTATTCAGTTTTCCCTTTTTACCGATTTAGGGGTGAAATTAAAAAAAACCCTTAAAAACGTTTTCTAAATATTTAAAAATACATCTATATGCCAAAAAAGAATGATCTAACTCAACAAACACAGGAGATGCAAAGGGTTCTATAATTCACCCCGAATTCAAATTCGCACCTTTTAAGGGTTGATTAGGGCAATGAAATGTGGTTTTAGACATTTGCATTGAATAGCTACTCATGCAAACACCAAGTCGATATCTTACCGGGCCTTCATGCAAACACCAAGTCGATATCTTACCGGGCCTAAGAGATATTGTGGAATTCGTGAAAACATAGTTTACCCCTTTTTACCCCTTTAGGGGCATATTTTTCAAAATCACTTAAACCATTTTTTAGATATTTTAAAAATATATCTATATACCAAAAAAGACTGATCTAACTCAATAAACATAGGAGTAACGAAGGGTCTTTAATTCACCCCCTACCCTTTTTCAGTTTTTCCTCCTTTTACCTCTTTAGGGTTAAAATTTTCAAAATCCCGTACACCTCTTTCTAAATATTTTTAAAATACATCTACATGCCAAAAAATAGTGTTTTAACTCAATAAACATAGGAGATATTTAGGGTTCTTTAATTCAGCTCCAATCCAGACTTGAACCTTTAGGGGTTGATTAGGACAAAATCGTAAAATACGTTTTTAGGTATTTGCATTGATAATCTTTGCAAGTAGACACCAAGTCGCTATCTCATCGGGTCTAAGAGATATTGAGGAACTCGTAAAAACACATTTTACCCCTTTTCACCCCCGTTGGGGAGGAATTTAAAAAACTCTCTTTTAACCCATTTTATTATAAAATGGAACTCACAGCAAAAAAATTAATAAATTTAATCGCCCCCCCCCCCACCACTTTTCAGTTTATCCTCCTTTTACCCCTTTAGGTTTAAAATTTTCAAAGTCCCTTACGGCCCTTTCTAAATATTTTAAAAATCCATGTGTATGCCAAAAAAGAATGTTCTAACTCAATAAACATAGGAAATACTTACGGTTCTTTAATTCACCCCCAATCCAGATTTGCACCTTTAGGAGTTGATTAGGGCAAAATACTAAAATAAGTGTCTAGGTATTTGCATTGATAATATTTGCAAGTAAACACCAAATCGCTATCTCATCGGGTGTAAGAGATATTGAGGAACTGGTGAACACATTTTACCCCTTTTCACCCCCGTAGGGGAGGAATTTCAAAATATCCCTTTTAACCCATTTTATTGTGAAATGCAACTCACGGCGAAAAAAATTAATAAATTTAACCCCCCCACACCTTTTCAGTTTTTCCTCCTTTTACCCCTTTAGGGTTAACATTTTCAAATCCCTTACACCCCTTTCTAAATATTTTAAAAATCAATCTATGTGCCAAAAAAGAATGTTCGAACTCAATAAACATAGGAAATACTTAGGGTTCTTTAATTCATCCCCAATCCACATTTGCACCTTTAGGGGTTGATTAGGGCAAAATCCTAAAATACGTTTCTAGGTATTTACATAGATAATCTTTGCAAGTAAACACCAAGTCGATATCTTATCGGGTGTAAGAAATATTGAGGAATTCGTGAAAACACATTTTACCCCCTTTCACCCCCTTAGGAGTCGAATTTCAAAAAACCCCTTCTTAGCACTACCTTACGTAATAAATTGAACCTTTCACCCAAATTTCAAGTGTCTAGTACCAGTGGTTTCGGCTCTGCGTTGATTAGTCAGGGTTGTGACTTTCCTTTATACCGTGCGTCCACGAGACTACGCACCATGGCGCTGCAGTAATGCTAGTTTATTTTAAAGATCTACTCTTCCGGTGGCAATTGATAGTTAAACGGTTGCTAAGCATTGTCCATTAAAATTGAATTTGCAAGTAATAAATAAAGTGCCTTCGAACGTTTTTGAATGGTCATGGCTATACAACGTATGAATAATATGTTGGTGGCTCTGTAAGTCTATGTCAAATTCGAGGTTAGCAGGTAGGGTTTTGCGTCAGTCTGTGCCAAAACTGACGCAAAACCTAACCTGCTATCGTCGAATTTGACACCATACGTCAAGTTGAATGCAACTAATCGTTTATTGCCATAGAAAAATAAATATAATAGGGTTTGTCATTAAGCTGTTTTCGTGAAAGCAAGAGCTGATCTTTGGGATAAATTAACGTTGCTCTGATTCCATGGTGCGAAACCCTGTGGACACACGGTATATGTATAGATTAAATACGTTAGTCTTCTAAAAATTTTATTTATTATATGTATAATCAATAACCTCGTTTTACCTTGCGGTGTAGAGGCGGGTGCTTTATGTGCTTGCATCTGATGGTATAATGCTCAACTTGCTCCGGATTCGGGATACACAGTTAGAGTGCGCCTTTGGTGCTTGCACAGCAATCATTGTGTGAGGTATATGTTGACCTTGTTACTCTATCTCTTACGTCTGTGGTGCTGAGTAGAGCGCAGTTAATTTGGTTTCCAACTGTGAATCCGCTGCGGGATTCGAACCGAGGACTTGCTTAATGCAAGCCTAGCGCCTACCCAACTGCGTTAATCGGCTTCTCTGATTATAATAATAATATTTATTTATACATTACAGTTACAGTACAGCGTAGGACATGTCAAAGGGATGATACTAAGCATAAACAAATGTTATTTACAGTAGTACTGGAAAAACTATTAATGATTAATAGTAGCCACGGATGATTCACTTTCCACATTATTAAATCAAAACTTATTTCAATTTCACAAGATATTCTTGGTTTAAACCTTAGATAAATTTTGTATGTCTGATATAAAATGTCAGTGTACATATATCAAACAAGTAGAGACACTCACTGTTGGTTCCTTTGATGTAAAAATACCGATTTTGATGACCTTGAACGGCTCCTGGCTCCCAGTAACTGGCTCTGATTGGTAGAACTTTGTGCTGTCATCTGATAGTCAAGTTTGGAAATACGGAAATACCCCCCCGAGTTACTGTCCCAGGCACTCTAGACAGGATTCAACTTTGACATGAGTGTCTCTACTTGTTTGATATATGTACGCTGAAAATGTGTTCTGAATAGAGTTCCTATACAGGGTCGCTAAAAAATATGGATGTAGTTAAATATTATGAAAACTATTCATCTATTCAGAAACATGGACGATAAAAGAGCGCGACCGTAGAAGAATCGACGCATTCGAGATGTGGTGTTGGCGCCGCATGTTGAGAATTTCCTGGACCGAAAGAAAAACAAACGCTTCTATCTTAGAGGATCTAAATATAGAAAAACGTCTTTCCTCTACAATATACAAAAGAATACTGCAATATTTCGAAAATATTGCAAGAAGAGATAGCAGCAGTTTAGAAAAATTGATAGTACAAGGTCGCATCGAGGGAAGGTCGCCAAAGAGATGGATCGATCAAGTAAAAATCCTTACTGGAAAACCTCTTCACCAGCTCACCCATGATGTCACTGATAGGAATGAATGGAGACAAATAGTTAATACAGCAATAAGCCTACGAAACGATACCATATGATCACGACACTTCTGTTAAGAGGTTAACGACTGCAGAGAGAGAGAGATTCATCAAAACTTGTTGAAATTTAGTATATGGTTAAAAGTATTTAAATTCTGTCCTCTAAGATGTTTTTCAAATTTCCATCTTCATTTGTTCTAGGGATATAAGGCTAGCTTGGTGTATTGGATTCACCCCAAAAATTCGAAATTGAGGTTTTAACAGATCTTCACGTTTTAGAGTCCCTGATCCCAAAAAACATATTTTTTTTCATTGGTCTGTCTGTCTGTCTGTGAACAGAATATCTCAAAAACGAAAAGAGGTATGGTGTTGCAACTTCATATATAAGTTTTGTGTACTATGTAGATGCGACAGCAAGCTTTTGAAGAAAATCGTATAACCGGAAGTAGGTGTTTCCTCTTGTAATTTTTCAGTTTTTTTAAAAACGGCTCCAACGATTTTTTTCAAACTTCACATTTTTATTACATTTTTAATGTGTATTATTATTATTGCAAAGGTTAGTGCTGAGGTGTAAACAACTATTAAGCACCATATACAGATACAAATGCGCCCATACAGTAAATAACATATAGTTATATATAGTTAGATATGTTTACATATAATGCGGTAAATGTAGTAATCCCAAAACTAAAAATAATAAAAGAAAAGAAAATACAATCATTCCACAAGAAAATCAATTTTCGGTAGAAAAACAAACAGGTAAATGCAAGTAAGATAGGTACAAACACACTGATTTTATTAACTAACTGAAAATTCGGTCCAAACGTTTTTTAAATGCACTGACAGAGCTTGCACAAACAACACTTTCAGGTAGAGCATTCCAGTGTTCAAACTTTTTCTAACAGCTGTATATCTTTAACTAGCCAAGGAGACCATGCAGGTGATGAAAACTCCAATATAGGACGTACGTAGGTGGTATATAATTTAGCAGCTAACTGCGGAGATGGATTCGGAAATGTTTTCTGCAGAAGATAGAGTTTAGATCTAGCTTTTTTAACTATACCGGTGATATGGTCAGACCAAGTTAAAGTGGATGTTACAGTAACTCCCAGATCCAGTTGGATATCAGTATCGTCAACCTTAGCGTGTCCTATGAAGTAAGGAAGACGAGGATTCTTTTTACCTACGTGTAGTACCGAACATTTGTCAGTGTTTAAAGGCAGTAACCAGTCAGAGCTCCATTCGTTGACAATGTTTAAATCACATTGAAGATCTATGTGTGATGTAGTATTTCCAAAGTCTTTTGTATCGTCGGCGTATATAGCTGTTTCGCTTTGAAGTAAGCTAGGAAGATCTGCTACATAAATAAGAAATAAAATTGGTCCTAAGACAGATCCTTGTGGTACTCCGCTCGTTGTTCGTAAAGAGTTAGATAAACCACTTCCAATTCTAACATGGAATGTTCTGTTTCTAAGAAACTCGGCTATCCATTTCAACAACTTTCCTCGTAGCCCAATATGTTCGATTTTTTGTATCAGTCTATTGTGAGGGACTTTGTCGAAAGCTTTGCTGTAATCGAGGTATATCACATCCACTGCCTCATCCCTATCCAACCAGGTCGTTCACAGATTGACTGAATTTAAGAGGTTAGAGATCACGGATCGTCCTGGTACAAAGCCATGTTGAGAACTCGGAATAATATTGTGAAGAAGTAGGAATTCGATGACGTTATTTACAACAATGCGTTCCATTGTTTTGCATAAAATATATTCCAAACTAATTGGACGGTAGTTATTAGGATTAAATTTATCTCCCTTTTTAAAAATTGGTGTCACCCTTGCTTGTAGCCATATAGACGGAAGTTCACTACTTTCAAATGATTTTTGAAAGATAAGACGCAGTGGTGATGTGAGATAGGTGATTTTCCAGTTGAATACTTCTAAAATGGGTTTCTTTTGTTTTTGTTTTCTATTTTTTTTATTAACTCCTATTTTAAACAGGACACCCGGTATATTATTACATTTTTGAATTCAGCTTAAAATTCTAAAGAAAATTTGTCTCTTCAACTAACGCTCTATCTTGTACTGTTTTTGCAGAATTTGTATTTTTTGAAAATTTTTGACAAATGCTTAAAAATTAAAAATCTAATTTTTGGCTGAGCGTCAGCGTGGCTCGGTGGTTAGAGCATTGGACTGCAGCGCGAAGTCTGGAGTTCAAATCCCAGATCGATGCCTGGCGAGCGGCCTACCCAGTCACTTTAAATAATTGGGCACCTGCGTTCGAAAAGAACAAAGGGTAATAATGCGGTTGTCTAATGCGTGACGCTCACTACATCACCACGTGTCATGAATTTGACACGCGTCAGCCAGGTGTGAGAGCGAGGATACGGAAGCTTTGACCATCCGCCCTGCAGGCCAAGCTCCTTCATGGGGTGTTAGTGCATCACCATTATTATTATAATTTTTGGCTAATTATAAGATCACTGTAAAAGGAAGTTGTATGCGTGTATCACACCATATTTTTTTATATTGCTAATAACAGCATTTTGAAAGCAATTTTTTTTACCTTTTAATAAAAACAAAGGTGGGAATACGTTGTATTACTGAATTCAGAAAAAAAATTGACTGTATATTCCTAATAGTCGGTTCTAGAGATACTAAGAATGGGCAATGCTCTGAAGATTCGCCCATCAAAAGCAAGATAGCAAAATTAGTTTTTATAACCTCTTTGTTCGACATATGTCAAATGTCTAATTTGGATCAAAAATTTATGTCAAATCCGGCTGTTTGCCTACTTTAATTAGATATCGTATATATAGTTTACTAAAGTACGTTTTTTTCCTATAAAAATTTTCAAGGTCAAGATAAAATTGGCAGAACTGATTTTTTTAAATTATTAGAAAGTTAATTTTCGTTAGATTTTTCTGTAAACGACTTGTGTCATTTTGACATTTAAAATTAAATTATTGGCTTTTCTTTTTTGAAAAAAAATATGCGTAAAAAAAAGAATCTTTTAAAATTAAATGTAAAAAAAGCAATTCTGAAGTGTGCAGAGGAACTGTTGGATCTGCAACCTAACGAAAGATTACCTAAAAACAAAACTCCTTTAATGCCAGATTTTAAATTTCCCACCAATTTTTAGTTCTAAAAAGTTACTAAAACAAATTCTGCCAACATATATTTTTTAAAGGAATCAAAATAATGCCAACATAAACCCTAAATTCTTTGACCTTCAAAATTTTTATAGGAAAAAAACGTACTTTATAAGAGTTGGGCAAACAGCCTCATTTGACATATATTTTTGATCCAAATTAGACACTTGACATATGTCGAACAAAGAGGTTATAAAAACCAATTTTGCTGGCTTGCTTTTGATAGGCGAGCTTTCAGAGTATTGACCATTCTTAGGATCTCTAGAACCGACTATTAGGGATATACGGCCAACTTAGTTACGATTTAGATTTGTATTTGTGAAACTATCAACATCTATAATATAATTTTCCTTAATGTGTGTCTGTCTGTCTGTGGCACAAAATCAAACTCACGTTCCGGCTTCGCAGATGTTTATATTTGTTTTTCTTATCTTAGCGGTCGGCTCGCAGCTTGGCCTTCGGCGTATCCTATTTCACACGTGCGCATAGCACGCCGTTTGCTTGTATTACATAATATGTATGTAAAAAAGCACTTTTATCACACATTCATTGCAAACAATGATCCAACCAATCAAAATGTATCACGCTGTTTGCTGAACTCTTAGTAAACTATATATGGGGACCCTAAATTTAATTGAATTTGCATCAATCACGGCCTGCTGGATTGTATGACAAACGTTATTTTATACGGCCTGGGCATTTTTTGAAATCCATTGTTTTTATTTCAGAGAAAATGCCGATTTTGCAGTAATAGTAGAATAAAGACCAATTATTTTGAAGTAATATAAATATGAATGGGATGATCTATTTACTGTGCCCTGTACATACACCTTGGAGATTTCTAGTTTATAAGTTTTCTTGAGAGAGGTTTTGAACCCCAAGAATTCGTAGTTGAAGACAATAATCTTTTCAGGCAGATAATTATATTATTCTTATAAATTTACAAGATGTTCTCGGTGGTGACAGTAATAAATTGTTTTTCTCCATGCCCATCTAGTAAGTTACACTTACTTTGACATATTTATTGCAGGTAAGTTGATTCTTCTGTTTGTTTACTGGCTGTCATGACAGTAGGGAAGTAAGGTAAAACCTACTCCCCAAGGGAAGTAAGTGAATTACGTGTTATTACAGTAATTTTAGTTTTGTAAGTGATCTTAACGTGTTTCAACTTAACTGATCCTAACCTATTTGAAATGTAAAAACTTGTTAAGTAGGGTTAGGGTACAACCATAAATTTAAAAAAAAAAATATAATAATGAAAATTATTCAAATTTTTGTTGGGCATGGAGAAAAATGTTATAAGCATGCTCGGGAAGTAACTATCTATAACCAGTCTCAAACTTTGCCAGCCCTCGCTCGCTCGGGCTGGCAAACTCGTTCTCGACTGGTAAAAGCTACTTACTTCCCTTGATGCTTAAATAACTATTATTCTGTAGGCTATTGTAAGGTTGTAAGTTTGTGTCTGTCTGAGTTTACATATGAAATCAAACCGACCATATATCACCGATCTATAATTTAATACGATAAATTCCATAACCAGCTGTATCAAACTACCACAATTAAAAAATAAATTTGAACTGCATATACATACCTGGATGCTTTAACAGGTTTTGTAGTTAAACGTTTGTAAAAGAATGTTGAAAACACATGAACTTTTTCTTGCTGTTCTCTAGGTAAATTCAGTATTAAATATTTTAAATAAAAGTCTATGATCACATCATTTAAGAACTGATCCTGCGCCAAACATAAATAATCTTCGGTATTAATTGGAAGACCGCCTTTTCCAGGGGGGTAGATAAGAAGCTGTTTAATTTCATTATATCTGTAACAGGTAATGATAAGAATTCCAAAAACGAACTTTAAAATTCAGGCTGCAACTTAATTCGACAACTTACCCCGAAGTACTAGCCATAACTTTGCTCAACTCCTTAGGGCAAGTTTTAACCAGAATATCATTGGCTTCTTTTGTAGTCAGTTCGTCCATAATATTAATTGGCTTTCCGTAGATCTGCTTAAAAACAGTTTTGGTGTCTTCACTCACATTCTCAGGAAGAATGGTAATCCTTCTGTATGCTTCTTCCGTAGACAAAGGATCAAAGTACAGTTCGCTTCCTTCAGTCATTCCTAGTTGTTCCCTCACTAGTTGGCCCACAGAAGGCACGACATAATAAAACACAACAGGCAACGTCTTTTGAAAGTTTACCAACACTTTCACCATGTGTTTCTTTTCAATTATAATGGTTCTTATATCGTTTTGGTCTTGAGGTGTAGGAACTTTTAAGACGATACCTTTGGATTTGATTACCAACTGAAATATAAAGGGTTTATTAATTGACAGTTAGTTGCACTTGCAACAGTAATATACGCTGTTATCAGAATACTGGATTTTGCAATTTTCAGCTGCATCAATTAGAAAAGTGATTGAACTGATACAAAGAATCTTTTCGGTGAATCATTCTGTGATGAATTGTTTTGGATGAATTATTTATTTTAGGTGAATTTTCGTGAATCCAACTAACTGTATAAATACAAATATAAAGACTATGATCGGATTTAAAAGATATTCGCATACACTAGCAGTACTACAAAAACATACCAGATAGCCATCTTACAAGTATATGCTCCTATAGAAATTCAGTGGAAGAAGAAAAGAATAAATTTAACGCCACTTGTTAGAATACAAACGAAAGGTAACTATCTTGTACTTATTGGTGATGTAAATGAAAAAATTGGCTCGTTCAAAAGTGGAGAAGAACGTCTAGCTATGGTACAGTATGATTGAAAATTTTTATCCTCTAGAGGGCTGTGGATTATTAAAAATTCATGTTGGCAGTGGTGAGTAAAGGTACTTAACCTACACAGTTTTGACAGAATCGCTTAACTTTGACAGGATGTTTACTACTGCACACACAGTGGTGATATGTATGGAAAATGGAGGAAATCACTTTGAACAGCTGCAGTTGTTTTTGTTATTAACATTTTTATATAGTCAACAAAAATGTTCGTATCTGTTGAATGACATTACTGACAATCTTAAACTTACAGATATAAAATGCCAATGTAACTTTTACTACCACGACTGCGAACAAATTTTTAACAAAACAATTCCACAGCCCTCTAGAGGATAAAAGTTTTCGATCATACAGTATATGAAATGAACTGGATTAAATAGATTTTAAACTGCAATAACTACAGGCTAATAGCACTTCTAAATGTGACAAAATTCTGGCCACATTGATTAATGGAAAGCTAAGGAAGTTGCAGAATGCAAAATTGGAGATTACTTATCAGTGTGCTCTCAAGAAACACCGTTCTATACCAGATAACTCTTTACATTACAGCTATTGAGAAACCTGGTGTGCATCGAAGTGAGAAAAGTGGCTAGAGGTGCATAATAGTTCATGAAGGTGGTCCAAATGGCTACATAGAGAATTGATTACTGATTTTTAAGTCACAAAGTTACAACAGCTGACAAGCGAAAGGCTGAACTGCTGATTTTCATTATGTAGTTCAGTGACAAAGACCCAATCGAACACATTTGGCGCATGATGAAACATAAATTGCCAACGACGATGTTCAATAAAGCGCTTTTAATATTGAACAGCTGGTACAAAAGGCATGTTATGAAATAGGTGCTACAGATTGGGTGAAGTATTGCCATCACGTGAAACATGTTGGTGAAGAAATGTGGCAAAGAAATGGTGAAATAGACGACACCGTTGAAACCCTAATGTTCACTGTTAATACAGGTTCTTCAGTTGAGGACTGATAAATTTTTGGAAAGCGCTACTGACAGTGACTACTGGTCATGTAGAGTTAGTAAAATTAATGAACTCTTCTATATAGTCAAGTGTCTGTTAATATGCTAGTATTACAAAAGGTCATTATCAAATTCAGTACATTTTTTTATATTATATATTCACTATGTTCATTTCAAAACCTTTTTTTGTTAATTACATGTAGTACTTTTAATGATGAGCATTTACTCAAAGAGACCAAATATGATACTAAATTTATATAACATACTAACATACACGTTGCTAAGTGACATTTTAATCACGCCATCATAATCTGTGACTAAAGAGCCCCTTAAGTCACAGGCTGAAGTTGGCAACGACGTTTTAGTCACGGGGTGAAGTTAGGTTCAGACAGTATTTGCTTCATTAGCCATAGCCAAAACGGTAATCAAGTTAGTTTTCAACAGTCAACTTTGACGATTGTCAAGCATAATTTAACCTAATATAAAATTGAAGGTTTTAATTAAATAATATGATGTAGTCGTAGAAAAAGTATAGTATGTAACATGTTATATAAACCCTTCTAAACACTCACTGCGCTACGCTTCATTTGTGCTTAAAAAAACTCGTGACTAAAGCGATGTTCATAAAACTTGTTACATATCAAACTATCTCAGCTCCCTACATGCCCACTTTTAATTTTGTAAGCTTGGCAGAACTATATAGAAATTCAATTATTTTTTCCAATTTATAAAACTACATTTATTACCGCAATATAAACATTGGCTTTGTAATAATAAATTTGTAGTACTAATAGTCAAGTGAAACAACATCATTAATATTTCTGGCTAAATCCTGAAATGTGTACTAATAGTATGCAGCTTATTCGTGCCCAGTTCATAGTCTGTGTGTGTAATACTTACATTATCGTTGGGAATATATCTATAAGAACCTATTCTAATAGTTCTACACACTAGTGTAGTTGACATTTCTGGACCCTCTGCTGAGTCATCCTTACCACCCCCTAGAAATAAAATAAAATATAGGTTTTGGTTGTTATGTAATACTTGACGGTTTAGCAATCGAGGATGCAATTGAAATATTAACCAAACTGCACAAATACATTCTTCTTGAAATGTTTTTATTCTCAAATTCTAAGTACGATGTGAGTGTATAAAATATTTCAAACAAAAGGTCACTTCTACACAGTATTATAAATATTAAAAATGGTAATAGTTACAAAAAATTACAGCTTAAACCCTAGATATAACTAAATGAAGGGGCCACCATTGCTAACTCCGTTACTATTCGAGCTAAAAAGTTGGTTAAATTAGTTAGCTAAACATCGTTCACTGAAATAGTTACACCACTCCCTACAAAAGTGCGCAATATTTTTCTATGGGTCTTATTTCTTAAACCTGTATCACAAGCAAGCACATACATGGATCAAGTTTGAAACGCAGGGTGCTCTTATTAATTGGTAGCGTGTGAAAGTCATTCTAGGTACGCATAAATTTTTGGGGAATGGCATAACTATTTCTGTTTGGTGAACAGAGATTAGTAGATTTTTTTTTGGAAAAAAACAATCGAGTTTTTGAGTTATTTCCAAAAGTGTCGGTCATTAGCTCCTTTTTTGTCTATCGGAATAATTAGAGTAACTTACAAGTCTTTTGGTGCTTTCTTAATTCTCCAAGCCGTATCTACTAATTTAATGCTATCTATACCAGAAGCTTTAACCTTCAGTCTCTTCAATGCTTCTTTTACTTCTGACATGTTGATGGCCTCTTGTGGTTCTTCTGCAGTATTCTCAATGGTGTTGGCCCATCGGGTGTCGGACATTTGATCCTTAAGTATTTTTTATCCATTTTTTCCGGTCCATTGCTAATCTTCCCATCTCTTCCTTCATCTTTCCTCGTCTGCCCAATTCTTTTATATTCTGTAGCCAGTATTTCCTAGATCTTCCTTTTCTTCTCTTTCTAATCCTGCCTGTTTCCATAATTTTCTTCACTAGTCTGTCTTGGTCCATCCGCAGTATGTGACCGTACCAGTTCAGTTGTTTCTTTTCTATCTTCTTTGTAACCGGTTCTTGTTCAATCATTTGCCTTATATGTTCGTTTCTCTCTCTATCCCGCTTGATTTTTCCAGTTATTTTCCTAAAGTACTACATTTCTGCGGCAGTTATTTTCTTCTCGTGCTTCTCATGTATAAACCATGTTTCGCATGCGTTTGTCAGTGTGGATAGTACTATTGTATTATAGACCCGTAACTTCCTTTTCATGTCTATTTCTTGTTTTCCAAAGATAGTTTTATTTAATGCATAGTAGATCTTTCTGCTCTTGTTTGTTATTTTGGCTATCTCTAGGTCCATCTTTTCATCTTCTGATATTACACCGCCTAGATATTCATATGTCGTTACTATCTCTACATTTTTTCCCTTTAATTTCTATTCTTATTTCTTCTTCTTGTGCTTTATTGTTGATTATCATTGTTTTACATTTGTCCGTATTAACCTCCATTTCCAATTTTTCTATTTCTTTAGTCCGTATTCTCGTTAGTTCTCTAATTTTTCTGTGGGTATCTGATATTAGGACTATATCGTCCGCGTACATGAGGCAATCGACTCTTATTGGCAGTAGTCTGTTATATCATACCACAGTCTGATGTGCTGTTTTCAGCCGGGTGTTTCTTAATAGCTTATCCATTACTGAGGCTGTCTCCTTGCTTTATTCTTAATTCCATTTTAAATCTTGTTGACTCCTCTCCATTTATCTTGACCACTCCCTTTACGTCCTTGAAAATGCTTTTTATTACCCGTATCAGTTTTACTTGTATTTTTAACTGTTCGAGGCACCTTCACACTATTTTCCTCTGAATCATATCGACAGTAGCTTTTATGTCTATAAAAGTTACAAACAATTCTTTTTCTTTTTCTTTTCTTTCTATCAGATTCCTTAGTATTTGAATAATGTCGTTTGTTTGTCTTCCCATCCTGTAAGCTGCTTGTTTGTCTGCCTGTTTGGTATTGATTCTTTTCCTTAATTTCCTTTCTATTATTTTTGTGTATAGTTTAAAACAGGTAGAGCATAGACACATGGCCCTGTAATTCTCACAACGTGTGGAGTCGCCTTTCTTGTGTATTGGGATTATAATGTTTTCTTGCCAGCTCTCTGGGATTTTCTCAGTCCGCCATGCTTCTTTGTATAACTCTAGAATCCATTCTTTTCCTTTCTCACTTAAATACTTTATCATCTCTGGTTCAATGCCATCTTGTCCACATGACTTCCCTGTTTTGATGCTTTTCATTGCTACTTCCAGATCTTCGCTATTTATCTCCTCCGGTGGTACTTCCTCTATTTCTTCTTCTCCTCTTTCATTGTTATCTAATTCATTCTGGCTTTCGACTTCATTTACTCTTTTCTTATACTAATATTTGTTTGTATAGTGGTCTGCCCAGATTTCTAATGTTACGTAATTCAGATTTAAGTTCATTATCAATATTTCTTATACTCCTTATCTTTTTCTTTTTAATTCCTTTCAACGCTTTTATTACATTCCAACATTTTCTATTGTTTGTATCGTATGTTTGGTTTAGTTCCCTGCCAAACTCCTCCCAACTTTTCCTTTTCCCATCCCTCACTACCTCTTTTGCTATATTCCTTTTGTTTATACAGGGTGTTTCCAAAATGTTGCGCAAAACTTTACAGGCGACTTCTACTGCTCAAAATAGTTTAAAAAGTTTATATGAACACATGTTTGTAAACTCTTTGTTTTCGAGCTGACTCGTTTTTTACAACATTGGGGATGAGACAATTTACACATTTTTCGATTTTATCAAAGTGATTTATGTATCAAAATCGACCGGGAATTATCTAGCTTGTAAGACAGTGGATGATGCATCGTGTGCAGTCCTGTATAGAACAAATGGACAACATTTTGAACAATTACTGTAGTTATTGTTACGACAAATTATTTTAAATCACTGTTGATTACAAGGATAAAACAGAGTAGAATCAAATGGATAGGCCATGTAATGCGAATGGAGAACAATCAAACACCAAAATCTCTTCTGATAAGAGGACCCATATGGGAAAAACTGCAGGGGAAGATGTAAACGAAACTGGAAACAGTGTGTAGAAGATATAAAAGAACTGGGCATTACAGACTGGGAAAACAAAGCAATATGTAGTAGAGAACAGTGGAAAGAAGTGATTAAACTAGCCATAGGCCTTAAAGGCTCGCACTGCTGAAATGTGTGTGTGTGTTGTAGAAAACAAAGAGTTTGCGGACATGTGTTCATATAAACTTTTTAAACTATTTTGAGCTGTAGAGTCGCCTGTAAAGTTTGGCACAACATTTTGGAAACACCCTGTATATTCTTCTTTATCTTGTAGGTTCTCTGATTCCCTGAATCTTTTCCATGCTGCTTTCTTGTTCTTAACTGCTTCCCTTACTTCTTTGTTCCCCCATCTAGTTTTCTTAAGTTAATTTTTGTTGTACCAGCGTACATAAATCAAACAAGTAAAGACACTCACTGTCAGTTCCTTTGATGTCAAAATTCCGGTTTGGATGACCTTGAACGGCTCCTGGGGGGTACTTTCCGATAGTACTAATAGATGGAGCCACTACTTTGTCACATATGATTGGTATAGTACGTTTTTTTCCTATAAAAATTTTCAAGGTCAAGATAAAATTGGCAAAACTGTTTTTTTAAATTATTAGAAAATTTATTATCGTCAGGTTTTTCTGTAAACGACTTTTGTCACTTTGACATTTAAAATTAAATTGTCAGTTTTTCTTTTTTGAAACTGAATACGCATAAAAAACCGAATCTTTTAAAATTAAATGTAGTGAAGTGTGCAGAGGAACTGTTGGATCTGCATCTTAACACACCAGAAGAAGACGTTTACAAAAAATTAGCAAGAGCTTTTGATGTACATAGAACTTTAATGCCAGATTTTAAATTTCCCACCAATTTTTAGTTCTATAAAGTTACTAAAACAAATGTTGCCAACATATATTTTTTAAAGAAATCTAAGTTATGCCAACATAAACCCTAAATTCTTTGACCTTGAAAATTTTTATAGAAAAAAAACGTACTTTAGCAGAGATAGTGACTGGCTCTGATTGTTAGCAGAGCAAGTAGATATAGAAAGTACCGCCATTCTTTGATCCGTGAAAATGCCGCTATCGCCGCTATTTTCGTTCCCATCAGCAATAACTGATTCAGTTATGTCTAAAATTTTACTTGAAATTGGCAAGACTGTAAGTTTATGTCAAATTTGAGGTTAGCAGGTTATATTTTGCGTCGCTTTGTGTCAAAACTGACGCAAAACCTAACCTGCTAACCTCGAATTTTACATAGACTTACAGTCTTGTCAATTTTAAGTAAAGTTTTGGATTGCACAAACGTCACGTTGAAGTAATTGTGCTACAAACCTCAAAGTGACGCCTATGTCAGAGGAATAAACATGGCAGACGTGGCGGTACTCTCCTACATACACTGGCTCTGATTGGTAGAAGTTTGTGCTGCCATCTGATAGTCAAGCTTATAAATACCCCCCTAGTTACTGTCCCAGGCACTCTAGACAGGTTGGAATGAGTGTCTCTACTTGTTTGATGTATGTACGCTAGTTGTATTTTCTGGTTTTACATGTCTTTTTTGCAAATTTATGAATTGTTTCACTAAATATTTGCCATCTTCTTTCGAAAGTCCAGTTCGTACTAATTTGTTCTTGTTTAGAGAGTTCCCCGTCTACTTCTTTTTGGTGTTTTAATTTTATTTCCTCCTTCCTTAAACTCTTATTTGTATTCTTTCGTAGTCTTTTTCTATATGCATTGCTATGTCCAAGTCTGCTGTTAGTAATCTATGTTGTGTTCCCATTTCTGCGTCCATTATGGTTTTGATCTGTTGTATTCTATCGTTAAATTCCTGTGTATATACTATATAATCTATTATACTTTTGGCATCTTTT
This sequence comes from Agriotes lineatus, assembly GCA_940337035.1. Lineage (NCBI taxonomy): Eukaryota > Metazoa > Arthropoda > Insecta > Coleoptera > Elateridae > Agriotes > Agriotes lineatus. The sequence goes on along the minus strand of OW679198.1, from coordinate 22,748,766 downwards.
TCTTTCGCAACAAAAGTATATCTATTTTCCATTGGTTGGTACCAGAGGCCATTTCCTATTATGAGATCGTTTGTTTGACAAAGCTCTATCATTCTCTGTCCATTTCTGCTTACTGTCTCTTCTCCGTATTGCCCCATGCATCCTAAGCCTCTATTCTCATCTCTGCCGACTCTCGCATTCCAGTTGCCCATGATGATTATTTGGTCTTCCTCTTCTCTAATTCTATCTAGTGTGTTTTGCAAATCTGTGTAAAAATTTAAGATTCCTTCTTCGTCTGCCTCTTCTATTGGAGCATACTGCTTCAGTATCACTTACTTTTATTTTAATATTCATCAGTCTTTCATTGCAGTACCTCCAATTTATTATATTATCCACCCATTCCTTTTCTACTATACGAACCACACCTGCCTGGACCTCCAAATGGTCCTCTAATCCGCCGTAAAACCTCCTTCTACCTCTATGTTACTTCTGCCTTTTTTCTTTCTATGATTTTCAATTTACTTTTTTGTAGATTAATTAATAACTCTGCCTCCTTCCACTTAATCATCTGACATTCCATGTAGCAAGTCTCCATTCCGTGTCCAATCCATCAGTCTTCTTGTTGGCCTTTGTTTCTGCTCGATTCGTCTATTCTACCTCTTGTTATTTCTTTCTTAATTTTTTGGTTTGCTATCTCACTGTCCTTCTTCTTACCCTGTTTCTTCATTGTGTTGGTTTTTCTTTTCTTTTAATTTCTTAGTTGCAGCTCTTCACTTTCCTTAATACACTGATAATCTTGGTTATCGACGCTCACGCCCGTATTCATAGTCGTTCGCCAGCGGATCGCCGGCGACTCGGCAGAGTTTCGTTATGAATAGTATGTTGGCGGCACTGTACGTCTATGTCAAATTCGAGGTTAGCAGGTTAGATTTTGTGTCAGTTTCTGTCAAAACTGACTGAAAACCTAGCCTGATCACCTCGAATTTGACATAGACGTACAGTGCCGCCAACATACTATTCATAACGAAACTCCGGCGAGTCGCCGGCGATCCGCTGGCGAACGACTATGAATACGGGTGTTAGTCTTCGATAACTTACTTTTGTAATCTTTTATTTTTATCTCTCTCGCTTTCTGCCTTATGGCCACTTGCACCTTTTTTCCCCTCTACCTTTAATCGTTTTCAATAAAATCTCTTGGTTTCTAGGTTTGGTTAATGTTTCATCACTCCGCTTTTTGTTCGATGGACTCTAATCTTGCCACAACTACCTTTCTTCCGACCAGTTTTCCTACTATGTATACTTCGTTGGCACTTACTGTGATTTTACCTCGTTTAAGAAATCTACTTGTTTTCTCAATTCCTTAATCACAATGTTATTTTTCTTTTTGTTTCTCAAGTTTCCCTCCATTTTGACGCATGTTTCTTTATTGGGGGGGGGGGGGGGGATCTTGTTATAAACTTTGCTTTTTTCTTAATTCTCTGCTTCCTTGTTTCCTTTTGCTCCGTCAACTTTTTCTCACTTTCTCTTTTAAAAGTCGTCTAAGGAGCATGTGCTGTTTATTATTCCTGTCAAGAAACCTTCCCAGTTCATTTGGTGTCACTTGGAACAACCGTCCTCGACTTTTGTTCTTTTACTTACACTTGACAACGCTGCTTTTATTTCTTGCCATGAATCCTAACCTTACTCTGTTTTTGACACCTGTAGCCTCTGCCTTCTATCCCCCAAATTTACTACTGTGCTTACCTGGGAATTCTTTGAGTGCTATCAGGTCACCACTTACAGTTTGTTGTAGCTCAATTAGCACTTAATTCAGCCTACTGAATTGGAACTTCCACAAACACTTAACACTCGCTATAGCTGTCGCCAAACTACAAGGTTATCATAAAGTACGGGATATATTTCAGCTTATTATATATTTTTAACAAATTAAGCTAATAACAAGTAAATGAGATTTAATTGCTTAAACAATGGAATTTTGTATGGCCAAAACTGGTTAATGCAAATGTTGAATATGACCTCCATTTTGATGGTGTAAGATTACAAACCTTTCAACCAAATTTTACATTATTCTGGTTGAATTGTATCCTTTTGCCACAGAATAAACACCTAACGGACTCGGAAGTGACACTCGTGGCGGCACTTTTGATGTTCGAGTAGCCGATTTCAGCTATGGCGGCCATATTGAAAGAGAGTAGATCAAGCGGATATTCAAAGAATGACATATGATTGCACACCACCGACCACCTGTTTTTTTAAATCTCATTTTTCTACTAATTTGTAATAAAACACAAATCTACTCACAGGCAACATGGCTATTCGCTGATTTTTAGACACCTGCCAAACAGAAACTGTTGCTTCTGAGTCCATTAGGTTTTTATTCTGTGCTTTTGCCCCATAATTTCGTCTTTTAATTTATGCAGCGTTATTGGCCGTGTTCTAAACACCAATTTTTTTAAATAACTCCACAGCCAGTAATCCTCGGGGTTATGTAGTGGCTATAAATTCCTAAATGTCTGCTTAAATTTGAGATTTTGTTTTGACATCTGAGTCAATAGTTGCCATGACAACACTTTTTATTCCACAGATATAATACAATCCCATTATTTAAGCAGTTAGATTTCGTTTACTTTTTGTTGTTGGCTTGATTTGTTATAATTATATAATAATTTAAAGTACCTATACCCCTACTTTATAATAACCCCATACTTCCAAACTGTATATTTTTTTATTTTAATTGTGCACCAATCGACATAAATCAAAGCCAAAAATTACAATAACGTAGTAGGGCATCCACATCGTCCAAAAATTCTCTCAAGATCATAGTTTACATTATTCTAATTTTCTTGTTCTGTTGCATGGTTACTTGATTTTAAAAAGTTTAAAACAGTTATTTTTAAAAACCTCAGTTCTTTTCTATTTTAGTTAGTGCAACACTTTTATTTGGAAAATGATTTTACATCAAATGGTTAAAAAATTTAAATTTTTTTAAAATAACTGAAGAACTGGACGTGTTTGATTGTTTTTCTGGTTTCGCCATCATAATCAGCGGAAAAAAATCTACTACTTTAATGGACTTTGTAGCTCCAACACAAATGGAGTTAGTACTGACGGCCTCTTAATATAGTTCTGTTTTCTCTCTTGTTTATAAAACGTTTACTGTACACCAAATATAGATATTCAACTTACATACAGCTCGCCCAAGACACATTTTGAGAGGGGGATTGGCGTTACTGATTTCAAATACCGAAACACATCCAGAATTTTTTTAAAAATTAAATTTATACCGACAGGACTGTCACTCAACATACGAAGTGTGAATAACTGGAAAAAAATTGTGATGGTATTAACGTCCATGCTTGAGTGTAGTTGCTACATTAGCAACGACTGCTAGAGCCGTTTATTAACTATTTTTCCCTTTTTAAAAAATGACATCCTGATGATATAGCACTTTTTACTTCAAATGTAGAAAGGCCGTTTCTATGGATATTGCCGAGTGGCTTTTAGCTTGGGCGAGCAGTAGTAACGTAGTATAGATTTTTTGTCCACACAACCTTAGGAAAACGATTCTGTTGTACAAATTCTGAAATTATTTATTTTAAAAATTAATCTTTTTTGCGTCAGTAACATTAACTATTAACGCTTGGTACATTGATTGCAAATCCTGTAGAAAATTTCAAATTTTGCCAAAATACAAACACATTTGGATTTCTTCCTCCCCCCCCCCTCACCCTGCTTCAATAAATTATTCATTACCGATATCTAGTCATTATTCTCTTACCTCGTACTGCAATAGCCGATTCCATTTCTAAATTTGAATTTTGCTGAATATCGCTAGCAGACGGTTCCTTTTTAATAGCACTCAGTGTCACTGAAGAATTGCTGAGTCTTTGGATCAACTGATCAGTCTCCTATAAAAATATTAAATTCAGGTTAAAAAATATATTGGCAAGTCTACACAAGCTTTATTTAACTTAACAGTATCTCTCATGCCATCCCATATAGAGCTACTTACTGAGAGTTTATTATTGGTTGAAGACTCGTCCTCTTCATCTGAACTCAGAAGTGTTAGAACAACAGGCTCAGGATCAACAACTTTAGTCTTTTTTCTTTTGGTTGGCGTTGCTCCGTTTGTAACTTTGCTTCCAGAAATATCTTAAAAAAGAAATGCATTAGTTACAGCTGATGGACATTTGTTATAAATGACTCCTAAAGACTGTTAAATTTATTCAATTATAACAAAATTGTCTTGAATATCATTTCGGATTATAGATTCCACACTTACACACTTTGAGGTATTTTTCCAAATTAAAAATATTCTCTTTTACCCTAAATTTCTATCGTGGTTTGCTGTTTACCACTGTTAATTTCTTTAATGATTTCATATTTTCCTTCAATTGTGAAAGTTAATCGTCGGTTCTTTATTACACTCTTTTTGATGAGGCATTTTGTGCCTGTTAATTTTAAAACTTGCGCTATACTTCACACCTTCACAACGTGCTCACTGAAATTGTTCCATTTGTATGAAAGACAAAGCTTAATAAATAAAACTGACACAAAGAAGTGTTCATGTTTAGTCTGTAAAAATGCAATTGCGACGAATTCTGCGTCATATAGGTGTTTTCCAAGTATGTAATAGCTTCATCGTAGATTTCCCTGATACTTATTACAGCTACTTTTAATGCGCATTAGAGATAAAACTTAAAATAAATGATACAGCGAACATAAAGTTTTAAATAGAATGATTTCTATAATTTTTATAAAAGCGGGCATTTCACTGATGTTGATGGCCAGTTCAACCTACTGGTGAAATGAAACGGCTCGCAAAATCGCCGTTTAAAATCTAAACACTTACCTAACCTCATTTTTGGGGTGTATTTTGGTTAGATGCTTGTGTTGCAGATAGTGCGTAATTTTGATTACAGTTAAATTTTATTTCATTAACAATTACAGGCACGTGGTCTAATGAACCGACCCTCACGTAAATGAAATTATACCAGGGCGAATATACAATATGCGGTTTTGCACCCTAACCCAACATTACATGTATTATCCATTTACTCGACATTCGCACTGTCAAACTGACAGTATGTAGGCACCACTGCTATTTTTCACATTTTAACAATTAAATTACTGTACAGTCTAATAAAAAATACATTATTTAGGAGGTAAAGTACATTTTTTTTCTATAATAATTTTCAAAGTCAACTTTCTAGGGGATAAGTTGCATTCCTGCAGGGTCCCTAGTTTTATTAATGTTGGTACATAGATTTTTAGTTCTTTTTTTCCACTAAAAAAATGATTTGTCATTTTGACAGAAATGTCCTAATAGTGGTTAAAACTAACAGCATAGTATATTGCAAATTTATTAATTATTAAACTTACAATATTTGAAAATAATGAATGTTTGATTCTATGTAAAAAAATGAAATTTGTTATGAGTTCAAATTAAGTAACTTTGACATTCAAACTTGACACAGCCATAATTTTGAAAAATTTCTACCAACACGATGTATAAAAATTTCCTAGCGTTTTACTCACATATCTACCAACATTGTATCATTTGACAGTTATTATAGAAAAAAAAACTTACTTTATAGTCAAGAATTTTTTTTTAAATTTGACACTGACAGTGCGGATGTCAAGTAAATGGAGTAAATTTTTATTTTATTTGAAGAAGGGTATGTTATATCAAACTTGTAGATCTTGTATATAATAATTTTTTATTCGTAAAACTAAAAAAAGAAGTCGAAAAGCTTGCAAAAGGGGCAATAGCACAAACTAAAACAGTGAAATCCAACCTTACTCTTCAGTTTGGCACCGAACAGCTGATCACATTTTTATAAAAACTTTGGACAAGGGCTTTTAGAAGTTTTTATGATGCATTAGCCCACAAATATTAGTAATAAGTTTGTTAGACTTTAATTTTAGAAATTTCTGTTCAACTTAAAAACATTTTTCCTACTCGCTAGTAGAAAGTCGGCTGTTCGTCCTTAAAAACGCGTTATCAAACTGACAGTTACAACATTTTAACCAACTTTTGTAGGTTATGTTGATGTCTGTTGACGTTTACCTGTCGCCCCACCACCTACAAAAAGTCGTAAAACAATGGATTACTTCACTGCCGATTTCTCGTATTGTAATGACGATTTCGACATTCTTCACTGCCAATTAAAAAAAAAGTTATTTGCTGACCTCGAGCTCATGCAACTTTCCTTGTGGTCGGGTTGCAACCGATCACTCAGTGCAGCAAATTCTACTTTCTATGCTTATTATATCATGTGTTAAAAAGAAACTCATTTAGGGTAGGCCTTGGAAAGAAAAGAAAATCTAGTCATGTCTTAACTTACGCCTGTAGGTGAATGTCAGATTGCATTTTGTTTATGAAAACATCTGTCACTGTGACAGGTAAAAGTTTACACTGCATTACGTTTAATTGTATCAAGCAAAAAGAAAAATAAGCTGGCATTTACACAACAACAGTGTATTAATCGTAACGGTCAATAAATAGTAGATTGTAAAGCAATGAACTGGAGTTTAACTTTTTATCACGAATGTGGATTTAGTTGGTTAATAAACTACATGAGGGATAAAAATTAAATTCAGTGCCGAGGAGTACATTATGTTTTATTTGAAATCGAGAAATCGTGAAATTACGACATTTTAACCAACATTTGTAGGTTATGTTAACGTCGCTTGACGTTTATCTGTAGCCTCGCCACCTACAAAAAAGTCTTAAAACAATGGATTACTTTAGTGGCGATTTCAAATAAAATTGTTTTTATTAAGTGTTTTGTATATTTTTACGAAAATACTTCCAAGATCAAGATGTAGTTTAGTTCTCTCTGACTTATGGTAGTTCATTTGTTTTGATGGGTATGTGTCAAGTTATGGCAAACTTCAAGTTGATCATGGATTGCTGCGAATGAGTTTTTTTTAAACACACGATACAAATACCTATTTTAGTTGCAATTTTATCCTAAATAAACTCCAAGCATTATTCTTGTGATTAATTTCTTTGCTGTACCTATCATGTTATTTACTATCATGTTGTTACTAAGGGATAAAAAAATTAGCACAAAAATATTTTGAGGATTTATCGATAATATCGGATACTCGTAATGTACAGTTGGGGAATCAATACAGTTTATTTACATCTTGCAATCATTCTTCCTTTTTGCTCATCATTGAAATAATTTCGAGGTACTTTAAGTGAACTGAAGTACTTTTAAATTTTTTTTACACTAACGTATCAAACTAAATTTATTGCAAATTCTACTGATTTTTTATGAACTTTCACTGAAAAACTAAGGTGTAAACTGTTTCGATTATTTTTCTATTTTGGCAATATTCACAGCCAACACAGCTGTATAGTTTGTATACAATTTTGAAAATAGTTTTTCAAAGAAATGTAGAATGAAAGCTATCAAAAGCAGTTATTCAGTTATAATACCACAAGAGCATAAAAAATAATCGATTATTTTATTTCCCGACCAATGAGAAGTATTCTGCGAAAAAACATGACAGTGCAGCTGTAGTTGGAGGGAATCAATCGATTATTTTTGATGATCGAGTGATATTCGTTACAATTATATAATGAATGGAAAATGAATAAAACAAACAAAAATCTATTGGCTTACTATTACAGGGAATTTATTTTAATAGATAACATAAACGTTTCGTTTCTATGCCACAATTTAATCATACAGGTCATTTCCATAGTTACAAATGCGACCAATAGATTAGAGCGTGTATTTTACGAGTTAACATAGGAATAATTACTTGTTAAAAAGAAAATTAACAGGTATCCTAATGTATACCACTGAAGAAAAGATACAATACACAAGTTGTTCCTACGTATCTACTTTTTAGTTGTATACCTACATTCCGGTAACAAAATTAAAGTTTCTTAGTAGCAAGTACCTAATTTAAATTCGTATGTTAACTCTTAAAATAAACGCTCTAATCTATTGATTTCATTGGTAACTATAGAAGTGACCTGTATGATTAAATACTGGCATAGAAACGAAACTCCTATGTTAACCCTTAAAATAAATTCACTGTATAATGAATTATATAATTCATAGAATTACTGTTAGGTGATTCTTTAGAAGTTTGTTTAAGATAAATATGCCTACTATTAAAAAAATTAAGCAAAAAGTTTATTTAAAGACCATTATTATTACTATTTGTAATAATTTACTGTGATCATTTAATTTACTACATAAAATAATACTTACTACATTTAACTGGGGACGTTTTCTTATCTTGCGTAGCTTGAAGCACCTTTAACACATCAGGTTTTTTGCCATTAGTGCCACTGTTACTTAATACAGGTCTTGTTTTGACATCGTCAGGTAGTTTGTACCGGCACCGTAAGCACCTGTTGAAATTTTCCGACGTATACCCACAATGGTTGCAAACGGCAAGCAATCCAGGAATATATCTAGGCGTTTCAATTTCTGCTGGAGGTTCTGGGGTTGGCGGTTTAGGAAGAACTGCCGGCTGCTCTGATGTGGAAGTATCAGCTTTTTGGCTACCGTGTTGGGAATTGGCTTCTTCCGAGTCTATCGTTTCTTCTTGACTCTGTTGGAATACGAGTTATTTAACTCAACGTATTAATATCCGTTAAGAAACATGTACACTTTTAATTTATACATTGCTCGACAGTGATAGTTTCGAGTTTAATAAAAATATTCAAGAACGAGATAATTCAAAACATTATCATCAATCTATACTATTTACTTATTTTTATCTCACTTTATCAGTACTGCTTCAAATTTTTGTTAAAGAACTTACATTAGGTTCGGAGTTTTGAACGCCGACGGTCACTAAATAATTTATGCCAGCATGACTTGTTTCTGTACATTCAATTTTTGTATCTGGATGAAACGGAACTCCAACCTAAAAAGCACAGCAATTACAATTACATTACTGAAAGATAAAAATAGTTTAGTATATGTAGTATATATCAATCTAATTAGAAATTAAATCAAAACCAGGGTTGTCGATTAAAAAATATCACCTAATCTAACATGTGATAAGTGCGTGAAATGGGAAATTTTATCAATTTTTAACAGAACAAAATGAATTTGAGCTGAACGTGTAGTATAATAAATAGGTTAGAGAAGGTTGGCTAGTTGTAGTTTAGAGGTTATAGGATTTCATGTGCTTACAGAGAGTAAGAGTTATTTTGCTGATCGTTTTTTAAGGAGTATCGTGAATAAAAGGATATAATAATGATCCAGTCTAAATATGGATTGGACAATATCACAATCCAATTTAATTTTCTTAATTAAACATACCTGCTCCAGAATTTCCTGTATGGTGCAAGCCTCTTTAGGTAGAGTGAAAGTAATTAACCGCTGTTCTCCATTTTCTAATAACACTAACATTCTGATGGAATCAGAGTATTCCTCACTAATCGGAGTGTTTTCTGAAAAAAAATTATAAGTAGTAGTCCAATATTGATATTGTTTTTTTTTATAAAGTACATTACTTTTTAAATCAGTAAAAAATTACTAGTGGTATCTACTTTCAAATGATTACATGATTCTGTTTCAATTGGAAAAAACTAAAATTACTAGCCAGCCAAGGCTTAAGCTAGTATGACGATATTAATTTTTTGGGAAAAATTACAAAAAAATGTTTGGGAAAATGTACTAGTAAATTTTTCTTAACCTAAAAATGGTATGTATGCAACGCAATTCTTTTTGTAAAACTACGCAGAATTTGTATTAGGAACAGATAAACATTGTACGAGTAGCGTTACTTAAATAGTGACTTGAGTTTATTAAATTATCTTTTAATTATCATGAGCAATGGTAGCGATAGTGACGAGTTATATTTGACAGACAGAATTACATTCACTTAAGACGTGGGTCCCTACATTTCTAGCTAGTGTGAACATACCATCTACCCATTTATTTTTAAGGCCAGATAATTTAGAAAGCGTTTCTAAATAATTTACACACAAATTTATTTGTAAATTTCTTATACAATTTTCTGTTTGCAATGCACAAAAATGTTTAAATTAATTTATAAAAAAATGTACTTCTAAATTTTCGTATAAATTTAATAGTGTACAGCGAATCTAAAAATTTAGGAATCGTTATTGATTCTAATCTCCGATTTAAAACTTATATTAATAACCTAATTCAAAAATCTTTCGCTAATATTAAACTTTTATATTCTAACAGACACTTTTTAGATTTTCGCACTAAGGTTATGCTGTGTAATTCACTAGTGCTTTCCTTGTTCAACTACGGAGATGCAGTGTATGGACCGTGTATCGATAAAAATTATTCTTATAAAATTCAAAAAATACAAAATGCATGTATTCGGCTAATATACGGTATTAGAAAATTTGAACACGTGTCGCATAAGCTCTGCATTCTTAATTGGCTGAACATGGAAAATCGTCGGTTATTACATCAGGCTTGTCTCTTTCATAACGTAATGTTTTTTAAAACTCCTGCTTATCTATATAGAAAAATCAGATATAGAACTGACATTCATAACCTTAATTTACGGCACCGCGGTCTGTTAGCACTACAATCACACAGTACTCAATTCTTTGAAAGGTCCTTTTCATATGGTGTTGCAGCTATCTACAATAAACTACCAAACTATCTTAAAGCCTACCCCCCTTCGCGATTTAAGAAGCACTGTAAGCTGTACTTGCTTGGTTTGCAGAACAGTGGTAGAGGGTTCTGATGTGCCACGCTCTTAATTATTTATTTGTTTTATTAGTTACTTGTTTTTGTAGAATCGCCGTTCATGTTTATTAAATTTATATATTGGTTTTTTTTGGGTTAAGTGGAGGAGCAGATGGTTCTTTTTATGAGCCAATCTGAACTTCGCCCTTGCACTTCATTCTCATTTTTGTTTCATTTGTGTAGTACTATGTAGTATATTATGTGCAATAAAGACTATTATTATTATTAATATCGTGTCATACCAGCTTTATGCGAGCTAGAAGCCATTTAGCAGAGGTTTGCACATTGCAAATGTTCCTTTAAATGTTTTAGAAGCAAATCCCGCATGAAAGATTAGTGCACCCTCAACAAAATTGGTTGAGACAAGAATTTTAACAGGCATTGCTGTCAATCACGGACAACTACATGTTAATTGTTTAGATTTGGTTTTCATGTTTTCATGTGGACACAAATGAAAACACTTGCTCTTTAAATATATAGAGTATATCCATCAATTATCTTCATCTTTAAAGTTGTAGATCCCGCAGCTATTATATTTATTTTTGAAAATTCTAGAAGACTAAAACTATTTTATGCTTGACAGAGTCATTTGATACTACAACGAAAATTTAAAAATCTCATAACTTTTTGAAAAACAATAACAGTGGCTCAACAACAACTATTTTCAAAAGAAGTAATGATCCCTAATTCTTTTTAATTTATTTAGAGCTTTTCTATTGTAGTAACAATTGTATAAAGTTGTTGAGTAGCCTGCAGTAGAAGAGTAATAATGTTACTAAAGTGTTGCATTACAAATCTAACAGATTGTTTTTGAATATTACGTAAAAGTTGGCTGAAAACATGCATTGTGCACATACCGAAAAACATACCTAACGATGCTTTTGTAATTAGATTTGCTAATTACAGTTTATTAAAGTTTCTTTATTTATTATTATTTAAAATTTATTGTTTATTAAAGTTACGTTTTGTTCTACTGCATTGAAAAGCTATTAATTTCGGTAGGGTTTAGCGGCCGAAAGCTCCCACTTTCTTATACTAGTAATAACCATAGCAACAAAAACTAACAACCATTTTCATTGGTCAAAATCAAAATAGACACTCCCATTTTGTGGTATCATCATCACCTCATCGACTTTTCCCGACTTCCTCAATTGACATATTCGCTGCGGGCTTGACGCATCAGCCCCTGTGCGGGAGTGTTTTTTTTAAATAAAAAAACCTTTATTTTGGTAGTGCCGTGTGTAGAGTATTGTTATTATTGCATAATTTCGATATTCTGCTATTCATTAATATAAAGCCCGCATGTGTGTCAGCCGCACATTTGTAAGGAGTTTCACTTATATGTGGTAAACGTGCTAGTGCCTCACTAGGTTTTAGGAGATAAATTTGCTCATAAAAATAATAGTAGTGTTCATGAGATTCATACGCAAACGAAAATGAAATCAAGCTTGGCTTTGAAATATTTGTCTATGTTGGTGGCACTGTAAGTCATGTCAAATTCGAGATTAGCAGGTTAGGTTTTGCGTCAGTTTTGACATAGACTGATGCAAAACCTAACCAGCGAACCTCGAATTTGACATAGACTTACAGTGCCACCAACACAAACAAATATTTCAAAGCCAAGCTTGATTTAATTTTTGTTTGCTTATATGTTAGAAACTCTAACATTTCATCTTCTGTTAACTTTTTCGAGTCTTTAAAAAATACGGCTTTTTGTTTTTTAACACCTGATGGACCAGGTTGATCCATTTTCGTAAAGCCTATTATAAAAATATAACAATTTTTTTTTTATAATAACAACACTTCCAAAGCAGTAGAATTAAAAATTATGTATGTAACTCGCTTTATTTATGTGCCTCGCTTGGCCATGAACTGCGGCTTGTCCAAAACAGTTCTTAATTTCGTACTTGTAACATAAGTAGCTATTATCAAACACCTTCTAGTTATAAGGCTATTACTAGATCGATTTTAGACATCTAAAGCGGCCCATTACCCACTAGTGAGGTAAAAACCATGTCACTCACTACTCTCTTATTGGTAGCACAGTCAGCCTATGTCAAATTCAAGATTTGCTGGTAAAATTTGTGTCAAATAACAAACAAAACCTAACATCCAATTTAACATAGACTGACGATAACACTTCAAACGTATAACACGAATCACAGGCGACTCTAATTATAAATTTATTTGATCTCTCGGTACTTTTCAATTTGTCACTATGACACTATGACTTTTCACTGCTGTCAATACAAAATTTATGTTTTTTAGATATTTATTGAGTTGTTGGATAAAAATGTGTATGACACGCATTGTGTTATTACAAATAATTCACTCGAAAAAAGACCACTCTCGGCCTGGCGGCCCTGAGGGCTCAACTTTTCTCTTATAGATTATCAATACTAATAGGGTCGAGTGCTCGTTGCAACGAAGACTGTCCCAAGGGCAGTTTTCTAAGGCCAACCAGCATGATGACTCTTGACACGAGCGAAATTATATGTAAGTGTGTTGCCCGCGTTCATATTTTGAAGATTATTACACAAATCCTGTATACGAATTATGATTTAAAATTGATTTAATAATGGCACAAATCTCAAATTGCTTATTTCTGGCATTTCTATTTCTAATTATGACACCATCTATGGGGTCGATAATCAGCTCTAGGGCGTTTATCGCTTGATAAGCATCCCTAGGAAGCTTATCAGGTATTTGGGATTGGTCGATTTTCAAAAAATGCATTGTTCTAATTGGATGAAATCAGTCATGTGACAGTTGTGTGTAATAATTTGTAATATAACACACTTATACCATAAATAACTATTTCAGCGTTTAGGTTTGAATGCTTTCAAATTTAGTTAACAAGAGTAAGGTTAGGTACGTTTTGTGGTATGTTCACAATGAACATTTTCAGCCAACTTCGACTTCAAATTTTAAAAAACACCTCTTCTAACCAAGACTAATTTTTGGAGGCATATTTGCATGTAACAAAAAGGTCCATTACGTGATCGTTCATATTAAATGACTATCTAAAATGCTGTAATTAAATTACTTTTGGTTTTGCTTATTCAAATTAAAAAACAAGAATTTATTTTGGATTTCATCTTATGTAATATTGGCAGGGTTGGCAAAAACCCGGGTTTTTTCAGAAATTATCTGCCCAGTGGGTTTTTTCAGGTTTTAGATAAATTCACTGTTTCTTGCATTTAGCTATATTATGTAAAAATCTGACTGAATATTAATTTTATTCTTAAGTAAAAGGTAATTTACCTAGAAATATTGAAGTAAACATTCTTTAAACACGTAAATCCTGTAAATGGAGTTATACGTATCGTTAGGAATCCTAACTGTAACATAATAAATTTTAGACTATTGAGAATGGATGTTAGTAATTAATATTATTTAATCTTAGCTAATTGTCTAACTTAAATGTAATTATGTATAAGGACGAAGTTAGCATCATACTTGTCCTGGGAAAAACGTGCCGAACAGTGTGACAGGTTTCTTCCAGAAAAAGGGCCGGACATGAATCGTAAATATTAGTGCTTTTACGTGCCACTTTGCGTGGGACCGATACAATTCTTAGGTTTTCATGGTCTAAATAGCTTTTACAAGTTTACCTGTAAAAGCGGGAATTTTGGTGAAGGCAGATCGTAACAGACCTCGGTAGCGGATAGATCGCTTCCGAATAATTTGTAAATAAACATATTTTAAGCTACTGAAGTCTTTCATTTCTCAAGTAGAACCTTAACGAGTGTACCGCGAAATCTGGATCGAACTGAAAACCCCGACGTTAGACGTATCGCAACAGTATACTTAAAGTAGGTTTATCAAATTATGTTGGGTTTCCACTGTCATTCAACGAAATTAAATGTAGCCATGCTTGTAAAAACTTCATTTTGTGACTTGGAAACCTATACTTATTTAATTTTTTCTTTGATTTTGATATAAGTTATAGCTAATTACTAAATATTAAACAATTAAAAAAATTATTCCCATTATTTCTGTAAGAATTCCAAAATTTGCGATTTTTTCAAAAACTGTTATAAAAAATCGGGAGTGTGCTCCCCTAGACTTTCTCGCAAATACCTTGAAGCAAACTGGTACTTTACTTGAATGGATACCGCTACCTGTTTTGGTAAAATGCCACTTCCGGTTAACCGATCATGCTGAAATGTAATATCTGGTAGTTTTTCTACATAAGAAATGTATGTACAAAATTTTGTTCAAATATCTCGAAGCAAACTGGTACTTTACTTGAATAGGTACCGCTACCTGTTTAGGTAAAGTGCCACTTCCCGGTTAACCGATTTCGCTCAAAATTTGATAGGAATCTACAAATTTTGAATAATGACTATGTACATAATTTCAAGGGTCTAGCTTATTTCGTTTTTAAGTTATCGTGTTCACACACACACACACACACACACACACACACACACACACACACACACACACACACACACACACACACACACACACACAATTCGAAAAATGGTTTTTTCGGACTCTAGGAGGTCTAAAACGTCGATTTTTTTGACGATTACAATACTTTCTCTATACTACCGTATGCGAGAAAGTAAAAAACAAAAAGTTTTGACAAAAGTTATAGACAATTACGTAATATATAATGAATCCAATTAATTTTTGGGCTTCGAGAAAATTAAAAAAAAAATTAGTTTGCCATTTTTCCAAAAACGTTACACTCTACAAAACATCTATTCAAAAGAAAATGGTAGATAATTGCATACCATATGATCTTGTTCTATGAAATATATTTTTTTTTAAACACTTCCGTTTAACAAAAACTCACTGAGATCTCTGAATTTATATCAGAAATGACGATGATATCAATTTTCAGGCTGTTTCATTATTACAATGTCTGTGCTTTAGCGAGGACACAAACAGACTGATGGGCTCAGACTCACAGACTGACAGACATACATCACTTGGAAAACCAGTTTTTCTGGTTCAAAAAACAAGAAAACAGATATTTCCGCAAAAACCTCTAGTTTGAAAAAATCATGAATAACTAAATGATTGAAGTTTCTATTAATGCAAGATTTGATATCACTTACTGCTTTAAAATACTTTTCTTCGTCAATTTTTGAAAAAACCCCCATTTAACCAAAAATCCAGGGGGTTTAATCAGGTGGGTTTTACCCGAAAAAACCCACTTGTTTTTTTTCCGGGCAGGGGAAAATCATGCCAACCCTGAATATTAGCTAAAATAATTGAGAATAAGCAACACATTACTTAAGTATATTTGTAACAAATACATAGAGCTGTGAAGTGTAATATACAGGGTCGATAAATAGGGTTGCCAGATGTCCGGTTTTCGACCAAACAATTCGGTTTTTCAGGCATCTGTACGGTTTAGAAAAATTAGGGAAACCGGACAGATGCCTTATTATGTTCCTATTACTTTGTAATTTTCGTGCAACAGTATTAAAATAAATCCGTAAAAAAATCCTGTCCGGTTTTTCCTGCAAACATTTTATAAAATTTTTAATTCTTTTGTCTTTAATAAAATGTTTTGATTTAAAAAAATGTTTTTATCGTAACAAAAAGTTATTTCATAAAAATATATTGAGAATCTTTGACTCTGAGGCTTATGACCACTGCTAACCATCAAGATTAGTGTTAAATTTTCCAACAAATTGCTCTTAGCTTCTACTTTAGGCAAATGTGACATTGCCTATCGCTGTCTCTGGTGCAAGATTCACATGAACTCGTATCATTTACTATGCTAAATATTTTGAACACTATCTTGTTTCAACAAACAAAATCAAATTCAAAACACCAATTTTTGGAGGCATATGTGCATGTAACAAAAGGTCTATTAGGTGATCGCCGCAAAAATATTCACTGAGTAGTCACAGCTTTGCTTATTATCTAGTCGAATATATAAGCAATGCTTACAGCTCAATAAACATCGTTTTCATATGCAGCTCTCAATTTAAGCAATAACGTTGCGAACCAGTGACTATCACACTTACCAATAATTTGTTGAATTTGACTTGAGGCCACATACGGCGGTAGAGGGCACTGTGGATGCTGCTGATGTTGAGACGGAGGCTGAATTATGTAGTGTGGTTGCACATATTGTGGTTGTTGGATAGATTGATGATGCTGCTGTTGAGGTTGCAGCTGTTGTTGTGCCTGGTGAGTTTGAGGCTGATGTTGTCGAATAGCCGTCGGTTGCTGCTGCTGAATTAACTGCTGTCGTTGTGGCTGCTGGACAAACTGACTTTGTGGTATGCACTGCTTCTGCTGTGACTGATTCAACAGCTTCATTTGTTGTTGCGCTGCAAATAGCTGCTGCTGCTTTTGCTGCAGAGCAGTTTGATTATCTTGAAGGGAATACTGCAATGAATTACTGTTTGCGTTTCCCCGAGAGGGATTATTGGCCGTCCGCCGTGATCGTGTTCTGTTATTGGACCTGCTGGGTTTTGGTTTCTGACCTTGTTCTGTGGAAGGAGTTCCATATTTAACTAATGCAGGAACCTCCATTCTGTAAAAAAAATACAAGTTAATTACACTACCTGAAACTGGTTGTTGGAGTCACTATGTAAATGTATAAATTGGTTCCACTTGTCTTTTTATTTGTACGTATTTTCAAAACAATTTAGTCAGTTTTGGTTACATAAAATTCAATTTTGGCCGAACAAAGCACAGAGGTGAATTTGAAAAAACAGCTCAATATGATATATTTTATAACTAAGAATGCAAAGAAGGTTATGAAGAATATAAACTGCAAAGAAATTAAGTAGGTAAACGCGGAAAAAGCAAGACTAAACTTCAAAAATTACAAGAAATTAACGGAGTTATCAAAGATATCAAAGACAATGGGTTCGAAGAGTACCTGGCGGGGCCAACAATGGTAAACAGAAAAGAAATTAAAATGTTACACAGGATACTTTCATTGCATGAAGTTAAGTGGCCTGCCAAAAATTAGATCTGGTAAAACCGCAGGCTTTGATGAAATCAGTCATGAAATACTGAAACTAATCGGACCACAATAAACATATCTGCTACTCAGCGTTTTGTGCTTAGCTTAAAAATACCAAAAGATTCATAGAGAACTAGTAATAGTTCTGCCTTTTTAAAAAAGGGCACAATAGTTGCTGCAACAACTATGGAGAAATATCTATTCCCAGTGCTCCATACAAAGTCTATAAAAGAATATTGGAATGAAGATTAAGAAATGTTTCAGAACAGTTATTAAGACTCTCAGTGTGGCTTTGGAGCAGAGAAAACCACTTCCACTATAGTGTTTAACCTGAAGCAAATATCAAAGAAATCAATAAAGTAAAACCGAAAAGTGTCCATCTAGATTATTGATTTAATAAAATCCGTCGATATCACACTATAACATTAATATCTGAGATAAGTACAGAATTTTAATTACTTAGTACTTTGAGTAGCAGAGAGGTATCGAGGAAAAAATTAATTACATACAACACAGGACTCAGCAGCTATAATCTTTCACGAAATAAGTAATTAATACTGACTAAACTAGCAATGTCAAAAAATTAGCTTTTGCAACTGCATTTATGCTCAAACAGGAGTGAAATGTAAATCATCACCAAACGACTTACAACGAATCACAAGGCAACTAAAAAAGAAAAAATAGAAACATATCATTTAAGTTGGTTACAAAATTACAAACGATGGGAGGAAAAAATATTTGGCAACACCAACAGATAAAAGACCTATACAAAGTGTAGTGTAGCCTATAAACCAGTGGTTGTTCAAAGTCAATTGTGTGTGTTGCATGAAGAGAACTTTTTAATGTAAAAAAGCGTGCATTCCATGTCAACACAGCATGAGAGAGTCAAGCAACAAGGAAAGAAAGTTCAATTAAACGCATAGCTAATTCTTAAAATTCTTTGATAATACATCAACACTGTACAAACAAACCTACAAATTTGAGAAAAAAGTGCCAACATCGCCAAAATTACACCGCCAAGCTTTTACAACTATCAAAATAAATATTTCTAAATAAAGTTGTTGCCGTTACAGTTCAGAGTTCTTAGGCAAAGAAGCAGGCACGTTCGCACATCTGGCTTGAGTTAAGACACTTTCCCTTTCGTCGGTGACCCTAAAGTCAGCTAACCTAGTTGTTCGCATTTAGCGAGAGGGACTCAAGGACGGACTTACTTATTGTCCTTGCATACAATAGAGGCACTTATTTGTATTTGTATACCGTAATGGAAAAATAAGCTACTATCAAATTGTACGATATTTCAACGAACACTGCAGTATCCGTGAAAATTTTCTTGGTTTTCTTGATTGTCACCAAGAAAATTATGATGATTTTACCCAAGAACCTATTCTTACTGGAGTATTATTGGGGCAAACGGTTGTTGCTTATTTAAATAAAGTGGGTTTACCATTGAATACCTGTGTAGGTATAGGTACGGACACGTGTAGTGTAATGTTATCAGATCAGAAAGGAGTCGTGTCAGAAATTCAAAAAACTTTTAAAAATGCCATTAAATGTCCATGCTACAATCACTTTCTAATTCTTCAACAAAAGCTCAATTATCAGTAGATTCCATGTCAAAACCTAATTTTATAATCTCACTTTACACGTTGTTGTATTTTCTTAGCGTAACGGTAAATATAAGTAAAATTTTCAAAAAAAAAATAATTGATAAGCGCATGGCACAGACGTTAATAATAGTAATTTGCAATTGCAATTACAAAAAAATATACATAATTTGCAATTGCAATTACAAAAAAATATACAAACAACGAAATAAAATAAAACCACGATAAAAACAAATAATTGCTATATTTCAAAGCAATGATTGCTTGATGCAAAGTGCAAACGTATCAGGAATTATGTACTTATTTCTAAAATCGGCGTATTTTCAATGTAATGGCTAAAGCCTGTGTGACACGATGCTGAATTTTATGCAAAATTTACTTGTAAATTTTCATAAAAATATGAAGCACCGCTGCATACAGGAAATTGGCTGTTAAATTTTGCACTGAATTTTCACATATAATCTCATAAAAGCATTAATTCTTTCCGGAATTTCTTTAGAGTGCGTTCCAACAACGTATTAATTTGCCAGAACGAGACGCGAGTCCTTAAGGAACGAAGCATTGTTGTATAAGATTTACTGAATCTTCTACTGGTACATTGGTGAACAGGGATTCTACATCGAAGCTGACCAACATGTCCTGGTCCGTTACTTCCGACTGAGCCAATATTTCCACGAAATGCTCAGAGTTCTTCACGTAGGATTCTGTTCTGCCTACGTATGGTTGTAATACGTTAGCGAGGTATCTGGCTAGTTGATACGTAGGAGATCCGCAAGTGCTAACAATTGGCCTGACTGGAACTTCTGGTTTGTGGATCTTCGGAAGTCTGGGCGGTCTAGTATCGCTAGGCAGTAGTCGTCGATGTTCCGACTCTGGTATTAATGAGCTCTTGGTAACTCTTCTAATAGTCCAGTGCATTTATCCGAAAATTAGATATAACCTCGGAAAAAATCCTAGAGAGCTGAAATTTGGTTTACACCTACATTTCGTCGTTCCAAATAGGGGTTGTAAAGTCCCCAACGATCCGTTGTACGCATAACTTTTTACAGTGCTCAGAAAGTCAATTTTTCAGATTTTCAACTATATCTTTGTTCCTATCGACTTTACGACTACGAAGGTGAAATAACAAAAGAAAGGTAACAAAATTCTCTATAAAAAAAGTTATCTATAGTTTTTACATACAATCAACAGCTTTCACGGAAATTCGGTAGGACGGTCATGAGTTTAGGAAATATTATTGTTCTGCTCCATACTTCAGCGTTTTAAAGTTAAACAATACGCAGAAAGTGAAATATATTTTTCCAAATCATTTTGAATGAGATGACGTTAGGCGCCGATGAAAATAAGTTAATAGAGCTCTGTCTGAAGAATCTGGACGAAGCATCGCTAAAAGGAGATGTTGAACAGTCAAATAATGTTGGATAGTTGAAAAAGAGATTTGACGATAAAATTTCTGAGTTACAAAATAAAAGTCCTACTGCGAAACTATGGGCATAATATTTCGTAATGATTACTGTTGCAAAGGAATTTATAAGAGCAGAAAGAATGGGAAATTGGAAGATGCATTTAACTGCTGTAAAAAAATGCTACCATATTTTCACGCAGCAGCAAATTTTCTTTATGCAAAATCGGCCCATTTGTATCGAGAGATCCAAAAAAAACTGTTCCTCAGCAGGCTGTGGAATGAAAAGTCACGTCTTTACTTGTGTCGGATAATAATTAGTTGTCAATTTCTCTACGAATCTGTCAGATTGTTAAAAGATTTCTGCTCCTAAAAATGACGTTTGTTTAAACTTGGTTTAAACACACATAAATTTTAATAACAAAATTTACGAAGCCAGTCAGAAGTTCGAAATGTAATTCTGATTTCATAAACAAACAGTTTTAACCTCCAGTTTTACTTCATAATTTCGCAAGTTTATACGCAATTTATATCTGTTTTAATCTTGAATTAAAACAGGCAAAATTCAGTTCCCATTTACGAAACCTTAAACGAATATTGTTTCGCCAACATTAAGTGAAAATGCAACTCGGCGACCTAGAAAGCCAAGTTCAACGCTCAGCCTGCAAACCGATGCGGAAATATAAAAGCTTATCATGCTGAGTTGCGGTCTTTGCGGACCTTTAAACGCGTTCTATTACACTATTATGAACTTTGATATTGTTACTGCGTTAAGCATTTTTAGTTTTATATAAATACTAGTCTATTTTCATAATAAAAATCAATCTGCATTTAATGTTTGATTCATTCACTACCCTTTCTAAGCCATAATATTCACGGGGCATGAGGCTGTGCTCCGAGGGTTAGTGTCTCTACTGCCGTCCGTTTCAAGTACCATTGACTACATTGGTTTAAAACGTAAACACAGTCTTGTTTACGTGCTTGACGGATAGAATCAGCGCAAAGTAACGGAGTCCTGATACAGCCTCTCAGGCATCTCTGTTCATGGTCCTTCGAGCCGGATCTGTCTCCAACTAACGAAAAAACACATCCCGAGAAGAAGACAACATCTGCCAACCACCCAGTTCCCAGAAAATGGCCAACAACATGGAGGAATTCAACAACTTAGCTATCGCCCAAGAAGAGCTCGCGCAGAAGATAAAGCAAATATTATCCAACAGCAAAAAGGACCCTGCCAGCCGAAAAAATGAAGCCTACATCGCCAGTCGCAACAAGACGCTGGACGAACTTTGGAACACTGCAACTGAGAATCATGCAAAATTGGGGCAGCTAAGTATTCCAACTCATAATTATTTTAAAACAGGGTATTACGACCAAATTAAAGCCATATACGGCGAAGCAAAAGGTTACTTGCAGAGCTGTTCAAAAGCAACGGAAATTTCCAACCCCTCCGCAAGCAGAACACAAGAGGAAATGGTGGCTAACCCCGAGCAAAAGGTTCGTATCCGAAAACTGCAGATTCGGATCCAGAATTTTAAGCAAGCGATGGACGACGCCGAGCTAACACAAGAATTAGGGAGGCCCGCCATCACGACAAGGGAATTAAGAGAAAAATGGGATCGTGTGGTCGAGATGGACGAAGAAGTTATGTCAAACGACATGGCTTCAGAACAAATGCACTTCAGTCCTGAATATACTACGTTGGAAGACAGGTACAGAAATTTAATTATTTTATTGCAAGCGCCAACAAGGAACGAGCAAGCAGCAGCCATCTCGCTTCCTCAAGTCAAAATCCCCATATACGAGGGAAATTATGAGGAATGGGCCACTTTCAAGGACCTGTTCACCAAATTAGTAGATGACAACCAGAATATGGACGATGTCATCAAGATGCAATATTTAAAGACGCATCTTAAGGGAGAGCCAAGCCGACTGATCCAGCAGCTAGCTGTTACCCAAGCAAACTACAACACCGCCTGGAATCTGCTGCAACAAAGGTATCAAAATAATCGCCTTATTTTAACTAAATTGCTAGATACCATATTCGATCTGCCGGTCCTCTCCAAAGAGTCAGCCCAAGGGTTAAAAAGATTGCACGACTCCATCAAGGAATGTGTGGAGGCAATCAAAAATGTAGGCATCTCCACGGACAGTTGGGGTCCGTGGATTAACAGAGCTATCGCTCGAAAATGGGATCCTGAAACCAACAAATTATATGAACAGTCGCTTCAATGTCCAAATGAAGTCCAGGATCACCAACATTTAATGGCTTTCCTGCAAGTGCGGTTCCAATCCCTAGAATCCATAGATGGAGCTCGAAAGCCCACCCAGGAAAGACCACAGAAGAATTACGCTTCCGCATCCCTAAATTGCAAGCTGTGCCATGGAGATCATTACATCGACAACTGTAGTCAATTCCAGAGGCTACCTATCCATGAAAAACAAGAAGCAGTAAAGACCAATCGATTGTGCTATCGATGCTTGCGGCACGATTCAAATATACCATGTCGTGCCTATTTTAATTGCAGGATCTGTCGCTTCCCGCATCATACACTGCTTCATAAGGCGCAGCCACCATCAAGGCCGCTCCCTGCCCAAAAGATGAGGACGTCAGCTCATGCAGCAGCTATGAAGACTTCCAACGCTCCAGAAAAGAAGCCGAAGTCGGACATCATCACCGCCAATTTAGGCGCACAGGAGAGCCAAGTTCTACTTGCCACAGCAATGGTTCAAGTAAAGGCAGCATCCGGGATGACTCATCTACTACGAGTATTAATAGATCCCGGGTCTCAGGGGTCGTTTATCACGGAAGCATCAACCGAATTATTGGGGTTACCCAGGACCAAGGTTCGAGCTGAAATCACAGGAATTGGGAACAGCGAGCCAAAAATTGCCAAATGGAAAATCCCAGGTTTGATCACACCTAGATTTTCAAGTAACTTTTCCCTACCTGTCAATTTACTAATACTTCCCAAACTTACCAAAGCCATGCCTTCATCCCCTATCCCAAACATAAATATAGATTCCTGGAGCAATACCTTCATCGCCGATCCAACCTTCAACCGACCCGGTCCTATAGATATAATTCTAGGCGCTGAAGAATATTCAAAAATAATTCTAGAAGGAATCACTAAAACAAAGGATGGCATCTTGGGACAAAATACCAAACTGGGTTGGGTATTATCTGGAACCATTGGAAGACAGCATAACGACAGCATTAGAGTCAACACCATGGTTGCCAAAATTGGAGAAGAATATCAGTTACAAAAATTCTGGAACATAGAAGAAGTTCCCACTCAACGAAAAATTTCCCTAGATGATCAGGTATGTGAGAATAAATTCACAGACACAGTGGCTCAAATCAATCAACATCGGGACAACTACATGAAGGTCAATACCACGATTGGCAACTCGTGGCAAATTGGAGAAGAATATCAGTTGCAGATATTCTGGGACACAGAAGAAGTACCCACACAAAGAACACTTTCCCCAAAATATCAGGTACGTGAAAAGAAATTCACAGAATCAGTACAGGAAAGACCGCAGAAAATCGAAGCTTCCGAAACCCTTAATCATGGAGGTCACTACATCAACAGCTGTGGTCAGTTCCGAAGTTCACCTACCAATGACAAGCAAACAATCCAGCAGGTGAAGAAAATATTAACAACCGATCCTACAGCGGAAGAACGAGCAATCGCAGCTGCCAATATAAAGAATACGGAAGTTCAACATCCTGTTATCATCGAATGTGAAAAGGTAGCATCTTCTCATCCACAAGAAAATCACCAAGTAAATGGAGTTTCCATGGTCCTCACTCACGAAGTCTTCGTTCACGAAGTCTCCTTTCAGGAAGTTCCCATTCACAAAGTCGATGGACAGAAAAGAAAAGAAAACACCAAACACGTCGCACCTTGCGATGGATGGAGCCAAACAGTTGCAGCAATAACTGCTGCTAACAAGAACACCTCCGAGTCCACTAAAAACTTGACACTCGGTAAGGGATGGAGCCAAGAAGTTGCAGCAATAACTGCAGAAAATGAAAAACCCTCCGACTCCATTAAAAACTCGACACCCGGTGGAGAGCAGCACCAAGACTTGTCGGCAGGGGATGCAGAAAAAGAAAAATCCAATGTCAAACACTTCTCGCCAAGCGGTGGAAGCAGCCCAGAAATTCCAGCAATAACTAAACCATTGAAGAAACCCTCCGAGTCCACTAAAATCTTAGCAACTAGTGGAGGGTGGTATCAGCAAACAGCGACAAGAACTGCAGCAATCGAGAAACCCTCCGAGTTCAATAAACAATTAGCACCTAGTGGAGGGTGGCAACAAGACACAGCGGCAGGAATTGCAGTACACGAGCAACCCTCCGAGTTCTCTAAACATTTAGCACCTAGTAGAGGGTGGCATCAAGAAATGGCATCAAGAAATGCAGCAAGCGAGAAAACCTCCGAGTTCACTAAATACTTAGCACTCGGTGTAGGCAGGAACCAAAGTCTGAAGATAAAATTTCGGCCAACATCACCCGCACACGATCGTTCCCAGTACCGAAGAAATCTCAAGCACTTCTCCCCCAATGAAGGGTGGAGACAAGAAATGGAAGCAAGAAGTTCAGAAAACTATAAACACAATGCTAAGCACCTAGCACCTCGTAGAGAATGGAATCAAGAAGACGGCTTATTAAATTCTGCAAGGAAATTTACCAACTACTCGCAATGTGGAACACCGATACGGAATCTTTTAAAACAGCTAACCTCGGCAAGAGTGATATTAATTATCGTATGCACTCATATAATGTTCGTCTCCAAAGGAAGAGGCAGCAGATGGACGTTATCGGGATGTTCCAAACCAAGTGGCAACGTATTCAACGACACAATAACACAAAAGCTCTTTTACAGAAATAGCAAAGCAGCCAGTGTTGCAGCAACCGAACCACTTCGAGGATTTACAACCCTCTCGGTTAGACCTGCAACATCATCTGAAGGAAGTAGCATGGAGAGCCATCCGACATCACTACTACCTCTCCAGAAGAATCGTCAACAGCGTCTAAAAGACGTAACATGGGAAACTATCCGACATCATTCCTATCTATCCAGCGGGATCACCGGCAGCATATTGGGAGCCGCCGCTCTAATAGGAGCCTTCTACTACATTCGAAAAAGGATCAACCGAAGGAGGCATCAATCCAAACAACGCCAGTCAACCGTAGAAGAATATCCTTTAAGAACCCTTAATGTGGAAGAAACAATATAGTTTTCCTTTTCCTTTTCTTCAGCCTAAAATTGGCAATATGTTTAAACTTGGTTTAAACACACATAAATTTTAATAACAAAATTTACGAAGCCAGTCAGAAGTTCGAAATGTAATTCTGATTTCATAAACAAACAGTTTTAACCTCCAGTTTTACTTCATAATTTCGCAAGTTTATACGTAATTTATATCTGTTTTAATCTTGAATTAAAACAGGCAAAATTCAGTTCCCATTTACGAAACCTTAAACGAATATTGTTTCGCCAACATTAAGTGAAAATGCAACTCGGCGACCTAGAAAGCCAAGTTCAACGCTCAGCCTGCAAACCGATGCGGAAATATAAAAGCTTATCATGCTGAGTTGCGGTCTTTGCGGACCTTTAAACGCGTTCTATTACACTATTATGAACTTTGATATTGTTACTGCGTTAAGCATTTTTAGTTTTATATAAATACTAGTCTATTTTCATAATAAAAATCAATCTGCATTTAATGTTTGATTCATTCACTACCCTTTCTAAGCCATAATATTCACGGGGCATGAGGCTGTGCTCCGAGGGTTAGTGTCTCTACTGCCGTCCGTTTCAAGTACCATTGACTACATTGGTTTAAAACGTAAACACAGTCTTGTTTACGTGCTTGACGGATAGAATCAGCGCAAAGTAACGGAGTCCTGATACAGCCTCTCAGGCATCTCTGTTCAACGTTTCATTATTATTTAACTAGTGAATCACCCGAGTTACGCTTCGGTTCGCAAATTTAGGAGAGATTCATTAATATATTTGTTGAACGACGCTCTGCTGTAGTGCTATATAATGAATCACCTAAGCTACGCTTAGTTTGCTAATTAAACAATCTAATTAAAACCTTTTTTGAAAATAAAAACCAGCCTACAATCTAAGTCTAACAATTAGTATCATTTTAAGCCATCATACAGCTTAACACGTTAATCGCTGCAATACAAATTCAGAAATGGGTCTCAAGGGCCAACTACGTAGAAGAAACAATAAAACATATCTAATATTGAAACGCCTATAAATAGGCAGCCAAATACGCTATCCAAGAGGTAAATGTGTTGTTGGGTATAGGAGGCCACATGCATTAGGCAAAGCATGTTAAGTTACGCACAATGAGAAGCTACAGTGAATCACACGGCCACGAAAACTTTTCAACGTGAGATGCAAGTTAGCATCACACAGCGCTGTAAATAAAAAGATTGAAATGCACGTTAGCTTCACGTGGCGATTAACGTGTTAATCGGTCCAGTATCGTCGGAGGAGCTAGTGACCAAAGATACAAAGAGACCAACGATTTTATGTAGTGGATTCCAGCTGATACAAGTAAAGAAGTGACTTTTCATTCCACAGCCTGCTGAGGAACAGTTTTTTTTGGATCTCTCGATATATTCAGGACATGGAGGGATTAGAAACTTCGATGGAACATGAAGCTTTTAAAAAAATCACTGGCAACTTTTTCTCCATAAAACGGTCTAATAAATATCTTTGTGGGACAAGGAGCTATATGATAACCGAGCAGCCTCTAATGAGGTCGTCAAAATCAAAAGAGGGATTTACGTGTAGAAGAAGCACGAAGCAAAGCGTCTTGAATAAATGGACAGTTGGACTATTGACTACAAGCAATGTTTCCGAAGAACTTGAGAATTATTGTAAACTTTCCTTTGATTCGGGAGAGCAGCATGTCGACGCTAGAGATTCTCGTGTGAGTAGAGACATTGCAGACGTGAAGAAACTGTCGGGATGGTTCCAAACGCATAATCCGTTTGCAAGCTTCCAAAAAATTATGTTTATCGCAACAGGGATAACTGTTATAATGCGCATGATATAGATGCTACTACAATGGCAAGAAAAAATGGTATGGATTTTAAGGACATAAAATTTTCACGCTCTGATCGAGTACCTCCAAACAGTAACATTAAAGTTTTCAGTACGACTATCGCTACTGATTCATTATTGCTATTTCAAAGGATCAGTATTATGAAAAGATCCAACGACGAACTTTGTGATTATCTCCAATACGAATTGGCTCCGTATCCTATGTCATTATTCGACAAAGTGAGAATGCGCAAGACCAAAAAGGCATCGTTCTTTGACAGCTTTAAACTATCAGCACTTTCATTTCATCTCGCAAATGCCACTTATGTGATCGATGGAGGATTTCTATTGCATCGCGCTGTGTGGCATCAAACTGACATATATTTACTATGACCATACAAATTTTGATGAAAACGCGGTAGATTGTTTTTGATGGGTATAACAACAGCAAAAACAATGTAAAAGCTATGGAACAACTTCGCCGATCTTCAAAAACGTCATCTGCTAACGTATTTTTTGACGAGACAATGAATGTAACAGTCGGCCAGGAAACGTTTCGTTCTAACAACAACAACAAACGCAAATTGATTTCGATGCTGTCATAGAAATTCAAAGCCAGAAATTTCCTCGAGCAGGCTGAGGGTGATGATGACGTTCTCATTATTGAAACAGCACTGAAACATTCATTTAAAAATACAACCGTAGTTGTGGAAGAAGATATTGATCTTTTGGTTAACGGCTCGAACACCTGTTGAGAAAATTTTTTTTTCAAACCGGGCAACGGAGCTGTCCAACAAAAAACTTTCTCGTCCCGAAGTTTCTATGAAAATTAAAAGAACAAAGACATTATTTTATATTTACATGCATGCGTTGATTGTGATACATCTGCTCTTTTCCATAAGGGAAAAACAGGAGCTCTGAAATTATTGCAAAAAGACAGGATTTACACAATGCAGCTCAAGTTTTCAATAAAAGTTATGTTTCCACACGTCAGTTGCTCATAATGGATTACTATTATATGGCGCTCCAGTTAAAGAAGATTCCATAAACAACTATTGTCATTTGTGCTTCGCTAAATCCGTAGGTAAAGACAAATCTGCAAGGTTAAGCCTATTACCACCTACAGCCAAAACAGCTGAAGACCATCTCTACCTAGTCTACTATCAAGTACAGACTTGGTTGGGTAATAAATTGAATCCCGAAGATTGGGGATGGATATTGAAGGGCAACTTATTGCATGCAAAAAAAACATCAGCACCTCCTGCTCCGAACTGTCTTCTAAAAATGATTTTTTGTAGTAATTGCACGAAAGGCTGCGGACCATTATGTGGCTGTCGAAAATTAGGACTCGTCTGCACACCAATTTGGGGTCATTCTCACAGACAATCTTCTTTGAACGCTGCACCAGTGGAGGATTCGCAGCTAACTCAAATCGAAAGCGACCAGAACACTGACGATCCAGAGATCGATTCTATGTATGCCTTTGAGCAAGGGTCTTTGCTCCCATCAATTGAACAGAAAAATGAGGAAAATGAAAGTGAAAAAATAATAGAAATTGAAGAAGAAGTGGAAGAAGAGAATAAGTAAGAAGAAGGAGAAGTGAGAAGGAGAGAAGGAAAAAGAGAAAGAAGTGAGAAAAGGATATTTTTTTAAATTGTTCTCTGAATGTCATTTTTGGCAGTTGTCTATTATGATATGTATATATAATTTTTTTTTAATTGTAATAAGAATTAATACAAACATTTTTTAAAATAAATTGAAGGACTTTTTTAATAGAAATTTCTGATCTTTTTTACGTATAAATATTTATTTAATATCTTTTCTGTTTCATGGAGTATGACTTACATTTTGTGTATTGTTTAACTTTAAAGCCCTGCAATATGGAGCAAATCATGAAATATTTCTTAAACTCACGATCTTCCTACCGAATTGCCGTGAAAAACGTTGCTTGTATGTAAAAACTATAGATTATCTTTTTTGTAGAGAATTTAGTTACCTTTCTTTTGTTATTGCACCTACATAGTCGTAGAGTCGACAGCAACGAAGATATAGTCGAAAAACCGAAAAATCAACTTTCTGAACACTGTAAAAAGTTATGCGTACAACGGATCGTTGGGGACTTCTTAAATCTTATTTGGAATGACGAAAGGCAGGTGTAAACCAAATTTTAGCTCTCCGAGGTCACACTGGACTATAATCTGGCATTCTATCCTCAATGTGGGGTCCTTCTTCAGTGTTACGTATTATTCATCGTTCAGCAGTGATTGAATTTTGTTCCAGTAGTTCTTTTTGTTCATCACTACAGTGGTATTTTCTTTGTCAGCGCGTAGAACCACAATGTCTGGATTGTTGCGAATCTCCTTCAGAGCTTGTGTTTCGGCTCTTGTCATGGTTCTGCTCTGAGATCATCGAATTCCCGAGCTATGTTTAACTGGGATCTCTTCTAATTATATGCTCTTTGATAGTACTAAATTTTTACTCTATTACTTTTTTCAAATGCAGATTACAGCTAAACTTGTTGAAATTGAATTTGTTGTTTCTTATTTTATTTAATATTAGGCAAATAATTGTAACCTACTATTTTACTGATTTAATCTTACCTTTCCTGCTGTACTGCAGGAGAAGCAGCTGCTGCACTGTTTCGTTGCTTGCTCTCAGCTAATAATTGCTTGTAGTCTGCAAGGACCATAATTCTACCATCAGACAAAGCTACAGCCTGCTGTGTGTCTGCCTCAGTCTGTAATGTTACATATAAATTAAATCACAAACATATGCTACAATCACATTATCTAACATTATAATAAAAGTAAAAATAACTCATGACAAAAGAATTATTACACTACTGATACAACAATTTTGCAATAAGCAACTCATTTTTAAAATAATACAAAAATAAAGTTTTTTACATTACGAATTCATAGTAAATGTGGATATTATCTACTTTAAAACTTTGTTTGGAAATTACAGCTGGTGCTTTTACTACTGATACTTTTGTTAAAAACTTGGATTAATAAAAATTATCGTATACCCTTTCTATAGACTCTCAATGAGTTTGATACAATTGGGAATAAACAACACATTACTCAAGTTTATTAGTGACGAATACCGGGTGATTATAAATGCTCTTCCATCAAGTTGCCTTTGAAATATTTGTTGTATGAATTGGTGGCACTGTAAGTCTATGTCAAATTCGAGGTTAGCAGGTTAGGTTTTGCGTTAGTATTGACACAGCCTGACGCAAAACCTAACCTGCTAAACTCGAATTTGACATAGACTTACAGTGCCACCAATTCATACAACAAATATTTCAAAGGCAACTTAATGGAAAAGCATTTATAATGGCTCCATTTCCATTCGCTGGAAGTCTATTGACCGGAATGCATTTCGCTGGATATCACTATGCTGATCGTGGGGACAACACCGTCCGTTATAGTGAAAAAAATTTATCAAAGACTGCAACTAACCTAAACAGGCTAGAACAAGACACAGTACTTTGCCGAATTTCGTTATATGACACGCATCCTACAATTCGGCGAAACGGTGAATAGCTTTCTGGTGAAATAATTTTCCGGCTAAATGAATTCCGGCGAATGGAAAGGCCACGTTTATAATCACCCGGTATAAGAACTATGGGTTTTTCAAATGCAAATACTACACTGGAGTCTTTTCCACAAATTATTATTTTTAGATTCGTTTTGATGCATGCAGCTCTGTAGGTGAACTAATGTCCAAGCTCCCAACACCTTTTTATCTAAACCAAATTCTACACCTACATGCAGTAATTAAAAACTTAAATTGTTAACTGAAGTACACATCTACACATGCAATATTTTCTCTTTAGTCATCAAAAATTAAATATCACCGTAGACTATGATACAAAATGTAAAAAATATAATCTTATATTACACCACAAGTTATGAAAGTGCTGCACTGTTCAACGAGCTAGACATTTTAAACTCGAGCATCAGCGAGTGTTGAGTGTCTTTGAGTTGAACAATGGCACCTTTATAACAAGTAGCGTATACAATTTTTTTCAACGTTGCATTTCCTATTAAATATGATTGTTATTAACACGTGTTAAAAAAACTGATATTTACTTTCATCACTGACTTGTGCAATAAATTGTCTAATTGAATTTTGTACTTTCATAACTAGCGCAATTGCCTACTTTTTTTTCTAAATTGAGTAATGGAAATATCGTTTTCACAGGACGTTGAAAAAAATAGTTTACATCATGCTGATTCTGAAATTTTTCTGTTGTTACTGCGCCAATATGAAGTTTACTAGTCCAACCCTGAGATTTAAATTTCTGTTATAAAGAATGCGTGCCATGAAAATTTGTTCGGAAAACAATGCAAATAAATGTTGACGCACATTTTGAAATTTTAAATTTTTCCTTTTCATTTAAAAAAATGTTTTTACATTAACAAACAGTTATTACACAAAAATATATTGAGAGTCTTTGACTCTGTGGCTTATGCCTACCATGACTACCAAGATTAGTGTCAAATTTCTCAACGTAATGTAATGAATAAATTCTCCTTGGCTTCATCTTCCTACTTTAGACAAATGTGCTGTCTGTAATGCAAGATTTACATGAACTCTTACCATTTACTATGCTGAATATTTTGAACACTACCTTGTTTAAAAAATTAGAAAAATAGTTGAATACTTTAATTCTTACAAATAAAACCTATATTTTTCACAGCTACAAAGCAATATTTAATTTTTACAAAAAAAAAAATATGGCACATAATTAAAAAAAAATAAACTGTAGGTATTCATGCAACTACACAGACACTAAGTTTTTATTAAGCATCCTTATTTTAAAATGCAATAAATATTAAAACAAATAGCATACAATTTCACTCTGTTTCAATTCTGGCTGAGTGAAGTGCAAGGATGGTACTTCGGTTAAACGCTGGGTCGATGTTGTAGAAGAAGCAACAGAAGCAGTACGTGCAGTTGCTTGAGTAGTTCGATTGGGTACTTTCTGCTACAAACACAAATTAGTTAATTTTCGGCAATTAGATGTTAGCATGGTTATAATCCATAATTTAAAAAAATGTAAGCTGTAATTGAATATAAGATATGGTACTATGAATAAATTATAACCACATTATTTCCTACAGCATAAATTAGTTCATTTTAATTAAAGAATTTCTACCATTTGATGTCGTTCTTAATTAAGTGAATGTACATTCCAATTTGATTAACAGATTTTATTATCCAATATCTGACAATATAATGGCATATGTAACATACGAAAATGCGTAAATTTTTAATATAAATCAAAATTAAATGGCACTGCAAGCGAAAATGAACCATGAATTATAATATTATAACCAAATTGAGTAAATAATAATATCAACATAAATGAATGTATTTTATATGCATTAAGAAGCAGATCTGACAAAGTACTACTGCATTGCAAAGGCAACGTTGAACCTCGGCAAAATTTTCGTCGACGTTTTCTTATGTTGCACATGCCATCAGACCCAATTTATCCAGCTTTTATTTTTCATGTTCTGTCTTGCCTTCAATGTAATACTTGATGGTGAATTTTAATATTAGCAATTAACAAAACTCTTTGCTTTATTAATGTTTATAACATTAAAATGCAACTGTAGTAGTAGCAGCTGTCAGGAAATATGCTTTATGTGTAACAAGTTTGATCGAACATCTGTTAGACCACAATAAATCAGAATAAAATTGCTTATACAGGATGTGTATAAATTGGCAGAAGAACTACACGTGGCAATGTTGGATCAGTCTTCGTGAGCCCTCACGAGTGGTAGCTGAAAACATGTTTTTTACAGGTAAAGTAGATTTTCTGTTTGAAATACGTGATATTTCGACGTATTTCAAACAGAAAATCTACTTTACCTGAAAAAAGATATTTTTTATCAACCGCTCGTGAGGGCTCACGAAGACCAATCCAACATTTTAGTATTATTTTCGACTCAGAATTTTATGACCAACATCGCAACGTGTAGTTTTTTCTCCAATTTATACACCCCCTGTATTTCAAAAACATCTAATGCACAGAATTGTTCAAAAAGCTCCTTTAAAATTTTTTATTATTACCCTCCCTTCTCATAAAACTTCGTTCATTGAATGTTGCAACCAAAACAGACATGTTCATTATTAAATGAATTAATCATAAAATAAATTGTAAAAATCAATCATTATATTCATTTAATATTGTAAAAATACCTTTTGACTATTGGAGACAGTTCACAATTTGCACACAAATGTAATATAATATAGTTCTAATCATCTGTCACAATTCGACATACAATTATATATTATGTATTATTTAAACTTGTCATATATAAAATGGCATATAATAACGCTTCCTTCCTTTTTATAACACATATCAACTGTTGAGGTTAGATACGCAGTGACAAGTGCCGACTTTAAATACTAAAGGGTAAATGGAACACCTCAAGTCTAGACCTTGACCGCAGCAAGTAAAGATTAGTGTCTTTCTTAGCGATTTTCAGTGTCACAATTGTGAGTTCAAAATTATGTTTATTGTGAAAAAGAGTTACAACACACAAAATCTTCATATCAATTGAACAACACTAACTAATGATACTAAGTTAAAAAGAACCTCGCAACTCTTTAGATGAAATTTTAATATGGCTTAAACTTTATGACTTAACAGTTAGTCTGTAGCGGTGCTATTTGCAAATAAAGAAGGGGTAGTATTTAATCGAGCACCAAAGACGTACTGATTTGATCTCCAAATATTTTTCTTTAGGTCTTAAAGGCCCATGAATCTTCCGTCCAAATATGTTTAATTAAGTCCTTTATTCTTCTTTGTAGTATTTGACCTCCTTTTTTCAGAATTTCTCCGGTAATGCCGTTTTCTCCTGGACTCATTGTTTTTTAGGTTTTCTATCACTTTGCCAATTTCTTCGTCTGCGGGGTCGTCAATTTGTTCTTCTTGGTCATTTATCATATCTTTTACTACTCGTTGATTTGTATTGCTCCCATTTGCGTCTCTAGGTTTAAAAGTTCATTAAAGTACTCTTTCCATCTGTTTAACTTTCCTGGTGGATCCCCTATTAATGTGCCTTCCTCGCTTTTGCAGTAGACGATATTCCTGGACTATGTAGTTTTATTTCTTTTGGCCTTCTGATGTCATCATTAATCATATAGGTCTCCATGCTTTCCATTTTTGATTCCCAATATTCTCTTTTCTTTCGTCTACATATTTATTTTACCTTTTTCTTTTGTTCGTAGATTGCTCTATTTTTCTGTGTTGTTTTCTCTATACATTTCTATTCTGCCTTAATTTCTATGTACCAGTTCATCCCTGCATTCTTCATCAAACCAATCTTTATTTTTAATCCCCTTTGAATTTTTCAGCCATTTCTCTGCTACCTCGTTCACAGCTGTTTGTATCTGCATCCATTTTAGATCGATGTTATTCATTTCCATTTCATTTTCAAGTTTTGCCGTTAAGTCTCTTTCGAATTGATTTTTGATTCCCTCGTCCTTTAACCGTTCCATATTATATCTTTTGACAACATTTATTCTTTCTTTTGGTTTCTTCGGTATCTTCTGCTCCAAATTCATTATCAACAGGATATGATTCAAATTGGAATCAGCACCTCGGTAACTTCTAATATTCTTTACTGATCTTGAATGTTTCTCCTCTATTAATACGTGATCTATTTGGTTACGAGTCCTGCCGTCTGGCGAGATCCAAGTAATTTTGTGAATGTCCTTCCGATCAAAATGTGTACTCATAATTCTCATCTTGTGTTCTATCGCAAATTCAATTAAAATTTTCCCATTTTCATTTGACTTCTCATGTTTACTTTTTCCTCCTGTAACTATTTTATGTTTCCTCTCTTGCAACTTGTGCATTGCAGTCTCCTATTATTAGCTTTATATCATATTTGGGTAGATTGTGTAAGATATTTTTTATCTGTTCGTAAAAATCACATTTTATCTCTATATCCTTTCCTTCTGACGGCGCGTGTATGTTTATTATAGTTATTTTGCGGTATTTTCCTCGTAAACGTAACCAACACATTCTTTCTGAAACAGCTTTGAATTCAACCACTACTTCCCCAAATTCTTTGCTCAGTAGAAATCCAATTCCTCCACCTTTAAATAGTATGTAATCTTCTACTTTTGTGATATCATTCCCTTTCAGTTTTGTCTCTTGTAGAGCGAAAATACTTATTTTATACTTCTTCATAATCGCCACTAAGTTTTTTTGTCCTCCTTCTTAGTAAATATTTCTACCTTTCCAGGTAGCAACATTTATAATCTTTCCTAGTATAGCGTGTTTCTTTATTATTTTTAGATCTTTCCCGTTATTCGTTAATCCAGGTCTTGCCAGCATCGTTTCGTATTTGTGGGCTGGTATCTTAAAATCTATCCGTTTTTTGGCGTGCTACTTTTTTGTCGAGTTCCAGTTCTGTCATTCCAGACCAAAATCTCGTGTCCATCCTTAATTTTCAATAGCCTACTTTCCCTTGCCTTCGTTTTTGTCTTTTACTCCTGGCATAGTCTCTAATTATTTTTTGAACCCTCCTCTCCTTTGTCGTTAGATCATTATCAATGTAGACAGTTTTAGCTTGTGCTTGTTTTTCATAATCTTAATTTTATCCTCCCATTTTTCCATTTTGACAATAGTCATTTGCTTATCTTTATTTATATTTACGAGATTTACTGAGGTGATTTGGACATTTACACCTATTAAGCCAATATTCCACCAAGCACAGCGCCGTACACTGCATCGACGTATACGGCGCTACGTTTTATGATGTACGGTAGAATACCACAGTTGGTCATTCCACTGCATACAGCAAAAATTGCATTGCTGCAGTTATTAAAATATTCAATGCATATTTCGTTCTTTCTATAAAGGTGCCATTATCAAAAGTTGCTAGAGGGACTTTCTTTTTATTGCTACTAAAAAGAAGAAGAAAACGGCGTGCAAAATACTGGGTGCACCCACTTAGTCATTGTCAAGAACTGAAGTTATATCCTGAATAGTATTTTATTTGTTCATCATTTGTAAACATCAATTTATCAAGTCAGCCTATTGCCATTGAAAGTCAATCTTAAGTTAGCTACTAGTTATAGTATTTTATTTGTTCCTCACTTGTAATAGCTATTAACATATCTACGAATGTTATGAGTATCATAACTGCCGCAGATGTTGTATTGAAATTCGAGCTCGCAGAGCGAGGATTTTAAAACATCTAAGGCTGTTATGATTCATAACATCCGTGATTTGTTCAATAGTTTATCGGTTGCCATGTAGGGTAATGGTTGCCATGTACGGTAATGGACTATTACCATACAGATCAGTTATGATTTAGTTACCAACTTACTTTTGTATATGTAAAATACTATAACATTACTAGCTTGGAAAGAGGGCTTTTACTGGCCGACAGAAGGATATGACTGGCGAGTCAGTCACCTTCTGGAGCCAGTAAAACCCGTTACCTTGCGTGTATCGTTGAATATTTTATTTGTTCTTCACTTGTAAATAACTAGAAACTTACTATTTATTCACAATGTCAAACTGACAAGCAACTAAATTCATTAATATGACACATACTAAAGAAGACAACTCTGGCTTTGCACGCTGTTATTTATCTATCAGCACGGGTGTAAAATTTTACAGGCTAGCCAGTTAAGAGACATTTTCAAGCTGAATACAGTGACTTGATAAATTGATGTTTACAAGTGAGGAACAAATAAAGAAAATTGCAAGTTAGAGACGACCGTACCTTGTAAAAATAATAAACAGTAAAATAAACGATAAACGCCGTTGTCAGAGTAATGATTTCAAAGGGAACGAGACATTTTTGAAAATATAATAATTGTTATGAAAGAAGGGGAAAACTTTATTTCATTTACACCCAGTCTTATAAAGACTACTAATCTGACGTTAACTTTAATTCGCTGTTAAATTAAACAAAAGCGCATCAAAATTTGTTTACTAATGAATAAAATGCCACACGCACTAACGCTCTGATGCGCTTTTGTATGTTTTAACAGCGAATTAAAGTTAACGTCAGATTAGTGGCCTTTATAAGACCGGCTGTAAGAGTTTTTGGTTTATTTACAAATGAAAAACAAATAATAGTGGTTTATCATATTTCATTTGGAAATGTACTACATTTCTTCATTCAAAATCGATAATAAATGTAGTATTTTTATCATTAGCAACACTTTTATCCCTAGCAATGGCGATTCGTTTTACATTTGGCAATACTGAAGTGTGATGTTGGTGACACTGTAAGTCTAGGTCAAATTTGAAGTTAGCAGGTTAGGTTTTGCGTCAGTTTTGACACAAATTGACGCAAAACCTAACCTGCTAACCTCGAATTTAACATAGACTTACATTGTCACCAACATCACACTTCAGTACTGCCAAACGCAGAACATCAACTGGAGCTGCTTATTGTGCTTTAGTACATAGGAATGAGTTATGCTCATCTTGGTTATGTTTTGACAGTTATGCCCGTATTCATAGCCGTTTAAGTACTCGCAAACGCTCGTACTCAAACACAGCATTCTTGTTCAGAAAAACATCACTTTTCTCAACTTGTAGAATAATATATAGTCGCGTCAATAAAGCCTTTTTCTCGGAAATCCTCAGAAATAGTTCCGATTTTCATTTTTGTTTAAATTTTGTTTCTTTAAAAATATTATTTGAAATCAGAAAACTTTTGGAGCGAGGACGAAATAATTTATATTGTTTAAACAATATGTATGATATGTTTTCATATTACTATTGAAAATAATTGTTATACAGTGTGTCCCAAAGTTTTATACAAATGGAGAAAAAGTTTCTTACATTTCACAAAAAAAAAATTCTTGATAAAAACTCTGCATGACTTGTAGATCCATAATCAAGTACAAAATTTTTAAAACATTGGCTGATATACAGGGAAAATCAAAATTATGATTTGGAATGAGAATAAAATACGTTCTAACTGTAGTGTAGAGCAAAATGTTCATTGAAATTGTTATTAAGTAGCAAAAATTATTATTAGATTAGTGATTTTCCCAGATAAAAAGACCTTGTTAGTTATATTATATTTTTTTCATTCTTTTCATAGATTCTCGAGCTGGTTTTCTAAATTGCTGATCTTATCTTTCAGATCTTCATTTTCTTTTCTTAGCTCCCTCACTTTGTCTCTATATTCCTGTTGTTCTTTCCTCATTAGCTTCATTTCACCCATCACCTGTTTCATCATATCCTTAAGTAATTCCATATCCGTTGTTCTTTGACCTTGATTCCTTCTCGTGCATTTTATGTTTAATCTTTGTGCAGATTATAACTACGCAAATAGTTTTTTTTTAGTTTATAATATTTAAAAATTCAGGATTTAAAGTAAATTGGCGGTATTTTTGCTTTCTTCTTAAATAATTTTCCATTACATATTTTCTTCAAATGTTGTACAAAAGTTATAATAGTAATAACAGTAGCCTATAAATCATCCCTCTTGCGGGCAAAGGCCTCTCCCAGCAAAGCCCATAGTTTTCTGTCTTTAGCCTTGGTCTTCCACTGCGCTCCTGCTTCATTTTCTATTTCGTCCATCCATCTTTTCTTTGGGCGTCCCCTTTTGCGCTTGGTTAAAACTGGTACTCAATTGGCCACCTTAACTATTCACCGCCCCTTTGCTCTCACAACATGTCCTGTCCAATTCCACTTTAGTTTTTTGCAACACTGAACTATGTCTTTAGTACCGATACGGTTTCTTAAGAGTTTTTATGCTTACGCGATCTTTTAATTTCACTTTCAATATTATTCTGTGTAACATTTAGTTTATCAGTGAAGGTTTTTGTAAGAGACCAGGTCTGTGCACCATAGGTTCTGGCCGGAATCACACATTTATTGAAGATTTTTTTTCTTTTCACATTTAAAGTATAATTGCCGAGAAATATCTTTTTGAGTGACCAGAATTTTTTCCATCCTAAGTTTATTCTTCTTTGTCATTTCTTTCTCCTGTTTTCTTTCGAATGAAATAAGTTGTCCCAGATAGATTGTTTCTTGTACACAGTCAATTTTATTTCCACTTAGTTGGAGTTGGATTTCATTTTGATTCGATAATATATTTGTTTTCTTGTGGTTAATTGTTAGTCCTGCTTTCTTACTGGCTTTTCTCAGTTGTTCTAGTCTTTTTTCCATATCTTTGCTGTCATTTGCGAATAAAACCACATCATCAGCAAAACGAAGATGGGATAGCCACTTTCCGTTTATGTTTATCCCTTTTTCTTTCCACGACAACTCTCTAAAAACTTCTTCTAAAACGGCGTTGAATAATGCTGGTGATAAAGGTCGCCTTGCCTAACTCCTTTATTAATTGTAAAATCTACACCAGGTTTTTCCATTTTTATGTGTCCTCGCATGTTTTGATAGATGTTTCTTAT
Source organism: Agriotes lineatus (assembly GCA_940337035.1). NCBI lineage: Eukaryota > Metazoa > Arthropoda > Insecta > Coleoptera > Elateridae > Agriotes > Agriotes lineatus. Next base: position 22,708,624 of record OW679198.1, on the reverse strand, counting down.
TATCCTTATATATTTTTCCTGCACCCCTTGCTTTTCTAGTGTTTTCCATATGTATTGGTGAACTACTTTAGAGTACCTAGTCTATGAAAGCTATTATTAGAGGTAAGTTATATTCGTCGTGTTTTTCAATTATTTGGTTGATGGTAAAGATTTGGTCTATCGTGGAATAAGATGGTCTGAAGCCGGATTGTTCTGGTGGTTGGTTTTCTTCTAGAGTGCCTTGAATTCTCGAGAGTATTATGCTTACAAAAACCTTGTATATATTTGAAATTAAACTTATTGGTCTGTAGTTTTCAATTTTTTCTGTCTCCTTTTTTGTGTAGTAGTATAATTTCTGATTTCGTCCATTGTTGGGGTATTTGTTGTGTCTCTATTACTTTGTTGAATATTAGTTGTAGTTGTTCTATAATTTGCTCTGTTCCATGCTTCAACATTTCATTAGTAATTTTGTCTATTCCCGGTGTTTTCTCATTTTTAAATTTTCTAAGCATTTTTCTTATCTCGAGCTTCTGGATTAAGAGAATGTCTTCGGTATATATTTCAGCCCTGTCTTTAATTTCTTGTACTTCTGGCATATCTGTGGAGTAGAGTTCTCGATAGTATTCTGTTGTTATCTGTAATATCTCATCTCTGTTGTGAATTATCTTATTGTTCTTTGGATCTCTTAATTTAGGTATCAATTTTTTGCCACTGGACAAACGTTTGTTTATTTTTTTTGTGGATCCGGAGTCTTGTAGAATTTCAAGAATAATACTGTGTTCTTGTCTAATTGCTCTCTTTGTTAGTTTATTCGCAGTACTCTATTTTTTCTATTAACACCTGCTGTTCTATTCTTTTTTAGGTCTTCCATTTTTTCATCGTGGTTTTTGTTTCTTCTGTTAGTTTATTTGCTAGCGATTTTTGTTTTATTTTGTTTATTTTATTTGCTGCTTCTATAATTCCTTTTTCCAACATGTTATATGCTTCTTGTTGCATTTTTGATTGGAGGTCTCCTACTGTGAGAGCTGTTTTGCACAAGGCTTTTCTGAATTCCTTCATGTTCTCTGTGGTCATCCTTACAGAGCCCTTGTTCTTAAATTTGTTTGCTCTGTTACTGTTTTTGGGAATTTTTATTATGATTCTGACTAATCTGTGATCTGTATCGAACTGGAAATTGCTTACTACTTCGGTGTTTATGATGTTTTCCTTTCTATTTAGTAGTATAAAATCTATTTCATTCTTATACTTTGTATTGGGGGATATCCATGTCCATTTTTTCCTCTTCTTCTTTTGAATAATGTATTTGATATTGTTAAGTTGTGCCTGATAGCGAAATCTATTACTTTCTGGCGTTTCTTTCGCCATATCTGTGTTTTCCTGTTATTGCCTCTTCTCCTGCTTCCAAGCTGCCGATTTTACCATTGAAGTTGCCCATTACCACACTGTATTTTGCTTTTTGTTTATATTCTAGAACTACTTCATCTACTGAATCATAGAAGGCATTTTTTTCTTCTTTTTCTGCTGCTTCAGTGGGTATATACACTTGTATGATTGCAATGTTATCTGATTGGTTTGCTCTTAGTAATAGAACTGCTAGTCTTCCTGAGTATCCTTTAAATTCTTTAATATTATTTGCTTGCCCTCCTATTTCTCCATAATTGTAGTAAATCATTCAGTTTCTTTTCTCTTCTATTTTCTCGCCTTTTCTTCTCGTTTCGGCTAATCCTACTACGAGGGTTGCTACGTATGTATTGAGAATTGGCAACACTGGTGTTGCTAGGTGCGATTCGCCTGCGCCATCGTAAAATTTGATATTTTTGACAATATACGTACTCAGAACGTTGTTATACAGACGCTATTTGTATTGTTATCACTGACTTCAAAAGTTTATCTCGGCCAAAAAATGGATTTGAATCGTGAACATTTTCGTGCGATGTTTTTTTACGATTTTCGACGTGGATTATCTCAACAACAGTGTGCCGATCAACTTATTTCGACTTTTGGTGATGAAGCACCATCCAAGGCCACAATATATCGATGGTTTAGTGAATTCAATCGTGGACGTACTTCGCTGGCAGACGAAGTTAAAGAAGGTCGTCCAAAATCGGTCGTTGTGCCAGAAAACATTGATGCTGTGTGCGAACTGATAATGCAAGATCGTTATGTGACCTATCGTGAGATTGAGGCATCCCTGGGCATTAGTATGACAAACATACATAAGATATTGCATGAACATTTAGCTGTCAAAAAGATTTGTTCGTGATGGATTTCGCACAATTTAACAATCGATAAAAAAAAGAGTCCTGTGAATTGGTGCAAGAAAATGATGAAAAAATACAACCGCGGTGCATCAAATGCAGTGTATAACATATACACAGGTGATGAATCTTAGATTTATTGTTATGAACCCGAAACTAAACAGCAGTCAACTGTATGAGTCTTCTAAGATGAGCAAAATCCAACAAAAGTTGTTCGTGTCGCAGCACTTTGAAACAAATGGTGGCCTGTTTCTTCGGTATAAATGGTCATGTGGCAGCCGGGCCTTTAGAGCAACGTAGAACGGTCAATTCTGAATGGTACACAACCATTTGTTCGCCAGAAATCGTCAGTGAAATAAGGAAAACGAAGCGCCGACGAAGGATCATTTTCCATCACGACAATGCGAGCTCACACACATCGGCTCAAACAACCGGTTATTTGAGCACTCAAAACGTCAAATTGATGGGTCATCCGCCATACAGCCTTGCTTTGGCACCCAATGATTTCTATTTGTTCCCTCAAGTGAAAAAAAACTACGTGGACAACGCTTTTCGACGCCACAAGAAGTTGTTAATTCATTCAAAAACCATGTTTTGGGGATACCTACTTCGGAGTGCAAAAACTGCTATACCAATTCGTGTAATCGAATGGAAAAATGTGTAAATCTTAAAGAAGAGTATTTTGAAAAACAATAAAGAAGTTTCTACACCCCAATCATTGTTTTTGTTATTCATTCTCAATACATAAATAGCAACCCTCGTATATCCCATTTTATTGTGTTCAATGCATTTTCCAATTCTACTATTTTTTCTTCCTTTAACAGAGTTCTCACGTTTATACATGCGGTTGAGTTTACCTAAAAAGGTGCTGGGAGGAATTTGGTCTAATACTCCCTTAGTGACCAGCTTGCTAGGGAGTTCTTGTTTTTGTTTGTTATTTGTTAACTCACTGGCGAGGGTAAAGCGTGTGTCTTTAGTGGACTGTTTTGAATTCTCCTTATTAGACTTTACAGTTATATGTTGGGTTTTGGTTCGGGTTTCGTGTTTAAGTTTTTTGCTGAAGTTTTCTTGTTTTCTGTGATTGGAGATAATATGCTTTGGGTCCATATTTTTATAATCTTCCGTTTGTCTTCTTCTGTATTTGGTTTTTTAGGGTGTTTTTTGTTTTCTTCATTAGGTGAACGTTCACTACATGTTCTTTTTTTCACATTTATTACCTCTGCCATTTCAGTTTCTACTTCTTTCGGAGGGTCTGTTTTGGTTTTTCGAGGTCGTCGATCGTGTATTCATCTCCGTTGATTACCAGCCTGTTATTTACAATTTTTGCTCTATGGCCTTTATCTTTAGCTTGTTTAAGGTGCCTAATTAAAATTTTTCTATGCTTTAATTCTTCTTGGAATAATCATTACTTAACCAGATATTAGTGCCTTTTAGATTCCTGGCGTTTGCCATAATTTCGGTTTTCATTGCCCTTGTTGTTAATGCAGTTAGTACTGGTCTGTTCTAGTTTTCTTTATATTGCCCTAATCTTTGGAAGTAATCCAATATCAAGTCTAAATCTAGGTTGCTTTGTATTCTTTTGAAAACTGCTCCTATTTTCAGTTTTAGTTCCTCAAACGTTTCGTCTTTGTTATCCGATACTCCCTTGCATACTATGTTTTTTCTCTATCTTATCTTTAGTTCTTGTTCATTTACTCTTCCTTTTAAATTTGTGTTCTCCTCGTCGAGCACTTTTATATCTTGTTGCGTTACATCCAGTTTATTTTCGATGTCTCTACAAGGGTTACTTGCATTAAATTCCTATCTTTAGTTGTAGAAAATTAAATGCACAAATACCATCGTACACATTTTTTTTCCTCCTGTTTGTCTGTAGATATTGTATTGCTGTTGCTCTGCTTTACCTATATACATAAACTAGTAGATTTTTCTGCTTCTATATTAAGGATACGATATTATATCTGTTACGCCTTTTATTTGTCACTGTGGTTACTATTACTGATTAGTATAAATGTTATTAATGTTAGACTTGGGTTTCTTTAGTTAAAGTTAATTGATATTGATAAATGATAATAAATTAGTGTATATCTGTTATGCTTTTTGTTCGTCACTGTTGTTACTATTTAGAATAGAGTTTTTGCCATTCTAAAATCATTCTTTTATGTGCAATTATTAGCAATAATTTAATGTTGCACTTGGGTTACTTTAGTTGATGTTGCTAATTCATAATAAAGTTTAAATACATGTATATAATCCATTTAGGAAACTCCCGTGTCATTAACAGTGTCAGTGCAAAATTTTGAGTGAACATGACAACGATAAGTACTAAGTACCTACTATTTCAGCTGATTGTGTCAATAGTCAATAGCGTCAAACTTGTAAGCGAGGTTACGACAGGGAGGTTTGTTATTTTACTAAATTTAAATATGAATTGTAGTTTTACTGAAACAAAGTAAAAACATAATTTATTAATAACTTTAGTAAGTAATTTTGTATTATATACGCAACTAAATTAATCAAAATGTACTTCAGTAATTCAAATGTTAAAAATGAAGCCAACATAAAATGCAAAAATTACTAACACCCTACTAGTGATTTTCATATTAACCAACTGATAGTAAATTTTACGTCACAGGAGTTTCTTAATGGATTATATATCTATTTAAAAAAATATATGAATAATTAATTAAGTTTTATTTATAAATAACATTATTTTCTATTTTGTAACAATTACAATTTTTGTCTTTTAGATCAAGCATTTCATTCTGAAAATACTCGTACATTTCCAACTTCCTTTTTATTAACTGCACTTCGTCAGCTAATAAATGTTTTATTTCTAACAAAAATTCTGTTTGTTTATGTGTGTCTATGTTTGTTTGATGTAATGCTTGTAATGCCTTTTATTTTGTGCCAAGTTTTCGCTTTTTTGTTTTTGTGTGTGTTCGAGCATGAATGTTTGATGGAGTATTTGTTGTGGTGTTGGTGGCTATTTGTGTATCGGTGATTGAGACAGAATCAGTAATTTGAATATCTGCATCAACGTAAATGTAGTCTGAATCGTTTTGTGTGTTTGTGCTATTGAATAATGAAGTGGAAGGTTGTGGTTCGCTGTGTAATACTGGTTTTGGACTGGTGTGGACGTGTGGTGGCAAAATGAAGAATGCTGGAGGATCTTCTTAGGGAATACTGGGTCGGGATGGTAAATTCATGGAAACTAGAAAAGGTAAAAAAAAAAAAATTGGAAATTGCTGATAATGAATTTTTGTACATGCTAGGACGAAGTTTGTCAATGCCTCCTTTAATGCCACTTGTACTATCTTCTATAAATGACAAAACTAATTCTTCCGTTTGGGTAAGATCAGCTTCATCAACTTGCCCTCCTCCAGTTTTTTTCACTTTTCGTTTAAGAGCATTTGCTTTCTGCTTAATTCTACTTTTTAAATCTTTTAATATTTTTTTCAATCTGAAAATTTTACTTGAATTTATTGAATTGATATTTCTATTATTTTGCAGTCAACATGTACAGAGAGATCAATAAAAAAGCCAATTAGGGCAGGCTGTGATATGTGTTATACGTTTGGCAGTACTGAAGTGTATTGTCAGTCTATGTCAAATTCGAGATTTGCTGGTTAAGTTTTACGTCAGTCTGTGTCAAACAACAAACAAAACCTAACCTACTAATCTCGAATTTGACATAGACTGACAATACACTTCAGTACTGCCAAACGTATAACACATATCACAGCCTGCCCTAATTGGTTTTTTTATTGATCTGTCTCTATATAAATCACTGATTTTCTGCATACTTATTTAAAAATTACTTCCATTATACTAGGTACCTACTTCTCCTAGGGTTCTTCTAACGAGAGAAACCGAATTTATCACCTGCAATACCGTTACCCAAGCCCGGTCCCTGTGAAATTGGGTGTAATTAAAGCCCTTTAATGGTCCAAACAAGAATTTACGTCTCTTTTCTATCCCTCATACCATAAAATTTTTAGCGTGCGGTTTCTCATTTTTCTGTGTAATTCTTAAATAATGACAACAAAATTAAGTGACGTATTTAAATAATATACCGATACATTTTACTTACGTATTCATTTTAGTTATAAAATATTAATTTAACTTTTTAATTCAACTAAAATTGACGTTTGCCGCTTCGTGCCGCTTGTTGTCTGATATTAGCAACTGTCACAACTTTGGCACGGCACTTGCGATTTGAATGCGCCGGTAATTACAATGCAAAAACAAATTGGTCGCAAAGGGCGCGCAAAATGACGTGTCGCAAGTCTATCACAGCGCAACTTTGCATCGGTGAATTAGATTCGGGCCCTCAGTCTCCTCTTAGAAATATTATCAAGATAAACAATCTGATTGAAACAGAATGTTTCACATCGGCACAATTAAAAAAATTCAATACTGAGTTGCTACTTGCAAATAAAACGAGGTTTCCCCGAAACATTCGACTTAATCGAGTTCTGTTGCTAGCGGTTTGCAATTTTCAGTTCAAGATATCAAGAAATTCGAGCGAGTAATCAATACCAATTTTTAAACCCTAGACGCTATTGATAACGTATTTCATTCAACTTATCGAAATAAAACTTACGGAAGTTTGACTGTAATTCTAAAAAAATATTGTAAAAAGCCGCATGAAATACACAAAAAAACTGAACTACAATCATCGCTGGTAAGATCAAATCGAAGATCCTATGTTCCGTTTGCAGATAATGGAATCTATACACTATTAATTAAGATCGAAAGAAAGTCGTTAACGATAAAAAACTACACTGTTTTTATCTCAAAATGTAACATACAAAGAATGCTTCAATTTCGTATTGCCACTGTTATTTGTTATGGACAAGGTCTAGACATGTGGAATACGAGGTTCGCTAAACACTGACTATTATGGTCGGTCATATGACCAAAGTCCTACTGAAATTTTGCCGAGACTAGGAAGTTCCAACTTTTTACATTCTACACACCGTAGTAAAACCACTGCTAAATTATTCTAAATAATCTTATATTCAGCTCCATAAAAATAAATATCATCAAATGGTGACAATCACTTTAGGGTTGTTTTAAAAATTACTTCTGTTTAACTCTTCAACATACGATAATAAAAATATCGAATATGTGGTTGTCGGTTTTACTAACTAAACTCAGCTACTAAAACCACTTTCGGGTTACACTTTATTGAAGTTATTCATTAATTCCTTAACCTCTAACCTTTCAGTCGAGGTCTTAAAATACAAGAAAACTGAACTTACTTGTAAAGGCAGCTGTTGTAACGTTGTTTGTACCTGTTGAGGTACGTGTGCCTGCTGCTGTATCTGTGTAGTTTGCTGTACTTGTGCTGGCTGCCGAGCTTGCTGTTGTGCCACAATGTTTCTCTGTTGTACCAATTGAGGTTGTGCTTGTTGATTTGGTGTTCTTTGCTAAATACACAATTATTCGTTACTTACACAACTACAATTGCCTACATTACTTACCTGCAAAACCTGTCTAACAGGAGATTGCGTCTGCACTTGCCGAGTCTGCTGTTGGATTTGCTGTATCTGCCGAACAGGCATAACAGTTTTCTGCGGCACGGTTAGCTGGTTCCTTATCGGAGTCTGAAGTTGGTGGTTGAGAACAATAGGTTGGGGTGACTGAATCTGTTGCTCGACTTGAACCTGTCTGTCGCCATCAACTTCTTCCATGTAATACACTTGCTGCTGGGGTCGATCCTGATATTCCACTGTATTATCCTGTAGCACATATTGGGGATTTTGGTAGGTAACTGCTGATTGGTCCACTATTACATGTCCCTGATTTTCAATTACCATTAATTGATCTGAGGAAACTAATATCTACAAACATAAATTATACCTGTTAGCTAGACATATTGGTTGTGAATGAATGCTAGGTATGAAAGTAGATTTGAACTTACACCTCTAGTATCTTAGAATATACCAAAAAAACTGACAACACTAAAAGCAAAAAACAAAGCATATCAGCATTTTCAGGATACATTTTTATACAATCCAGTGTATCTCAACTAAAATGGTTTCAGCAACATTCATATTATAGCTAGCACATCACTGGTATAATAAAAGAATAACTATGAAAAATTACAATCTTTTAACAGGACAGGTCTTTTTCAGAAATCATTGCGTTATATATTTCAAACATAAATTACAAAATTAAAAATAGAAAATAATGTAGCATCTAAACAACGCATTTATTTAGCACTTAGAGAGCAAAAACAATAATATACAGTGTGCCTCAAATAAAAATGTATAGCATGGGGATCTCTTAATATAGAAATATAGAATTGATTAAATTAGAGAAAATATGTGACACCTTGAGGGCTACCCATGTGTATAATCAACTTTTTTTTATTACAAAGAATTTTTTTAAATTTCAAAACCACACAAAATTTGAAAAGTTTAATTGTGCAGCACCGCATTTTTATCTCTTACCGTTTACAAGATCTCGATGTTATGCATAATTATTTTGGACACATTGTATACAGGGTGTACCAAAACTATAGAATATGCTCTAGATCTCAGTAAATATCACTTTTTTTTTAAAAATATTTCAAATAGAAGTTGTTCAGTGTTTAGTTTTCCATCGCAGGCCCGTATTTAATTATAATTGTTTTGGAAAACAATGAATGATCCATATGCTGTTCATTAGATAATTTTTTTTCTCAATGATTCAAAACTTTAGTATACTTCCTATAGTAAACTTAAAAAACGTGCAATAAAAGTTCTGTAAGATTATTTTATTAGTCAATAATAATCTAGACACCTCAATAAATTTACAAGTTGATAAACAAATTGTAAACGTCTTCCTGTATTTTCCTTCTTACTCCATATCGCAGCATCATTCAAATTTCAATACAATATTTTTCAGATAATAAGGCATTCCAAGTTTTCGTAATCTAAACGCTTATTCTCCCAACTAAATTGAAATTTCCTAAATTAAATGAGCAACTTTTCGCTTTAAGTTCAGTTAATTATCGACATTTTTAAGGCACAGGCCGTTGTCTGGCAAAATAGGAACGACCACAGGTGTCTAGTTTACTGACTTCCGAGTACTTTCTCTAAAAAAATCAACGTAGTAACTGTACGAAAGTTTTACACTACTGAAAAGAAAACTTCATCTAATGAACAAAATACGATAAGTTGTCATTTAAAAAATTAAAAGAGTGTTATAGTCGTTTTGGAACTACTAGATTTTAAAATATAGGATACTTTCTTGTGCTTGGGTTGTCATTGCTGGAATCTAGTTATAAATAGATATCCTGTATATAGTTGACTAAAAGTTGGGCAAACAGCCCGATTTGACATACATTTTTGATCCAAATTAGATATTTGACATATGTCAAACAAAGAGGTTATGGGAACCAGCCTTCCTAAGTTGCCTGATGGCAGAGTTTTCAGAGTATTGATCATTCTTACACCCGTATACATAGTCGTTAGCCAGCGGCTCACCGGAATTTCGTTATGAATAGTATGTTGGTGGCACTGTACGTCTATGTCAAATTCGAGGTTATCAGGTTAGGTTTTCCATCAGTTTTGACAGAAACCTCGAATTTGATCGTGTCATATTATCTATATAGTACTGGAATTACAAGGTGTCTTAAAATGAATTACATCTAGTATGCTTTGAATTTCCCATAATACAATCTAAAATTTTACTTGAAATTGGCAAGACTGTAAGTCTATGTCAAATTCAAAGTTAGCAGGTTATGTTTTGCGTCAGTTTGTGTCAAAACTAAAGCAAAACCTAACCTGCTAATCTGTAGAACTATGTAAGCGCCAGTTACAACTACGTAAGCGCCAGTTACATATCTTATGTCAAACTAAATTATACCTAGTATTAACAAATTTATATTTCAGAATAACACAAACAGACCTTTGTGGTAAATGTTTACAAAACATCAATATTATGCCAGGAAGAACTTAACAAATTAATGCAAAACCAACAACCAACTGAGAATTTGCACATTTTTCAACATTGTGTGGTGTCTGTTTATTAAAGCTGAAACGGTCAATTTGATCATTTCAAATCCGAATCTTCATCAGAATCAGACGACTCTGGTAACGAACCACAGGACAAACGTCAAGCACATAATGTTTTCCCATATACAGGGTGTCTCGCGAAGTTCTCCCGGCACTTAAGGAGCATGTTCTTGAGATCATTTCAAGCAAAACAGTTCATATGAACTACCTATTCTCAGTATTTATTGAGCTATACACATTTCAAACTAAATTAATCTCAAATACTGTTTATTTCTATGACATCAAAAATAACAAAATAAATGACTGCAGACTAATAACTTAAAAGAACGTAGTCATAGATGTTCAAAAATACCACCTCCTACTTCAATGCATTTAGCCGCACGCCTGTGAATACCACACGCTCCATTCATAACCTTAGCATGGCTGTCTTTTATTTGTGCTGCAGCTTTCAAAATTCGCTAGATTAAAGCCTTGCATGTTTCTACTTTCTCTTCGTACACCAACTCCTTCATCCAGCCCCATATATTGTAATCTACGGATTTAGATCTGGAGATCTGGCCGGCCAATTGTGTGGCCCACCTCGACCAATCCAATACTGAGAATAGCACACATGTTTTTGCTTGAAATGATCTCAAGAACATACTCCTGAAGTGCCGGGAGAACTTCGCGAGACACCCTGTATATCACCCAATCACTTCTGATAAGAAATTCACAGTACTTAATGCAGTTTTTACACACAGTTGCTCAAGACTTCCTCCCAAATCTTTGACTTTCCCTTTTGAATTAGGGACTGACATTATTAACTTATTATTTTTTTACAGAATGCTCATATAAGTTCATTGGGGTTATAAATACAATGGTAGAGAGGAAACCTTAGAAAATTGCTATTGTTTTGCTTTAGAAACTCGTCAATTTTATATTGTTGGGCGAAACAATTTATGTTGGTTTTAACTAGTTTAATTTTTTTGTTAAGCGTTTTCATTAAAATTAATTTTGTTTTTCTACACCCAGGCCTGGAGTTTTTTTTATTTGAAATAGTACTTGGTCTCTTCTCTAACAACACTGAGTGATAAGGAGCATTATCGATAACAATACTATATTTTTACCCCAATGCTAGTTATTTCAATGTTCAATTTTTGAGTCTAAAAAAAGGTCACACCCCGGTAGGAAGCCTGTATGAAGCACTGTGATTTTCTTACCTTCTGATTTCATACTCTTATTATTAGCACACCTATCATCATCTTTCAACCACATTCGTATCATGCTTCCTTTCTGGTATATCCAGGTTTCATCTAGGTAAATAAAAATCACTTCTTCCTCGCCATCAGCATATTCCTAATATTTTTTTAAGAATTTGAGTTGGCTTGCCAATAGAAATTTTGAAGCAACCATGTATTTTGTAGAATTTCTTTTTTATATTTGTATCCCATCGGTTTCAATTGTTTGTCAAGTTTTGTGTCGCCCCCTGTGTATTTCAAATTTTGGTTGGGATTTTAGAAATTTATTATCCAAGTACTTATCTTTTGGCTCTGTTGAATGTTGTTCTACAGTCTGAGCATTAGATTTTAAATATTTATAAACAGTACTAATCAAAAACTAAAAATTGGTTAAGAGTACTAACAATAATACAGTGTGTTATACGCTCAATTATCTACAGAAAATAATTTCCCAACTTTTTTAATTATTTCGAAATTACTTGTGCCTTTCCACACCTTTTTAAATTCTTCAAATGCAAGATGAAAACAACATTTAAAATTACAAATTAATGTGCTGCCAATATAAATCTAATGTCCCGCCTAGTTCCAAAACAATTATATTTCCTGCGTTTCTATTTTTCAAAAAACCAATAATTACATATTGTCTTATGATGAAAAACTACATGCTGCACAACTTTTATTTGTACCGACATAGTGTGTAGTGATAAAAAATTATTCTAGCAGTTTGCTATTCTGTCACTTTATTATTTTAATTTACTTTTCTTTAACTTTAACACATTTATTATATTGCCTATTATTTCAATTAAATAAAGACTGATTATTATTATTATTAAAAATCTTCTTCTGCTACTTTATCAACAAGACTGAGTTAGTTGTTAGCTATTTGGCATATAACTATCGTTATTGTTATTATTATTATGATTTATATCCCTTGTTATTGTTATTATTTACCTGCTGTCCTTGAAATTGCTGCTGCTGATCTTCAGGGTTGATAACGTACTGCACGGTTTGATTTTCGATAATATTGGGGTAATACTGCCTCAATTCCTCTACTGTATTTTTCTCGCCTTGACTCAATACTTGATAATATTGAGCCATATCTTACACAGTTACACTTTTTTAATTAGGTTCATACTTTGCCCACTAAAATTGAAAAATTGGCATGAAGAACCATGTTTTGAAAATTTCTCGTTTACAAAATATTTTATTTCTTAAAAATACTAAAATGATCGAAATACAAATTTATTTTTATACAAAGGTCGAAAGTAATAATACTTTTACCAAATATGTAATATTAAAGATTATCGTTCTAAATAAAAAATGTATAATTACAAAAGCTAATAGAAAAGCTATAATCATTAGTAAAATATAAAATTGATAGATAAAACAGTTCTGAAGCCTAAAGCACAAATGATTAGAATAATTAAATAAAATCGATGTCGACCATTATTTAATCGACTAAGAACCAGCAGATAATAAAAATCTACTTTCATAATGATTTTATACGAAACTGTATACAGGGTGATTTATAATAGGTGTAAAAAAACTGTACCATCTTGTTCGGGAAGCAATTTTAAGACAAAAATGGCATATGGATAGGTCATATTCCAATTAGTGTTACCGCTTGGCCCCCAAGATCTCCCGACTTAAATCACTAAGATTTTATACATTTAAATCTATTGGAATATGATCTATGTACATATGACTTGTTTGTCTTAAAATTGCTTCCCAAACAAGATGGAAAGTTTTTTTACACCTATTATAAATCACCCTGTATATGATACACGGTATCTCGAAAACAGGTGGCACAAAATTAGCTAACTGGGAAAAGAATTTCTTTATTATTGACCCTAACTGAATCCATTTCACATTTTATATTTTTTCAAAGGTTATAAGTAATTAATGACACAAAAATAATTTTCTTTCAAATTAAACTGGCAAAATTTTAAATAACAATTAAGTTCACTACCAAAATGCCTAATATAGTTCTGATTAAAAAATCAAACTACCTTCCTATTTAAAAAGATCTAGGGCCGGTTGCAGAAAGCAATATTAAGTCTGGTGTTAGCTAATGTCGCGTCAAAGTGAACAAAATCGCATAAAATTTTGTTTACTAATGTATTAGTTCCCATAAACATTTGAGATTTGATTCGTTTTTGTTCACTTTGACGTCGCGTTAGCTAACACCAGACTTAACATTGCTTTCTGCAACCGGCCCCTAAGTTCATGTCATATCTAATCGTGCAATGTTTTTTGAAGCAAAGTAATCGTCTTTTGTCTGCATCTCTACTCATATCACAGCTGTTTCATTTTAAAGAAAATGCACCTTTTCAATTTTTTATGGTTACTTACTAAGCCTTGAAAAAATATTAAATCTGACAGTAGCTTCGACTTGAAATTGTAATAATGAAATTATTTTTCCATTTATCCAGATTTGTAGCAACTCTTGTTGTACAGTATGTCTGACAACATAGGCAATATAGGAAAATTCGTTCGTTTTTATTATGAATAGGTACTCAAAATATTGAACAAAAATAACAACAAATTCTCATTTTGTTGTTAATTGTAATTATTACTTTTAAAATAAATAAATATTTTAAATTTTAGAAATAACTTCTTTTTTTCTCCTATTTTGGTAGCTGCGAAACTAGTTTGAGATGCCTAGGTTACACAACAAACAATGGATGAAAAACAGTTATAGATGTTGCAATTTCTCATGGTCCTTGGGAAAAGTATCCCCAGTAGGTCATGTTTAGTTGTGTGAAACTAACCTGACAAAATGTCAGGTATGCAATTTTAAATGAGGTTATAATTTTTGACATTGGATAAATACACTTCCAACTAGCTAAAAATACTTGTCAAACATAAATTATACCTCATTTAAAAGTATATACTGCACTGCACTGCCAGACGCAAGCGTACAAACAACCAGCCTCTACACCGGTAGGTAAAAAAAGAGATTATAGATAATACATACATACATACTTGACATCTGCACTGTCAGTGTAAAATTTAAAAAAAAATGCCTTGACTATACCTCTAAAATAATGTGTTTTTTATTAGACTGTACAGTAATTTAATTGCTAAAATGTGAAAAATTGCAGTGGTGCCAACAAAATGTCAGTTTGACAGTGCAGATGTCAAGTAAATGGACTATACCTGATAATTTGTCCGCTCAGTTTCACACAACAAAACATCACTTACTGGGAATACTTTTCCCAAGGGCTATGAGAAATCGAGACATCTCTACATATAGCCGACAGTCACAAGTAGATAACGTAAAAAGTAAATTATTTCGCCCCTACTCAGTTGGTAGTATTAGTTGTAGATAAGACGGTGCAAGAATTTTTATTAAAGACATTTTACTAGTTCAGTTAAAATGTTTACCTCAAATTTGGATTCTAAACAAGCACTTAATTAGAAATGTCAATATATTATGTCATTATAAAACTACTGTTACAAATAACATAACATGGTACAAGCTCACGAAAATTAAGTCGTCGGTTTCAACCAGCGTCGAACTGGCAGCAGCATGGCCACCAGGAAAAAAAATTGCCCCCTATAAGACATATTTATCAACTTTTTTAATACTTCACGAAGCCAGAGCCAGGAGCTTCTATCTGACTTTTTGTTATACTTCCATGCCCTATTTACAGTAATACAATTGGCTCTCTACATTCACAATGGTTAGGGGGTGCAGGATCCCCAGCAATGTGAAAAATAGCAAATATCTCCAGGATATGATAGAAATATTTTGACATACATACATCATTGTCAAATATAAACAAGTTGAAAAGGTGAATCTAGTCAGTTTGATTCGCCTTTTTTTCTCCCCTTATAAAAATTTCACTGTGCTGCTCGCCCAAGCTTAGAAAGCACTTTTAAAGAAGAGGAATGGCGATACTGTCTATACTTTGAAATGCCAAAGTACATCCACAGCAAAATCTTTATTACATTGATATTGACAGGAACATTAAACATACGAAGTGCCAATTGAAAAAAAAACATTGTTGTTATTAACGTCTACGATTGAGTATAGTGAGTATAGTTGTGACATAATCATGGGAATGTGGATTGGAGTAAATTCAAACTTATTGCTTAAACTGAATTATACTTTTAAATCTCTTTTTCTCAAGAATTTTCCGAGTGCGTTCTAAGTTTGGGCGAGTTGTATACCTTTTACTACCTTTTACTTCTTAAAATTAAGTATAGTAATCATAATTTTTTTGAACTCCAAATTTTTGCAGCAATGTTTTCAAGTCTTCAATTTAAAAAAAAAATGTTTTCGGAATGATGTCTGTCTTTCAGTCTGTCTGTGTGCTCTCTACACCCTAGACTGTTGAACTGATCGGGCTCAAAATTTATATCTTCGCTGTTAATAATATACAATCGGAGATCCTAATAACTGTTGGTTAAAATCGGGTAACCAGAAGTGGTACTTTAGTCTTGTTTTTCCGTTTTCCAGGAAAATTGTAGAATTGTTTCATAAGAATTAAAATTCATAAAGCAAGATTATATATTGCGCAATTATCTCCAACTTTTTTGTTTAATTTTTTTTTGGCAGAATCGAAAAATTAGATTTATAGAAAAAAATGTGGAAGCCCAAAAATTTATGAAAATATTTTTAAAAAAACACTATTACATATTATATTTGTTTATAACTTTGTAAAAAGTTTTTTGTAAGACGTATAGTTAATTAGGTAACAAGTTGGTGGCAGTGTCAACAGTCGCACACGACAACGCTCCACATTTATCAACATTTACAGTAAAGTGTAAAAAAAACAAACAAAAGGTGGCAAAGAAATGAGTGGTACAATAAGATCAGTAAGCGAATGAAATTTTAAGAAGATACGTGATTCCCCCTAGCATTCAATAACGGCAGATATATTCAAAATCGATGCAGAAAGTACATTAGATATATTTCACTCACTTTTTCAAAAAATATGGTTCGAAGAGACATTTTCTACCGAATGGAAGGAAGGGATATTTATCAAATTTCATAAGAGGAAGGGAATCACCGTTTTGAACGTTATGAGTAAGGTTTTCTATCTAAATTGATTATATCCGAAACATTATTACCACTTACGATATACTATGTTTATCTGAAACTTGGCTTTCGCCGTGCGTAAGTAGCTCAGTCATCTATATTCAAGGTTATAATTTGATACGTAAAGATCGAGATGGCCGCGGTGGTGGTGTTTCAGTTTTTATAAGGAACTCTCTAAGGTATAAAACTATAAATACTAGCGATGTAATCGAACAGTTGTGGTTCTCGGTTAAAAATAAATCTAGTAAATATGTATTTGGTGTGATTTACAGACCACCATCTACAAATTATAAAACGTTTGTAGATGAACTTGAGATATCATTTACTTTGTGCACATCTGTTTCTCAGAAAATCTTTTGTTTAGGTGATATTAATATTAATATGTTATCAAAATGCAATCCATCTACTAAATATTTCATGGAATTTTTAGAATGCCTCAATTTACGTCAGCATGTTTCTGTACCAACCAGAATTGCACAAGACTCTGAATCTATTTTGGATGTTATTTTATCTACTGACCCTTCTTTGGTTGAATCTTCGGGGGTTGAAATTAATAGTGAATCCGATCATGAGCTCATTTATTGTACTATCGTTGCAGATACTCCTAAACGAATTCAAATTACTGCAGTCTACCGAGATTTCAAAAACTTGGATTTAGATGTATTTATTGATGATTTTCAAAGGTTGCCCTTGCAACAAATTTATTATACAAATGATATTAATGTTAAAGTAGATATACTAAATAATAACCTAATTAATTTATTTGATAGACATGCACCTTGGAAAACAACTAAGATTACAAAACCTTACGCCCCTTGGCTAACAGATAACATTAAGCTAATGATGAAGTTAAGAGATAAAGCTAAACTAAAATTTAAAAAATCCAAACGTAATTCCCATTGGGAATACTACAAATCGTTGAGGAATCTAACAAATGCTAGTATAGTAAATGAAAAAAAGGCATATTTTTCGCATAAGTCAAAATATTGTTCATCAAAGCAACTGTGGAAAGATCTTAAGTCTTTAAATATAAAAAACTCAACCCATTTTCAAATTCCGTCAGAGTTATCTGATCCTAATAACATTAACAATTTCTTTATAGATAGTATACCTAAATTAACTGTTGATGTAAATATAAAACAAAAGTATGCACATACTACTAATAATACCACATTTTCTTTTGTCCCAGTATCAATAGAGGAGGTGGCAAACTGCATTAGAGATATTAAAAGTAATGCGACGGGATCTGATGGCCTAAATATTAAAATGATAACATTGTGCTGTCCATTTATTCATAATTATTTAACGCATATCATTAATTGTTGTTTAACGGAGAATATTTTTCCGAACAGTTGGAAACACGCTGTTATAACTCCAATACCGAAAATTTGTAAACCAGTTGTATACTCAGACCTAAGACCAATCAGCATTTTACCTACCTTTTCAAAAATTCTTGAAAAAATTATGAGCAGCCAAATAATGAATTATCTAAATAAACATGAACTGCTTCCTGATGTACAATCGGGTTTTAGACCTTTCCACAGTTGTACCACTGCGTTGATGAATATAACAGATGACATAATTGAGGCAACGGATACTGGAAAATTAACAATTCTTGCACTCCTGGATTACAGTAAAGCGTTCGACTCCATTAATCACGAGTTATTATTTTCAATTCTCCACTCTATCGGCTTTTCTTCAAATGCGTTAGAATTATTTAAAAGTTATTTCAATGGACGGACTCAAAAAGTAAAAGTTGATGGCAACCTGTCCTTGTCACGATTAATTTCACAAGGAGTGCCTCAAGGTTCGATTTTGGGTCCGCTATTATACACGTTATATACTTCAAAATTTTATCAATTCGTCAAATTTAGTAAAATTCATATGTATGCTGACGATACGCAGGTTTATTATTCTTTTCAGCCCAAGTGTTTTGACCGGGCATTGGAGGAAATAACAATTGATTTGAATAACTTGTTTGGAATGTCAACCAAACATGCATTACAGCTGAATCCTTCTAAATCTTGTGTACTTCTTTTTGGTAGAAATTCTGATTGTGAGAGTGTAAAACCATTAATACAATTATCAATTAACGGGTCGAGCATATTGTTGAAAGACAGTGCTAAAAATTTAGGCATGGTCCTAGATAATAGTTTTAGATACAGAACTTATGTAAATAAATGTATCCAAAAAGCTTATCTGAATCTAAAGCTATTATATCCACACAGAAGGTATCTAAGTGAAGCACACAAAAAAATGTTGTGCGATGTTTTGGTACTTTCGCAATTTTCATATTGCTCAGAAATATATGCTCCATGTTTAGATTATGATTCTTCTATGCGAATACAAAGAGTTCAAAATTCTTGCTTAAGGTTTATTTATGGCATTCGAAAATTCGACCATATCTCACATAAATTAGTAGAAGCCAATTGGCTAAATATGGAGAACAGGCGTTTATTACACACAGCTTCCTTATATCACAAAATAATAATTTACAAAAAGCCGCCATACCTATATAACAAAATAGAATTTCGAACTGATGTGCATAATCTAAATTTAAGATTCAAGGGTCTAATTACACCTCCGCAGCACAAATCTTCTCTCTTTGAACGATCGTTTCGGTATAATATTAGCAAAGTTTACAATAATTTACCAAATTTTTTGAAAAATACATCTTGTACAGCTTTCCGAAAACATTATCTCAAATATCTTTTATCGGAATAGCCTTAAGTGTGCCAAGACAAGTTTCTAATTAATGGCAGTTAGTTTCTTGTGTTCATATGAATCTGCTACCATCAGGTTAATTTTTGAATTTAATTTAAGTCATTTATTGCTTTTATTTAGGGTTTAGGAATTACATTTTAAATTATATTTTCAATATCCTCAAGGTCCAGTTGAAAAACGGTATATCTGAACTGCGCCTTGTGATTTTCGATGTAAACTGTGTAATTAATTTTAAGTTTGATTTATGTTTATTGTAATATGTTTTATACATCGAAAATAAAGCCATTATTATTATTATTATTATTATTATTATTATATTAAACAGAATTAACATAACGCTTAATAATAAATTACGAAATGAACAAAGTGGTTTCACAGCTGGTTACTCATGTGTAGACAACATCAATACCATTAGAATAATAATAGAACAGCCGCTGCAACTGCTCTTTATAGATTATCAAAGAGCATTTGATTACATATATATAGTATGAGCAAAAAGTAACTCGATCAAAGATGCCTTTGGAATTTTAAAGTCATGTGTATTATAACACCAGTAAATTAGAAGCTGTCATTTGACATTTATATATTATAGGTGCGTTTGTTAAGTACATCGCAGAGCAGAGCCTGAGCAGATTGAGTTTTAGTCACGTGACAAGCAAGCATCGAGTATCGGAAAGTATTTACCGAACGCTCAACTGTCACCTGTCACGAAATGTGTAAATGTCAAATTAAAACATAAATTTCATTGATTCATTAATTCATAATCTTTAGCCTCATTTACTTTCGGTCTTGAGGACCACTCATATTCAAAGATTAAATACCGCCGCCGTTTATTTGTTACTGTTGTTACTTGTCATGCGCTGATCCTCTGTTTACTCGGTTGGAATACATTGAGCAAATCGAGGATTATCGAAACGCCCGTGTCGTACTTACAGAACGCCGACAGATCACCTCGCTTGGCTTGATCCGTATTATAAAAAATGTTACCAAGAAATAAAATATTTATAATAGAAGCATATTTTCGAAATGGAAAATAGTTAGACATTGGTAGTACTCTGCACAGCCTTGTTTAAATGAATTTAGAGAAAAATTTCCTAACGTTGAAATATTAGCAACGGGCTTTTTTTATCAAGTACGACGTACTGGTATAACTGGTAGACCACATGTGAGAACTGTGGAGCGCTGATAATCTACATTTCTTTCGTAAAGCTTCTTTGCATTGTCTTAAAATAGGCTTTGGGTAGATCAATATTCTTTGAAGATACAATAAATGCCAAAAGATATCAAAATAACATTCTTGACGAATATTTGTGAATCAGCTCCATGACGATGAAATTCGACAAGGATACTTCCAACACGATAACACAAGGCCTCATGTAGCTGGAACTACGTTGGAATATCTACAGCACTTCTTTGATGACCGATCAATTTCAAAAGATCTTTGGCCACCCAGATCTTTTGGATTTCTTTTTATTTCCACTTCTAAAAAATTCAGTATTTAAAACACCTGTTAATACAATTTTAGAACTTAAAGAAAGAGCTACCGAAGCACGTAATGCAATAACACCAGAAGGTGTAATGGCATTTGAAGCACCTCTTGTAAATGTGTATAAACTGTAAAATTTTGTAACATTTCCCAACGTTTAATTTGTTTACAGACTGAAGTGAGGTTATGTACGCCTAGTAAGAACCTAAAATTTAATTTAGTAGCGTCTCATTAACACAAACGTTAGGCTAATTCTGTTGTATTAATTTTGTTCTAAATGCTCTTCATTATAATTTTAACTCTCTGTTATTAAATTTGGTAAGTTTTCTTACAAGACTGCATTTTTTTATTTAAACGTCAATAACGTCATTGACAAGAATTAACAAAAATTAAATACATTTTCTTCAAAATTCCAAAGGTATCTTTGATGGAGTTACTTTTTGATCATATTATATTTCGAAGGTACTCAAAAACACAGGGCTTCCAGATAAAACAATACGTTTAATTAAGGAAAGTTATACAAATTGCACATGTATAGTATTACATGAGGGCAATTATCACACAACCATTAGAGTCAGGGTCCGGTGTTAGACAGGGATGTATTCTGTCCCCTCTCCTGTTTCTAATTATAATGGACCTTCTACTAATAAAAACAACTGATGGGGAAGAAGGGGATAGGATGGGGTTCAATCGGGATATTAGAAGACCTTGAATAGTTCATCAAGTGAATCAAATAAAGTAGGGCTGTAAATTAACAAAGATAAGACTAAATTGTTAACTATTAATACCGACATGAGTGATATAACCTCGGATAAATACAATATTGAAAACATTTGAAGATTTCACTTACCTCGGCAGTGCAGTAATAGATGGGGGGCGGGGGGGATCATTAAGAGATATAAAAATAAGTAAAGCAAGAATGGTGTTTCTCAATATGAATCATATACGGAGAGCTAGGGAAGATTCATCATAACATAATTAAAATGAAAATATTTAATGCTACGGTGAAGGCTGTATGGTTCAGAAAGTTGGTGTGCGAGTATTGCAATACAAAGGAAAAAATATAAAAAATTTAGTGGCTCAGGCGAATATCAAATGAAGATTTATGAAGGCCCTGACAAGAAGAGCAGGCATATAGCAATTAGGAAAAGAAAATTTAGGTGATTGGGACACACTGAGAAAGCATAGCAACGTTTCCAGTCATGTTGCATTTGAATAAAACCAACAAGGCTGATGAATCAGAGAGCAACCTCATAAAACTTGAAGGAAAACGGTTCAAGAGGAAACAGGCAAAACCATTGCCCAGCTAGGTGTCCTAGCGCACAATAAAGAACGATGGAAGCAATTTATCCATAATTTACAATAACTATAAGATACTTATGCACTGCATTTGTTTATTTCAATGTATGTACAGGGTCCTTCACGATGAGCTAAGTCGATATGTATATGGGAAATTACTGGGACTAGTTTTCTGAAAATTCGTATAAGGAGGTTTTCCGAAGAGCTCATTTCAACTAAAATATTTTCAGTTTTCCACATCTTCCGGTAATACCGAAAATGGACCCCAACTTCGTTATTTTAAATAGAATGTCCCAATTTTGATTGAATTTTTGGGATGTAGGCTGCATTTCAATATAACTTCATATGAGACATCATATGTCTAGAGCAGGGGTCGGCAACCTTTTTCGGACGGCGGGCCATTATCAAAATAATTTTTTTTATGCGGGCCGCACATGCAAATGTAACTTAAATAGTGCTTTTACATCATATACGAGTATAAATATTATTAAAAATAAATATAGAAAAAATTTATATTTTATTGACATGCTATAGGTAATAACAATAATGTCAGAGAAAAAACAATTACAATTCTTAAAAGGGAAAAAAATACAATTCCAATTAAATATGTATAAATATGTAAATATAAAATATATAAATATGTAAATATAAAATATACAAAATATTAGGGACTATTCAATTCACCTGTCATCTGTCAAAAAGTGACCAATGAAAATCCAGAATTCTGACGTTTCTTGACCAATCAAAAAAATATCAGTGGATATATCTTCCTAGAAGGTATTCAAGTGACTATTTTTAACAAATGCAATTTTTATTAGAAAAAGTCAATATTAGTGTTCCGTTACTATAGAAATTGCGTAGTTTGTTGCTAGATTTACTGAAAACTAATTTGAAAAACTAGTTTGGTTCATTAAATAGTCCCTCGAATACCATTCTTAGTCAAAGTTAAGTAGATTATTTTTGCGGTGGTATCACTACTCATGTCCATTGCGCTTGGGATTAGGACTCGTGCTAGCGCACTCGTCCTAATCGTACCAAAGCGCAATGGACATTCGTGACACCACCGCAAAAATAGTCGACATAACTTTGACTACTCATGGTATTATAAGTGAAAATAGTTTATCTTTCATTTTATTCATTCATTAAAATTCAATGCGCTTTTTGTTCTTGAATATTGTTTGATAATTCATTTCAGTCCGGTTGTGTTTGGGATACTGAGATCCTCAAGTTTTGTAAATTTTCATCCGTCAACCTCGTTCTATATTTTGATTTTATGAAATTCATTCTTGTTCCTTACATTTTTTAAAAACGTTTTGTTGTGCTTCTAATGATTTTTGTAAAGAATCAATTTTATTTTGTCTGAATTGAGATTCAAATTTATCATATTCACTTTTGTGTTTCGTGTCGTAGTGGCGATGCAAATTAAATTCTTTGAATACGCTTATAGATTCTTTGCAAATTAAGCATAGTGCTTAATTGTAATTATTAATAAAGAAATAATCAAAAATCCAATTTTCTTTAAATTTGCGGTTTTCGTCATTAATTTTTCTTTTCCTTGGTATTTTATTAATTTTTCCTACGATAAAATATAAATTATTTTACCTATAAATTACAAATAACATGTATTTCTCATTACCTATTGTAGTGAAACGTCATACGTAGGGATTAAACTTGCGCAGTAAAATAGGTTTCCCACTATGCTTCTGTTAGCGCGCATTATTGTCACCGGCCACATTTCGGCACGCTCACGCTCTAAGTTTGTTGATTTTTCCTAAAATTATATTGGTGCTTTGGCGGGCCGCGCAAAAAGTTGCAAAGGGCCGCATGCGGCCCGCGGGCCGCAGTTTGCCGACCCCTGGTCTAGAGTGCGCTATTTTTGAGTTATTTTAGTTTTTCCTAAATTTTTGGTAGATGCATCCCATTACGAAAAAATTTATTTTTCGAAATCCAAGCGAGTCAGTCCAAACATTTTCAGGGTCTGCGCAAACGAGACCCATAGGTACGCGAATATTTAAAAACTTTTTAAAAGAATTATACAGGGTGCTCAGAAATTGGCGCCGAATGTTGCTATTTCAAAAATTCGAAAACTTAATTTTTTTAAAAAGCAACCCCCCTTTTTTTCTTCACCAGTGGATTCTACGCTGAAAAGTAAGGGGATTTTGTGATTACATCCCTATATCTAAAATGAACGGTTTTTGTAGAAAGTTAAAAATAAAGAAATTTTCCGTGTTATTGGAGAATTTCAAATTATCAGTTGGCATTGGCTTGAAGTAAAAACAGATGAGTTTGTTATTCTCGACGCTACAGCCCATGGGTGGGGTCTGCATTTAAAAATTTTCATCTAAACTCGACCTCCACGCACGTTTTGTAATTTTCGTAATTGATACAAAATTGCAGCAGGAGATAATTCAACAATATATGGAAGAAATAAGAAAAACAAATGAAAAACTGATCAAACTATAGTAAATGTTCGAACTGGTTGCCTCCAACTTCCAAATATGTACAAATCTTTCTTAAAAACCCGACATGAGTGCAGAGAGATTGAAATGCGTTACGAACTCTTTTCTGACAATTTTCTTTCGTTGTGAGCGGCAAAGCATACACAATATCTTTTATACGACTCCAAACAAAGAAATCTAATGGATTGTTTGCTATCCAACGATACTCGAAGTGATTCTGTAAGAAGATATTTACAAGCGCACTACTATAAGGTGGGGCTCCGTCGTGTTGGTACCACAGGTGATTCCAGTTCAGATATAGTGCATATAAATAATTTTGTAAAATTTCGAGATATCTGTGGCCTGAAATAAACAATAATTTGAAACAAAATTTCCCCTCCAATCTCCAATAACTTTACCATTCGAATTTTCATTATAAAAATGTACCACTAACACACCGTCATTTTTTATTGTAGCAAAAAAATTTAAACTCCAGTAACCTTGAAACTGTCTTTCACGAAATATGTGGGGATTAGTATCACTCCAATAATGGGAGTTATGCCGGTTAAACATTCCATTCTTCTGAAATTTTGCCTCATCCGTCCAAATCAACTTTTGTAACAATTCTTCGTCTTCCTGAGTTTTAATTAATATAAGTTCACAAAAATCAATTCTTTTTTGATCGTCACCTGGCCTCAAGTTTTGTACTAATGAATACGGATGGAACTTGTTTTTTCAGAATTCTGTGAATACTTATCTCGGATATTCCTAAATCTCTTTCCGCATCTGTTAGGGAATTTCCAGGATGCGCTCTGAAGTATTCCAGGACTGTAATGAGCCGCGTTAGGACGTCATGGGGAGGCTTTGGTCTATCCAAATATTGCGAACTTTTACTAAATCCTAAACGGGACATGATTAACACTTTTGCCACTCTTAAAAGTTCTAATTATTTGCAATTCTTGTTTGTTAACACTTTAGCTTTTGTTTCCTTAGTACCTTCGAACACAAGCCAACTGATAATTTGAAATTCTCCAATAACCACGAAAATTTCGGTATTTTCAAGTTTCTACAAAAATATAGGGATGTAATCACAAAGTCCCCTTACTTTCCAGCGTAGAATCCACTGGTGAAGAGAAAAAAAGAGGTTGCCATTTAAAAAAATTAAGTTTTCGAATTTTTTAAATAGCAACATTCGGCGCCAATTTCTGAGCACCTTGTATATTTTTAAAATATTTGCGTAGCTATAGGTCTCAATTGTGCAGATCGTGAAAATATTTGGCATGACTCGCTTGGATTTCGAAAAATTATTTTTTTTGTAAGGGGCTGCATCTGCCAAAAATTTCGAAAAAACTAAAAGAACTAAAAATGGCGCACTCTAGACATATAATGTCTCATATAAAATTATATTGAAATTTATCCTAAATCCCAAAAATCGAATAAAAATTGCGACATTTCATTTAAAATAACGAAGTTGGGGTTCATTTCGAGTATTACGAAGTTTCAGAAAACTGAAAATACTTTAGTTGAAACGAGCTCTTTGCAAAACCCCCGTATACAAATTTTCAGAAAACTAGTCCTAGTAATTTCCCAAATACTTATCGCCTCAGGTCGTCGTGAACGGCCTTGTATATAGTTATACAGATTGTCCGAAATCCGTTTTGAACATAGAAAATTAATGAGTGCGACAAGAAAGACATAGACAAAATGAGTAGTAGGACAAAGATAGAACGTAATCATGGCTAGCTAAATTTTTAAACTAAAATTAAGTCAATGAAACAAACAAACACTTCTGTCAAATATTTTAGCTGTTGTTAAGAGTATAAAGTGAGGTTTAAATAATTAAAATAATTATGTGAATAGTAAACAATATTATATTTAAACCTCACTTTATACTCTTAACAACAGCTAAAATATTTGACAGAAGTGTTTTTTTGTTTCATTGACTTAATTTTAGTATAAAAATTTAGCTAGCCATGATTATGTTCTGTCTTTCTTCTGCTACTCATTTTGTTTATGTTTTCCTTGTCGCACTCATTAATTTCCTATGTTCAAAACGGATTTCGGACAACCTGTATATTTCTAAATTGTTATATTATGTGTTCTGTATAACCCTATGCCTCCTTGGGGAATAATGGGTACTAATAATAGTATTTGAAAAATCGTAAATTAGATTTTTACAAAAATGTCAAAGCCAAAAAACAATGGGAATATATTTTTTTAAACAGTTCGGGCATTTCATTCCATGTAGGAACATGGTCTGAGACACGGCGAGTCACGGTCGCCGAAATGTCTCTTTCCGAAGCCCAGTCATCTGGCACACCGTTAATGGCTTACTGCGTGATGTGGTTAGCTTCACGCCTTCAACGACTGCCTTACTTTCTCTGCTTCCACAACTGTGGAATCGGTATTAAATTTTTAACGCGACTGGGTGGACCGCCTGCCAGTTGCGGGAAAGAACACCGTACCGTGGCACCACAGTCTAAGCTCCCTAACCGCTTTGCCACGCTGGCGACAAACTGTTATATATTACGTAATTATTTATAGCAGTTTTCAATTTTGTTTGTTAGT
This sequence comes from Agriotes lineatus, assembly GCA_940337035.1. Classification (NCBI taxonomy): domain Eukaryota; kingdom Metazoa; phylum Arthropoda; class Insecta; order Coleoptera; family Elateridae; genus Agriotes; species Agriotes lineatus. The sequence continues at coordinate 22,681,602 of OW679198.1, read as the reverse complement.
ATAGTGTTCGAAAAAAATCGCCAAATTTAATTTTTCCTTAACCGTCTTAAAAATCAATACCCAAGTTTGACATTGAAGGTGACGTTTTTCTTACTGACACAAAAATCTTGCTATGCAACACTTTTATTTCCTATCACTAACGTGAATTTAGTTGCCCAGGCCCGTAGGGCCAAGGCAAATAAGCCACGAGGGATAAAAATGAACTTCAGTGCCTACTACCTACAAAAAGATGTAAATCGGTGGATTACTTCACTGCCGATTCCTCGTATTTTAATGACGATTTCGACGTTCTTCACTACCGATTTAAAAAAAAAGTACTTTATTTCCTATAAACTAAAAGTAAGTTCTAACTGCTCACCTATGGATGCAGTCAAAAGCAATTATTCATCTAAAATTTTGAATATTTTGAACATTTCCAGGTTGCAGAAAAAAATAGTATGTACGAGTATTATTTGGATTAAAAGTTGTGCTGTTTGACTTGAAATTTTTGCGTTCGCTCGGCTATGTTAAGCTTCGCCTCGCAAATGCAACCATAATAAATTGCTTGTCCTAATAAAACAATAACTATTTTACAAACAACAAAAGAAAGTCTTATGGTGACCACACCTCACCTTTTTTTTTGGAATTCCTTAAAACTATAGCAAAACCAGGTATTATTGAGAGATTCGTTGAATTTTTCAGTTTTTCCGTTCTCTTTTGAATATAATTTTTAATATTATCTGCCATAAGTTCCTGATTGAATTCAAATTTGGAAATTACACTGAGCTATCCATCCTGCAAATTTTGTTATTATTTTTTAACTTAACTACTCATCCTTTGGCAGACATTCTACTCCCTAATTTTAATAGCGGTTAAGCAGTTATTGTTAGCGCACATTTTAGTAAAAATTCTTTAAGCAACATCACCTATGTGTATTACCAGCAGGATTATTAATGGTAAAAGTGGATTTATCAGTAAATAACACCTCTGCCTGCACTTTCTTGCCCATTGCAAATGGTGGGGTTTTTGTTTCTTGAAAAGCAGTAGCTTCTTCCTTGCTCTACATCCTCCACGTCCAAAATTTTCACTTATAATCTCATAAGAGCATTAATTCTTTCCGGTAATTTTTTCGAGTGCACAGAAACAACGTATGCGAAGGCCGAATAAATTGTTCTGTGCACGATAAGAAAATTACCGGACAAGAATTAATGCTAGTTTGTAGATTCGGCAAGAAAATTGTAGCGACACGGCCATAAAAAGTAAAATTTTAATTTTACTCGAAAATAAAATATCAAGTGATATAAAAAATGTATCCATAGTAAGTTGTTAATATGTTCGTAGCACTCTAAGTCTATAGACTGACGCAAAACCTAACCTGCCAACCTCGAATTTGACATAGACTTACAGTGCCACCAACATATTAACAACAGTGAATGTCAAAAAATGATCGCCTATTAATTTCAGTTAGGTTAGTCAACTTAAAAAAGATTATCAAGAAATGTTTTTGTTGGCTTGGAAACCAACCTACAATTATTTTTTTTTATTGGTTTTTAATTAGTGTCGCACGATTTTCTTTCGTAATTATTGATGTGCATATGGGTGTGTATAAACTGGTGAAAAAGCTACACTTGGCTATATTTTTCACAAAATTCTGAGTCGAAAATCTTAATATAAAATGTTGGATATGACATCATGACTTCATGAGCTTTCACTGGCAATAGATAAACTTGTTTCACTCAGGTCAAGTACGTTTTCTGTTTTAAATACGTCAAAATATCATGAATAAAAGTTGTTTAGAATGTTAAATTATGGCCCGATGCAAAATTTGAGAAATATCAGTACTTCATGTAATACACATGGTCTCTTAAAACACAACTTTCTGAAATTTTTCATGGGATCATAATTTTACATTTTGAACCACTCTTCTTGATGATATTTCGACATATTTAGACCAGAAAAAATATGTTTTTTATCTGCGGCTTGTGAGGGCTCGTGAGGACCAATCCAACGTTTTGGTACTGAGATTTGCGATTCAGAATTTTACGAAGAATATCGCCACGTATAGTTTTTTCCCCATTCATACACACCCAGTATTTATACCAGATGCTTTGGATCATTGATTAACTCACCACAATTCTATCTACCGGGTAGAATCTTCTTGAATTGTGACCGTCTTCAATTTTTCAGCTTCAGCATGCTTTAAACTCTAATAACTTCGGCTATTGCCACTCGGCAAGTAATTTTACAATTATAAACTTGAATATTTTGGCAGCTAAGGGATAATTGATTATACACATGTTTGTTTTACTCTTTTCTATACAGTTATGATCAAATAATTCTGTGAAAATTGTATTAACGCTAAAACAATTAGGTTTAGGTGATGCAAGATTTGTTACATTCGCACATGTTATGTTGCGAAATAGCATTTAACCCTTTAACATAATTTCTAATGGCCTGCGGGACATTTACCTGGTTGCACACTAAGCCAATTCGACGCTGGTTTCAACCGTAACGGTATTTACATGCACGCCCGACGTACCACTCAACGAACGTGTGCTACTGCATATCTGCATACCCTGGGCATTCCTTTACCGTTTCCAATATTCAAACAACCATAATAAGTCATCTTTGACTCGAAAATGTCTTCGTAAACAGAGAATACACAAAATGAGAGCAGTGCAGCAGCCACATTCTAACCTTGTCTGGCAAGCAATCAACAGATTGCGTTCCTGGGGCACTCAAAATTAGTCAGAGACGAATCTCGAATGACCACTTTACGTTTTACCGCTAACACAACGAGTTGCAAAGGATACAGTTTATGTTATAGCTACTCAGGCTGCATTTCTGTGGCCTAAAAACCAAAGCGAGTGAAGTCGTTTACTTACGGTCGACGCGTAATAAACACCACTTTTCAAGAAGTTATCACTTGGTAAGCTGGCGGTTTCTGCACGTCTCAAAACGCTCGTTTTGCCCGTATCACCTTCTGCAGGCAGCGAACTAGCATTACTCAAAGTTCGTTCACTGCATCACTAAAATGGCGTGGAGTTTTTCGTTTGCTTCGGATGCCGTCAAACGGATTTCGTTCTTCAGACGGAAGCAACGCATGTGCAGGTGCGGTATGGTCCGCTTTGCGCAGAAAAAACTAATGGGAGCAGAATGTACTGCAACTATGTTAACTAATTACAAATTCTGAATATTATAAAGTTTGTAAGTACCTCTAGCGTTCACCGAATGTCAGTAACAGTAATTGCACTTATCATGATACGAACGCCAGCCCAACAAAGAAAAAAATGGAACTGCGATTGCTTGTTAGCAAAAGTTTCTGTGCAAGAGGCAAGAGCGCAAGAGTGCCGTGAAAATTCCTAATTTATACCATATTAAATTTTTATCCTCCGAGATGAGTTTTTTTCTTTTTATAATTAATTGCACCTTAAACCATCTCAATACTAGGTACGTAATAATAAAATAATTCTGTCCGCTACCCGCTACATATACAAAATTTACTTAGATTACATTAAAATAACTTTTCCAATAGCGTTATAATCAAATAATAATTTCTGCTAAAGGGGCAAATGCAAAATATTTTTATCTTAGACCACCTGCTTTTTATTATGGGAATTTGATGTTTTGGCATAACGTGTTGTGATTTGTTATCACGTTGCAACGTGTCCGCGGCACCAATACCATCGATGTATTTAAAAATCCCGCCTTAAATCCGTATTATCATTGGTGCACGATGTAAACGTAACGTTGAAGGCGTCATCTTGTAATGCGAAATTATACCAATCAGAGGCCGCGAATCTCTCAAGAATTATTGTAGATATACAGGATGATTCAAAATTTCAGTGGCAATTAAAATAAACTTACAATCATACATTCGTCCCCATTCGACTCAATGATTGCGTCTGACAGATTCAATTGTAGTTTCCTTAAGTGAGATGTTAGATTTCTTTAATAAACAATATTTAACTCTGATCTCGACTACTTACAGAATGCAAGATGAAATCTGAAGAATCTTGAACAATATAGTATGATGATCATTCGATTAACAGCGATATATACAATGTGTTTCACTTCTCGTTTTCACACCCCTATATCTTAAGATTTGATAATGGTGCTACTCTTTAAAAGAGTTATCTATATTATATTTAAATAATTTTAATGCAAACGAGCAGCTTACTGCAATCAAGAATAGATGCTAAACATAAAAAATAAATCATAGTAGGCCTAATTTTATCGAAATAATTTATTAGTGAATGTTCAGAATTACTAAAAATATTCGAAATTAAAATTTCAATCAAAAATTTATTATTTATTTTCTGCCATGTAGGCACACTGTCAGTTTTCAGTGTTACAGTACTAGACAAAAAACGGGATATTTTTATTATATAATGTAAGTGAAACTTTTACCATTCAGTCACATTCGATGTTAGCAGGTTAGGTTTTGCGTCAGTGTGTGTCAAATAACAAACAAATCCTAACCTGCTAACCTCGAATTTGACATACACACGGCAAACGTAGTAGTGATTTACTAAGTCAGAATTAAACAACTTAAATTAAGTCAAAATCGCCCCGAGAGTTTCCCGGAATGTAATGACGACGACTGTAAATTATTTGTTTAAATCGGCAATGACGAACGTTGAAATCGTCATTAAAATACGAGAAATTGGCAGTGAAGTAATTAATTGTTTTTCGATTTTTTGTAGGTGGCGAGGCGACAGATAAACGTCAACCGACGTCAACATAACCTATAAAAGTTGGTTAAAATGTTGTAATTTTACGATTTCTTGATTTTAAAAAAATGTACTCTCGTTACTAAAATTCCTTTTTACTTTCCCATACCCATAGGTATAAGGAAGTCTTGGAATCATGAAAATTTTGGAAATCGAGATTTTCACAGAAATATCCGCTTTGGGCCTCTAGGAACCCAAAAAAGTGGTTTTTAAAAAATGTCTGTCTGTGTGTGGGTGGGTGACGCTCCTACAGCCGAAAGTATTGCTCCGATTTTGATGCGCTTTGGAATGCGGGGGTGTATCGAAAATTCATCGACAAAATAAGCTTTTCAAAAAACTCCGAAACCGGAAGCGGAAGTTACGCATGTTTTTTTGGTATCACTGTTTTCGTGATTAAAATTTTGAAAATTTTATCGCGGATAACGATAGAGGGTCATAAGACAAATCTGTTAGTTTTTTGCCGAACTCGCTAGGTTTAAAATGAAGGGCGCTATGATTTTTTGAAAATTTTGAGTTTAACGCCCTATTACTCAAAAACGGATGAATCGATTTAATTGATTTTTTTTTCTGAATAGTATATGAAGGCTAACATGAGGTGATATAAAAAGTGTTTTGAAAAATATTAAGGGGCCTAAATTACAAATTTTCAAAATTTTGGAAATTTTCTAAAAATCATTTCTCAAAAACTGCCCACAGGAATTTGTTTAAACTTCATACACTGATAGACCCCGAAAAGGGGTATCGATCTGTTTTTTAAAGAATCTCATGAATTATCTGTGGCGCCCTCTACGAAGCTTTGAAGTTTGAAAATTTAAACCCCTTTAATTAATAAACAAAACAAGATAGGTAGCTAGGGTTTTCACTGAATTGCTCAGTGCATAATGGAGCATATGAATATGCAAAAAAATATTACACTCGTGGATATATGTAGGCGCACCGGCCCCCTCCCCCCTCTATTTTTGAAAAATATTTTTTTTATTCTAACGGTTGTTATATTTTTGCGTCAAAGAATCTTTTTCCGAGAAAATAAAAAAATCGATTTTGTATGCCCTAGAAAATATAATTTCCAGGTACTTAGAAAATTTCACCTCGGTGCTACAGCCGTTTTGAGGAAAATAATACATAAACTAGCACAGTGGCGGCTTGTCCACTTGGCGCCATCTACAGAAGCTCGGTGGTCACGTTTTGAACTACACATTCTTTTATATTTACCCGCAATTTACGTGAAAGTGTAAACGCTTATCACGGTGAAGACGTGAGTCATCGAGTTGAAATTTTGATATGTTGTAAAGACTGTTGAATAAAGACGATATGAACAGTTTCCAGTATGGGAAAGTCCAGGGAGGTAGTCACGTCCACTTTTTGTCTCTCATGTGGCTTATTTGCCTTGGCTCTGCGAGCCTCGACAACTAAACCACATGTGTGAAAAAAGTTAAACTTCAGTGCCTTGGTATACAAATTACTATTACCAAATGTGTAACCTGCTATTTAAAATTATAGGACGCTTAATTGACAGTCCATAAACAGTTTGTGTCATGGCACTCTTTAGTGAGCAACGATGGGATGTAATAGATATTTATGTATTTAGTGTGTAAAGAGAGCCATTTTGGTATGAGGATGCGAGTTTCGTGCCGAGCGGTAGCGAGGCGCGAAAAAGCATCCGAATACCAAAATGGCTCTTTACACTCGAAATACATACAACATTTTTTCTACGGTCCTAAATAAATAACAAAATTGTTAAATAATTGAAATTTCGATACACACCATTTGATGAAGTCGTTGTACCGCCGTTCATAAAGGCCGCCCGATTTGGCCGGCAACAACACTCGTTGGTTGCTGTCTGGGTCGCTTCAAATACTTCAGGCGGGGTGTAATTACCTTCAGATTTCATCTTCAACTTCACAAAAGCTCACAAACTCAATAAATCTGTTGCGTGATGATGGACGCACCGTGATGCAATTGTCAATAATTTTAGCCAGTTCCAGAAAAATGACGAATTAAATTAATAATCAGGTTAGCCATGGCGATGCGTAAAGTAAAATGAAGTGACGCGATTATTTCATTAAGACATTGTTTACGTGGTTGCGATGCTAAAATGGTTACTAGGGAAAAAATTTGTGAATCGCTAACTTTTCGCATTGACAGTGAGCGCTTAATAGTCAGTTTTAAAGGTGACCGTAGAAATAGATATTTATGTATTTAGTGTGTAAAGAGAGCCATTTTGGTATGAGGATGCGAGTTTCGTGCCGAGCGGCAGCGAGGCGCGAAAAAGCAACCGAATACCAAAATGGCTCTTTACACTCGAAATACATACAAAATTTTTTCTACGGTCCTAAATAAATAATAAAATTGTTAAATAATTGAAATTTCGATACACACCACTTGATGAAGTCGTTGTACCGCCGTTCATAAAGGCCGCGCGATTTGGCCGGCAACAACATTCGTTGGTTGCTGTCTGGGCCGCTTCAAATACTTCAGGCGGGGTGCAATTACCTTCAGATTCCATCTTCAACTTCACAAAAACTCACAAACTCAATAAATCTGTTGCGTGATGATAGAGGCACCGTGATGCAATTGTCAATAATTTTAGCCAGTTCCAGAAAAATGACGAATTAAATTAATAATCAGGTTAGCCATGGCGATGCGTAAAGTAAAATGAAGTGACGCGACTATTTCATTAAGACATTGTTTACGTGGTTGCGATGCTAAAATGGTTACTAGGGAAAAAATGTGTGAATCGCTAACTTTTCGCATTGACAGTGAGCGCTTAATAGTCAGTTTTAAAGGTGACAGTAGAAAAAAGTAATTTCCATTATAATATAAATTATTAACGATGAAAACTTTCAATTATAATTTGGATTTCGACTATTTTTATAAAATTATGATTACTATAACAATTTTTCGCATTTATTTTCGATCGCAATAAGCTGCTGGTTTGCAGTAATAGTTATTTATTTTATCCAACAACTCAATAAATATCTAAAAACATAAATTTTGTATCAACTGCTATGAAAAATCATAGTGACAAATCGGAATAACCGCGAGATCAAATAAAAATATAAACAGAGTTGCCTGTGATTCATATTATACGTTTGGCAGTACTGAAGTGTATTGTCAGTCGTCAAATTCGAGGTTTAGGTTAAATTTTGCTTGTCATTTGATACAGATTGACGCAAAACTTAACCTGTTAGTTACAATATTCTTTCGTTGATCATAATTTGAAGAAAATCTAATGTTATTTCATGAAAAGAATTTGACAATCAAAGTTTCGACATTAATGTTAATGATTACCTATACCAAAATCGCCTATTAATAAAAAATCATTCATTAATAGGAGTTATTAATAAACGATTTTTAAAAATCTGTTTATGTTGGTGGCACTGTAAGTCTATGTCAAATTCGAGGTTAGCAGGTAAGGTTTTGCTTCAGTTTTGACACAAACTAAAACTGACGCAAAACCTAACCTGCTAACATCGAATTTGACGTAGACTTACAGTGCCAACCTAAGAAAAAAAATCACAACCATTTATGGTCACCCTGTACCATTAATGTAAAAATGTTAAGTGTAAATTATTTTCATGGAATAAAATTAGATTTTCTTCAAATTAATAATATACGATCAACGGAAAAATATTAATATCAGCTATAATTTAACAAGGGCAGTGATAATCACCCGCAATAATGTTGACAAAGAACAACACGAAAGTGCGTTGCCTAGAAAAACCCAAGGGGAAGCCGAGGGTTATTTTTTAAAGGTAAAGCACTTGAGGGAAATTATTTGTCAAAATTATAAGGATTTACACTGGTCGCAGTGAATTCGGGAAGATATTTTTTTCGCATTGTGTATAATAATTTGCTATTCTACTAAATTCAAAATTCATTAATAAAGTGCCACTTTGGTGCATAAAAATGCCACTTTACTATAATATGGTAATGTCACTGTCAAATTCGTGGTTAGCAGGTTAGGTATTGTGTCAGTTTGTGTCAAATTCGAGGTTAGCAGGTTAAGTTTTGTGTCAGTTTGTGTTAAAACTGACGAAACACCTAACCTGCTAACCTCGAATTTGACATAGACGTACAGTGCCACCCACATATTATTCATACGTTTGAATTTCCACAGCCGCATTTTTAATGGACATGTGGTATAATGCTTTTATATAAATGTTTGTTTATAAATAGCCAAAAAATAGTACACACGCTTCGTAAGAATAGTAGTTTGTTATATGTTTTATTTGAAATCGAGAAATCGTGAAATTACAACATTTTAACCAACTTTTGTAGGTTATGTTCGGTCCATTGACGTTTATCTGTCGCCTCGCCACCTACAAAAAAGTCGTAAAACAAAGGATTACTTCACTGCCGATTTCTCGTATTTTAATGACGATTTCGGCGTACTTCACTGCCGATTTTAAATAAAAGTAGTTTTACTAAACTTATATAGCTTTTTCAGTTACTCGCACGCTTCGCTCGTTCGTACTTAATCAAGCTATATTCGTTTAGTAAAACTTTACTTTTCTATACTTGTGTAATATACTATTATCTACTCCAGTGGGATAAGTAACGCATTACGTCACTCATTTGACACTATTTCAGTTAGGTAATGAAGCTCATTACACCACTCAATTATGTAATGGTTTCATTACGCAACTGAATTGTGTAATGGCTTCATTACGTAACTGAAATAGTGTCAAATGAATGACATAATAACATTTGCCTACTAAAATATTTTTGAAAATGACAGATCTGACATTTCTCTTAATGCACTTTTCTCAATTTTAGACAGTCGTAGATAAAATTTTGTAAAATACATGTGTGATAATGCATCATTAATATACTTGTGTGCTTACATAACTCATGCTACGCACTCGTTTGTAACTTACACACACGTATATTAATGATGCTGTTATCCCACTTGTATAGTAAATAACTATTACCGAAGCGAGAAGTCATTTTTCTGACAAATTTATTTGACATTTCATTATAATAATTTATGTTGGTTGCACTGTAAGTCTATGTCAAATTCAAGGTTGGCATCAGGTTAGGTTTTCCGTCAGTTTTGACACAGACTGACGCAAAACCTAACCTGCTAACCTCGAATTTGACTTAGATTTACAGTCTCACCAACTGAATTTTAATTAGGTAGTTTCCATGGTGATTGAAAATCACCCTACGGTCGCTTTCACTTCAAGTGTGATCAATTATCAATCGCTCTCATTAACATACTTGTTTGTTAAATAACTATTATTTGAAATCGGCATTAAAGTACCTCGAAATCGTAATTAAAATACGAGAAATCGGCAATAAAGTAATCCATTGTTTTACGACTTTTTTGTAGGTGGGGAGGCGGTAACATAACCTACAAATGTTGATTAGAATGTTGTAATTTCACGATTTCTCGATTTCAAATAAAGCATAATGTACTCCTCGGCACTGATGTTCTTTTTTATCTCTCATGGGGTTTATTTGCCTAGGCCCTACGAGCCTGGGCAACTAAATCCACATTCGTGATAAAAAGCTAAACTTCAATGCCTTGGTATATAAACTTTTATAATTCACTCTCAACTAATTTGTCACTTTGGTACTTTTTTAGTTTACACCTCCACATTTAGGGGATGTACACTAAATTATAGTTATGGATACTTTTTTAGTTTACACCGTCACACTTAAGCTAAACAGAAAAATCAGAAATCAGCTGTATGTGGGGGTGTAATAGTTATTTACTATACAAGTGGGATAACAGCATCATTAATATGCGTGTGTGTAAGTTACAAACGAGTGCGTAGCACGAGTTATTTAAGCACACAAGAATATTAATGATGCATTATCACACATGTATTGTACAAAATTTTATCTACGACTGCCTAAAATTGAGAAAAGTGCATTAAGAGAAATGTCAGATCTGTCATTTTCAAAAATATATTAGTAGGAAAATGTCATTTTGTCATTCATTTGACACTATTTCAGTTACGTAATGAAGTCATTACACAACTCAGTCGCGTAATGAAACCATTACATAACTGAGTGGTGTAATGAGCTTCATTACCTTACTGAAATAGTGTCAAATGAGTGACGTAATGCGTTACTTATCCCACTGGAGTAAATAAACTAAATTATAGTCTGTTGTCTGTTGAACTAAATTAGTTTACACCCCAAACTTCTTATTGAAAATTAAGTAAAACAAATTATTCACGTTTATAAACTTCTATTTGCAAGGAGAATGTAACAAGCCAAGCCACCACCAGTTCCACTTACCGCCTTGAGCGCACACCAGGCACAACACTCCTAACCTATCCTATCCTATCCTAACCTAAACTCACCTAACCTCGCAATTAATATCATAATGTTTCAATACAAAACAATGAAAAAAGTGGGGTGTAAACTAAATAAGCTGTCCGTAAACATTATTTTAGTTTACACCCCCACATTTAAGCAAAATAGAAAAATCGTAAACCAGGTGTAGGTGGGGGTGTAAACTAAATAAGCTGCCCCTAAACCTTATTTTAGTTTACACCCCCACATTTAAACGAAATACAAAAATCGTAAACCAGGTGTAAGTGGGGGTGTAAACTAAACAAGCTGCCCGTAAACATTATTTTATTAATAATACGAAAATCGTTGTCGTGAAGCATTTTAAATATTAATAAAACGGTCAACCCACCGTGGCAATTGTAACGAGTTTGTGCTGTTTATTTGTGATTTTGTGTGTTTGTTAACTAACGTCCCCTGAAGATGGCATAAGCCGAAAACGTTCGGGAATTTTTTAAAATATATGTGGATCAAGACGAAATCTTTAGTTTTATTAACATTATTTTAGTTTACACCCCCACAGTTAAGCGAAATACAAAAATCGTAAACCAGGTGTATGTGGGGGTGTAAACTAAAAGAGTGCGGTCACTTTGACGTTTTACAACTGACAATACAAAATGTATGCTTTTTTTTAGTATTTATTGAGTTGTTGGATAAAATTTTGTATGGCACGCGTGTGTTATTACCTCTTAGGTTATTACAAATAATGTACTCGAGAAAAGACCACTCTAGACATGATGGCCTCGAGGGCTCAACTTTTCTTTCGTGGATTATTTGTAATATAATCTACGAGAGAAAAGTTGAGCCCTCGAGGCCGCTCGGCAATAAGAAGAATCCTGGAGAAGTGTTGTGAATACAACATAGAGGTTCATCAACTCTACATAGACTTTCAAAAGGCATATGATAGTGTGAAGTGAGATTACCTGGAGGCAGTAATGAGATAAATTAAAATTACAATGATGACGCTGCAATACATACTAAGTAAGGTAAGAATAGGGAGAGCCACATCACAAGAATTTGAAATAAATAAAGGCCTCAGATAGGGAGACCCTCTATCAACATCCCTGTTTAATATTGTAGTAGAAAAAGGCATTAGAGCTACTGCCTACAATTTCGGAGGTTCATTGTATCAGCACAATATCTGGCGTATGCAGATGACGTTGTTATACTGGCAAGAACAAAAGGGGCGCTCACAACCGCGTTTGATGAATTCGAAAGAGAAATGGCGAAGACAGGACTAAAAACCAACAACCAAAAAACAAAGTACATGCTGCAGACGAGAGAGGAAAGAAGAAGACAACCAGAAGCAATACATTTGGGAAACAAGGGCGTCGAAAAAGTGGAACGATTTAAGTATCTAGGAAGTAGTATATTAACGGAAACAAATAACACCAAAGCAGACATAGCGGCAAGAATCTATGGAGGGACCAGATGTTACTACTCGTTACAAAAATACTTTACGTTTTACATTTCTAGATAACATGCGATCTGTACGATCTGTTTAACCTGTAGCGGTCCGAACAGTACCAGAATTCTTAGCAAATATGATCGTCCCACCACTGCTGCTGCACGCACATCGCCTGCGCGGAGTCGAGAGTTCCCCCGCTCTAGCTTTGGCGTCATTGGCCGAACCCCTGCTAGGCCGCAGCTCGGAGGGTATAAAAGAACAATTTGCCAGACCAAATATTTAGTCATAGAGTCCCGAGCCAGCCACCGCAGCGTGCAGACGTTCCAGCCTGCGCAGCTCCAGTTCCTGTTCCAGCAGTTGCATTTCAAAGTCCGAGAGCACGTGCTGAGTCCAGGTCTTCGGGTCGTTGGTTCCACGTGCTCCGCAGTGGCGGAGACTTGCAACTGTTTCTTATAAAAAGAATGCTAACAACGACGTGATATAAAAAGAATAGTTTAACAAGCCGCTTCATTCCGATCAAGGATGGATTAAAGCGACTCCGACGAAGAAATCAGAAGCATCCGAGCAAGCCTCCTCCAAGACGTCATCGACGAGATCGAAAGAATAAGCTTGGAGTACAGACACCAGATCTTCGCAAAGGCCGAAGCGGAACTAGCCCGCACCAGATCCGCAAAGGAGCGGGCCGTCATCGATGTAGATACCGCTACAGCGGTATCCGTTGTACCGACAAATGCCCGCGCTGCCGCCGCTTCTACGTCCTCCCAGACCGATGACGCTGCCCCCCAGGTGGCGGAAATGGACACGGACTTCACAGAAGTATCCCGAAAGCGGAAGAAGCCCGCTGAGACTCCGCAGCCAACCCAAAAACCGCGCTTCGAGCAGTCAAATGGCTTCGAAACCCTGGGGGAATCCGAAAGAGACGACGACCAGCAGCCAGAACAACACTATTCCGAGCAGCCACGACAGCGAGTGCCCCCAGTTGTTATTCGCGACAAGCGCAACTGGGTCGCCCTCTCGGCGAGGTTCGCCAAGAAATTCATAGGCTACGCGAAAGCCAGGGCGACCGTCGATGGCATCAGTGTACAACCCTCAACCGTCGAAGATTTCAAGAGGATGACGGCCTACCTCACGGAGGCGGAAGTGCAGTACCACACGTACCAACTGACGAAGGAGAAGTCCTTAAATGTGGTCACCATGGGCATTCCAGAGCCAATCGACGTCGCCGATCTCTGCGCTAAACCTGAGAACTTTGAGATCACTTCCGTAACTCGGATGCGCATCGGAAGGGACAGAAAGCTGATCCCGCTTGTCCTGGTGCAGCTGGTGAAGTCCGCCGCCGCCAAAAAGATATTCGACCTGAAGGAGGTACTGCACCTGCGGGTCTCCGTCGAATCCCCCCGACGCAGGACCAGCTTCGGACAGTGCCATCGTTGCCAGCGCTTCGGGCACGCCCAAGGTTGCTGCTACGCCGCCCCCAGGTGCGTGAAATGCGGAGAAGGGCACCCAAGCGGTACCTGCTCCAAGTCAAGGGATACGCCGGCCACGTGTGCCAACTGCCAGGGGGCCCACCCCGCAAGCTACAAAGGCTGTAAGGCCTTCCCAAAGCCGCCAACTTGCAGCTACCCCGCTGCAACGTCAACTCGCAGCTACGCCGTCGCCTCAACGCCAGCCCGCAGTTACCCCACCGCAACCTCAACCGATGCAGCCAGGCCCGCCGTCCCTTCGGCTCCAGCAGCATCCCCCCCGTTCCTAACACCACCAGCTCCCCGAGCCTCGACTTCGCCAGCCTCCTGGGGCTGCGAAACAGAGTTGATTTTTCGCAACTTACCATAGTTGCGAAAAAGATATTGACTGCCATCAGCGCCGCCACATCCGGTGCCGAGATTGTCTCCGCCTTCCTGGGCTGTACCCAGGACGTCGCTACCATCTTCAAGCCGTAAAAAGCTTAAGATGCTCGGCCCCAGCCAACTCGAGGGGCTCGCTGCTGATGCAGCGCTCAACATTCCAACAACAAGCGACAAAATCAGATGAAGGAGGTGAAAGACTAAGTCTCGGTACTCCGCTGGCCAATAAGTTTATCGTTCAAATATTCAGTCTCAGCCCGTGTTGCTAATAGCCTGGTCACAGCCGGTGTTAATAGCCAGGCTAGACTAAGCAATCTTGGTCAGTGTTGCTAATAGCCTCTGACTAGGTCATGCAACCGCAGCCAGTGTTGTTAATACTGGCTAGACTAAGTGATCTTGCGGCCTTGTGTTACTATAACCGAGGCACACCGTACGCTGTTCCATCCATGCGAAACACATCCAGCAGGCCAACTCCAGGAGACATCCGCCAGAAGCCACGGATGCTCAAGAGCGCAGACACCGCAAGAATGCATTGAAACACTTCTTCAGGCGTCTTACACGTATTCCTCCACCAGTAACGCTATTACCGCCTTCGCCCTAGATACCAAAAACATCTGGGCGCACCGATATCAGAAGGAAGCCATGCGCCGCTTGCAGACAGAGGTTGCGTTATCAAAATTCATTAATGTTTTGTGATTAATGTAAATATGTAGTATAGAGTGTAAATAAACAATATATTTCGACTAACTATCGTTAACACACACATCAACTACAAATCTATTTATAAAGTCAGAGAACTTGCTGGTCTACAACCAAGAAAAGTATCTTGCGCACTCCTAGACAAAAATGGTACTACAACTGCAAATAGAACAAAAACTTAGAACGATGGAAAGGATATATAGAGGAACTATTCAAAGACCAGAGAATAGGTCTAGAACAGATCCCATCGTTTAAGAAGAACTAGGAGCTCGATATCACTAAGGAAGAAATAACATACGCCTCGAAAACAATGAAGAATGAGTGGTAAAAGCTCTGGACCCGATGAACTTCCCAGCGATATCAAAATTATTGACGAAAAACATATGAACGTCTTGCTAGAACTTCTCAATAAAATATATAGCTCAAGAAATATACCTGAAGAATGGTTACTGTCAGTTTTCATCTATTTTCCCAAGAAACCAAATGGCAAAGAATGTCAGGGCCGCCGTACCATCCACAACCGTATATATCAAAAACTAGAGACATGGACATCACTGAAACACAATTTGGATTCCGGAAAGACTTGGGAACAAGGGAAGCCGCCCTGTTTTCGTTCAACGAACTGGTTCAAAGGTATCTGGACATTAACCAAGATGTGTGTGTATGTGTGATTCATTATCTATAACCGCCTTGTTCGGCGGAGTTCTACACGATCAGTTGATAAATATTCTCAAACTGAAACATCTGGTTTATTTTCTTCTGCTTCGTTGTTTTCGTCATTGTCTGAGGAATCGTGATCCTATGTTCTTATGGTTTTGTGTGCAGTTCTTGATTATTACTCTCCATTCTGTTCTATCTTATAACTCCGGAATATTTCACATTGAGTGCAGCCATAATGTAATTGGAAATAAAAAGAGGAGTGTGGCCGGGGTGTGTTCTGTCACCGATGCTTTTCAATGCATACTCCGAAGAAGTTCTTAAAAAAGCCCTTGAAGGAGAAATAGCTGGTATTAGGGTCAATGGAACACCCATCAACAATATAAGATACGCGAACGATATGGTGATTCTGGCAAAATGTATCGAAGATCTCCAAAGATTGATGAATAAAGTAGTTGAGTGTAGCAAACAGTATGGTTTAACGCTAAACATTAAGAAGACGAATTTCATGAGGATTTCGAAGACATATCGTAATCAGGAAGATCTTATTGTCAACGAAAATAATATCGAACAGGTTGAAAAATACACATATCTTAATGCAAGTGTGACCTACAATAACGACTACGCCAATGAAATCAAAATCAGGATCGAAATACCACGAACAAATTTCATCAAAATGATAAAAGTACTTTACGGTAGAAACCTGAGCCTGGACTTGAGGGTTCGTTTAGTTAGATGCTACCTTTTCACCACTCTTCTCTACGGGGTCGAAGCATGGACCCTCAATGCAGCAACGCTCAAGAAACTAGAAGCGTTCGACATGTGGGTCTACAGAAGTATCCTTAGAATATCGTGGACGGACCGAATAACTAAAGTTGAAGTTATGAGGAGAATGGGTAAACAAAAGGAAATTATAGATACGATAAAGAGCTCAAAACTACAGTATCTTGGACACATTACAAGAGGAGAAAGGTACGGTATGCTGCAGCTGATAATACAAAAAAAAATCCAAGGAAGAAGAAATGTAGGAGCCGGAAGAAGAAGAATCTCGTGGCTGTGTAATCTGAGCGAATGGTTTCAGTAGTCTCAAGGATTAGAATTGCTATGATGATTGCCAAACTTCGATTTGGAGATGGGACCTAAAGAAGGACGAAAGGTAGCCTGTTGCCGCTAAGATGTGTTGCCTTTTTGCAAATCAAAATGATTAAATGAGCACTTTGTATAGTATTCCAACCAGAAATTGGAAAGCTATGTAAAATCAGGCCAGCATTGAAAACAGTAAGTCACTTCGTAATTTAATTCATAAAATTACTGTTTGATTGCCATTCAGTGACACTTCGATAATAACCTTCAAATTTGACAGATGCGTTGGGAAGTTTGGAAGATATATACGTTTTTCAAAATTTTCTATGCTACTATACGGTTTTATAAACTCAACTAGTACCTACTTAAATCATGCACAATGTTACAATGCCTTAATAAAACAGTTACATGTACAGTCGTGTGCAAATAAATCTGGGACAGTGTTTTTTTCACATGCAGATTCAGTTAAGAATTTGAAGAATATAGTCTGTTTTTTTGCTTTATGATTCAGAGCAGGCCTTGCATTTATATTATTTTAGCAGTGTACAACAGTTTAGTTACAAAATATACCTAACGTCAAAATCAAGGTCCCCGAGATTGTCAAGTTGACACTTCAATAACGTTTAATAAAATGCCACAAAAAAGTAGCATTAATAGTAAAGCTAAAGTAGCTATAAAACGCTGTTTTACTAATATAAAAGATATCAATGGTAAATTAAGTAAAACAGCCATCATTGGAAGAGTTGGTCAAATCTTTGATGTAAGTATTAATAATTAAACCATTATAAAATTTGTTATTATGCTAGATTTTGAATGCAACTCTGTTTAATATTTTAAATGAAGCAAAATCACAATTCCAGCGACAACCGAATGACAACATGAAAAAGGTTTCAGAGAGGATATTAAGAAACTTTGTAATTTTTTTACTTTGGATAATTTATTGCGATGTACAAGAGAGGAACTAAATTATATCAGGACTCGTTCAAAATTATACTACACATTAAAAAATATGGGGTATAAATACAAACTTGTGAATAGAAGAAAATTGGTTTGTGAGAAGAATCATGTAATTTCGGCGAAGATGACTTCTTTAAAGAAATATTTACAATTTCGAAATGCTAGTGAAAAATGTATGTTCCGGTTTTTGGATGATACTGGATATTTCGCAATGGAACCAGTCTGCATAGGTAGACCCACGACACAGACTTGAAAAGTAATCCATCTAAAGTTAAGGCGGAGGGAAAGAGATATACTATTTTGCATGCAGGATGCACATTAGGATTTTTACCAAGGTGTGACTTACTGTTGGGTTCGGACAATAATGACAGCTACTATCATAAGTGTATGAACGGTGGCATTTTTAGGCGATGTTGAAA
Organism: Agriotes lineatus; assembly: GCA_940337035.1. Classification (NCBI taxonomy): domain Eukaryota; kingdom Metazoa; phylum Arthropoda; class Insecta; order Coleoptera; family Elateridae; genus Agriotes; species Agriotes lineatus. Next base: position 22,663,517 of record OW679198.1, on the reverse strand, counting down.
AAACAGTGAATCCCTCTTATATGTTTAGCATAAATAATAACTTCTACAACACAGATTTGCAAACAAAAATCAGCAGCAAGTTTTTAATAATATATTTTCATATTAGAACATATGGAAATGTTGTGACGTTTCTGTACAGTTAGATACCAACCATGTTTAAATAAAATTTCTTAAAATAAAACAATACCTTATTTAATGTCAGTGATTCAGTAATTGCAGCTTTCATTATGTATACCTAATAGTGCTTATAACTAAGTCAACACATTGACAGTTGTAATAAGTTTTTGACATTACTAGTGTTTTTTCTTTGTAACCAACTACCTACACTGTTACAAAAATGCAAAAGCAAAGCCTGCTCTGAATCATAAAGCAAAAAAACAGACTATATTTCCATGGATTTCTTCTTATCAGAGAGAGTTACGGGTTTCAGTACCTGTTAAAGTTTAATGTAGCTTTTTCTGATAGCAGGAAATCCATGGAGATATTCTTCAATTCGTAACTGAATCTGCATGTGTGAAAAAAACACTGTCCCAGATTTATTTGCACACGACTGTACAATTTACAGATGAACTGTCATTACTTGAAAGCTGATTGACATTAGAATATTATTTACTGATTGTATGAAACCAACTTAGACATGACTTATACTTTTCATGGTGTACTGGATTTTAAATAACTTTCCAATTTTTGGTTGGAATACTATACCTATAATAGATTTTTTTTCTGGTGGAGGGTAAACTAGGTTTAAGCGCACTGCGGCCTCGATGGGCATATTGTGCTACCTCCAAGTCACGTGTGTGTATGTTTTGTGTGTAGTCTTGTTACTCTACCTCGTAGACCAGACTTCAGAGGGGAGCGACGTTAATGTATCCCAACGTCGAATGGCCACCCGGCTCAGACCGATCCAGTGGATTATGGAAAAAGTTCCACCTTGGCATAGATTTGAACCGAGGACTTGCTTATTGCAAGCCTGGTACTCTATCCACTGCGCCACCGAGGCGGTTTATAATAGATATTAGTATATAATCCACAGGACCGTGCCAGCATCAATGGCGGCCTGTGTGCAGAGCCAAATTTGCCGCCCCTAAATTTACATTTTTGTTGTAAAATCTAAATTTTATGTAGTACATACCTAGCTTAACTGTAACAAACCAAATTAATTTAAGTGAAAAACAGAAATTTTAAAAAAGTTTTATTAACAATAAAATTTACAAAAAAAATAGTGAAATAAAATTAATAAAAAAACAACAAAATTTTAGAAAATTATAAAAAAGCAACTTTCCTAGCTTTTTTCTCCACAAATTCTTTAATTACTAATTCTAAATCGATGGAATCCATCGTGTCGCTTTCTATTGCTATTATAGACAGATTATTTAATCTGTTTTGTGACATTGTGGATCGCATATAATTTTTAATAATTTTTAGTTTGGAGAAAGATCTCTCACCAGACGCAACTGAAACTGGTAACGTGAGTAATATTCTAAGAGCTATTGACATATTTTGAAATGATGCTATGAGCTGATTTTCAAAAATATATTCAAGAATGGACTGGTGCTCTAACTGATGCTTTTCAGCTGAAGTAGGTTTAATATGTAATTTTAAAGATTTTATCTCTTCAAATAATTATATTCCATCTACATCTGATTCCTTTCTAGAATCATCAGTTAGATGAAGATGTAAATCTTTACAACATTGTTACGTTAGAGTTCACTGGAGCTGTATTGTCAGGTTGACAGTTAAAATATTTTCGAAATTTGTTGGAAATTTAGGTATTAAGCCCTTTGGTAGTGCAAAAAATAGTATATACACCACGGTAGCGAATCGTCTTATAACCTTCGCGCTTTAGATACTTCGCGCTGCGCGCTCAGTATCTAATATGCGCTCAGGTTATAATACTGCGCTTCGCTACCTTGATGTATAATATACTATTTATAATTTTTGGTATGGCATGTTCTGTGACTATAAGTCAAGTTTTGCAATTGTTTTGGTCATCAGTAAGTTTCTAAGTGTATTGTATGTATGTATATTATCGTTAACCTCGTTTTATCTTGCGGTGTAGATGCTGGTACCTTATGTGTTTGTGTATTAAACAAAAATCTCGTAATACAAATTTGGTGATAGCTTTTTAGAGCCTACGCTAAAAACTTTCAAAAATATATTTTCTTTAAAAATATTTTTTGTATCTTTGTAATTTTGATAACTCTTAAGGTTTATCCACGAAAAAATAAAATCGGATCTGATGACATGCATTTTTGATAGAAATAATCTAGTTAGCTGTAATACCTATCTTTAAACGTCAAATCAGTATTATTCGTTAGTTACATGTCAAAATCACAAAAGTTTAGTGTGGAGATGTTTTAATATCTTGAGTTTTTTGTTTTTAGTTTCTTTTTTCTTGTAATTCTTGTTAAGTTTATCAACGATAATGGCTGCAACGTATTCTTATGGTGAACAAACTGATATGTTGTTGGTCCCGTTGTTTTATCTGCTAGGTTAAATGGAGAAATGTACTTAAATTTTCTTCAGGATACATTACCGGGCTTATTAGAGGATTTGCCATTACTTCTTAGAGGTAACATGTGGTTTTTACATGACGGAGCACCTCCTCATTTTATATTGAATGTGCGGAACCACCTACACGCACAGATTCCCTATAAATGGATAGGCAGAGGAGCTGACGCCCCTGTAAAATGGCCACCTCGATCACCGGATCTAAACGTTTGTGATTCGTTTTTGTGAACTTTGGGCCTGAATTCAAAACGCCGTAGAGAATTAAAAATGATCGACAAATGCTGAAGAACGTACAGACATTTTTTTGCGTATGATCAATCTGTGCATTCAAGAAAATAGGGGCCACATTGAATAATTTTTATAAATTAATTTAAGACTAGTTATCACTATTAAACTTTGCATTACATGCCATTCCATATTATGTTTTTGTGGATAAACCTTAAGAGTTATCTAAAATTATAAAGATACAAACATATTTCTAAAGAGTTCACGTTTGACTTTTGCATCGTAAGGTTGTGTTCCTTCACCAGGCGATACGAAAAACGCAAACGTTAACAGCAGATAAAAGGTCAGCTAAACATTTTATTTACATTTGAATAGTATTTCACGGAAATAATGCCGCCATGCTAGGCGCGCCGAATTACGGGTATCAGTACCCGCACAGCCAACAACCCGTAATGTACGACCAACAAATCAATCAAGGCACATTCCAACAAAACTTACCGATACAGCAATTACAACAGCCATACATTGCCTCACAATCGCAATCGCAGCCACATGTTCAACCAATGCCGCAGTATCTCCCAAACTATTTATCACAAAACGCAAACCAACATTCAGCAATCACTCCAATGCAAACAAATAATGACGATCTCTGGCAAACGCCAAATCCAAAAAAGACAAAACGCTCTGATATCGACACACATCGCCATTCGAAACAAACAAAATCGGACAATTACTGGTTAAACGCTACCGAAACCTCAAACCGATATCAGCCCCTTGCAGAAGAGCAAGCCGAAAATAACAGTACGGAAAAATCACAACCACCACCAATATTCGTATACGAGGTTAATAACACTAAACCCCTTACCGACATGTTACAAGAAAAAGTCGAAGATCAATACACACTCAAATTGATAGGAAGCACACAAATCAAAATACAGCTCCACAAATCCGAACATTACAACACCATTGTTAAAATATTAAAAGACAAAAACACTGAGTTTCACTCGTTTCAGAACAAAATAGATAGAAAATATAAAGTGGTACTGCGAGACATGCACCCCTCAACCGATCTCAAAGAACTAGCGGCAGAAATCACAAAACACGGACATCAAGTATTGAACATTCATAATATAAAACACAGAATTACAAAAAATCCGCTACCTCTCTTCTTCGTAGAACTTAAGCAAAAAGATAATAACAAAGACATCTACAATGTTGAATTATTAATGCACTCTAAAATACGGTTTGAACCCCCGCACGTCAAGAGAGAGGTAATTCAATGTCAAAAATGTCAAAGATACGGTCATTCAAAAAATTACTGCCACAGAACAGCCCGATGCGTGAAATGCGCCGGCGATCACTTAACCAAGGACTGTACGCGTACAGCTAAAAGTAAAGACGTAAAATGCGTTAACTGTCAGGGCAACCACCCAGCTAATTATAGAGGATGTACGGTGGCCAAGGAAATACAAAATCGAAAATTTCCCCCCTTACGCTCAAAACAAGTTGAAACTACAACTCCTTCAAGCCCATTAGTACAACAGGGACTGACGTATTCACAGAGGGCGCAAGCACGCAGTCAAGAACCTCCTACTACCACACAACAACCACCCAACGAAAATTCACCTATGGCAGATAACAAACTAGAAAAAATGATGGTCAAACTAATGGAAAGAATGGACACCATGCTCAATCTTTTAACGGCCCTGGTTAGCAAACTTCAATCTTAATGGACAACACCTTAAAAATTGTAATCTGGAACGCCAACGGACTCGCACAACATAGTTTAGAAGTCAAACAATTTCTCTTAAACAACAACATTGACATTATGATGGTATCGGAAACACATTTCACATATAAAACATACATGAAAATACCCAAATATAGAATCTATGCAACTAATCATCCAGACAACACTGCTCACGCAGGAACTGCACTCATAGTCAAAGACACATTAAAGCATTATGAACTTCCCAAATATCACCAGGAACACTTACAAGCCACCACCATCGCTGTACAAGAACAGAGCAAGGAAATAGCTTTCTCAGCCATTTACTGCCCGCCCAAGCACAAGATAACCCAACAACAGTTCACAGACTTCTTCCAAACGCTTGGACCCTGCTTTATAGCAGGAGGAGACTATAACGCAAAACATCAAACTTGGGGATCTAGGGTTACGGTCACCAGAGGCAGAGAGCTATTGAAATCCATCCAAGATAACAATATTCACTACTTATCTACAGGTCAGCCTACCTACTGGCCAACCGATCGACGAAAACTTCCTGATCTCCTGGATTTTTGTGTGATCAAAGGAATATCTGATAGATACACCAAAGCTGAATCCAATCTAGACCTTTCATCTGACCACTCCCCGGTCATCGTAACATACAGCTCAAAGGTACTAACAAGAAGTACATCTCCCACTCTGTATAGTAAACGAACAAACTGGGAGTATTTTCGAGAGATTATTCAAGAAAAGGTGCAATTAAACATTCCTTTGAAAACTGATATAGACTTATTCAATGCAGTGGAACACCTTAACCAAACTTTACAGGATGCCGCCTGGGAAGCAACTCCTAACAACGAAGAACAGGGTACACTTGACCGTTGCCCTCTGATTATTAAACAAAAAATAGCTGAGAGACGAAGACTTCGACGTATTTGGCAAAACAGAAGATCTCCACGAGACAAAACTAACTTCAACAATGCTACTCAAAATTTAAAAATTCTTTTGAAGCAGCACAAAAATCAGGAAATACAAAATTACCTATCCCGCTTAACCCCTTACGAAGCCACAGATGCCTCACTCTGGAGAGCAACAAAGAAATTAAAACGACCAACTATGTTTATACCTCCCATCAGACTCCCAGACGGTAGTTGGGCACGAAGCGACGAAGAAAAAGCAACAGCATTTGCAAATCACATGTCTACAGTGTTACAGCCATTACCCAGAACCTGCACAGTGGAAGAAGAACAAACAATTCACCACACATTAGCGGAACCACTTGAAGCACAACCTTCTCTAAAGCCCGTAAAAGTCAAACAAGTAATAACTGCTATCAAAAGTCTTAACCCGCATAAAGCACCAGGCTATGATTTACTCACGGCAGGTATATTAAAACAATTGCCAGAAAATGGCTTTAAATTAATTACATATATATTCAACGCAGTTCTACGACTTAAAATATTTCCCGAACAGTGGAAAGTTGCGCCAATATTAATGATCCCAAAGCCCGGAAAAAATCCAGAGGACATTACTTCCTACCGACCAATCAGCCTGCTACCGGTACTCTCCAAACTCTTTGAAAAACTGCTTCTACAAAAAATACAAATTATGCTTGCAAACAAAAATACGCTACCACAACATCAGTTTGGTTTTCGGGAAGGACACGGCACAATAGAACAGGTTCATCGGATAGTGACAAAAATAGATCACGACTTCAATCTTAAAAGATACTGCACAGCTGTGTTCCTCGACATTAGGCAGGCCTTCGATAAGGTCTGGCACACGGGACTACTATATAAAATTAGAAGAGATCTCCCACAAATGTATGAAATTATCCGGTCATACCTGGACGGACGAACTTTTCAAATTAAACTAAGGGAAGTATTGACTGACCTCTATCCAATATCCTCAGGAGTGCCACAGGGTAGCATACTAGGACCAGTTCTCTATCTTATCTACACGGCCGATCTGCCCACAACCCCTCAAACACTCACAGCCACCTACGCCGATGGTACAGCAGTGCTAGCATCACACGCAGACCCTCGTGTAGCTTCTAACTACCTCCAAAACATCCTTAATAAAATACATACCTGGTTACAAATATGGCGTATACAGGTCAATGAAACAAAGTCCGTACAAACAACCTTCACCTTACGGTCAGAAACCTGCCCATCAGTGACGCTTAACGGAGAACCTATTCCACAACAGGATAACGTCAAATACTTGGGAATCCATCTGGACAGGCGCCTCACATGGAAAACACACATAATAAAAAAACGAATGCAATTAGGGCTCAAATTCCGACAAATGTACTGGTTAATTGGAAGAACCTCCTCCTTATCCCTAGAAAATAAGTTGCTGTTATATAAAACGATCATCAAACCGATATGGACATACGGACTCCAACTCTGGGGATCCGCTAGCAATTCCAACTTGGAAATCCTTCAACGGTTCCAAAATAAAGTCGTAAGGACGATAGCTAACGCTCCACATTATGTCCCCAATTGGGTTCTCCAGCAGGATCTTCCTCTCCCAACCGTTCACGAGGAAATTCGCAGAGCTAGTGCAACCTATCTAACGAAACTTAGTGTTCACCCCAATACCCTAGCAGTAAATTTGCTTGAGAGACTGTGTGTGCAACGTTTAAAAAGACACGATCCATTAGACTTAGAGACTCGATTTCAGTGAACAGTGTAATCTGTGACCTCTTCATTATCGACGCAGTTCGACCTTAGCTAAGCAAGAATGAAGTCAGTGGGTTTTATTCTTACAGGATATTGCATGTCTATTAGCCAAACTATTTACTTATTGTTGATGTACAACAGATTGTAAATGTGCAGTATTTAAAATTAAAAAAAAAAAAAAAATATTTCTAAAGAAATAATCTTTTTGGAAAAAAATTAAAGTTTTTAGCGTAGACTCTAAAAAGTTATCACCAAATTGGTATTGCGAGATTTTTGTTTAATACACTTACATCTTACTGATGAAGGCTAAAACCATTTCAAAACGTGACTTATAGTAACAGAACATGCCATACCAAAAATTATAAAAATCGATCACGAGCTACTCTTTTTATGCCAAAATTATTTGGTTTTTCAAAAAACTTTAACGCCTTATACCGACCTAACCAGACGATTTTGGATATAGGTAAGTTGGGTTAAATCATCTTATTTTTATCCCAGGAGTCTATAGTTAAGCTATGTCCCAGATTATGGAGACACTCTGTATACAATATTAGGATATGGCATTTGAGTCAAACAACTTCTAAACACCACACACCCTAAATTCAAATGCAGGAATAAAATAACTCTTTATATATTGAATAGGCAGATAGAGGGGCATTAATTCTGTTTATTACAATGCGGCTTGGTACCTACTATTTAGTAATGGAAGCTACATGGTTCTTCTTACTTTTTATATACAAATGCCAAAACAGCAAAAACCCTTCATTTGAAAATAATAATCTTTAAAACAAAAAAGATAACAATTTTTTTGATCCAGCAAGTGCATATGGTAGTAATATGACGTATGACGTCTTAAATTTTTCACCATATCCTTGTCTTATTGTCTTTAAAACTGAAAGCCTTAAATTGTAGTAGTTCTATTAAAAATATAAATTACAGAAAACGAATAAGAAATATAACAACTTACTATTTTTGAAAGATTATGATAAATAATATTGTTGATTTGATAATAAACTATAAACTACTTTAGATCATTTCAGATTGCAACTCTTTTAAAAAGAGCGCCAATAGAAGATTTGACAACAGGAGGGCGGTGACAGGATTGCCACAGCTATAGGCAATCTGGCAACACCGCAAATAAGAGAAACGTCAGATTAGATTTGTTGGTGTAGTGAAACGCTGCAGTGTTTATTTCAGCTTTAAGTTAGATATATTCTAACAAATTTTTGTGACCCAAGGGACTCCAAAGGCTTGGAGGAAAAGTATTCAAGACGGGAAACGAAATGTCTGCCTCTGCTATGGAAAGTATCCTTTAACATGCATTTGTTTTCAAGGTTGTAGTAGGTTAGTAGGCTTATAAGGATGACTAATAGCTAAAATGATAATTATGTTCTACATTAGATCATGTTTTTCAAACTTTTGATAGTGCATGATGTTTGTAAGATTCACAGAGTTAGGTAGGGTAGGATGTATAATCAACCGATTCAAAGTAAATTAAAGTAACATCGGTTTTGTTTAGTTTTCATTTTTAGTAATCGGAACAGTAACAAGATAATTACTGCGTTCGGAAAGGTACCTCTGACAGCTCGGTTTCCTCGAGATTGTTCATTCATCTCACTTCCACCTGCGCCGATGGCTATTATCGATCTTCTGCGAATGATTTCGAGGAAACAGAGCTGTCAGAGGTACCTTTCCGAACACAGCTAATATTTACTCTTGTGTTTTATCTAAATATGGAATATATTAAGAAACTGCCTCCTTGATGGTGCTCGACTGCTAGTTAAATTATTAATCTTAAGACTGGAGACGTTAAAATGAATGCTGGGAATTTAGGTTTATTTTTCAAACATATAAGAAAGCTGGCAAGTCTCATGCTGCGACATGGTCTTACATAGCTTACCCAGCTGATATTTGTTAAAATTATACAGTGCATACGCTGGCAAAGCAGAAGATGGGAAATATGCATTAATGATTTACACACCAGCGGTTCACAGGTAAAAACTTGTTACGTTAATTACGCCCACTTTAAATTTTAAATGAGTGGGCTTCTGTTCCAAAAACAGTAAAGCACGGATTCTTTGTGCTCAATGTTGCTATTTTTAAGCTATATTTGTAAACCTATTCGATATGGTTAGTTTAAGTCGTAATCGTTTAGTGTTGACCCTTATTTTACTTGTTACTTTAATATTGTGTTTAGTAACAAATGGTTATCTAGTTTTTCCTTAATGTATAATCAGAACATTTATTTAATTTAAAATTTGCTGTGAAAGAATTAGAACGGAATTCAAAAAGATGTGAGAAAGAGGAAAAACAGGAAAAGGCCAAAACGAAGCAAGCTATACAAAAGGGAAACATGGAAGTAGCTAGAATACACGCAGAGAATGCAATTCGGCAGAAAAATCAAGCTATAAATTATTTGAGAATGTCTGCTCGGGTGGATGCCGTCTCAAGTCGTGTTCAAACTGCACTTACAACACGGAAAGTGACAAATTCTATGGCAGGTAAGGCAACACTTTAATTATTATTACAATTTGTATCCTGTTGGATTGTTATATGTGGAATAATGCTAATCTATAATGTACAGTTACGGACACCTCAAAGTGCACGGTTTTTTGTTACTATGGTTATTTTTGCGATTTTTCGGCTTATTAAATGGGGGTTTCTCCAGTGGCGTTGCTTGTGGTTACAAGAATAGGTATTATTTTTTTAATGTTTCTATTTTAGCAAAGTTTCACAAGTAAACAAACTATATAATAATGTGTTTAATAAATATGTATCAGTATTCAATTGCTACTACGCTTTGCAGTTTGTTTCGCATAGAGTTGACCAATGTTTCCATATTGTATCCTTCTCTCAGTTCCTTCCAAGCATTTCTTATTCTTTCCCATACTTCCTCGATTTTGTTTGGTGCAAAATCCCTGGTATAAATTTTTGTAGTTAAATAGCCCCAAACATTTTCGATGGGATTCAAGTCCGGACTTCTTGCAGGCCATGGTAATAAATTGATATTATTCTCATCAAACCATCAATGAACAACCCCTGCTGTATGCACAGGACAGTTATCCTATGAAAATAATGTTATCAATTACGTTAACATAAACAAAATTAATTCATTAGGTAATATCTTGTTTGTTGAAAAGTAAATTGATTAGGAAAGACCTCTCTTATAGATGGCAGCATCACATTTTGCAAAATGTTGCGATAATTTTCAGCATTCAGTCGACCATTAATTCTATAGCATGCCCCAGATCCGTGAGCATTGATCCATCCCCATACGTTTACAGAGAATCGTCCACTACTCCTTAAGGGTTGAACATAATATTGCTCCTCAAATCTTGAATTTTGTGGTCTACACACCCTTAATCGTCAATTGGTAAATGATTGAAATACCTTTTCACCTGAGAAAACAGTCGTGTTCCAAAAGTCGTCGATCTCATTCAAATAGACGGTTGCAAATTGTACTCTTCATTCTTTGTTCTCTGGTGTTAAAAAAACTTTTCTTGCAGAAGTTTCTGCTGCCAACGATTTTTAATTTTGAAAGTGCACTCTTGCTCACCTGCAAATCTGTTGCGACTCGACTCAGCGACCAGTTCTCTTCCATTTTTGTAATAGCTCGCATTTTCTCTGCTTCTGACAAATGTCTGGGAATTTTCCGAGTTTTCAGTTCTATGACAGTTGATGACAAACGTAAACGTCAAAACTCGACGTCTATGATTAGAATATCGTATTACAAGCTAAAAATCTGCCGTGCACTTTGAGTTGGCCGCAACGGTACTCTTTGATATTTGTTTATATTAAATTTCAGTGGTTTGATTAAAAAAAAAAACGTTGCTTGATTTATTTGATGTGTCTTTCTTTGATTGAAAAAAACTACTATAAATCACTTACCTATGTTTATTACTTTATAGGTGTAGTCAAAGCAATGGATGCAGCTATGAAGAGCATGAATTTGGAGAAGATTTCGACTCTTATGGATAAATTTGAGCAACAATTCGAGGATCTGGATGTTCAGAGTAGCTACATGGAGAATGCTATGTCACAATCAACCACTACTTCCGTCCCGCAGGGTGATGTAGATGGCCTTATGCAACAAGTTGCAGATGAGGCTGGGTATGTGTTCAAAGCTTACACCGTAAGTTGTTGCACCTTTGACAAACTTATTTTTGTAGGCTTGAATTGAATATGGAATTGCCACAAGGAGTGCAAAGTGGCAGTATAGCTGCAACGGTAGCATCGCAGGAGCAAGACGAGCTTTCTCAACGCCTCGCACGTCTACGACAGGCCGAATAATGAATTATATTGAAATACTCGCATAGGTACTCAGGAGACGTTTATCTTCACAAATTTTGCAATCAAGGATATCTAGTGTCTGCAACTTCTGAGCTTTTTTGTAAAAGAATGTAATTATTGTTTATATTTAATACAATTTTATTCATTTTGATCAGTATGCTACTTGTTTATAATAGGGAATAAAGTATATTTAAAATATATCCCATGAGTTAAAGCAGCAAGTGTAAGTTAACATTTTAGAATTTTAAAAACTAGTTTGTGAAATGTGTTACTTATTTTTATAAATAAATGTTTTGAGAGTTTTTTGTTGTATTTTATTAATGCTTAAGAGTCGTTGGTAGTTGCTATGTAAATTGTACTATAGCAAAATGGAAAATAAATTAAAAGCGTCTTTAAAATCAAAAATAATGAATATCAAAATATGTACACTGATTTAAAAAAATTACTGTGAGATTGAAGACGGTAAATTTTACAAAACCATAGGAAAATAACTGATACCACTTTTATACAGGGTGAACTAAATTAAGAGGGCACTACTGCTATTTCTATTAGCATTCGAGCTATAAAGTCGGTTAAATGAGCAAACTAGATTTTTTACCGTTGATTACGATGTGAAAGCAGAAAAACAATTGAACATCCAGCTCTCAAGTTATTTTTGTTCAGTGAATGAAGTTTAATTGGCTAGTTTAACCTACCTGTATAAATTACTATTAGTACTTTTCATACAAAGTATTACTCTTCATTTAACTAACTTAGATTTTGGTAAAACCAGTGCAGAGATGTGTAACTTTGTGTTGACAAATATTTTACCACAAAATTTGTATTACTGAAGTAGCTATCACAATATTAATTTTATTTGATAACTAGGTCTGTATTTTGAAAATTTTGAGCTCTAAAGGCTTTCTGTACGAATTAAATGTGTCTCTAAGGTATCCAGGGTCGCAGGAAGGTACAAGCAACTCAAACGACTGCTTGGAGCGCTGGTCTGCTAAGGGCGGTAAAATCACTCTGACATTCATGGAGTAAAGTTAAAGCAAGAATTGATTCTGCTGTTCTCTGAATGATGTTGATTCTGTTATCTACATTACCATATTTTCAAAATAATATTAAAGTAAGAGTATAAAGGAGTTCCAAATTTGTTGTGTAAAAATAACTTATTAATTTCCTTTCTTAATGGATGTTCGTTTTCTAAAGAGAAGTTAATCAAGATATAGTTGAGATGGACGATATCCTAAGAACGCCTAAATGAGTTGGCTATTTTGTTCATTGAAGGCAATATTTTAAACGAAATTAATGTGAATGATCTTACTGATTTTGCTCGGCAAATGTCAGTGTTTCTTTAACTTGTTTGCAGTATGCAGAAGTTTTCTATATACTATATGTTCGTTATAAGGAAATGTAAATACACGCAAAAGTATTGGGTTTTGGTTGGGACTATAATTTTCGTATTTTAAAAGCGAGCGTTCTTTATATCGGAGTTCTACTGTACTGTGAAAATTAAGACTTACTAATAAGACAATTAATTGTGTAGAATACGATGACAAATTGTAATAATATTATCTCTTTCTAGTGCTGTATTCAATAAAATATTTTTTCTTCAAACGTCAGCACAATGTGACATTATACTGCTGGATTGATGATGCCAAACTGTCACTTCATTGTGATGGCAGATAATAATTTTATCTGCCGCTGACGAGATAGAGTAATTTTCTTCGGATTTTGTTCACAACGTTGTAAATAATTTGTTATAAAACGTCACGCCACATAAAGTATAACTTTTGCTCCTAATAACATAATATACTATTAAATGTAAAATGTACAACTTTGTATTCTTTAAAACAAATATTTTGGTTACCGAATTAGATTTTCAAAATATTCAGGTTTATAATCTCACCCAATTTCAGTAATTACCCACACTTCTTTTTTTTATGGCCCATATTTCACTCAAAAGTAAATGGTCACCTTATAAAATACAGGGTGATTTATAATGTACGGAGGAGATTTTTAGGGTAGATAGAGGGGACTAAAGTAAACATTTTTTATTAATAAAATTTTTAGATAATCTCAATAACTAAAAAGTTACGAGTTAAAGCTTAGTTAAATAAGAAGTATAGTTGTTGGAAATTATGTGGGTAATTAATTTATGTTTTAAATTTAAATTGAAGATATATGAGTTAACTGAACCACATTTAGTTAAAAAAATGATTTAAAATAAATGTAAAATAAAAATTACGGCTTCTTAATTTTTCCTTTTAATGCCTAATAATTTTTGTAGTAACTATTGAGTGCTGCTGAATAATAAAAAAATAATAGGCAAGTTGCCGTTGAAATTTAGGCAAGTGTCAAATTGACATTTCAGTAAATTTCAACACATCAAATTTAAGATTTGTTATTAGTGGTTGTTATTAAATTATTAGTACGGATAAAATGGTGAATTATATTAACGATGAATACATAGGCATGATAATAGTTTATGGAACTGCCGATGAAAGTGCTGCACGAGCAAGGTGTATGTATTTAGAAAAATTTGCAAATAAACCGACCCCTTTCGAAAATACATTTTTCTGGGATATTCAACTGGGAAGAGAGACTGGGAATTTAGGCTAAAATGCAGTATCGTAGACCACTTCTGCCTAATGCGCAGGAGCTATCATTTTAGGTTAGCTGCAGTTTAAGATTTGTATGTACTTAGTACCCACCTATATTACTAGCTCCAGGAATGGTAGTTCAAATTGCTGCTGCTGCTGTTACAAAGAGAACTGCGCGAACAATTTCAAGGCGTTTTAGAGTGGTCCACGATACTGCATTTTTCCAAAAAATTTACAACCACAGAAGGGTCATGATGCAAGACCAAATCTACATGCGGTTGATGTTGAAAAAGAAGTATAGGAAAGGGTAGATGCTGATTCGACAACTAGTACACGCCAAATTGTCCAGGAAGCTAATGTTTCTCAGAACTTGGTTTGGTACACATTGAAGATGAATGGTTTGTATCCTTATCATTTCTAAAAGGTACAAGCACTGACTCCCAACGATTATTCATTGCGGCAGCAGTTTTGTGAGTGGTTGCTCAATCGTACGGAAGCAGAAGCAGGTTTTCCAACAAACATACTAGTAACTGACTAATGCTATTTTACCAGGAATGGTAAGCTAAACTTGCACAATGCTCACACATGGGCTGATGAAAATCATCATGCGATCCGCCAAAGTAACTTTCAGCAATGTTTCAGTTTAAATTTATGGCCTGGAATTGTAAACGACTCCTTAATAGGGCATTTCAAATTGCTGGCGCGTTTCAATAGCGAATCTTACTAGCATTTTTACAAGAAGTTTTACCAGGACTACTAGAAGATGTTCCATTGGTTGTGCGACATAACATGTGGTTTATGCATGATGGCTGTCCATCACATTTTAGTTGTCCTGTAAGAGATTATCTCGATCATACCTTTCCGCAACTGTGGATTGGCCGGGGTGGATTTATTTAATGGCCCCCACGCAACCTGTTCTCATCCCACTTGACTTCTTATGGGGATACCTGAAAGACTGGGTACATGCAACTGAAGTTGATACCATTGAAGAATTGCGCCATCGCATTAACGTTGCTACAGAGGACTTGCAAGAACAATTTCCTGAAGTGTTGAGAAATGGGATTTGTCGTGCGCTACTGTGTGTTGAAAAGCAGGGGCAGCATTTTGAGCAATTTTTGTGATATTGGGGAATTTATATATTTATGTCGTTATTGTTCTATTTGTTATTTCAAAAAACGTGCTTAATGTAATAAAAAGACATTTTTGCATTATTTAAAATGGAAAATAAGTAAATACATAATTTAAAATTAAAATTATGTGCACCAAGTTTTCAAATAAGTTGTAAAAAGATATTTTTTTTAGTAAATGATAAAAAATTCAAATTCGTTCTTTTTTAATTATAAGACAGTAATAAGTAATTACAAAAAATTAATAACAACATTGGAATAGAAATTAGTTTTAGAATTTAGCAATGGAGTGAGAACTCTATCTTTTTTTCTCTATGTTTCTCTATCGTTTTCAAATAAATCTTGTTCCTTTGGAAAAACTCTCTGGAAAACAATTTAATTTCAGCAGTACTCATACTCAATCAGTGGGAAACTTTTTAAAGACCTTTAAACCACTGTAACTTTTTTATTAATGGTTTTTCATCAAATGTTGGTTAATAAAAAATGTTTGCTTTAGTCCCATCTATCTACCTTAAAAATCTCTTAGGTACGTTATAAATCACCCTGTATATGACCTACCGTAAAATGGTGTAAATCACAACACTTTTCTAGTAGAATATCTCCAAAACACTTTCATGTAAAAAAATCTACTATAGCGCAAAAGTCTTACCTAAGCTTCAGCTATCCACCTGAAAAATGGTAAATTTTAATTTTTTTCGTAAATATATATTTTTTAAATGTTCAGTGTTGTGATTCATCCGCCAATTGGGGTAAATCACAACATTACCTAATTAAATATATATATATTTCTTGAAATTTAGAAAAAAAGTTGAAGAAATATGTAATGCAAATAAGAAAAAACTTTTATTTCATGGTTTGAGTATGTAGGGCATGCAATAGTAATTTTTCGTACACTAGCATTGAAAGAGCAACTTTGCCGTACAATTTATTAATCAGAAAGTTGCACTTTGCGGTATTCGTACGGGAAAGTAGTATTTTGCGGTATTCGTACGGCAAAGTAGCACTTTGCCTTACGTTTCCTTAGTTACAACACATATAAAACGTTACGTACATAATAACATTACTCTACTTATTTGCTATATACGAGGATAAATTTAGTATTCCGTTTTGTATGCTAGTGTACGAAAAAATATTGTACGAAACTCGTATGAAAGTGGCTTTTCCATACTCGTCTCGAAATTCCGGACTCGGCCTAACGGCCTCTTCCGGAAACATCTCACTCGTACTGAAAAGCTCCACTTTCTATACTTGTAACGTAAAGGTTATTTTCATTATATGTAAGGTAGGTATTTTAGAAATAATGTTTTTATTAAGATGCCACTTTAGAAGTGTTCACCGAAAACTCATTACCCCTCTTCTTTCCATTTTCGGGGCATCCACCGCACCAATAACTGAACTAAACGGGAATGTACACATATCTTCCACATCAGGAAATATGTACAGAAACCCAACATCAGCAGCAATTTTTGCGATTTTAATGTTGTAAATTTGGCCTGAATTAGTTTGGATGTAACTTATAGATCACTTGACAAATGAAATATTTTTCTTCTAGATTTACTACTAATACCCAGTCGGACGTTTTAATGTCTTTAAGAGATACTCGCATCGCATTTTTGAGGATACTCTTATTTCTGCCAGCACTGGGGGGCTGTTGTGAACATCGTGGTGTTGTATCTTGCGCTGCATTTTTCGAACAATCTGGTTCTCCAGGCACGGCGGAGCCACCTTAGACCAGAGGGGTCAATAGGCCTACCGCGAGGGCTGGGCGTATGAAATACGCCCTAGTAAAGGGGGGGGGGGGTCTGGGACCCCCAGAAAATGTTGAAGTTTTGAAGCAAAATGGCACAGTTTAAGCCTATTTTTAAGTAGATTGTAACATTAATTTTACACCCAACAAAGTTTTTTTAAGGGGTCGGCCGACTCCTTGACCCTTTTGACCCCTTGGACGATTTCCTGGGGGGTCAGATGACCCCCCTGACCCCACGGTTCCGCCGTGCCTGGGTTCTGCATCTGAGAAGCAAGTGTCATCTTTTTCTTGTCAAGTTCTTTG
Source organism: Agriotes lineatus (assembly GCA_940337035.1). NCBI lineage: Eukaryota > Metazoa > Arthropoda > Insecta > Coleoptera > Elateridae > Agriotes > Agriotes lineatus. The sequence goes on along the minus strand of OW679198.1, from coordinate 22,646,316 downwards.
TTTTCATTATCAAACTCTTCGCTGCTGGTACTATCGTAATCCGGGAAACCTTCTTCATTTCTAGTGGTAGTTTCACTATCATATCCTTTAACGCTCTTCCCAGCTTCAACTTCTATTTCTTCCTTTTTATTCGAACATTTGGTGCATCCCTGTAGCGCATAGCTTTCAAAAGTTTTACGGCAGAATCATTAACCGCATTTTCTTCATCATCCCTGCCCTGGTCATCTAGGGGTAGTCTGGATAAAATTCGTTCTCTATTAAGAGGTATAATGCCACATTTATCAAATCCAGATTTAATGTTTCTTGTCACGTTTCAAGGAAACACCCTCATCAAATTGTTTAATGTCAGTTGAAATTAGGTCTAATAAGGTCACTATATCAATAAGGTACCGCCATTAGTGATTTTTTATATCTATCCTTGTCGCACAATTTTCTCCAACTGGGGATAAAAACACATAACCTAACAGATTCCTCACTTTACAAGTGCCATTATACCAAAAAGAAAATCCCCAAAAACTAGTGTCTTCCCTATTGCACTTGGAAAATTTGTATTTGTTATCCTTATCTCACAATTTTCTCACATTCTCAAGCGAGGAATGGAATGGCGGTACCTTATTGATATACTTAGTGACCTTAAGGTCTAATTATAAAGACCGCCATCTCTTATCCTTTAGTAATTATTATTAAAATACTGATCCAATCAGCGTTGTAATATGACATTTGGGTTGCATAAGCCATTCTATTTGTTCGCTGCGCCAAATAGAAACACTTTAACAAGTTAATGAAAGTTAACGTTTTCGAATTTGAATTGTTAAAAAGGTGAATTTTTTACTTTTCAAAATAATGTAAATGCTTGCTTAAACTAGGGAACAGTTGTTCAATTTTACTGATTTTATTGCCATCATAAGAATTAAATCACATATTATTTGTTTCTTATGTGCAGGGCATATGATTAAAGTATTCTTAAGCAAACGAAACTGCAAAATGTCTGCATTTCTGACAGGTATTTTTAATAGTTAAAATAGACACAGCTTATGTTATATCTGCTATTTTCTGAACAAGTCCAACAGATAAATCATTTGAATACGTTAAATTTCCATGATTTTGAAAAGTTATTAAATGCAAAAAAGGTCTCTGAATAGATTAAGAAAGAAGAAGATACAATTTGCACAGTTAATTTTCTGTTTCATGATTATGTACACTCAGTTATACGCGTTTGCGTATTGTAATAGACAAAAAACGATGCTATAATAAAAATACTAAAAACAGAATAATTAATTTTTATAACGTTTGCAGCCCTAGATACTTCGCTCCGTGTAACCCATTGAACTCCATACTATATAACTAGTATACTGTTCAATGGTGTAACTATAGAAATGGATACTCTACGGGCCGGTTGCAGAAAGCAATGTTAAGTCTGATGTTAGCTAACGCGACGTCAAAGTGAACAAAAACGAATCAAATCTCAAATGCTTATGGTAACTAATACATTAGTAAACAAAATTTGATGCGATTTTGTTCACTTTGACGCGATGTTAGCTAACACCAGATTTAACATTGCTTTCTGCAACCGGCCCTTGGAGTAGTATTTGTATATCTATGCGTGTAATATATCGAACTATCAATAGCAGTCTTTATTGCACCGCTCAAATGTTGCCAACTGCCGCGAAATTCCCTAGATTTTAAAGATATATTTTTTTGTTTAAAAAAGTGGCAAAGTAGATAAAATACTATATGATATCTCTTTTATAAGGCATTTTGACGCACTTACTCCTTTAGGGCACTCCTCGCTTCGCTCGTACCCTAAACCAGTGCGTGCTACAAAATGCTTCTTATAAAACCCGTATCATAATATACTATTACTATACAAGTGGGATAAGAGCATCATTAATATACGTGTGTGTAAGTTACAAAAAGTTAAATAAAAAGGCCGTCGAAACGACTTTTTAAAAAACACTTTTATTTTACAACGGCAATGTTACACGTTGGAGCTCAGATACACAGTTAGACAATTTCTTACATCTAACGCAAGTCAAGTAGGTACCTGCTGCTATGCATAGAACTAAACTTGCTGCTACGTATAGAACTAAAGATAAAATATCATACTACCGAGAGATAAAAAAAGCTGATCCTCAGCGGGCTGTGGAAATTCAAACGTATAAATAATATCTTGGTGGCACTGTAAGTCTTTGTCAAAGACAGTTTTGACACAGACAAGGCGGTCTATATTGTTCCAGGCCATGACACTGGCTCTGTTGCCAGATTGTGTGCTAGGCCATTCCAAGACACACTAAGTTTTGTTTGTTTGAAATATATTTGACATTAAAAACTATTTTGACAAAGCAGTTCATATAAGTTCCAAAAATGCCTTTGAAGTTTTACGTACCAAGCTGCAAGTCAACTTATGCTTCATCAGTTGCTCCATATGTTAGCGTGTTCGAGTTTCAATCTAATAAAATGGTGACACAAAAATGGAGAGAAGTTTTGCATTTAGAAAACTGGCGGATTGGAAAGGCTAATGTTGTGGTGAAAAGCACTTTAAAAGAGCAATAAGATGTAGAGATTTATTCCGACTGTAATATCACTAGCTCCCAAGCAAGTTATTTTGAAGAAATTACTATTTTAGATAAAGTCAAAATTAGTAGCAATGGAGAATTAGGTAGTACCTACCCATTAGGAATTGTTTTTAAATCGAATATAACAGTGAAGTGCCGCACTAAGATGTAAATAGCAGTGATTTTATAGATTTTTTTTTCAACTGGCATGTGTCAGAATGATGTAGGTAGTGCACTGACAGATTGTTCATTTAGTGACCAAAACTAGTAATTGTTTGTTCAAAGTTGGCAAAGCCATGTTGCCAGATTGTGGTAGGCCATTCCAAAGGTCACTTTATAGGCCCAGTGTCATGGCCTGGAACAATATAGACCGCCTTGACACAGACTGACGCAAAATCTAACCTACTAACCTCGAATTTGACGAAGACTACAGTGCCACCAACATATTATTTATACGTTTGAATTTCCACAGCCCCCCGAGGATCAGTTTTTTAATCTCTCTATACTATAACTATATAGTATTTCTTATGGTGTAAAGCAGGGCTGTCCAACTTCAAGGGACCCAAGGGCCACTGTAAAAAATTTGATGGTTACGAGGGCCGCATCTTAAAATGTGTCGTATCCGACTTTGAGAGTGATTTGTAATAAATATAAAACGTATATATTTTAATACTAATTTTTATTTATTCAAGAAGCTTAGGTTACATTACAAAAAGCATTGAAACATAAAAGAGATATACAGGGTGTTCGCTGAGGTAACCGACAAACTTACACCGTATGTTCTAGAAGTGATTCTAAACAAAAAAAATTCTATTTACTTTAAGTTAATTCCTTTCCGTTCTTGAGATACTGACAAAAAAAACACATCAATTAATGTAAATTTACGTATAGAGGTGTGACGTTTCAGCCCCTTACTAAGGGCGTCAAAGACTTACCCTTCGGGTTAAGCTCAAATCGGGGAAATACGTTCACTCAAATATATATTCGATTAGGTAAAACACCAGATAATTACCAAAACAAATATAATGTTTTTAGCTAGTTACAATTATTAATTAAAATAAATCTGAGTTGTACATTATTTAAAATTAACATGTTCTTCTGGAACGGTGTCTGGTTTCGTGGGTCGAGCTGCAACCCAATGCACCGGCGAGTTTTGCGGGTCCCTATTGGTAGTCCCTCGGTACGCACGCCGATTCTTCGGGAAATGGGCTAAGTGAGTCTTTTGTTCCTGCAAACTTGACCTTCCACTCAGCAGTGATTTTAAGCTGTAATTTTCCGGCGAATTTAGCGATTTTAAGGGTTACCTGGGGCGGGAGTTAGGGCCTTAATCCTGGTGCAGAGGTTGATGGTACCTTCGGCGTCGTTACTGGAGCGAACGCGGTGTCAACTCCTGCAGATGGAATTTATTCGCCTTGAGCCGGAAAATGATGTTGACATTCCCCCGGTAGGGAATTTGCGGGCTGCGGAATCTAACGTCTTTTAATGACCAAAAAGGGGCCCTGCATGTGAGTTTATGGCGACTACAGGACTCTAGCCGCTCACAAGCGGGGTAGAGGCTGCGATTCCTACAGGTTACAGGTTTAATTATTAGTAAAATGAGGTTATGAGGAGTATTTCATCTCTCGGGGGGCCGGATTTCCGTTTAAAAATTAGGCGGTCGAAAATGGCTTTTAAGCAGTAAGCCGTGCAAGACAGTACAGCTTATTAAGAGAGGGTTAAAGCCTCAGGAATTCGATTTTCCAAGAAAGTTCAACAATCAAGGTAAAATCGAATTCTAGCGGTCTTGCTCTAGCGGAAAATTTGAACTTCTTGGGCTGACAGTACAACACGTCATCTCCCTTAAAGCAGGGTCTGGTAAGGGTTGGAGGCCTACTCCGTTAGACAGTTTAGCGTGTCAGACCGGAGAACCCAAGTAAAAAAGAAGAGGACAGGATTAGGACTGGTGGACTCAAGGAGGAATTCGATCCGCGGGCCGCAAAAATATCCTGACGGGCCGCATGCGGCCCGTGGGCCACATGTTGGACAGCCTTGCTGTAAAGTATAGTATATTGTGCACCGAGAGCGAAAACGGGCGTTTGCGCTCCACGTATAAAGTTGAGGTTCTCGAGGCGAAGCCGAGGGGTTCTCAACTTTATACAAGGCGTAATCGCCCGTTTCGTCTCGAGGTACACATACTATTTTCATTCCCAGCGGGGCGAACGCGAGTTTTTGCGCAGCGGGCATTTTCGATCCTTCCAAGAGGAGCGAAAACCAGCGTGTGCGTTTTCGCTCCCCTGGGAAAGAAAACAAAGTGAAACGTTCCCGGAGATACGCAGTCGTTCAGAAAATAGAGAGGAGATGTCAACCAATCTCCAATGGGCCTAATCAGGAAATTCATCATGGCCGCGATTGTATATTGTTGCTGGCACTGTCAGTCGATGCCAAAATCTAGGTTAGCAGGTTAGGTTTTTCGTCAGTCTGACACAAAATGAGGCGAAATCTAACCTCGAATTTGACATAGACAGCGTCACCAACAATACACTTCAGTAATTCCAAACGTATAATAAGAATTATTATTATTATTATTAAAATAAACGCAGAGCAGAGGAAAGGCCCTATGAAGCTCTGAATTACAAACTATACTTATAACTTGTAACGCTAAACAAAATAATAATTATATAAGACAACTAATATCTACATTTAAAATTATAACATAATTGAATTATTAACAAAAACGGAAAGAAAAATGTCTATTCTGTTTTTAAATGTATTAATCGTAGGAGCGTCGATTATATCGGCAGGTAGATTGTTCCACATATGAAACACTCGGTTTACAATAAACGATCTTCTACACGTTAATCTTGCTAACTCTCTTTTTAATTTCAAACGGTGGCCCCGGAGACGGTCATCGGCATTAAGTATGTAGAGAGAACGGACGTCACAAGAGAACAGTCTATTTAGTGCGCGAAAAGTAATAATTAAATCACTTCGAGAGCGTCGCATTTCGAAGGTGGTTAAATGTAGAACTTCAAGCCGTTCGTAGTATGATGGTCGCAAGCGACCATATGGTAGGCGAGTTGCTTTCCGCTGTACATTTTCCAATAAATTTCTGTCTCTAATTAAGTCCGGATGCCAAACAGGACCAGCAAATTCCAGAATGGGACGAACGTATGTGCGATATAGTTTGGCAAATGTAGTTGGGGAGACGTTCCTAAATGCTTTATGTAATATATACAGAAGCTTATTGGCTTTGTTACACACATCTGAGATGTGTTCAGACCATGATAGGTCGGTAGTAATTGTTACGCCGAGATCTTTGTGACTGGTAACGGAAAGTAACAGGTTTCCCGAAATATAATAATTATGCAGTGGGTTAGTTTTTCCTAAATGCAACACTACGCACTTTGTAATATTTAACGGCAAACACCACTCATTACACCATATTGATAGCGAGTCAAGATCATCTTGCAAAACAGTTCGTTGCTTCACTGAGGCGTACAGCTTGGTGTCATCTGCATAATAGGAAGAGCTACTACGCAAAATATGTGGAAGGTCTGCGATGTACACTGCGAATAGGATGGGACCGAGCACCGACCCTTGCGGAACACCACTTAACACTGGTTTGATGTCAGATAAACATTCTCCAACACGAACACAGAATGATCGATCCTGAAGAAAAGCCTGTATCCATGACAATAGATTGCCGCGTATACCAGCCTGTTCAAGCTTGGCTAAGAGGGCAGAGTGAGGTACCCGATCAAAGGCACGAGAAAAATCCAAATATATGACATCAGTGGGGGATGCCTTGTCTAGAGCCATTGTCCAATTATTAATGCATTCCAGGAGATTGGTAATTACAGATCTACCAGGAGTAAATCCATGTTGTTGAGCAGGTAAAATATTTTCATTCAGTAAGAAAGGTACGACTCTGTCCACAATTAAGGACTCCATGATTTTTGCTGTAATTGGCGTTAAACTAATGGGGCGATAATTATTTGAGTCTAGCTTGTCTCCTTTTTTAAATATGGGTGTGACAACTGCACTCCTCCACGAATTTGGAAGTTCATGTTCAGCAAAGGATTTTTGCATGATTTTTGCTAGAGGTTCAGAAATAACATGCGAACAAGTTTTCAGCAACACAGCAGATAGATGATCAAGGCCTGGCGCAGTAGAAGACTTCAGTGTAGATAATTTTTCTTCAACTAGTTCAGGAGTAAAGTTAACATCGGTTAAGCTTCTGGTAGTCCTCGGAAATTTAATAGGCGGAATAACAAGATTAGGTACATCAGAATAGGCAGATAAAAAGGTATCAGCAAGTATATTTGCGCATTCGTGTCGATTTTTTGCAATTGCTCCGTCACTTGACTTAACTAAAGGAACTTGAACAGTAGATGAAAGGGATGACCGTACATATTTATAAAATTGCTTTGAGTTCTTGGAATTGGCGATTTTATCTTCGTAGTTCTTTTTTGCTAGATCGATCACTGATATAAGGTGGTTCGAGTATTGTCGATGGTTATGGTAGTCTTCCATGGCTTTTGTTTTACGATACCTATTCCATAAACGCTTTTTAGTCGATATCATTACGAATATCTTACTTTCCAGCCACGGTTTAGAGGGATTTACTTTGATAGGTTTCAAGGTGGAATTAGTTTTGACAGAAGTAGATAATTGTGTATGTAAAAGCGACCAAGAATCGTGAATATTTAGAGAACTCATAGCTTGACACCAGTTGATGGAGTTGAGATCGTCAGTAACGTTGTCATACTTAATACGTGTTTTGTATATAATTTTATTACGAGAGTCCAAGCTTTGATAAACAACTTGTAGAGTGGCACATATAACAACATGATCGGACTTACCAATTGGAGACAAATGGCAAATATTAGAAAAAAGATCCGTATCATTAGTGAATAACAGATCCAATGTAGAAGGAGTTTGATTAATTCGAAATCGAGTTGGGAAGGTAATCATCTGAGTAAGATTACTGTTCAGAATCATATCGGTTAGATAAAAAGTAGAATCCGCATCACTTTCTGATTGATGACACATTATTGGCCATTTGACGGAAGGGAAATTGAAATCACCCATTACTATTAAGTTTGTAGTTTCAATGGACATCTTGGTAAGTAGATCAAATAGATCTTTATCGTTTTGAAGATTATTAGAAGATCTAATGTTGCAACTGGGCGGTCTATATATACAGACTAAAGTGAATTTAAAAGTGCAGTTCTGAAAAGATAAACAGATTCCATCTATTGTGCTAGGAATGGGCATATCAATATACTGTAACTTGAAAGAAGCGAAGAAAAAATTATTAGTGAAGATACAGACGCCACCACCACGACGATCGGCTCTGTCAGCACGATATAGTGAATAACCAGGTATTTCGTATAACGAGTGGGGTAATGAGGGCATTAACCACGTCTCTGTGATCAGAAAACAAGCAGGTTGATGAACATTAACAAAAGCTAAGAATTCGGGAAACTTGGAGTTCAATGAATCAATATTAGTGTAATAGATAGGTAAAGTTGTAAGAGATGTAATTTTATCTGTTCTTAGTTTTTTGCGGAAATTATCATTGGCGTGCCTCGAACGTACCGTATAGTTATATCATTTTCCCCTTTGGATATTCTGTCTTGTAATTCAGATCGCAGTTGTGTCATATATTCGCGTTGCATGAGAGTATCATCACTACTTATTGAGTAACGACTTTTAGATATTTTAAGCTTAGATTTACCCCGGAGAACTTCCAGTGCTTCCGCGGATGATTTCAAAACAACTTTCAATGGGCGCGGTTTGCCTTGTATCGATTTTCCTAGTCGGTAAACCTTAATATCTTCAGTCGATATTTTAGAGACCTGGCCGATAATGGATTTAACTTTGATTAGATCTTCGGAGATGTGCGAATCCGTACCGTTAGGGTTGCTTTCTTCAACATTATACACGATGATATTTTGCGCACGCCGTTGTCGTTCTGAAATTTCTTTTATAATATCCTCCTTGAATGCCGAAGTAATACGAGGTTGGGAATTAGATTCGTTACGACTTTTCATTTCCTCAATTTCCGTTTTTAATTCCAGAATTAATTGTTTAAGTTCGCTCACCTCTGTACGCTGTGATAGGCACTTGTCGCATTGGTAAGAAATTCGACGGTCCTTGTTGATAATGCACTGGACTTCGCCACGCGATAAACCAGAGCATGCCGAGTGTAAAGGTAATTTACAACAATCACAATAAATTACTTTATCTCTGTCTTTGGCATTTAGATTTTCATCACACACTATGCACTTACTTATCAGCGACATCACAGTTACAAAGTGATAATAACTTTAAATTTTTAAAACAGAAATAAGACAAATATTGTCGGAGCAAATTAAATGTGTCTGCACGTTTGCGTTACAGAAAATATATATATAATGACAGCATTTTTAAAGAAAATAGTTTGGAATATTTCTTTAATAAAATCAAAACGGTTTTTATTCTTGTTCAATATACAAAAAAAAAAAAAAAATAAACGACACACGGCCGGTATTTGTGTTTATTACAACTGTTTTTTCATTTTCCTTTACGCATCTCCATTTAAAATTCGCGCTCTTTGTGGCGCATTTTTTATTGGTTGAATTTGAGGATCCACCCACAATGCCTCCATTCTGTGGAACGTTACACCTTGTATTTTTTACATTATGGTATTTCTAATCTCCTAAGATAAGCCTATCTTCCAAGGATGCATGTGGCAGGAAACGCGTGTATACAAGGTTACAAGCTTGCACTTTTAAATAATAGGGGACTGTCTTATTACAATGTAACTAGCACGAGTTATGTAAGCACACAAGTATATTAATGATGCATTATCACACATGTATTGTGCAACATTTTATTTACAACTGCCCAAAATTGAGAAAAGTGCATTAAGAGAAATGTCGGATCTGTCATTTTCAAAAATATTTTAGTAGGCAAATGTCATTATGTCATTCATTTGACACTATTTCAGTTAGGTAATAAAGCCATTACACCACTCAGTTAGCTAACAAAGCCATTACATAACTGAGTGGTGTAATGGGCTTCATTACCTAACGGAAATAGTGTCAAATGGATGATGTAAAGAGTTACCTATCCCACTGGAGTAGATAAAAATATATATTTGTCACTAATACTACCCAGCGGCACATCTGTACCCCAAACACAGCTTTTACACAAAACACAAACACATGTGACTGCAACAACCGCACCAAATCAACTGACGTGTGCATATAAGAGATTAGCGGAAACAACAATTTTGTGCTGCCATCTATCGAAAAATAACAGAAGTTTCAAGAAAGGCTGGGGTACACTTGTATCCCGAGTAGTGTTTCAGGGTTAGGATTGGTATTTATGTCCTTTGGCGGAGTCCCAATCTAAACTTTTGCCTCATTTTTTTTTAAAATATGCACTCTATTCCATATTACCCGCTGTATAGTATGCATTGTAAAAAAATTTATCTACAACTGCCTAAAATTGTGAAAAGTGCATTAAGAGAAATGCTAGATCTGTTATTTTCAAAAATGTTTTAGTAGGCAAATGTCATTATGTCATTCATTTGACTTTATTTCAGTTAGGTAATGAAGCCATTACACCACTAGCGGTGTAGGACGTTTAGACGTGAATCTTTAGGAGCGCACTTTTAGTCGCGAGCGCTTTAGAAGCGGACACTATTAAGGCGCGTGGACGTTTAGGCACGAATCTTTAGGCGGAGGGACATGAAAGAAATTCACATTATTCTTGATGTGTATTACCTACCTGAAATAAGTTAAGTAACTAGACTTCTTTCCTAAAGAGACTTAGAAACTGGTTATTTGTGTAGTTAATTGCAAAATATGACGTTTTTTAGGAGTCTGAAAGTTTTCTAGGAGTAAAAAAGACCCATTTTGCACGTGCTACAACAACAGCTTTTGTAATTTTTGTATAAAATCTGAAATTTAAAAAATTACATTTTGAAAGGCCTGCACGATTAATGTCATTTACTTAAATTTTCATAAAAGGAATGTGCGCTTCTTATTAAATCTACGCCCAGAAAAATTGATATTACACCAAGGGATTCACTGAAGGTGCGAAGATAGAGAAATAGCATGGGAAACCGTATATACAGTATGTCCTCAGATTGGGTTACAAAGAGGAGAAAAAAAGTTTATTTTTGACTTCTCAAAAAAAAAATCACCCAAAAAAACCCTGCTTGTTCTCAAAATAAAAATTCACTTGTCAAAATTTACATATCCCCTTCCGTTTACGGGGGAGGCTCGAAAATATGAAAATGAATATTTTTCAAAATATACAATAATGTTAATTGGAAATATTTTTTATAACATTTCTATTAAACATGATAATTGCTATTGATGTTCTAGAAGAAGGCGCTACCTTTGTTAAATTGAAACAGTACACCCTAAATAACAGCAAGAAAGAACATGAGAGAAGAATTAGAAGAAATACAGAAAAATGCTTTACTGTATAAATTGCCCCTGAACGAATCGAAAACGCTATCAACACACTACAGAAAAACTAGAAAATTAGGATATTATTATCGTAAAACAAACTTCGCTAATGACAGAAGCAACCGACAAATTCAACAAAACTGTGCGGCAATTAAGCACGAATCAATTAGTATTAGAATCAATAATTCTGCAGCTTGATTCAGGTATAAAAACTTTCACGTTACACTAAACGGAGATGTACCCATTTATTACCATGGATTCACTCTAATTATAAATAGCAGTATTATTAAATCTTCTATTTTATAGTCTAAATGCTCTAAACTAGAAGAAGCCGCCACCTTTGATAAATTGAAACAGTACACCCTAAACAACAGCAAGGAAGAACATAACAGGAGAATTAAAAGAAATACAGAAAAATGATTTCCCGTATAAATTGCCCCTGAACGAATCGAAAACGCTATCAACGCACTACAGAAAAACAAGAAAATTAGGATATTATTATCGTAAAACAAACTTCGCTAATGACAGAAGCAACCGACAAATTCAACAAAACTGTGCGGCAATTAAGCACGAATCAATTAGTATTAGAATCAATAATTCTGCAGCTTGATTCAGGTATAAAAACTTTCACGTTACACCAAACGGAGATGTACCCATTTATTACCATGGATTCAGTCTAATTATAAATAGCAGTACTATTAAATCTTTTATTTTATAGTTTAAATGCTCTAGAAGAAGCCGCCACCTTTGCTAAATTGAAACACAACACCCTAAATAACAGCAATAAAGAACATAAGAGAAAAATTAGAAAAAACACAGAAAAATGATTTCCCGTATAAATTGCCCCTGAACGAATCGAAAACGCTATCAACGCACTACAGAAAAACAAGAAAATTAGGATATTATTATGGTAAAACAAACTTCGCTAGCGACAGGAGCAACTAACAAATTAAAAAAAACTGTGCGGCAATTAAGCACGAATCAATTAGTATTAGAATCAATAATTCTGCAGCTTGATTCAGGTATAAAAACTTTCAGGTTACACCAAACGGAGATGTACCCATTTATTACCATGGATTCAGTCTAATTATAAATAGAAGCACTATTAAATCTTCTATTTTATAGTTTAAACGCTCTAGAAGCAGCTGCGACCTTCGCTAAATTGAAACACTACAACCTAAATAACATCAAGAAAGAACATAACAGAAGAATTAGAAGAAATACAGAAAAATGCTTTCCCGTATAAATTGCCCCTGAACGAATCGAAACCGCTATCAACGCACTACAGAAAAACAAGAAAATTAGGATATTATTATCGTAAAACAAACTTCGCTAATGACAGAAGCAACCGACAAATTCAACAAAACTGTGCGGGAATTAAGCACGAATCAATTAGTATTAGAATCAATAATTCTGCAGCTTGATTCAGGTATACAAACTTTCACGTTACACCAAACGGAGGTGTACCCATTTATTAACATGGGATCAGTCGAAATATAAATAGCAGCACTATTAAATCTTTTATTTTATAGTTTAAATGCTCTAGAAGAAGCCGCCACCTTTGCTAAATTGAAACACAACACCCTAAACAACATCAAGAAAGAACATAACAGAAGAATTAGAAGAAATACAGAAAAATGCTTTCCCGTATAAATTGCCCCTGAACGAATCGAAAACGCTATCAACGCACTACAGAAAAACAAAAAAATTAGGATATTATTATCGTAAAACAAACTTCGCTAATGAGGGAAGCAACCAACAAATTCAACAAAACTGTGCGGCAATTAAGCACGAATAAATTAGTATTACAATCAATAATTCTGCAGCTTGAATCAGCTATAAAAACCTTCACGTTACACCACACGGAGATGTACCCATTTATGAACATGAATTCAGTCTAATTACAAATAGCTGCATTATTAAATCTTCTATTTGATAGTTTAAACGCTCTAGAAAAAGCCGCCACCTTTGCTAAATTGAAACACTACACCCTAAATAACAGCAAGAAAAAACATAAGAGATGAATTAGAAGAAATACAGAAAAATGCTTTCCCGTATAAATTGCCCCTGAACGAATCGAAAACACTATCAACGCAATACAGAAAAACACGAAAATTAGGATATCATTATTATGGTAAAACAAACATCGCTAATGACAGAAGCAACCCATAAATTTAACAAAACTCTGCGGCAATTAAGCATGAATCACTTAGTATTAGAATCAATAATTCTGCATCTTGATTTAGCTATAAAAGCTTTCACGTTATACGAAACGGATGTGTTTCCATTTATTAACATGAGTTCGTTCTAATTACAAATAGCAGCACTATTAAATCTTTTATTTTATAGTTTAAATGCTCTAGAAGAAGCCGCCACCTTTGCTAAATTGAAACAGTACACCCTAAATAGCAAGGAAGAACATAACAGGAGAATTAGAAGAAATACAGAAAAATGATTTCCCGTATAAATTGCCCCTGAAAGAATCGAAAAAGCTATCAAAACACTACAGAAAAACAAGAAAATTAGGATATTATTATCGCAAAACAAACTTTGCTAATGACAGAAGCAACCGACAAATTCAACAAAACTGTGCGGCAATTAAGCACGAATCAATTAGTATTAGAATCAATAATTCTGCAGCTTGATTCAGGTATAAAAACTTTCACGTTACACCAAACGGAGATGTACCCATTTATTACCATGAATTCAGTCTAATTATAAAAAGCAGTACTATTAAATCTTTTATTTTATAGTTTAAACGCTCTAGAAGAAGCCGCCACCTTTGCTAAATTGAAACACAACACCCTAAATAGCAGCAATAAAGAACATAAGAGAAGAATTAGAAAAAATACAGAAAAATTATTTCCCGTATAAATTGCCCCTGAACGAATCGAAAACGCTATCAACGCACTACAGAAAAACAAGAAAATTAGGATATTATTATCGTAAAACAAACTTCGCTAGCGACAGGAGCAACTAACAAATTAAAAAAAACTGTGCGGCAATTAAGCACGAATCAATTAGTATTAGAATCAATAATTCTGCAGCTTGATTCAGGTATAAAAACTTTCACGTTACACCAAACGGAGATGTACCCATTTATTACCATGGATTCAGTCTAATTATAAATAGAAGCACTATTAAATCTTCTATTTTATAGTTTAAACGCTCTAGAAGCAGCCGCGACCTTCGCTAAATTGAAACACTACAACCTAAATAACATCAAGAAAGAACATAACAGAAGAATTAAAAGAAATACAGAAAAATGCTTTCCCGTATAAATTGCCCCTGAACGAATCGAAACCGCTATCAACGCACTACAGAAAAACAAGAAAATTAGGATATTATTATCGTAAAACAAACTTCGCTAATGACAGAAGCAACCGACAAATTCAACAAAACTGTGCGGGAATTAAGCACGAATCAATTAGTATTAGAATCAATAATTCTGCAGCTTGATTCAGGTATAAAAACTTTCACGTTACACCAAACGGAGATGTACCCATTTATTAACCTGGATTCAGTCTAATTATAAATAGCAGCACTATTAAATCTTCTATTTTATAGTTTAAACGCTCTAGAAGCAGCAGCGACCTTCGCTAAATTGAAGCACTACAACGTAAATAACATCAAGAAAGAACATAACAGAAGAATTAAAAGAAATACAGAAAAATGCTTTCCCGTATAAATTGCCCCTGAACGAATCGTAACCGCTATCAACGCACTACAGAAAAACAAGAAAATTAGGATATTATTATCGTAAAACAAACTTCGCTAATGACAGAAGCAACCGACAAATTCAAAAAACTGTGCGGGAATTAAGCACGAATCAATTAGTATTAGAATCAATAATTCTGCAGCTTGATTCAGGTATAAAAACTTTCACGTTACACCAAACGGAGATGTACCCATTTATTAACATGGGATCAGTCGAAATATAAATAGCAGCACTATTAAATCTTTTATTTTATAGTTTAAATGCTTTAGAAGAAGCCGCCACCTTTGCTAAATTGAAACACAACACACTAAACAACATCAAGAAAGAACATAACAGAAGAATTAGAAGAAATACAGAAATATGCTTTCCCGTATAAATTGCCCCTGAACGAATCGAAAACGCTATCAACGCACTACAGAAAAACAAAAAAATTAGGATATTATTATCGTAAAACAAACTTCGCTAATGAGGGAAGCAACCAACAAATTCAACAAAACTGTGCGGCAATTAAGCACTAATAAATTAGTATTAGAATCAATAATTCTGCAGCTTGAATCAGCTATAAAAACTTTCACGTTACACCACACGGAGATGTACCCATTTATGAACATGAATTCAGTCTAATTACAAATAGCTGCATTATTAAATCTTCTATTTGATAGTTTAAACGCTCTAGAAAAAGCCGCCACCTTTGCTAAATTGAAACACTACACCCTAAATAACAGCAAGAAAAAACATAAGAGATGAATTAGAAGAAATACAGAAAAATGCTTTCCCGTATAAATTGCCCCTGAACGAATCGAAAACACTATCAACGCAATACAGAAAAACACGAAAATTAGGATATCATTATTATGGTAAAACAAACATCGCTAATGACAGAAGCAACCCATAAATTTAACAAAACTCTGCGGCAATTAAGCATGAATCACTTAGTATTAGAATCAATAATTCTGCATCTTGATTTAGCTATAAAAGCTTTCACGTTATACGAAACGGATGTGTTTCCATTTATTAACATGAGTTCGTTCTAATTACAAATAGCAGCACTATTAAATCTTTTATTTTATAGTTTAAATGCTCTAGAACAGTGGTCGCCAACCTGTCGATCGCGAGCTACCGGTAGCTCGCGGGGGCAATTCTGGTAGCTCTCACAACGAAAATACAAAATCAGAGAAGCTTCCTAAAATTCCACAAAAAATCTAATTGTCATAATATTTATTAAACATAAACAGCGGCAACGTTGCGGCGAGCGATCTGCCGCTGATGCCATCAAGCTAGAATCGGCTAGAATCGGCTAGAACCGACCAGCCGGACCAGTGCGTTAGTGTTCGAGAACGATCTGGATTGCTTTGAACGGGATAAATACGCACGGCGCGGCGACATTGCGCTTAGTTTAAAACTGAACGCGTAACCAACGTCCAGCGGTTGGGTTAGTAGTGAACAACAAAAAATAATATTATGGCAAGCAGTTGTAAGAAGGTAAAGACATACCACTTTCATTCGGAATGGGAAGAACAATACTTTTTTACAGAAGTTAAAGATAAAAATGTGTGTTTGTTATGTAATACTTCGGTCTCCGTTGCTAAAAAAGGAAATATTGAGAGACATCATAAAACTGTACATTCTAATTTTGAAAAATCATTCCCACTACATTCTGCCGCCAGAAAGGAGAAACTGAAACAGTTAAAAAAGCAGTTAATGGGACAACAATCAATATTTTTAAGAACAATCGACAAAAATAAGGCTGCAACTGAAGCATCGTACCGTGTGTCCCAGATAATTGCCCAAAAAAAGAAACCTTATGAAGACGGGGAAATGATAAAACAGGCGTTTTTAGAAGCTGCTGACTCGTTATTTGCCAACTTTAGAAACAAAGACGAGATAGTTTCAGCTATAAAATCTATGCAACTTTCTGCTAATACAGTGATGAGACGTGTAGAAGTAATGAGCAATGATATTTTTTTACAGTTAAGAACTGACTTAGATAACTGTGTTTATTTTTCACTTCAACTGGATGAATCAACAGATGTCGTTGACACTGTCCAGATGGCCGTGTTCGTCAGGATGGTTTTTAGTGATTTTGCGATTAAAGAAGATATTTTGAAGTTTATTCCACTGAAAGGACACACTACTGGACAGGAGTTGTTTTCTCATTTAAAAAATATTATTTCTTCCGAGAAAATTCCAATATCGAAAATGGTAGGCTTGACAACCGATGGCGCTCCAGCTATGGTGGGTTTTGATAAGGGTCTGGTGGCGTTATGTCGTAAAGATGAAACTTTTCCGCAATTTCTCTCTTACCACTGCATTATCCATCAGGAAGCATTATGTGGAAATTTCCTGAAACTAAACAACGTTATGAAACTGGTGGTAAAAATTGTGAACAAGATTAGAGCTCAAGCGTTACAAAGAAGATTATTCAAAACCTTGGCCGATGAAGTTGACTGTCAATACGGGGACCTACTCCTTCACTCTGAAGTCCGATGGTTAAGTAGAGGACGGGTGCTGAAACGTTTTAATGATGTCCTATCTGGCATAGTTCAATTTTTCAAAAAACGCGATGAACCGACTCCGGAACTAGAAAATTCAATCTGGCTTAGAGATTTTGGTTTTCTCGTGGACATTACCGAGAAATTAAACGAACTTAATTTGCAGCTTCAGGGGAGAGACAAAGAACTAGCAGAAATGATTTCTGATATAAAAGCATTTATCAAAAAGCTGGAGTTTTGGGAACAAAACCTAATTAACAGCGATGCCAAGCATTTTATTATTCTTTCAGAAAAAATATCTCAAAATCCATTAGAACCCTATGACAGCAAATATCATGTAGAAATAGTTTCTACCCTGAAGAATAACTTCAAAAATCGTTTTAAGGATTTCAACGAAATGGCTTTAGTAGCGCAGTTTGTTGTTTCACCCTTTATGGAAATTGATATCCAACAGTTTGCAACTTGTGTTATGCAGAACTTTGGCGAAGACATCGCTGCAACAGAAATGGACGTAATTGATTTTCAAAATGATTTAGCCTTAAAATCGTTAGTCTCAAGTACCAAATGTATCTGGCCTATTGTAAGTAAAGACAAATATTCAGTTCTATGCCGTGTTGCCTTGAAAGTGAAAGCATTATTCAGTTCAACCTATTTGTGTGAATCTTCTTTTTCCAATATGAAGTTTATTAAGAACAAATATCGCAATCGACTTACAGATGAACATTTGGATAATTGTATTCGAATGGCTGTATCAAATTATACTGCAAACATTAAAAAAATTATCGATGAGTCTGAGTGTCAGCCTTCTCATTGAACGTGCTTTTTTATTTTTCAATGTTTATGTTCATGATAGTGCGTTACTTTTTTGTTGTTATTATTAACTATTTTTAAATCTTACGTGACATGCCGTTGTGGCTGGATAAAAGTTTGTGTTTATTTTTCAAACAACTTCGTTTGGTAGGTAGGAATGTAGTTATTATTAGTACCTATGTATTATGTATTACCAGTTAAATAAATAGTAAAATAAATACATATAATGATAAATTAACTGTGGATTATTTCATTTACGTTGCGTTACGTGGCTTCCGTGTGGGTAGCTCGCTGTTTATTCCAAAATTAACAAGTAGCTCAACACATTGAAGAGGTTGGCGACCACTGCTCTAGAAGAAGCCGCCACCTTTGCTAAATTGAAACTGTACACCCTAAATAGCAAGGAAGAACATAACAGGAGAATTAGAAGAAATACAGAAAAATGCTTTCCCGTATAAATTGCCCCTGAAAGAATAGAAAAAGCTATCAAAACACTACAGAAAAACAAGAAAATTAGGATATTATTATCGTAAAACAAACTTCGCTAATGACAGAAGCAACCCACAATTTCAACAAAACTGTGCGGCAATTAAGCACGAATCAATTAGTATTAGAATCAATAATTCTGCAGCTTGATTCAGGTATAAAAGCTTTCACGTTACACCGAACGGAGATGTACCCATTTATTAACATGGATTCAGTCGAATTATAAATAGCAGCACTATTAAATCTTTTATTTTATAGTTTAAATGCTCTAGAAGAAGCCGCCACCTTTGCTAAATTGAAACACAACACCCTAAATAACAGCAAGAAAGAATATAAGAGAAGAATTAGAAGAAATACAGAAAAATGCTTTTCCGTATAAATTGCACTTGAACGAATCGAAACCGCTATCAAGGCACTACAGAAAAACAAGAAAATTAGGATATTATTATCGTAAAACAAACTTCGCTAATGACAGAAGCAACCGACAAATTCAACAAAACTGTGCGGCAATTAAGCACGAATCAGTTAGTATTAGAATCAATAATTCTGCAGCTTGCTTCAGGTATAAAAACTTTCACGTTATACCAAACGGAGATGTACCCATTTATTAACAAGGATTCAGTATAATTATAAATAGCAGCACCATTAAATCTTTTATTTTATAGTTTAAATGCTCTAGAAGAAGCCGCCACCTTTGCTAGATTGAAACACAACACCCTAAATAACTGCAAGAAAGAACATAAGAGAAGAATTAGAAGAAATACAGAAAAATGCTTTTCCCGTATAAATTGCCCCTGAACGAATCGTAACCGCTATCAACGCACTACAGAAAAACAAGAAAATTAGGATATTATTATCGTAAAACAAACTTCGCTAATGACAGAAGCAACCGACAAATTCAAAAAACTGTGCTGGAATTAAGCACGAATCAATTAGTATTAGAATCAATAATTCTGCAGCTTGATTCAGGTATAAAAACTTTCACGTTACACCACACGGAGATGTACACATTTATTAACATGGGATCAGTCGAAATATAAATAGCAGCACTATTAAATCTTTTATTTTATAGTTTAAATGCTCTAGAAGAAGCCGCCACCTTTGCTAAATTGAAACACAACACCCTAAACAACATCAAGAAAGAACATAACAGAAGAATTAGAAGAAATACAGAAAAATGCTTTCCCGTATAAATTGCCCCTGAACGAATCGAAAACGCTATCAACGCACTACAGAAAAACAAAAAAATTAGGATATTATTATCGTAAAACAAACTTCGCTAATGAGGGAAGCAACCAACAAATTCAACAAAACTGTGCGGCAATTAAGCACGAATCAATTAGTATCAGAATCAATAATTCTGCAGCTCGATTCAGGTATAAAAACTTTCATGTTACACCAAACGGAGATGTGCCCATTTATTAACATGGGTTCGGTTTAATTACAAATAGCAGCACTCTTAAATCTTCTATTTTATAGTTTAAATGCTCTAGAAGAAGCCGCCACCTTTGCTAAATTGAAACACTACACCCTAAACAACAGCAAGGAAGGACATAACAGGAGAATTAGAAGAAATACAGAAAAATGCTTTCCCGTATAAATTGCCCCTGAACGAATCGAAAACGCTCTCAACGCACTACAGAAAAACAAGAAAATTAGGATATTATTATCGTAAAAGAAACAGAAGCAACCGACAAATTCAACAAGACTGTGCGGCAATTAAGCACGAATCAATTAGTATTAGAATCAATAATTCTGCAGCTTAATTCAGGTATAAAAACTTTCATGTTACACCAAACGGAGATATACTCATTTATTAACCTGGGTTCGGTTTAATTACAAATAGCAGAACTCTTAAATCTTCTATTTTATAGTTTAAACGCTCTAGAAGAGGCCGCCACCTTTGCTAAATTGAAACACAACACCCTAAATAAAAGCAAGAAAGAACAAAAGAGAAGAATTAGAAAAAATACAGAAAAATGCTTTCCGTATAAATTGCCCCTGAACGAATCGAAAACGCTATCAACGCACTACAGAAAAACAAAAAATTAGGATATTATTATCGTAAAAGAAATTTCGTTAACGACAGAAGCAACTGACAAATTCAACAAGACTGTGCGGCCATTAAGCACGAATCAATTAGTATTAGAATCAATAATTCTGCAGCTTGATTCAGGTATAAAAACTTTCACGTTACACCAAACGGAGATGTACCCATTTATTAACATGGATTCAGTCGAATTATAAATAGCAGCACTATTAAATTTTTATTTTATAGTTTAAATTCTCTAGAAGAAGCCGCCACCTTTGCTAAATTGAAACACAACACCCTAAATAACAGCAAGAAAGAGCATAAGAGAAGAATTAGAAGAAATACAGAAAAATGCTTTTCCGTATAAATTGCACTTGAACGAATCGAAACCGCTATCAACGCACTACAGAAAAACAAGAAAATTAGGATATTATTATCGTAAAACAAACTTCGCTAATGACAGAAGCAATTAAGCACGAATCAATTAGTATTAGAATGAATAATTCTGCAGCTTGATTCAGGTATAAACGCTTTCACGTTACACCAAACGGAGATGTACCCATTTATTAACATGGATTCAGTGGAATTATAAACAGCAGCACTATTAAATTTTTATTTTATACTTTAAATTCTCTAGAAGAAGCCGCCACCTTTGCTAAATTGAAACACAACACCCTAAATAACAGCAAGAAAGAGCATAAGAGAAGAATTAGAAGAAATACAGAAAAATGCTTTTCCGTATAAATTGCACTTGAACGAATCGAAACCGCTATCAACGCACTACAGAAAAACAAGAAAATTAGGATATTATTATCGTAAAACAAACTTCGCTAACGATAGAAGCAACCGACAAATTCAACAAAACTGTGCGGCAATTAAGCACGAATCAATTAGTATTAGAATCAATAATTCTGCAGCTTGATTCAGGTATAAAAACTTTCACGTTACACCAAACGGAGATGTACCCATTTATTAACATGGATTCAGTCGAATTATAAATAGCAGCACTATTAAATCTTTCGTTTTATAGTTTAAATGCTCTAGAAGAAGCCGCCACCTTTGCTAAATTGAAACAGTACACCCTAAACAACAGCAAGAAAGAACATAACAGGAGAATTAGAAGAAATACAGAAAAATGCTTTCCCGTATAAATTGCCCATGAACGAATCGAAAACGCTATCAACGCACTACAGAGAAACAAGAAAATTAAGATATTATTATCGTAAAGCAAACTTCGCTAATGACAGAAGCAATTAAGCACGAATCAATTAGTATTAGAATCAATAATTCTGCAACTTGATTCAGGTATAAACGCTTTCACGTTACACCAAACGGAGATGTACCCATTTATTAACATGGATTCAGTCGAATTATAAATAGCAGCACTATTAAATATTTTATTTTATAGTTTAAATGCTCTAGAAGAAGCCGCAATCTTTCCTAAGTTGAAACTTTCACGTTACACCAAACGGAGATGTACTCATTTATTAACATGGATTCAGTCTAATTATAAATAGCAGCACTCTTAAATCTTTTATTTTATAGTTTAAATGCTCTAGAAGAAGCCGCCACCTTTGCTAAATTGAAACACTACACCCTAAACAACAGCAAGGAAGGACATAACTGGAGAATTAGAAGAAATACAGAAAAATGCTTTCCCGTATAAATTGCCCCTGAACGAATCGAAAACGCTATCAACGCACTACAGAAAAACAAGAAAATTAGGATATTATTATCGTAAAGCAAACTTCGCTAATGACAGAAGCAATTAAGCACGAATCAATTAGTATTAGAATCAATAATTCTGCAGCTTGATTCAGGTATAAAAACTTTCACGTTACACCAAACGGAGATGTACCCATTTATTAACATGGATTCAGTCTAATTATAAATAGCAGCACTATTAAATCTTCTATTTTATAGTTTAAACGCTCTAGAAGAAGCCGCGGCCTTCGCTAAATTGAAACACTTCAACCTAAATAACATCAAGAAAGAACATAACAGAAGAGTTAGAAGAAATACAGAAAAATGCTTTCCCGTATAAATAGCCCCTGAACGAATCGAAACCGCTATCAACGCACTACAGAAAAACAAGAAAATTAGGATATTATTATCGTAAAACAAACTTCGCTAACGACAGAAGCAACCGACAAATTCAACAAAACTGTGCGGGAATTAAGCACGAATCAATTAGTACTAGAATCAATAATTCTGCAGCTTGATTCAGGTATAAAAACTTTCACGTTACACCAAACTGAGATGTACCCATTTATTAACATGGGTTCGGTTTAATTACAAATAGCAGCACCCTTAAATCTTTTATTTTATAGTTTAAACGCTCTAGAAGAAGCCGCGACCTTCGCTAAATTGAAACACTACAACCTAACTAACAGCAAGAAAGAACATAACAGGAGAATTAGAAGAAATACAGAAAAATTCTTTCCCGTATAAATTGCCCCTGAACGAATCGAAAACGCTATCAAGCACTAGAGAAAAACAAGAAAATTAGGATATTATTATGGTAAAGCAAATTTCGCTAATGACAGAAGCAACCGACAAATTCAACAAAACTGTGCGGCAATTAAGCACGAATCAATTAGTATTAGAATCAATAATTCTGCAGCTTGACTCAGGTATAAAAACTTTCACGTCACACCAAACGGAGATGTACCCATTTATTAACATGGATTCAGTCTAATTATAAATAGCAGCACTATTAAATCTTTTATTTTATAGTTTAAATGCTCTAGAAGAAGCCGCCACCTTTGCTAAATTGAAACAGTACACCCTAAACAACAGCAAGGAAGAACATAACAGGAGAATTAGAAGAAATACAGAAAAATTCTTTCCCGTATAAATTGCCCCTGAACGAATCGAAAACGCTATCAAGCACTAGAGAAAAACAAGAAAATTAGGATATTATTATGGTAAAGCAAATTTCGCTAATGACAGAAGCAACCGACAAATTCAACAAAACTGTGCGGCAATTAAGCACGAATCAATTAGTATTAGAATCAATAATTCTGCAGCTTGACTCAGGTATAAAAACTTTCACGTCACAGCAAACGGAGACGTACCCATTTATTAACATGGATTCAGTCGAATTATAAATAGCAGCACTATTAAATCTTTGATTTTATAGTTTAAATGCTCTTAGAAGAAGCCGCCACCTTTGCTAAATTGAAACACAACACCCTAAATAACAGCAAGAAAGAAGATATGAGAAGAATTAGAAGAAATACAGAAAAATGCTTTTCCGTATAAATTGCACTTGAACGAATCGAAACCGCTATCAACGCACTACAGAAAAACAAGAAAATTAGGATATTATTATCGTAAAACAAACTTCGCTAATGGCAGAAGCAACCGACAAATTCAACAAACCTGTGCGGCAATTAAGCACGAATCAATTAGTATTAGAATCAATAATTCTGCAGCTTGATTCAGGTATAAAAACTTTCACGTTACACCAAACGGAGATGTACCCATTTATTAACATGGATTCAGTCGAATTATAAATAGCAGCACTATTAAATCTTTTATTTTATAGTTTAAATGCTCTAGAAGAAGACGCTACCTTTGCTAAATTGAAACACAACACCCTAAATAACAGCAAGAAAGAACATTAGAGAAGAACTAGAAAAAATACAGAAAAATGCATTCCCGTATAAATTGCCCCTGAACGAATCGAAAACGCTATCAACGCGCTACAGAAAAGAAAAATTAGGTTATTATTATCGTAAAACAAACTTCGCTAACGACAGAAGCAACTAACAAATTAAAAAAAACTGTGCGGCAATCAAGCACGAATCAGTTAGTATTAGAATCAATAATTCTGCAGCTTGATTCAGGTATAAAAACTTTCACGTTACACCAAACGGAGATGTACCCATTTATTAACATGGATTCAGTCGAATTATAAATAGCAGCACTACTAAATCCTTTATTTTATAGTTTGAATGCTCTAGCAGAAGCCGCCACCTTTGCTAAATTGAAACAGTACACCCTAAACAACAGCAAGGAAGAACATAACAGGAGAATTAGAAGAAATACAGAAAAATGCTTTCCCGTATAAATTGCCCCTGAACGAATCGAAAACGCTATCACGCACTACAGAAAAACAAGAAAATTAGGATATTAATATGGTAAAGCAAACTTCGCTAATGACAGAAGCAACCGACAAATTCAACAAAACTGTGCGGCAATTAAGCACGAATCAATTAGTATTAGAATCAATAATTCTGCAGCTTGATTCAGGTATAAAAACTTTCACGTTACACCAAACGGAGGTGTACCCATTTATTAACATGGATTCAGTCGAATTATAAGTAGCAGCACTATTAAATCTTTTATTTTAAAGTTTAAATGCTCTAGAAGAAGCCGCCACCTTTGCTAAATTGAAACAGTACACCGTAAATTGCAAGGAAGAACATAACAGGAAAATTAGAAAAAATACAGAAAAATGCTTTCCCGTATAAATTGCCCCTGAAAGAATAGAAAAAGCTATCACGCACTACAGAAAAACAAGAAAATTAGTATATTATTATCGTAAAACCAACTTCGCTAATGACAGAAGCAACCGACAAATTCAACAAAACTGTGCGGCAATTAAGCACGAATCAATTAGTATTAGAATCAATAATTCTGCAGCTTGATTCAGGTCTAAAAACTTTCACGTTACACCAAATGGAGATGTACCCATTTATTAACATGGATTCAGTGTAATTATAAATAGCAGCACTATTAAATTTTTTATTTTATAGTTTAAATGCTCTAGAAGAAGCCGCCACCTTTGCTAAATTGAAACAGTACACCCTAAACAACAGCAAGGAAAAACATAACAGGAGAATTAGAAGAAATACAGAAAAATGCTTTCCCGTATAAATTGCCCCTGAACGAATAGAAAAAGCTATCACGCACTACAGAAAAACAAAAAAAATAGTATATTATTATCGTAAAACCAACTTCGCTAATGACAGAAGCAACCGACAAATTCAACAAAACTGTGCGGCAATTAAGCACGAATCAATTAGTATTAGAATCAATAATTCTGCAGCTCGATTCAGGTATAAAAACTTTCATGTTACACCAGACGGAGATGTACCCATTTATTAACATGGGTTCGGTTTAATTACAAATGGCAGCACTCTTAAATTTTTTATTTTATAGTTTAAGCGCTCTAGAAGAAGCCGCGACCTTCGCTAAATTGAAACACTACAACCTAAATAACAGCAAGAATGAACATATGAGAAGAATTAGAAGAAATACAGAAAAATGCTTTTCCGTATAAATTGCACTTGAACGAATCGAAACCGCTATCAACGCAGTACAGAAAAACAAGAAAATTAGGATATTATTATCGTAAAACAAACTTCCCTAATGGCAGAAGCAACCGACAAATTCAACAAAACTGTGCGGCAATTAAACACGAATCAATTAGTATTAGAATCACTAATTCTGCAGCTTGATTCATGTCTAAAAACTTTCACGTTACACCAAACGGAGATGTACCCATTTATTAACATGGATTCAGTCTAATTATAAATAGCAGCACTATTAAATCTTTTATTTTATAGTTTAAATGCTCTAGAAGAAGCCGCCACCTTTGCTAAATTGAAACAGTACACCCTAAACAACAGCAAGGAAGAACATAACAGGAGAATTAGAAGAAATACAGAAAAATGCGTTCCCGTATAAATTGCCCCTGAACGAATCGTAAACGCTATCAACGCACTACAGAAAAACCAGAAAATTAAGTTATTATTATGGTAAAGCAAACTTCGCTAATGACAGAAGCAACCGACAAATTCAACAAAACTGTGCGGCAATTAAGCACGAATCAATTAGTATTAGAATCAATAATTCTGCAGCTTGATTCAGGTATAAAAACTTTCACGTTACACCAAACCGAGATGTACCCATTTATTAACATGGATTCAGTCGAATTATAAATAGCAGCACTATTAAATCTTTTATTTTATAGTTTAAATGCTCTAGAAGAAGCCGCCACCTTTGCTAAATTGAAACAGTACACCCTAAACAACAGCAAGGAAGAACATAACAGGAGAATTAGAAGAAATACAGAAAAATGCTTTCCCGTATAAATTGCCCTGAACGAATCGTAAACGCTATCAACGCACTACAGAAAAACCAGAAAATTAGGTTATTATTATGGTAAACCAAACTTCGCTAATGACAGAAGCAACCGACAAAGTCAACAAAACTGTGCGGCAATTAAGCACGAATCAATTAGTATTAGAATCAATAATTCTGCAGCTTGATTCAGGTATAAAAACTTTCACGTCACAGCAAACGGAGATGTACCCATTTATTAACATGGATTCAGTCGAATTATAAATAGCAGCACTATTAAATCTTTTATTTTATAGTTTAAATGCTTTTAGAAGAAGCCTCCGTCTTTGCTAAATTGAAACACAACACCCTAAATAACAGCAAGAAAGAACATATGAGAAGAATTAGAAGATATACAGAAAAATGCTTTTCCGTATAAATTGCACTTGAACGAATCGAAACCGCTATCAACGCAGTACAGAAAAACAAGAAAATTAGGATACTATTATCGTAAAACAAACTTCGCTAATGGCAGAAGCAACCGACAAATTCAACAAAACTGTGCGGCAATTAAACACGAATCAATTAGTATTAGAATCAATAATTCTGCAGCTTGATTCAGGTCTAAAAACTTTCACGTTACACCAAACGGAGATGTACCCATTTATTAACATGGATTCAGTCTAATTATAAATAGCAGCACGATTAAATCTTTTATTTTATAGTTTAAATGCTCTAGCAGAAGCCGCCACCTTTGCTAAATTGAAACAGTACACCCTAAACCACAGCAAGGAAGAACATAACAGGAGAATTAGAAGAAATACAGAAAAATGCTTTCCCGTAAAAATTGCCCCTGAACGAATCGAAAACGCTATCAACGCACTACAGAAAAACCAGAAAATTAGGATATTATTATCGTAAAGCAAACTTCGCTAATGACAGAAGCAACCGACAAATTCAACAAAACTGTGCGGCAATTAAGCACGAATCAATTAGTATTAGAATCAATAATTCTGCAGCTCGATTCAGGTATAAAAACTTTCATGTTACACCAGACGGAGATGTACCCATTTATTAACTTGGGTTCGGTTTAATTACAAATGGCAGCACTCTTAAATCTTTTATTTTATAGTTTAAGCGCTCTAGAAGAAGCCGCGACCTTCGCTAAATTGAAACACTACAACCTAAATAACAGCAAGAAAGAACATAACAGAAGAATTAGTAGAAATGCAGAAAAATGCTTTTCCGTATAAATTGCCTTTGAACGAATCGAAAACGCTATCACGCACTACAGAAAAACAAGAAAATTAGGATATTATTATCGTAAAGCAAACTTCGCTAATGACAGAAGCAACCGACAAATTCAACAAAACTGTGCGGCAATTAAGCACGAATCAATTAGTATTAGAATCAATAATTCTGCAGCTTGATTCAGGTCTAAAAACTTCCACATCACACCAAACGGAGATGTACCCATTTATTAACATGGATTCAGTCTAATTATAAATAGCAGCACTATTAAATCTTTTATTTTATAGTTTAAATGCTCTTAGAAGAAGCCTCCACCTTTGCTAAATTGAAACACAACACCCTAAATAACAGCAAGAAAGAACATATGAGAAGAATTAGAAGATATACAGAAAAATGCTTTTCCGTATAAATTGCACTTGAACGAATCGAAACCGCTATCAACGCAGTACAGAAAAACAAGAAAATTAGGATACTATTATCGTAAAACAAACTTCGCTAATGGCAGAAGCAACCGACAAATTCTACAAAACTGTGCGGCAATTAAACACGAATCAATTAGTATTAGAATCAATAATTCTGCAGCTTGATTCAGGTCTAAAAACTTTCACGTTACACCAAACGGAGATGTACCCATTTATTAACATGGATTCAGTCTAATTATAAATAGCAGCACGATTAAATCTTTTATTTTATAGTTTAAATGCTCTAGAAGAAGCCGCCACCTTTGCTAAATTGAAACAGTACACCCTAAACCACAGCAAGGAAGAACATAACAGGAGAATTAGAAGAAATACAGAAAAATGCTTTCCCGTATAAATTTCCTCTGAACGAATCGAAAACGCTATCAACGCACTACAGAAAAACCAGAAAATTAGGATATTATTATCGTAAAGCAAACTTCGCTAATGACAGAAGCAACCGACAAATTCAACAAAACTGTGCGGCAATTAAACACGAATCAATTAGTATTAGAATCAATAATTCTGCAGCTTGATTCAGGTATAAAAACTTTCACGTTACACCAAACCGAGATGTACCCATTTATTAACATGGATTCAGTCGAATTATAAATAGCAGCACTATTAAATCTTTTATTTTATAGTTTAAATGCTCTAGAAGAAGCCGCCACCTTTGCTAAATTGAAACACAACACCCTAAATAACAGCAAGAAAGAACATAAGAGAAGAATGAGAAGATATACAGAAAAATGCTTTTCCGTATAAATTGCACTTGAACGAATCGAAACCGCTATCAACGCACTGCAGAAAAACAAGAAAATTAGTATACTATTATCGTAAAACAAACTTCGCTAATGGCAGAAGCAACCGACAAATTCAACAAAACTATAAGGCAATTAAGCACGAATCAATTAGTATTAGAATCAATAATTCTGCAGCTTGATTCAGGTATAAAAACTTTCACGTTACACCAAACCGAGATGTACCTATTTATTAACATGGATTCAGTCGAATTATAAATAGCAGCACTATTAAATCTTTTATTTTATAGTTTAAATGCTCTACAAGAAGCCGCCACCTTTGCTAAATTGAAACACAACACCCTAAATAACAGCAAGAAAGAATATAAGAGAAGAATGAGAAGATATACAGAAAAATGCTTTTCCGTATGAATTGCACTTGAACGAATCGAAACCGCTATCAACGCACTACAGAAAAACAAGAAAATTAGGATATTATTATCGTAAAACAAACTTCGCTAATGGCAGAAGCAACCGACAAATTCAACAAAACTGTGCGGCAATTAAACACGAATCAATTAGTATTAGAATCAATAATTTTGCAGCTTGATTCAGGTATTAAAACTTTCACGTTACACCAAACCAAGATGTACCCATTTATTAACATGGATTCAGTCGAATTATAAATAGCAGCACTATTAAATCTTTTATTTTATAGTTTAAATGCTCTAGAAGAAGCCGCCACCTTTGCTAAATTGAAACAGTACACCATAAATAGCAAGGAAGAACATAACAGGAAAATTAGAAAAAAATCAGAAAAATGCTTTCCCGTATAAATTGCCCCTGAAAGACACGAAAAAGCAATCAACACACTACAGAAAAACAAGAAAATTAGGATATTATTATCGTAAAACAAACTTCGCTAATGACAGAAGCAACCGACAAATTCAACAAAACTGTGCGGCAATTAAGCACGAATCAATTAGTATTAGAATCAATAATTCTGCAGCTTGACTCATGTATAAAAATTTTCACGTTACACCAAACGGTGATGTACCCATTTATTTACATGGATTCAATCTAATTATAAATAACAGCACTATTAAATCTTTAATTTTATAGTTTAAATGATCTAGAAGAAGCCGCCACCTTTGCTAAATTGAAACAGTACACCCTAAATAACAGCAAGACAGAACATGATAGAAGAATTAGATGAAATACAGAAAAATGCTTTACTGTATAAATTGCACCTGAACGAATCGAAAACGCTATCAACACACTACAGAAAAACAAGAAAATTAGGATATTATTATCGTAAAACAAACTTCGCCAATGGCAGAATCAACGGACAAATTCAACAAAACTGGGCGGCAATTAAGCACGAATCAATTAGTATTAGAATCAATAATTCTGCAGCTTGATTCAGGTATAAAAACTTTCCCGTTACACCAAACGGAGATGTACCCATTTATTAACCTGGATTCAGTCTAATTATAAATAGCAGTACTATTAAATCTTTTATTTTATAGTTTAAACGCTCTAGAAGAAGCCGCGACCTTCGCTAAATTGAAACACTACAACCTAAATAACATCAAGAAAGAACATAACAAAAGAATTAGAAGGAATACAGAAAAATGCTTTCCCGTATAAATCGCCCCTGAACGAATCGAAACCGCTATCAACGCACTACAGAAAAACAAGAAAATTAGGATATTATTATCGTAAAACAAACTTCGCTAATGACAGCAGCAACCGACAAATTCAACAAAACTGTGCGGGAATTAAGCACGAATCAATTAGTATTAGAATCAATAATTCTGCAGCTTGACTCAGGTATAAAAACTTTCACGTCACACCAAACGGAGATGTACCCATTTATTAACATGGATTCAGTCGAATTATATATAGCAGCACTATTAAATCTTTGGTTTTATAGTTTAAATGCTCTTAGAAGAAGCCGCCACCTTTGCTAAATTGAAACACAACACCCTAAATAACATCAAGAAAGAACATAAGAGAAGAATTAGAAGAAATACAGAAAAATGCTTTTCCGTATAAATTGCACTTGAAAAAATCGAAACCGCTATTAACGCACTACAGAAAAACAAGAAAATTAGGATATTATTATCGTAAAACAAACTTCGCTAATGGCAGAAGCAACCGACAAATTCAACAAAACTGTGCGGGAATTAAGCACGAATCAATTAGTATTAGAATCAATAATTCTGCAGCTTGACTCAGGTATAAAAACTTTCACGTCACACCAAACGGAGATGTACCCATTTATTAACATGGATTCAGTCGAATTATATATAGCAGCACTATTAAATCTTTGGTTTTATAGTTTAAATGCTCTTAGAAGAAGCCGCCACCTTTGCTAAATTTAAACACAACACCCTAAATAACATCAAGAAAGAACATAAGAGAAGAATTAGAAGAAATACAGAAAAATGCTTTTCCGTATAAATTGCACTTGAACGAATCGAAACCGCTATTAACGCACTACAGAAAAACAAGAAAATTAGGATATTATTATCGTAAAACAAACTTCGCTAATGGCAGAAGCAACCGACAAATTCAACAAAACTGTGCGGGAATTAAGCACGAATCAATTAGTATTAGAATCAATAATTCTGCAGCTTGACTCAGGTATAAAAACTTTCACGTCACACCAAACGGAGATGTACCCATTTATTAACATGGATTCAGTCGAATTATATATAGCAGCACTATTAAATCTTTGGTTTTATAGTTTAAATGCTCTTAGAAGAAGCCGCCACCTTTGCTAAATTGAAACACAACACCCTAAATAACATCAAGAAAGAACATAAGAGAAGAATTAGGAGAAATACAGAAAAATGCTTTTCCGTATAAATTGCACTTGAACGAATCGAAACCGCTATTAACGCACTACAGAAAAACAAGAAAATTAGGATATTATTATCGTAAAACAAACTTCGCTAATGGCAGAAGCAACCGACAAATTCAACAAAACTGTGCGGCAATTAAAAACGAATCAATTAGTATTAGAATCAATCATTCTGCAGCTTGATTCAGGTATAAAAACTTTCACGTTACACCAAACCGAGATTTTTATTACCATGGATTCAGTCGAATTATAAACAGCAGCACTATTAAATCTTTTATTTCATAGTTTGAATGCTCTAGAAGAAGCCGCCACCTTTGCTTAATTGAAACACAACACCCTAAATAACAGCAAGAAAGAACATAAGAGAAGAATTAGAAGAAATACAGAAAAATGCTTTTCCGTATAAATTGCACCTGAACGAATCAAAACCGCTATCAACGCACTACAGAAAAACAAGGAAATTAGGATATTATTATCGTAAAACAAACTTCGCTAACGACAGAAGCAACCGACAAATTCAACAAAACTGTGCGGCAATTAAGCACGAATCAATTAGTATTAGAATCAATAATTCTGCAGCTTGATTCAGGTATAAAAACTTTCACGTTACACCAAACGGAGATGTACCCATTTATTAACATGGATTCAGTCTAATTATAAATAGCAGCACTATTAAATCTTTTATTTTATAGTTTAAATGCTCTAGAAGAAGCCGCCACCTTTGCTAAATTGAAACAGTACACCCTAAACAACAGCAAGGAAGAACATAACAGGAGAATTAGAAGAAATACAGAAAAATGCTTTCCCGTATAAATTGCCCCTGAACGAATCGTAAACGCTATCAACGCACTACAGAAAAACCAGAAAATTAGGTTATTATTATGGTAAAGCAAACTTCGCTAATGACAGAAGCAACCGACAAATTCAACAAAACTGTGCGGCAATTAAGCACGGATCAATTAGTATTAGAATCAATAATTCTGCGGCTTGACTCAGGTATAAAAACTTTTACTATTAAATCTTTTATTTTATAGGTTAAATGCTTTTAGATGAAGCCTCCGTCTTTGCTAAATTGAAACACAACACCCTAAATAACAGCAAGAAAGAACATATGAGAAGAATTAGATATACAGAAAAATGCTTTTCCGTATAAATTGCACTTGAACGAATCGAAACCGCTATCAACGCAGTACAGAAAAACAAGAAAATTAGGATACTATTATCGTAAAACAAACTTCGCTAATGGCAGAAGCAACCGACAAATTCTACAAAACTGTGCGGCAATTAAACACGAATCAATTAGTATTAGAATCAATAATTCTGCAGCTTGATTCAGGTCTAAAAACTTTCACGTTACACCAAACGGAGATGTACCCATTTATTAACATGGATTCAGTCTAATTATAAATAGCAGCACGATTAAATCTTTTATTTTATAGTTTAAATGCTCTAGAAGAAGCCGCCACCTTTGCTAAATTGAAACCCTACAACCTAAATAACATCAAGAAAGAACATAACAAAAGAATTAGAAGGAATACAGAAAAATGCTTTTCCGTATAAATTGCACTTGAACGAATCGAAACCGCTATTAACGCACTACAGAAAAACAAGAAAATTAGGATATTATTATCGTAAAACAAACTTCGCTAATGGCAGAAGCAACCGACAAATTCAACAAAACTGTGCGGGAATTAAGCACGAATCAATTAGTATTAGAATCAATAATTCTGCAGCTTGACTCAGGTATAAAAACTTTCACGTCACACCAAACGGAGATGTACCCATTTATTAACATGGATTCAGTCGAATTATATATAGCAGCACTATTAAATCTTTGGTTTTATAGTTTAAATGCTCTTAGAAGAAGCCGCCACCTTTGCTAAATTGAAACACAACACCCTAAATAACATCAAGAAAGAACATAAGAGAAGAATTAGAAGAAATACAGAAAAATGCTTTTCCGTATAAATTGCACTTGAACGAATCGAAACCGCTATTAACGCACTACAGAAAAACAAGAAAATTAGGATATTATTATCGTAAAACAAACTTCGCTAATGGCAGAAGCAACCGACAAATTCAACAAAACTGTGCGGGAATTAAGCACGAATCAATTAGTATTAGAATCAATAATTCTGCAGCTTGACTCAGGTATAAAAACTTTCACGTCACACCAAACGGAGATGTACCCATTTATTAACATGGATTCAGTCGAATTATATATAGCAGCACTATTAAATCTTTGGTTTTATAGTTTAAATGCTCTTAGAAGAAGCCGCCACCTTTGCTAAATTGAAACACAACACCCTAAATAACATCAAGAAAGAACATAAGAGAAGAATTAGAAGAAATACAGAAAAATGCTTTTCCGTATAAATTGCACTTGAACGAATCGAAACCGCTATTAACGCACTACAGAAAAACAAGAAAATTAGGATATTATTATCGTAAAACAAACTTCGCTAATGGCAGAAGCAACCGACAAATTCAACAAAACTGTGCGGCAATTAAAAACGAATCAATTAGTATTAGAATCAATCATTCTGCAGCTTGATTCAGGTATAAAAACTTTCACGTTACACCAAACCGAGATTTTTATTACCATGGATTCAGTCGAATTATAAACAGCAGCACTATTAAATCTTTTATTTCATAGTTTGAATGCTCTAGAAGAAGCCGCCACCTTTGCTTAATTGAAACACAACACCCTAAATAACAGCAAGAAAGAACATAAGAGAAGAATTAGAAGAAATACAGAAAAATGCTTTTCCGTATAAATTGCACCTGAACGAATCAAAACCGCTATCAACGCACTACAGAAAAACAAGGAAATTAGGATATTATTATCGTAAAACAAACTTCGCTAACGACAGAAGCAACCGACAAATTCAACAAAACTGTGCGGCAATTAAGCACGAATCAATTAGTATTAGAATCAATAATTCTGCAGCTTGATTCAACTATAAAAACTTTCACGTTACACCACACTGAGATGTACCCATTTATGAACATGAATTCAGTCTAATTATAAATAGCAGTACTATTAAATCTTTTATTTTATAGTTTAAACGCTCTAGAAGAAGCCGCCACCTTTGCTAAATTGAAACACAACACCCTAAACAACAGCAAGGAAGAACATAACAGGAGAATTAGAAGAAATACAGAAAAATGCTTTCCCGTATAAATTGCCCCTGAACGAATCGTAAACGCTATCAACGCACTACAGAAAAACCAGAAAATTAGGTTATTATTATGGTAAAGCAAACTTCGCTAATGACAGAAGCAACCGACAAATTCAACAAAACTGTGCGGCAATTAAGCACGGATCAATTAGTATTAGAATCAATAATTCTGCAGCTTGACTCAGGTATAAAAACTTTTACTATTAAATCTTTTATTTTATAGTTTAAATGCTTTTAGATGAAGCCTCCGTCTTTGCTAAATTGAAACACAACACCCTAAATAACAGCAAGAAAGAACATATGAGAAGAATTAGAAGATATACAGAAAAATGCTTTTCCGTATAAATTGCACTTGAACGAATCGAAACCGCTATCAACGCAGTACAGAAAAACAAGAAAATTAGGATACTATTATCGTAAAACAAACTTCGCTAATGGCAGAAGCAACCGACAAATTCTACAAAACTGTGCGGCAATTAAACACGAATCAATTAGTATTAGAATCAATAATTCTGCAGCTTGATTCAGGTCTAAAAACTTTCACGTTACACCAAACGGAGATGTACCCATTTATTAACATGGATTCAGTCTAATTATAAATAGCAGCACGATTAAATCTTTTATTTTATAGTTTAAATGCTCTAGAAGAAGCCGCCACCTTTGCTAAATTGAAACAGTACACCCTAAACCACAGCAAGGAAGAACATAACAGGAGAATTAGAAGAAATACAGAAAAATGCTTTCCCGTATAAATTTCCTCTGAACGAATCGAAAACGCTATCAACGCACTACAGAAAAACCAGAAAATTAGGATATTATTATCGTAAAGCAAACTTCGCTAATGACAGAAGCAACCGACAAATTCAACAAAACTGTGCGGCAATTAAACACGAATCAATTAGTATTAGAATCAATAATTCTGCAGCTTGATTCAGGTATAAAAACTTTCACGTTACACCAAACCGAGATGTACCCATTTATTAACATGGATTCAGTCGAATTATAAATAGCAGCACTATTAAATCTTTTATTTTATAGTTTAAATGCTTTAGAAGAAGCCGCCACCTTTGCTAAATTGAAACACAACACCCTAAATAACAGCAAGAAAGAACATAAGAGAAGAATGAGAAGATATACAGAAAAATGCTTTTCCGTATAAATTGCACTTGAACGAATCGAAACCGCTATCAACGCACTGCAGAAAAACAAGAAAATTAGTATACTATTATCGTAAAACAAACTTCGCTAATGGCAGAAGCAACCGACAAATTCAACAAAACTATAAGGCAATTAAGCACGAATCAATTAGTATTAGAATCAATAATTCTGCAGCTTGATTCAGGTATAAAAACTTTCACGTTACACCAAACCGAGATGTACCTATTTATTAACATGGATTCAGTCGAATTATAAATAGCAGCACTATTAAATCTTTTATTTTATAGTTTAAATGCTCTACAAGAAGCCGCCACCTTTGCTAAATTGAAACACAACACCCTAAATAACAGCAAGAAAGAATATAAGAGAAGAATGAGAAGATATACAGAAAAATGCTTTTCCGTATGAATTGCACTTGAACGAATCGAAACCGCTATCAACGCACTACAGAAAAACAAGAAAATTAGGATATTATTATCGTAAAACAAACTTCGCTAATGGCAGAAGCAACCGACAAATTCAACAAAACTGTGCGGCAATTAAACACGAATCAATTAGTATTAGAATCAATAATTTTGCAGCTTGATTCAGGTATTAAAACTTTCACGTTACACCAAACCGAGATGTACCCATTTATTAACATGGATTCAGTCGAATTATAAATAGCAGCACTATTAAATCTTTTATTTTATAGTTTAAATGCTCTAGAAGAAGCCGCCACCTTTGCTAAATTGAAACAGTACACCATAAATAGCAAGGAAGAACATAACAGGAAAATTAGAAAAAAATCAGAAAAATGCTTTCCCGTATAAATTGCCCCTGAAAGACACGAAAAAGCAATCAACACACTACAGAAAAACAAGAAAATTAGGATATTATTATCGTAAAACAAACTTCGCTAATGACAGAAGCAACCGACAAATTCAACAAAACTGTGCGGCAATTAAGCACGAATCAATTAGTATTAGAATCAATAATTCTGCAGCTTGACTCATGTATAAAAATTTTCACGTTACACCAAACGGTGATGTACCCATTTATTTACATGGATTCAATCTAATTATAAATAACAGCACTATTAAATCTTTAATTTTATAGTTTAAATGATCTAGAAGAAGCCGCCACCTTTGCTAAATTGAAACAGTACACCCTAAATAACAGCAAGACAGAACATGATAGAAGAATTAGATGAAATACAGAAAAATGCTTTACTGTATAAATTGCACCTGAACGAATCGAAAACGCTATCAACACACTACAGAAAAACAAGAAAATTAGGATATTATTATCGTAAAACAAACTTCGCCAATGGCAGAATCAACGGACAAATTCAACAAAACTGGGCGGCAATTAAGCACGAATCAATTAGTATTAGAATCAATAATTCTGCAGCTTGATTCAGGTATAAAAACTTTCCCGTTACACCAAACGGAGATGTACCCATTTATTAACCTGGATTCAGTCTAATTATAAATAGCAGTACTATTAAATCTTTTATTTTATAGTTTAAACGCTCTAGAAGAAGCCGCGACCTTCGCTAAATTGAAACACTACAACCTAAATAACATCAAGAAAGAACATAACAAAAGAATTAGAAGGAATATAGAAAAATGCTTTCCCGTATAAATCGCCCCTGAACGAATCGAAACCGCTATCAACGCACTACAGAAAAACAAGAAAATTAGGATATTATTATCGTAAAACAAACTTCGCTAATGACAGCAGCAACCGACAAATTCAACAAAACTGTGCGGGAATTAAGCACGAATCAATTAGTATTAGAATCAATAATTCTGCAGCTTGACTCAGGTATAAAAACTTTCACGTCACACCAAACGGAGATGTACCCATTTATTAACATGGATTCAGTCGAATTATATATAGCAGCACTATTAAATCTTTGGTTTTATAGTTTAAATGCTCTTAGAAGAAGCCGCCACCTTTGCTAAATTGAAACACAACACCCTAAATAACATCAAGAAAGAACATAAGAGAAGAATTAGAAGAAATACAGAAAAATGCTTTTCCGTATAAATTGCACTTGAACGAATCGAAACCGCTATTAACGCACTACAGAAAAACAAGAAAATTAGGATATTATTATCGTAAAACAAACTTCGCTAATGGCAGAAGCAACCGACAAATTCAACAAAACTGTGCGGGAATTAAGCACGAATCAATTAGTATTAGAATCAATAATTCTGCAGCTTGACTCAGGTATAAAAACTTTCACGTCACACCAAACGGAGATGTACCCATTTATTAACATGGATTCAGTCGAATTATATATAGCAGCACTATTAAATCTTTGGTTTTATAGTTTAAATGCTCTTAGAAGAAGCCGCCACCTTTGCTAAATTTAAACACAACACCCTAAATAACATCAAGAAAGAACATAAGAGAAGAATTAGAAGAAATACAGAAAAATGCTTTTCCGTATAAATTGCACTTGAACGAATCGAAACCGCTATTAACGCACTACAGAAAAACAAGAAAATTAGGATATTATTATCGTAAAACAAACTTCGCTAATGGCAGAAGCAACCGACAAATTCAACAAAACTGTGCGGGAATTAAGCACGAATCAATTAGTATTAGAATCAATAATTCTGCAGCTTGACTCAGGTATAAAAACTTTCACGTCACACCAAACGGAGATGTACCCATTTATTAACATGGATTCAGTCGAATTATATATAGCAGCACTATTAAATCTTTGGTTTTATAGTTTAAATGCTCTTAGAAGAAGCCGCCACCTTTGCTAAATTTAAACACAACACCCTAAATAACATCAAGAAAGATCATAAGAGAAGAATTAGAAGAAATACAGAAAAATGCTTTTCCGTATAAATTGCACTTGAACGAATCGAAACCGCTATTAACGCACTACAGAAAAACAAGAAAATTAGGATATTATTATCGTAAAACAAACTTCGCTAATGGCAGAAGCAACCGACAAATTCAACAAAACTGTGCGGCAATTAAAAACGAATCAATTAGTATTAGAATCAATCATTCTGCAGCTTGATTCAGGTATAAAAACTTTCACGTTACACCAAACCGAGATTTTTATTACCATGGATTCAGTCGAATTATAAACAGCAGCACTATTAAATCTTTTATTTCATAGTTTGAATGCTCTAGAAGAAGCCGCCACCTTTGCTAAATTGAAACACAACACCCTAAATAACAGCAAGAAAGAACATAAGAGAAGAATTAGAAGAAATACAGAAAAATGCTTTTCCGTATAAATTGCACCTGAACGAATCAAAACCGCTATCAACGCACTACAGAAAAACAAGGAAATTAGGATATTATTATCGTAAAACAAACTTCGCTAACGACAGAAGCAACCGACAAATTCAACAAAACTGTGCGGCAATTAAGCACGAATCAATTAGTATTAGAATCAATAATTCTGCAGCTTGATTCAACTATAAAAACTTTCACGTTACACCACACTGAGATGTACCCATTTATGAACATGAATTCAGTCTAATTATAAATAGCAGTACTATTAAATCTTTTATTTTATAGTTTAAACGCTCTAGAAGAAGCCGCCACCTTTGCTAAATTGAAACACAACACCCTAAATAGCAGCAATAAAGAACATAAGAGAAGAATTAGAAAAAATACAGAAAAATTATTTCCCGTATAAATTGCCCCTGAACGAATCGAAAACGCTATCAACGCACTACAGAAAAACAAGAAAATTAGGATATTATTATCGTAAAACAAACTTCGCTAGCGACAGGAGCAACTAACAAATTAAAAAAAACTGTGCGGCAATTAAGCACGAATCAATTAGTATTAGAATCAATAATTCTGCAGCTTGATTCAGGTATAAAAACTTTCACGTTACACCAAACGGAGATGTACCCATTTATTAACCTGGATTCAGTCTAATTATAAATAGCAGCACTATTAAATCTTCTATTTTATAGTTTAAACGCTCTAGAAGCAGCCGCGACCTTCGCTAAATTGAAACACTACAACGTAAATAACATCAAGAAAGAACATAACAGAAGAATTAGAAGAAATACAGAAAAATGCTTTCCCGTATAAATTGCCCCTGAACGAATCGTAACCGCTATCAACGCACTACAGAAAAACAAGAAAATTAGGATATTATTATCGTAAAACAAACTTCGCTAATGACAGAAGCAACCGACACATTCAAAAAACTGTGCGGGAATTAAGCACGAATCAATTAGTATTAGAATCAATAATTCTGCAGCTTGATTCAGGTATAAAAACTTTCACGTTACACCAAACGGAGATGTACCCATTTATTAACATGGGATCAGTCGAAATATAAATAGCAGCACTATTAAATCTTTTATTTTATAGTTTAAATGCTCTAGATGAAGCCGCCACCTTTGCTAAATTGAAACACAACACCCTAAACAACATCAAGAAAGAACATAACAGAAGAATTAGAAGAAATACAGAAAAATGCTTTCCCGTATAAATTGCCCTTGAACGAATCGAAAACGCTATCAACGCACTACAGAAAAACAAAAAAATTAGGATATTATTATCGTAAAACAAACTTCGCTAATGAGGGAAGCAACCAACAAATTCAACAAAACTGTGCGGCAATTAAGCACGAATAAATTAGTATTACAATCAATAATTCTGCAGCTTGAATCAGCTATAAAAACTTTCACGTTACACCACACGGAGATGTACCCATTTATGAACATGAATTCAGTCTAATTACAAATAGCTGCATTATTAAATCTTCTATTTGATAGTTTAAACGCTCTAGAAAAAGCCGCCACCTTTGCTAAATTGAAACACTACACCCTAAATAACAGCAAGAAAGAACATAAGAGATGAATTAGAAGAAATACAGAAAAATGCTTTCCCGTATAAATTGCCCCTGAACGAATCGAAAACACTATCAACGCAATACAGAAAAACACGAATATTAGGATATTATTATTATGGTAAAACAAACATCGCTAATGACAGAAGCAACCCATTAATTTAACAAAACTCTGTGGCAATTAAGCATGAATCAATTAGTATTAGAATCAATAATTCTGCATCTTGATTTAGCTATAAAAGCTTTCACGTTATACGAAACGGATGTGTTTCCATTTATTAACATGAGTTCGTTCTAATTACAAATAGCAGCACTATTAAATCTTTTATTTTATAGTTTAAATGCTCTAGAAGAAGCCGCCACCTTTGTTAAATTGAAACAGTACACCCTAAATAGCAAGGAAGAACATAACAGGAGAATTAGAAGAAATACAGAAAAATGCTTTCCCGTATAAATTGCACTTGAACGAATCGAAACCGCTATCAAGGCACTACAGAAAAACAAGAAAATTAGGATATTATTATCGTAAAACAAACTTCGCTAATGACAGAAGCAACCGACAAATTCAACAAAACTGTGCGGCTATTAAGCACCAATCAATTGGTATTAGAATCAATAATTCTGCAGCTTGATTCAGGTATAAAAGTTTTCACGTTACACCGAACGGAGATGTACCCATTTATTAACATGGATTCAGTCGAATTATAAATAGCAGCACTATTAAATCTTTTATTTTATAGTTTAAATGCTCTAGAAGAAGCCGCCACCTTTGCTAAATTGAAACACAACACCCTAAATAACAGCAAGAAAGAATATAAGAGAAGAATTAGAAGAAATACAGAAAAATGCTTTTCCGTATAAATTGCACTTGAACGAATCGAAACCGCTATCAAGGCACTACAGAAAAACAAGAAAATTAGGATATTATTATCGTAAAACAAACTTCGCTAATGACAGAAGCAACCGACAAATTCAACAAAACTGTGCGGCAAATAAGCACGAATCAATTGGTATTAGAATCAATAATTCTGCAGCTTGATTCAGGTATAAAAGCTTTCACGTTACACATAACGGAGATGTACCCATTTATTAACATGGATTCAGTCGAATTATAAATAGCAGCACTATTAAATCTTTTATTTTATAGTTTAAATGCTCTAGAAGAAGCCGCCACCTTTGCTAAATTGAAACACAACACCCTAAATAACAGAAGGAAAGAATATAAGAGAAGAATTAAAAGAAATACAGAAAAATGCTTTTCCGTATAAATTGCCCCTGAACGAATCGAAAACGCTATCAACGCACTACAGAAAAACAAGAAAATTAGGATATTATTATCGTAAAAGAAATTTCGTTAACGACAGAAGCAACTGACAAATTCAACAAGACTGTGCGGCCATTAAGCACGAATCAATTAGTATTAGAATCAATAATTCTGCAGCTTGATTCAGGTATAAAAACTTTCACGTTACAC
Source organism: Agriotes lineatus (assembly GCA_940337035.1). Taxonomy (NCBI): domain Eukaryota; kingdom Metazoa; phylum Arthropoda; class Insecta; order Coleoptera; family Elateridae; genus Agriotes; species Agriotes lineatus. The sequence goes on along the minus strand of OW679198.1, from coordinate 22,603,741 downwards.
CAAACGGAGATGTACCCATTTATTAACATGGATTCAGTCGAATTATAAATAGCAGCACTATTAAATTTTTATTTTATAGTTTAAATGCTCTAGAAGAAGCCGCCACCTTTGCTAAATTGAAACACAACACCCTAAATAACAGCAAGAAAGAGCATAAGAGAAGAATTAGAAGAAATACAGAAAAATGCTTTTCCGTATAAATTGCACTTGAACGAATCGAAACCGCTATCAAAGCACTACAGAAAAACAAGAAAATTAGGATATTATTATCGTAAAACAAACTTCGCTAATGACAGAAGCAACCGACAAATTCAACAAAACTGTGCGGGAATTAAGCACGAATCAATTGGTATTAGAATCAATAATTCTGCAGCTTGATTCAGGTATAAAAACTTTCACGTTACACATAACGGAGATGTACCCATTTATTAACATGGATTCAGTCGAATTATAAATAGCAGCACTATTAAATCTTTTATTTTATAGTTTAAATGCTCTAGAAGAAGCCGCCACCTTTGCTAAATTGAAACACAACACCCTAAATAACAGCAAGAAAGAATATAAGAGAAGAATTAAAAGAAATACAGAAAAATGCTTTTCCGTATAAATTGCCCCTGAACGAATCGAAAACGCTATCAACGCACTACAGAAAAACAAGAAAATTAGGATATTATTATCGTAAAAGAAATTTCGTCAATGACAGAAGCAACTGACAAATTCAACAAGACTGTGCGGCCATTAAGCACGAATCAATTAGTATTAGAATCAATAATTCTGCAGCTTGATTCAGGTATAAAAACTTTCACGTTACACCAAACGGAGATGTACCCATTTATTAACATGGATTCAGTCGAATTATAAATAGCAGCACTATTAAATTTTTATTTTATTGTTTAAATGCTCTAGAAGAAGCCGCCACCTTTACTAAATTGAAACACAACACCCTAAATAACAGCAAGAAAGAGCATAAGAGAAGAATTAGAAGAAATACAGAAAAATGCTTTTCCGTATAAATTGCACTTGAACGAATCGAAACCGCTATCAACGCACTACAGAAAAACAAGAAAATTAGGATGTTATTATCGTAAAGCAAACTTCGCTAATGACAGAAGCAACCGACAAATTCAACAAAACTGTGCGGGAATTAAGCACGAATCAATTGGTATTAGAATCAATAATTCTGCAGCTTGACTCAGGTATAAAAACTTTCACGTCACACCAAACGGAGATGTACCCATCTATTAACATGGATTCAGTCGAATTATAAATAGCAGCACTATTAAAACTTTTATTTTATCGTTTAAATGCTCTTAGAAGAAGCCACCACCTTTGCTAAATTGAAACACAACACCCTAAATAACAGCAAGAAAGAACATATGAGAAGAATTAGAAGAAATACAGAAAAATGCTTTTCCGTATAAATTGCACTTGAACGAATCGAAACCGCTATCAACGCACTACAGAAAAACAAGAAAATTAGGATGTTATTATCGTAAAGCAAACTTCGCTAATGGCAGAAGCAACCGACAAATTCAACAAAACTGTGCGGCAATTAAGCGCGAATCAATTAGTATTAGAATCAATAATTCTGCAGATTTATTCATGTATAAAAACTTTCACGTTACACCAAACCGAGATGTACCCATTTATTAACATGGATTCAGTCGAATTATAAGTAGCAGCACTATTAAATCTTTTATTTTATAGTTTAAATGCTCTAGAAGAAGCCGCCACCTTTGCTAAATTGAAACAGTACACCTTAAATAGCAAGGAAGAACATAACAGGAAAATTAGAAAAAATACAGACAAATGGTTTCCCGTATAAATTGCGCCTGAAAGAATCGAAAAAGCTATCACACACTACAGAAAAACTAGAAAATTTGGATATTATTATCGTAAAACAAACTTCGCTAACGACAGAAGCAACCGACAAATTCAACAAAACTGTGCGGCAATTAAGCACGAATCAATTAGTATTAGAATCAATAATTCTGCAGCTTGATTCAGGTCTAAAAACTTTCACGTTACACCAAACGGAGATGTACCCATTTATTAACATGGATTCAGTGTAATTATAAATAGCAGCACTATTAAATCTTTTATTTTATAGTTTAAATGCTCTAGAAGAAGCCGCCACCTTTGCTAAATTGAAACAGTACACCTTAAACAACAGCAAGGAAGAACATAACAGGAGAATTAGAAGAAATAGAGAAAAATGCTTTCCCGTATAAATTGCCCCTGAACGAACCGAAAACGCTATCACGCACTACAGAAAAACAAAAAGATTAGGATATTATTATGGTAAAGCAAACTTCGCTGATGACAGAAGCAACCGACAAATTCAACAAAACTGTGCGGCAATTAAGCACGAATCAATTAGTATTAGAATCAATAATTCTGCAGCTTGATTCATGTCTAAAAACTTCCACGTTACACCAAACGGAGATGTACCCATTTATTAACATGGATTCAGTCTAATTATAAATAGCAGCACTACTAAATATTTTATTTTATAGTTTAAATGCTCTAGCAGAAGCCGCCACCTTTGCTAAATTAAAACAGTACACCCTAAACAACAGCAAGGAAGAACATAACAGGAGAATTAGAAGAAATACAGAAAAATGCTTTCCCGTATAAATTGCCCCTGAACGAATCGAAAACGCTATCACGCACTACAGAAAAACAAGAAAATTAGGATATTATTATGGTAAAGCAAACTTCGCTAATGACAGAAGCAACCGACAAATTCAACAAAACTGTGCGGCACTTAAGCACGAATCAATTAGTATTAGAATCAATAATTCTGCAGCTTGATTCAGGTATAAAAACTTCCACGTTACACCAAACGGAGATGTACCCATTTATTAACATGGATTCAGTCTAATTATAAATAGCAGCACTACTAAATCTTTTATTTTATAGTTTAAATGCTCTAGCAGAAGCCGCCACCTTTGCTAAATTAAAACAGTACACCCTAAACAACAGCAAGGAAGAACATAACAGGAGAATTAGAAGAAATACAGAAAAATGCTTTCCCGTATAAATTGCCCCTGAACGAATCGAAAACGCTATCACGCACTACAGAAAAACAAGAAAATTAGGATGTTATTATCGTAAAGCAAACTTCGCTAATGACAGAAGCAACCGACAAATTCAACAAAACTGTGCGGGAATTAAGCACGAATCAATTGGTATTAGAATCAATAATTCTGCAGCTTGACTCAGGTATAAAAACTTTCACGTCACACCAAACGGAGATGTACCCATCTATTAACATGGATTCAGTCGAATTATAAATAGCAGCACTATTAAAACTTTTATTTTATCGTTTAAATGCTCTTAGAAGAAGCCACCACCTTTGCTAAATTGAACCACAACACCCTAAATAACAGCAAGAAAGAACATATGAGAAGAATTAGAAGAAATACAGAAAAATGCTTTTCCGTATAAATTTCACTTGAACGAATCGAAACCGCTATCAAAGCACTACAAAAAAACAAGAAAATTAGGATATTATTATCGTAAAACAAACTTCGCTAATGGCAGAAGCAACCGACAAATTCAACAAAACTGTGCGGCAATTAAGCGCGAATCAATTAGTATTAGAATCAATAATTCTGCAGCTTTATTCATGTATAAAAACTTTCACGTTACACCAAACCGAGATGTACCCATTTATTAACATGGATTCAGTCGAATTATAAGTAGCAGCACTATTAAATCTTTTATTTTATAGTTTAAATGCTCTAGAAGAAGCCGCCACCTTTGCTAAATTGAAACAGTACACCTTAAATAGCAAGGAAGAACATAACAGGAAAATTAGAAAAAATACAGACAAATGGTTTCCCGTATAAATTGCGCCTGAAAGAATCGAAAAAGCTATCACACACTACAGAAAAACTAGAAAATTTGGATATTATTATCGTAAAACAAACTTCGCTAACGACAGAAGCAACCGACAAATTCAACAAAACTGTGCGGCAATTAAGCACGAATCAATTAGTATTAGAATCAATAATTCTGCAGCTTGATTCAGGTCTAAAAACTTTCACGTTACACCAAACGGAGATGTACCCATTTATTAACATGGATTCAGTCGAATTATAAGTAGCAGCACTATTAAATCTTTTATTTTATAGTTTAAATGCTCTAGAAGAAGCCGCCACCTTTGCTAAATTGAAACAGTACACCCTAAACAACAGCAAGAAGAACATAACAGGAGAATTAGAAGAAATAGAGAAAAATGCTTTCCCGTATAAATTGCCCCTGAACGAACCGAAAACGCTATCACGCACTACAGAAAAACAAAAAGATTAGGATATTATTATGGTAAAGCAAACTTCGCTGATGACAGAAGCAACCGACAAATTCAACAAAACTGTGCGGCAATTAAGCACGAATCAATTAGTATTAGAATCAATAATTCTGCAGCTTGATTCATGTCTAAAAACTTCCACGTTACACCAAACGGAGATGTACCCATTTATTAACATGGATTCAGTCTAATTATAAATAGCAGCACTACTAAATCTTTTATTTTATAGTTTAAATGCTCTAGCAGAAGCCGCCACCTTTGCTAAATTAAAACAGTACACCCTAAACAACAGCAAGGAAGAACATAACAGGAGAATTAGAAGAAATACAGAAAAATGCTTTCCCGTATAAATTGCCCCTGAACGAATCGAAAACGCTATCACGCACTACAGAAAAACAAGAAAATTAGGATATTATTATGGTAAAGCAAACTTCGCTAATGACAGAAGCAACCGACAAATTCAACAAAACTGTGCGGCACTTAAGCACGAATCAATTAGTATTAGAATCAATAATTCTGCAGCTTGATTCAGGTATAAAAACTTTCACGTTACACCAAACGGAGGTGTACCCATTTATTAACATGGATTCAGTCGAATTATAAGTAGCAGCACTATTAAATCTTTTATTTTATAGTTTAAATGCTCTAGAAGAAGCCGCCACCTTTGCTAAATTGAAACAGTACACCCTAAATTGCAAGGAAGAACATAACAGGAAAATTAGAAAAAATATAGAAAAATGCTTTCCCGTATAAATTGCCCCTGAAAGAATAGAAAAAGCTATCACGCACTACAGAAAAACAAGAAAATTAGTATATTATTATCGTAAAACCAACTTCGCTAATGACAGAAGCAACCGACAAATTCAACAAAACTGTGCGGGAATTAAGCACGAATCAATTGGTATTAGAATCAATAATTCTGCAGCTTGACTCAGGTATAAAAACTTTCACGTCACACCAAACGGAGATGTACCCATCTATTAACATGGATTCAGTCGAATTATAAATAGCAGCACTATTAAATCTTTCGTTTTATAGTTTAAATGCTCTAGAAGAAGCCGCCACCTTTGCTAAATTGAAACAGTACACCCTAAACAACAGCAAGGAAGAACATAACAGGAGAATTAGAAGAAATACAGAAAAATGCTTTCCCGTATAAATTGCCCCTGAACGAATCGAAAACGCTATCAACGCACTACAGAAAAACAAGAAAATTAAGATATTATTATCGTAAAGCAAACTTCGCTAATGACAGAAGCAATTAAGCACGAATCAATTAGTATTAGAACCAATAATTCTGCAACTTGATTCAGGTATAAACGCTTTCACGTTACACCAAACGGAGATGTACCCATTTATTAACATGGATTCAGTCGAATTATAAACAGCAGCACTATTAAATTTTTATTTATAGTTTAAATGCTCTAGAAGAAGCCGCCACCTTTGCTAAATTGAAACACAACACCCTAAATAACAGCAGGAAAGAACATAAGAGAAGAATTAGAAGAAATACAAAAAAATGCTTTTCCGTATAAATTGCACTTGAACGAATCGAAACCGCTATCAACGCACTACAGAAAAACAAGAAAATTTGGATATTATTATCGTAAAACAAACTTCGCTAACGATAGAAGCAACCGACAAATTCAACAAAACTGTGCGGCAATTAAGCACGAATCAATTAGTATTAGAATCAATAATTCTGCAGTTAGATTCAGGTCTAAGTACTTTCACGTTACACCAAACGGAGATGTACCCATTTATTAACATGGATTCGGTCGAATTATAAATAGCAGCACTATTAAATCTTTCATTTTATACTTTAAATGCTCTAGAAGAAGCCGCCACCTTTGCTAAATTGAAACAGTACACCCTAAACAACAGCAAGGAAGAACATAACAGGAGAATTAGAAGAAATACAGAAAAATGCTTTCCCGTATAAATTGCCCCTGAACGAATCGAAAACGCTATCAACGCACTACAAAAAAACAAGAAAATTAAGATATTATTATCGTAAAGCAAACTTCGCTAATGACAGAAGCAATTAAGCACGAATCAGTTAGTATTAGAATCAATAATTCTGCAGCTTGATTCAGGTATAAACGCTTTCACGTTACACCAAACGGATATGTACCCATTTATTAACATGGATTCAGTCGAATTATAAATAGCAGCACTATTAAATTTTTATTTTATAGTTTAAATGCTCTAGAAGAAGCCGCCACCTTTGCTAAATTGAAACACAACACCCTAAATAACAGCAAGAATGAACATAAGAAAAGAATTAGAAGAAATACAGAAAAATGCTTTTCCGTATAAATTGCACTTGAACGAATGGAAACCGCTATCAAGGCACTACAGAAAAACAAGAAAATTAGGATATTATTATCGTAAAACAAACTTCGCTAATGACAGAAGCAACCGACAAATTCAACAAAACTGTGCGGCAATTAAACACGAATCAATTAGTATTAGAATCAATAATTCTGCAGCTTGATTCAGGACTAAAAACTTTCACGTTGCACCAAACGGAGATGTACCCATTTATTAACATGGATTCAGTCGAATTATAAATAGCAGCACTATTAAATATTTTATTTTATAGTTTAAATGCTCTAGAAGAAGCCGCCATCTTTCCTAAGTTGAAACTTTCACGTTACACCAAACGGAGATGTACTCATTTATTAACATGGATTCAGACTAATTATAAATAGCAGCACTCTTAAATCTTTTATTTTATAGTTTAAATGCTCTAGAAGAAGCCGCCACCTTTGCTAAATTGAAACACTACACCCTAAACAACAGCAAGGAAGGACATAACTGGAGAATTAGAAGAAATACAGAAAAATGCTTTCCCGTATAAATTGCCCCTGAACGAATCGAAAACGCTATCAACGCACTACAGAAAAACAAGAAAATTAGGATATTATTATCGTAAAGCAAACTTCGCTAATGACAGAATCAATTAAGCACGAATCAATTAGTATTAGAATCAATAATTCTGCAGCTTGATTCAGGTATAAAAACTTTCACGTTACACCAAACGGAGATGTACCCATTTATTAACATGGATTCAGTCTAATTATAAATAGCAGCACTATTAAATCTTCTATTTTATAGTTTAAACGCTCTAGAAGAAGCCGCGGCCTTCGCTAAATTGAAACACTTCAACCTAAATAACATCAAGAAAGAACATAACAGAAGAGTTAGAAGAAATACAGAAAAATGCTTTCCCGTATAAATAGCCCCTGAACGAATCGAAACCGCTATTAACGCACTACAGAAAAACAAGAAAATTAGGATATTATTATCGTAAAACAAACTTCGCTAACGACAGAAGCAACCGACAAATTCAACAAAACTGTGCGGGAATTAAGCACGAATCAATTAGTACTAGAATCAATAATTCTGCAGCTTGATTCAGGTATAAAAACTTTCACGTTACACCAAACTGAGATGTACCCATTTATTAACATGGGTTCGGTTTAATTACAAATAGCAGCACCCTTAAATCTTTTATTTTATAGTTTAAACGCTCTAGAAGAAGCCGCGACCTTCGCTAAATTGAAACACTACAACCTAACTAACAGCAAGAAAGAACATAACAGGAGAATTACAAGAAATGCAGAAAAATGTTTTCCGTATAAATAGCCCCTGAACGAATCGAAAACACTATCAACGCACTACAGAGAAACAAGAAAATTTGGATATTATTATCGTAAAACAAACTTCGCTAACGACAGAAGCAATTAAGCACGAATCAGTTAGTATTAGAATCAATAATTCTGCAGCTTGATTCAGGTATAAACGCTTTCACGTTACACCAAACGGATATGTACCCATTTATTAACATGGATTCAGTCGAATTATAAGTAGCAGCACTATTAAATCTTTTATTTTATAGTTTAAATGCTCTAGAAGAAGCCGCCACCTTGCTAAATTGAAACAGTACACCCTAAATAGCAAGGAAGAACATAACAGGAAAATTAGAAAAAATACAGACAAATGCTTTCCCGTATAAATTGCGCCTGAAAGAATCGAAAAAGCTATCACGCACTACAGAAAAACTAGAAAATTTGGATATTATTATCGTAAAACAAACTTCGCTAACGACAGAAGCAACCGACAAATTCAACAAAACTGTGCGGCAATTAAGCACGAATCAATTAGTATTAGAATCAATAATTCTGCAGCTTGATTCAGGTCTAAAAACTTTCACGTTACACCAAACGGAGATGTACCCCCCATTTATTAACATGGATTCAGTGTAATTATAAATAGCAGCACTATTAAATCTTTTATTTTATAGTTTAAATGCTCTAGAAGAAGCCGCCACCTTTGCTCAATTGAAACAGTACACCCTAAACAACAGCAAGGAAGAACATAACAGGAGAATTAGAAGAAATACAGAAAAATGCTTTCCGTATAAATTGCCCCTGAACGAACCGAAAACGCTATCACGCACTACAGAAAAACAAAAAAATTAGGATATTATTATGGTAAGGCAAACTTCGCTGATGACAGAAGCAACCGACAAATTCAACAAAACTGTGCGGCAATTAAGCACGAATCAATTAGTATTAGAATCAATAATTCTGCAGCTTGATTCAGGTCTAAAAACTTCCACGTTACACCAAACGGAGATGTACCCATTTATTAACATGGATTCAGTCTAATTATTACATAGCAGCACTACTAAATCTTTTATTTTATAGTTTAAATGCTCTAGCAGAAGCCGCCACCTTTGCTAAATTGAAACAGTACACCCTAAACAACAGCAAGGAAGAACATAACAGGAGAATTAGAAGAAATACAGAAAAATGCTTTCCCGTATAAATTGCCCCTGAACGAATCGAAAACGCTATCACGCACTACAGAAAAACAAGAAAATTAGGATATTATTATGGTAAAGCAAACTTCGCTAATGACAGAAGCAACCGACAAATTCAACAAAACTGTGCGGCACTTAAGCACGAATCAATTAGTATTAGAATCAATAATTCTGCAGCTTGATTCAGGTATAAAAACTTTCACGTTACACCAAACGGAGGTGTACCCATTTATTAACATGGATTCAGTCGAATTATAAGTAGCAGCACTATTAAATCTTTTATTTTATAGTTTAAATGCTCTAGAAGAAGCCGCCACCTTTGCTAAATTGAAACAGTACACCCTAAATTGCAAGGAAGAACATAACAGGAAAATTAGAAAAAATACAGAAAAATGCTTTCCCGTATAAATTGCCCCTGAAAGAATAGAAAAAGCTATCACGCACTACAGAAAAACAAGAAAATAAGTATATTATTATCGTAAAACCAACTTCGCTAATGACAGAAGCAACCGACAAATTCAACAAAACTGTGCGGCAATTAAGCACGAATCAATTAGTATTAGAATCAATAATTCTGCAGCTTGACTCAGGTATAAAAAACTTTCACGTCACACCAAACGGAGATGTACCCATCTATTAACATGGATTCAGTCGAATTATAAATAGCAGCACTATTAAATCTTTCGTTTTATAGTTTAAATGCTCTAGAAGAAGCCGCCACCTTTGCTAAATTGAAACACAACACCCTAAATAACAGCAGGATAGAACATAAGAGAAGAATTAGAAGAAATACAGAAAAATGCTTTCCCGTATAAATTGCCCCTGAACGAATCGAAAACGCTATCAACGCACTACAGAGAAACAAGAAAATTAAGATATTATTATCGTAAAGCAAATTTCGCTAATGACAGAAGCAATTAAGCACGAATCAATTAGTATTAGAATCAATAATTCTGCAACTTGATTCAGGTATAAACGCTTTCACGTTACACCAAACGGAGATGTAACCATTTATTAACATGGATTCAGTCGAATTATAAACAGCAGCACTATTAAATTTTTATTTTATAGTTTAAATGCTCTAGAAGAAGCCGCCACCTTTGCTAAATTGAAACACAACACCCTAAATAACAGCAGGAAAGAACATAAGAGAAGAATTAGAAGAAATACAAAAAAATGCTTTTCCGTATAAATTGCACTTGAACGAATCGAAACCGCTATCAACGCACTACAGAAAAACAAGAAAATTTGGATATTATTATCGTAAAACAAACTTCGCTAACGATAGAAGCAACCGACAAATTCAACAAAACTGTGCGGCAATTAAGCACGAATCAATTAGTATTAGAATCAATAATTCTGCAGTTAGATTCAGGTCTAAGTACTTTCACGTTACACCAAACGGAGATGTACCCATTTATTAACATGGATTCGGTCGAATTATAAATAGCAGCACTATTAAATCTTTCATTTTATACTTTAAATGCTCTAGAAGAAGCCGCCACCTTTGCTAAATTGAAACAGTACACCCTAAACAACAGCAAGGAAGAACATAACAGGAGAATTAGAAGAACTACAGAAAAATGCTTTCCCGTATAAATTGCCCCTGAACGAATCGAAAACGCTATCAACGCACTACAGAAAAACAAGAAAATTAAGATATTATTATCGTAAAGCAAACTTCGCTAATGACAGAAGCAATTAAGCACGAATCAGTTAGTATTAGAATCAATAATTCTGCAGCTTGATTCAGGTATAAACGCTTTCACGTTACACCAAACGGATATGTACCCATTTATTAACATGGATTCAGTCGAATTATAAATAGCAGCACTATTAAATTTTTATTTTATAGTTTAAATGCTCTAGAAGAAGCCGCCACCTTCGCTAAATTGAAACACTACAACCTAACTAACAGCAAGAAAGAACATAACAGGAGAATTACAAGAAATGCAGAAAAATGTTTTCCGTATAAATAGCCCCTGAACGAATCGAAAACACTATCAACGCACTACAGAGAAACAAGAAAATTTGGATATTATTATCGTAAAACAAACTTCGCTAACGACAGAAGCAATTAAGCACGAATCAGTTAGTATTAGAATCAATAATTCTGCAGCTTGATTCAGGTATAAACGCTTTCACGTTACACCAAACGGATATGTACCCATTTATTAACATGGATTCAGTCGAATTATAAAGAGCAGCACTATTAAATTTTTATTTTATAGTTTAAATGCTCTAGAAGAAGCCGCCACCTTTGCTAAATTGAAACACAACACCCTAAATAACAGCAAGAATAAACATAAGAAAAGAATTAGAAGAAATACAGAAAAATGCTTTTCCGTATAAATTGCACTTGAACGAATCGAAACCGCTATCAAGGCACTACAGAAAAACAAGAAAATTAGGATATTATTATCGTAAAACAAACTTCGCTAATGACAGAAGCAACCGACAAATTCAACAAAACTGTGCGGCAATTAAACACGAATCAATTAGTATTAGAATCAATAATTCTGCAGCTTGATTCAGGTCTAAAAACTTTCACGTTACACCAAACGGAGATGTACCCATTTATTAACATGGATTCAGTCTAATTCTAAATAGCAGCACTATTAAATCTTTTATTTTATAGTTTAAATGATCTAGAAGAAGCCGCCTCCTTTGCTAAATTGAAACAGTACACATTAAACAACAGCAAGGAAGAACATAACAGGAGAATTAGAAGAAATACAGAAAAATGCGTTCCCGTATAAATTGCCCCTGAACGAATCGAAAACGCTATCAACGCACTACAGAAAAACCAGAAAATTTGGATATTATTATCGTAAAACATACTTCGCTAACGACAGAAGCAACTAACAAATTAAAAAAAACTGTGCGGCAATCAAGCACGAATCAATTAGTATTAGAATCAATAATTGAAACACAACACCCTAAATAACAGCAAGAAAGAACATATGAGAAGAATTAGAAGAAATACAGAAAAATGCTTTTCCGTATAAATTGCACTTGAACGAATCGAAACCGCTATCAACGCACTACAGAAAAACAAGAAAATTAGGATATTATTATCGTAAAACAAACTTCGCTAATGGCAGAAGCAACCGACAAATTCAACAAACCTGTGCGGCAATTAAGCACGAATCAATTAGTATTAGAATCAATAATTCTGCAGCTTTATTCATGTATAAAAACTTTCACGTTACACCAAACCGAGATGTACCCATTTATTAACATGGATTCAGTCGAATTATAAATAGCAGCACTATTAAATTTTTTATTTTATAGTTTAAATGCTCTAGAAGAAGACGCCACCTTTGCTAAATTGAAACACAACACCCTAAATAACAGCAAGAAAGAACATTAGAGAAGAACTAGAAAAAATACAGAAAAATGCATTCCCGTATAAATTGCCCCTGAACGAAACGAAAACGCTATCAACGCGCTACAGAAAAGAAAAATTAGGTTATTATTATCGTAAAACATACTTCGCTAACGACAGAAGCAACTAACAAATTAAAAAAAACTGTGCGGCAATCAAGCACGAATCAATTAGTATTAGAATCAATAATTCTGCAGCTTGACTCAGGTATAAAAACTTTCACGTCACACCAAACGGAGATGTACCCATTTATTAACATGGATTCAGTCTAATATTATAAATAGCAGCACTATTAAATCTTTTATTTTATAGTTTAAATGCTCTAGAAGAAGCCGCCACCTTTGCTAAATCGAAACAGTACACCCTAAACAACAGCAAGGAAGAACATAACAGGAGAATTAGAAGAAATACAGAAAAATGCTTTCCCGTATAAATTGAACCTGAACTAATCGAAAACGCTAACACGCACTACAGAAAAACAAAAAAATTAGGATGTTATTATCGTAAAGCAAACTTCGCTAATGACAGAAGCAACCGACAAATTCAACAAAACTGTGCGGGAATTAAGCACGAATCAATTGGTATTAGAATCAATAATTCTGCAGCTTGACTCAGGTATAAAAACTTTCACGTCACACCAAACGGAGATGTACCCATCTATTAACATGGATTCAGTCGAATTATAAATAGCAGCACTATTAAAACTTTTATTTTATCGTTTAAATGCTCTTAGAAGAAGCCACCACCTTTGCTAAATTGAAACACAACACCCTAAATAACAGCAAGAAAGAACATATGAGAAGAATTAGAAGAAATACAGAAAAATGCTTTTCCGTATAAATTGCACTTGAACGAATCGAAACCGCTATCAAAGCACTACAGAAAAACAAGAAAATTAGGATATTATTATCGTAAAACAAACTTCGCTAATGGCAGAAGCAACCGACAAATTCAACAAAACTGTGCGGCAATTAAGCGCGAATCAATTAGTATTAGAATCAATAATTCTGCAGCTTTATTCATGTATAAAAACTTTCACGTTACACCAAACCGAGATGTACCCATTTATTAACATGGATTCAGTCGAATTATAAGTAGCAGCACTATTAAATCTTTTATTTTATAGTTTAAATGCTCTAGAAGAAGCCGCCACCTTTGCTAAATTGAAACAGTACACCCTAAATGGCAAGGAAGAACATAACAGGAAAATTAGAAAAAATACAGACAAATGCTTTCCCGTATAAATTGCGCCTGAAAGAATCGAAAAAGCTATCACGCACTACAGAAAAACTAGAAAATTTGGATATTATTATCGTAAAACAAACTTCGCTAACGACAGAAGCAACCGACAAATTCAACAAAACTGTGCGGCAATTAAGCACGAATCAATTAGTATTAGAATCAATAATTCTGCAGCTTGATTCAGGTCTAAAAACTTTCACGTTACACCAAACGGAGATGTACCCATTTATTAACATGGATTCAGTGTAATTATAAATAGCAGCACTATTAAATCTTTTATTTTATAGTTTAAATGCTCTAGAAGAAGCCGCCACCTTTGCTCAATTGAAACAGTACACCTTAAACAACAGCAAGGAAGAACATAACAGGAGAATTAGAAGAAATACAGAAAAATGCTTTCCCGTATAAATTGCCCCTGAACGAACCGAAAACGCTATCACGCACTACAGAAAAACAAAAAAATTAGGATATTATTATGGTAAAGCAAACTTCGCTGATGACAGAAGCAACCGACAAATTCAACAAAACTGTGCGGCAATTAAGCACGAATCAATTAGTATTAGAATCAATAATTCTGCAGCTTGATTCAGGTCTAAAAACTTCCACGTTACACCAAACGGAGATGTACCCATTTATTAACATGGATTCAGTCTAATTATAAATAGCAGCACTACTAAATCTTTTATTTTATAGTTTAAATGCTCTAGCAGAAGCCGCCACTTTTGCTAAATTGAAACAGTACACCCTAAACAACAGCAAGGAAGAACATAACAGGAGAATTAGAAGAAATACAGAAAAATGCTTTCCCGTATAAATTGCCCCTGAACGAATCGAAAACGCTATCACGCACTACAGAAAAACAAGAAAATTAGGATATTATTATGGTAAAGCAAACTTCGCTAATGACAGAAGCAACCGACAAATTCAACAAAACTGTGCGGCACTTAAGCACGAATCAATTAGTATTAGAATCAATAATTCTGCAGCTTGATTCAGGTATAAAAACTTTCACGTTACACCAAACGGAGGTGTACCCATTTATTAACATGGATTCAGTCGAATTATAAGTAGCAGCACTATTAAATCTTTTATTTTATAGTTTAAATGCTCTAGAAGAAGCCGCCACCTTTGCTAAATTGAAACAGTACACCCTAAATTGCAAGGAAGAACATAACAGGAAAATTAGAAAAAATACAGAAAAATGCTTTCCCGTATAAATTGCCCCTGAAAGAATAGAAAAAGCTATCACGCACTACAGAAAAACAAGAAAATAAGTATATTATTATCGTAAAACCAACTTCGCTAATGACAGAAGCAACCGACAAATTCAACAAAACTGTGCGGCAATTAAGCACGAATCAATTAGTATTAGAATCAATAATTCTGCAGCTTGATTCAGGTCTAAAAACTTTCACGTTACACCAAACGGAGATGTACCCATTTATTAACATGGATTCAGTGTAATTATAAATAGCAGCACTATTAAATCTTTTATTTTATAGTTTAAATGCTCTAGAAGAAGCCGCCACCTTTGCTCAATTGAAACAGTACACCCTAAACAACAGCAAGGAAGAACATAACAGGAGAATTAGAAGAAATACAGAAAAATGCTTTCCCGTATAAATTGCCCCTGAACGAACCGAAAACGCTATCACGCACTACAGAAAAACAAAAAAATTAGGATATTATTATGGTAAAGCAAACTTCGCTGATGACAGAAGCAACCGACAAATTCAACAAAACTGTGCGGCAATTAAGCACGAATCAATTAGTATTAGAATCAATAATTCTGCAGCTTGATTCAGGTCTAAAAACTTCCACGTTACACCAAACGGAGATGTACCCATTTATTAACATGGATTCAGTCTAATTATAAATAGCAGCACTACTAAATCTTTTATTTTATAGTTTAAATGCTCTAGCAGAAGCCGCCACCTTTGCTAAATTGAAACAGTACACCCTAAACAACAGCAAGGAAGAACATAACAGGAGAATTAAAAGAAATACAGAAAAATGCTTTCCCGTATAAATTGCCCCTGAACGAATCGAAAACGCTATCACGCACTACAGAAAAACATGAAAATTAGGATATTATTATGGTAAAGCAAACTTCGCTAATGACAGAAGCAACCGACAAATTCAACAAAACTGTGCGGCACTTAAGCACGAATCAATTAGTATTAGAATCAATAATTCTGCAGCTTGATTCAGGTATAAAAACTTTCACGTTACACCAAACGGAGGTGTACCCATTTATTAACATGGATTCAGTCGAATTATAAGTAGCAGCACTATTAAATCTTTTATTTTATAGTTTAAATGCTCTAGAAGAAGCCGCCACCTTTGCTAAATTGAAACAGTACACCCTAAATTGCAAGGAAGAACATAACAGGAAAATTAGAAAAAATACAGAAAAATGCTTTCCCGTATAAATTGCCCCTGAAAGAATAGAAAAAGCTATCACGCACTACAGAAAAACAAGAAAATAAGTATATTATTATCGTAAAACCAATTTCGCTAATGACAGAAGCAACCGACAAATTCAACAAAACTGTGCGGCAATTAAGCACGAATCAATTAGTATTAGAATCAATAATTCTGCAGCTTGATTCAGGTCTAAAAACTTTCACGTTACACCAAACGGAGATGTACCCATTTATTAACATGGATTCAGTGTAATTATAAATAGCAGCACTATTAAATCTTTTATTTTATAGTTTAAATGCTCTAGAAGAAGCCGCCACCTTTGCTCAATTGAAACAGTACACCCTAAACAACAGCAAGGAAGAACATAACAGGAGAATTAGAAGAAATACAGAAAAATGCTTTCCCGTATAAATTGCCCCTGAACGAACCGAAAACGCTATCACGCACCACAGAAAAACAAAAAAATTAGGATATTATTATGGTAAAGCAAACTTCGCTGATGACAGAAGCAACCGACAAATTCAACAAAACTGTGCGGCAATTAAGCACGAATCAATTAGTATTAGAATCAATAATTCTGCAGCTTGATTCAGGTCTAAAAACTTCCACGTTACACCAAACGGAGATGTACCCATTTATTAACATGGATTCAGTCTAATTATAAATAGCAGCACTACTAAATATTTTATTTTATAGTTTAAATGCTCTAGCAGAAGCCGCCACCTTTGCTAAATTGAAACAGTACACCCTAAACAACAGCAAGGAAGAACATAACAGGAGAATTAGAAGAAATACAGAAAAATGCTTTCCCGTATAAATTGCCCCTGAACGAACCGAAAACGCTATCACGCACTACAGAAAAACAAGAAAATTAGGATATTATTATGGTAAAGCAAACTTCGCTAATGACAGAAGCAACCGACAAATTCAACAAAACTGTGCGGCACTTAAGCACGAATCAATTAGTATTAGAATCAATAATTCTGCAGCTTGATTCAGGTATAAAAACTTTCACGTTACACCAAACGGAGGTGTACCCATTTATTAACATGGATTCAGTCGAATTATAAGTAGCAGCACTATTAAATCTTTTATTTTATAGTTTAAATGCTCTAGAAGAAGCCGCCACCTTTGCTAAATTGAAACAGTACACCCTAAATTGCAAGGAAGAACATAACAGGAAAATTAGAAAAAATACAGAAAAATGCTTTCCCGTATAAATTGCCCCTGAAAGAATAGAAAAAGCTATCACGCACTACAGAAAAACAAGAAAATAAGTATATTATTATCGTAAAACCAACTTCGCTAATGACAGAAGCAACCGACAAATTCAACAAAACTGTGCGGCAATTAAGCACGAATCAATTAGTATTAGAATCAATAATTCTGCAGCTCGATTCAGGTATAAAAACTTTCATGTTACACCAGACGGAGATGTACCCATTTATTAACATGGGTTCCGTTTAATTACAAATGGCAGCACTCTTAAATCTTTTATTTTATAGTTTAAGCGCTCTAGAAGAAGCCGCGACCTTCGCTAAATTGAAACACTACAACCTAAATAACAGCAAGAAAGAACATAACAGAAGAATTAGAAGAAATGCAGAAAAATGCTTTTCCGTATATATTGCCCCTGAACGAATCGAAAACGCTATCACGCACAACAGAAAAACAAGAAAATTAGGATATTATTATCGTAAAACCAACTTCGCTAATGACAGAAGCAACCGACAAATTCAACAAAACTGGGTGGCAATTAAGCACGAATCAATTGGTATTAGAATCAATAATTCTGCAGCTTGACTCAGGTATAAAAACTTTCACGTCACACCAAACGGAGATGTACCCATCTATTAACATGGATTCAGTCGAATTATAAATAGCAGCACTATTAAAACTTTTATTTTATCGTTTAAATGCTCTTAGAAGAAGCCACCACCTTTGCTAAATTGAAACACAACACCCTAAATAACAGCAAGAATGAACATATGAGAAGAATTAGAAGAAATACAGAAAAATGCTTTTCCGTATAAATTGCATTTGAACGAATCGAAACCGCTATCAACGCAGTACAGAAAAGCAAGAAAATTAGGATATTATTATCGTAAAACAAACTTCCCTAATGGCAGAAGCAACCGACAAATTCAACAAAACTGTGCGGCAATTAAACACGAATCAATTAGTATTAGAATCAATAATTCTGCAGCTTGATCCATGTCTAAAAACTTTCACGTTACACCAAACGGAGATGTACCCATTTATTAACATGGATTCAGTCTAATTATAAATAGCAGCACTATTAAATCTTTTATTTTATAGTTTAAATGCTCTAGAAGAAGCCGCCACCTTTGCTAAATTGAAACAGTACACCCTAAACAACAGCAAGGAAGAACATAACAGGAGAATTAGAAGAAATACAGAAAAATGCTTTCCCGTATAAATTGCCCCTGAACGAATCGTAAACGCTATCAACGCACTACAGAAAAACCAGAAAATTAGGTTATTATTATGGTAAAGCAAACTTCGCTAATGACAGAAGCAACCGACAAATTCAACAAAACTGTGCGGCAATTAAGCACGAATCAATTAGTATTAGAATCAATAATTCTGCAGCTTGACTCAGGTATAAAAACTTTCACGTCACAGCAAACGGAGATGTACCCATTTATTAACATGGATTCAGTCGAATTATAAATAGCAGCACTATTAAATCTTTTATTTTATAGTTTAAATGCTTTTAGAAGAAGCCTCCACCTTTGCTAAATTGAAACACAACACCCTAAATAACAGCAAGAAAGAACATATGAGAAGAATTAGAAGATATACAGAGAAATGCTTTTCCGTATAAATTGCACTTGAACGAATCGAAACCGCTATCAACGCAGTACAGAAAAACAAGATAATTAGGATACTATTATCGTAAAACAAACTTCGCTAATGGCAGAAGCAACCGACAAATTCAACAAAACTGTGCGGCAATTAAACACGAATCAATTAGTATTAGAATCAATAATTCTGCAGCTTGATTCAGGTCTAAAAACTTTCACGTTACACCAAACGGAGATGTACCCATTTATTAACATGGATTCAGTCTAATTATAAATAGCAGCACGATTAAATCTTTTATTTTATAGTTTAAATGCTCTAGAAGAAGCCGCCACCTTTGCTAAATTAAAACACAACACCCTAAATAACAGCAAGAAAGAACATAAGAGAAGAATGAGAGGATATACAGAAAAATGCTTTTCCGTATAAATTGCACTTGAACGAATCGAAACCGCTATCAACGCACTACAGAAAAACAAGAAAATTAGGATATTATTATCGTAAAACAAACTTCGCTAATGGCAGAAGCAACCGACACATTCAACAAAACTATAAGGCAATTAAACACGAATCAATTAGTATTAGAATCAATAATTCTGCAGCTTGATTCAGGTATAAAAACTTTCACGTTACACCAAACCGAGATGTACCCATTTATTAACATGGATTCAGTCGAATTATAAATAGCAGCAGGGCCGAGCCAAGGGTATCTGCCGCCCGGGTGCAAGATATAGTTTGCCGCCCCTATAGCGTATAGCTTCTTAGACGTAAATAGTGTTAATTTTAAAATTCTGCGTTGCCTTGATAACTGTAACTTGTTTTAAAAAATAAAAAAATATAAAGGTTATTATAAACTTTATTATTTGTATAAATTAAAATATTAAATATTTAAAACAACTAACATAATGCTTTAATAGTTATAAAACAAAGTATTGCTTAAATTATTTATTATTAGTAACTTAGAAGTTATAAACATGAACTAAAAACTACATAAATTCTAAATTTAAATATCAAAAGCGACTTTTCTTGCTTTTTTAATTGCAAATTCTCGTATTAAATCCGTCATATCTAACGCCTGGCAGATCTCTTCCTCGATGCTTATTACAGCCAAATTTGTAAGTCTGTTCTGGCTCATAGTAGATCTCAAATAGTTTTTAATTATTTTTAATTTTGAAAACGATATCTCACCATGAGCCACAGTGACAGGCATCGTTAAAAAAATTCGTAGGGCTACAGATAAATTGGGGAAAGTGCTAATTAAATCATTAGCCACAAGGTATTCTAAAGTTTCCTTGGTCGAAGTCGTATTGCTTTTATTATAAGTGGACAATATTTCAATTTCATTGCACAAATCAATTGCATTAACATCCATTTGTAATTTAATTTGTAAATCCATACAACATTTCATTAATTCTTCTTTATCTATAGATAAAGAGCCTAAATTATTTAAAAAGCAAAAATAGGAGTTGCACTCGTTTAACTGTTCAAATCTGTCATTTAATTTTGATATTACTATATCAAGAATATAAAAATAAAAATTGACTTTGAAATTCAACTCTGGTGATTCGATTGATTCATCTCTATGTTTATAATTAAAAAAAACCTTTGCTTTTCTCGGTCTAACCAAGCCTACAGCTGGAAAAACACTTTCGCAGTCTATATCTTCAGCAATTTTTTTTGCCTCATTAAGCATAGCTGTAAAACTACCTTCAGATCGTATTTCAATGAAAAAAATTTGAATTTCTGTCAACATTTTTACAGTTTCTGGTAAAATAATATTAGATTTTTGCATGATTTTGCTTACAGTGTTTATTTTTGATAAAATATTGTACCAAATTACTAGAGAACACACAAATTTATATGATTTTATTTTATTAATTAGTGACTTTGCAAGGTTTTTTGTGTCATTGTCTCTTGATGTATCATTATAAAGGGAAAAGAGAGCATCATACATTTTTTCTAAATTAAATCTAAGGGTTTTAATGGCATCGATTCTACTCTCCCACCGTGTATCAGATAAAGGTTTTACAGTTATGGTAGGAAGTTCTTTCATGAGAATATGCCAACGGTAGGTGGAGGCTGAAAAAAAACATATATTTCTTGAATAATAGCAAAGAAATTTGTTACTTCAAGCGAACTTTTCGCAGCATCATTGACAACTAAATTAAGACTATGAGCTGCACAAGGGACAAAAAAGGCTCTAGGATTTATATCAAGGATTCTTTTTTGCAGCCCATTATGTTTGCCTTTCATGTTGGCACCGTTGTTATATCCCTGCCCTCGCATATCCTTAATATCAATATTTAATTCTTTTAAATAATTCAATAAAAAGGCCGTTAGTCCTTCACCAGTTGTATCTGTAACTGGGCAGAACCCTAAAAAATGCTCTCTAATTTCTATACCCTTTGAAATATCATTAATGAAAACGAACCTGACAACTACAGTTATTTGTTCTTCGTGACTCACATCAGGTGTACAATCTAATATAATTGAATAATATTTACACAATTTTAAAGTTTCGATTATATTTTGCTTGACTTCTTCACCTATTAGACAAATTAATTCATTTTGGATTTTATCACCTAAATAATGTGGCATATTATTGGTATCTTTTTGAATTCTGCCAATATGTTCCGCCATTATATTATCGAATTTTGCAATTGATTCAATTAGCTTCAAAAAATTACCATTGCCTTTTTCGAAAAGTTTTTGATTACTTCCTCTAAAAGCTGCATTTTGTCCAGCTAAATACTGTATGACACAAATGATTCTTTCAATAATTGACGTCCATCGTTTTTTTTCCAACTTAATTAAATTTTGGTTGACTGAGTCAACAGTTGTCCCTTTTTCAATCGATTTTTTTAGCTCGACCCATTTCTTAACACTCTCAAAATGCCCCTTACTTTTTTCGTGCCTGTCTAAATTTTGAGATAAGTGTCGCCAGTCAGTATAACCTTTATCATCGTTAAAAACATTATCAGTAACTTTAAATAATTTGCAACAAAAACAAAATACAGAATTATTTGACTTAGAATAAACTAACCATGTTCTAGGAACTTTTTCATTATTGCTTAATTTTTTGTCATAATAAGTAGTTGAAAAAGATCTGTTTGAATCGTCTAATGGAAATGCAATATTTTTCAATTGTAATGGCCCCAATTCAAGAATAGACATTTTAATGTTATCTGTTAAAACTTGCGGCCAAAGAGCAGGATCTTTCAATATTTCCATCCCAGCGTCCTCAGCAGCAACCTCGGTTGGTGGTGGTGAATCCGGTGTGTCCTGTGCATCCGCCTCGGATTTATTATTTTCTTGCCCTATTTCTGGATTTTCCATATGCGTGTCCTTGTTCGAATCAAGCTGTTCCTCCACTTGCAGGCTTGTTGATGGTTGTTCGGCTGCAGCCGCCGTGGAAACAAAAATTTTTTTTAAGGAGCCAGCCAGTCCTTTTTTAATTTCGTCTTTTTCGGACTTTCTTTTTCGATACTGAAAGCCGGAAAGTCTCTTTCTGCCATCGGCCATCTGAATTACAAATAAATTCTAAGGATAGCGAAACAGAAAAATAAGCAGAAAAGTTCAAATGTTTAAAATAATGAAAAATACTTACGTTTTAAAACTTTCAACTTTAAAAAGCACTATATTATTTAGCTCTTGCTTGAACCGTTTAGCCTTTTTATTTCTGCTTAGTTCAGTACAATCTTACTAGCATTCAATCGCAAACTAAACTAACCCCCAATTGCCCTTTTTAAGTTTGTTATCGTATATGCCGGCGGCATGCATGAGCATGAAGCATGTTGCAACAAAGCACAAATACACAATTTACTCATTATTTTTGTGTCTAAAGAGGGCCGCTTAGTCTAGCTGATTTCGCTGATCTATATAGTTTCGTGTGTCATGACGCTGCACCATAGCGACAGAGCGATAACTCGTGTGTCGGTATAATCACCGTGTACAATAGCAAACGGCACCGACGCGACGTGTTTATAATAAAAATAAATTATAAGTAATAAATTATTATTGTATGCTTGCCGCCTTAAAAATGCAACCGTTTCTCTGTATCAAGTTACCTTTATACGAAAAAAAGCCAGACACAAGACTATAACTTGATAAAAAATGTTGCATTTTCTAATGCCGCAAGGCACAAGCATACCTATCTTAAATTTCTTTTATTTTTCATTTTGCCGCCCCAAATAGTTTGCCGCCCGGGTGCTGTGCACGCTTTGCACCCCAGGCACGGCTCGGCTCTGAATAGCAGCACTATTAAATCTTTTATTTTACAGTTTAAATGCTCTACAAGAAGCCGCCACCTTTGCTAAATTGAAACACAACACCCTAAATAACAGCAAGAAAGAATATAAGAGAAGAATGAAAAGATATACAGAAAAATGCTTTTCCGTATAAATTGCACTTGAACGAATCGAAACCGCTATCAACGCAGTACAGAAAAACAAGAAAATTAGGATACTATTATCGTAAAACAAACTTCGCTAATGGCAGAAGCAACCGACAAATTCTACAAAACTGTGCGGCAATTAAACACGAATCAATTAGTATTAGAATCAATAATTCTGCAGCTTGATTCAGGTCTAAAAACTTTCACGTTACACCAAACGGAGATGTACCCATTTATTAACATGGATTCAGTCTAATTATAAATAGCAGCACGATTAAATCTTTTATTTTATAGTTTAAATGCTCTAGAAGAAGCCGCCACCTTTGCTAAATTGAAACAGTACACCCTAAACCACAGCAAGGAAGAACATAACAGGAGAATTAGAAGAAATACAGAAAAATGCTTTCCCGTATAAATTGCCCCTGAACGAATCGAAAACGCTATCAACGCACTACAGAAAAACCAGAAAATTAGGATATTATTATCGTAAAGCAAACTTCGCTAATGACAGAAGCAACCGACAAATTCAACAAAACTGTGCGGCAATTAAGCACGAATCAATTAGTATTAGAATCAATAATTCTGCAGCTCGATTCAGGTATAAAAACTTTCATGTTACACCAGACGGAGATGTACCCATTTATTAACATGGGTTCGGTTTAATTACAAATGGCAGCACTCTTAAATCTTTTATTTTATAGTTTAAGCGCTCTAGAAGAAGCCGCGACCTTCGCTAAATTGAAACACTACAACCTAAATAACAGCAAGAAAGAACATAACAGAAGAATTAGAAGAACGGCAGAAAAATGCTTTTCCGTATAAATTGCCCCTGAACGAATCGAAAACGCTATCACGCACTACAGAAAAACAAGAAAATTAGGATATTATTATCGTAAAGCAAACTTCGCTAATGACAGAAGCAACCGACAAATTCAACAAAACTGTGCGGCAATTAAGCACGAATCAATTAGTATTAGAATCAATAATTCTGCAGCTTGATTCAGGTCTAAAAACTTCCACGTTACACCAAACGGAGATGTACCCATTTATTAACATGGATTCAGTCTAATTATAAATAGCAGCACTATTAAATCTTTTATTTTATAGTTTAAATGCTCTTAGAAGAAGCCTCCACCTTTGCTAAATTGAAACACAACACCCTAAATAACAGCAAGAATGAACATATGAGAAGAATTAGAAGAAATACAGAAAAATGCTTTTCCGTATAAATTGCACTTGAACGAATCGAAACCGCTGTCAACGCAGTACAGAAAAACAAGAAAATTAGGATATTATTATCGTAAAACAAACTTCCCTAATGGCAGAAGCAACCGACAAATTCAACAAAACTGTGCGGCAATTAAACACGAATCAATTAGTATTAGAATCAATAATTCTGCAGCTTGATTCATGTCTAAAAACTTTCACGTTACACCAAACGGAGATGTACCCATTTATTAACATGGATTCAGTCTAATTATAAATAGCAGCACTATTAAATCTTTTATTTTATAATTTAAATGCTCTAGAAGAAGCCGCCACCTTTGCTAAATTGAAACAGTACACCCTAAACAACAGCAAGGAAGAACATAACAGGAGAATTAGAAGAAATACAGAAAAATGCTTTCCCGTATAAATTGCCCCTGAACGAATCGTAAACGCTATCAACGCACTACAGAAAAACCAGAAAATTAGGTTATTATTATGGTAAAGCAAACTTTGCTAATGACAGAAGCAACCGACAAATTCAACAAAACTGTGCGGCAATTAAGCACGAATCAATTAGTATTAGAATCAATAATTCTGCAGCTTGACTCAGGTATAAAAACTTTTACTATTAAATCTTTTATTTTATAGTTTAAATGCTTTTAGAAGAAGCCTCCGTCTTTGCTAAATTGAAACACAACACCCTAAATAACAGCAAGAAAGAACATATGAGAACAATTAGAAGATATACAGAAAAATGCTTTTCCGTATAAATTGCACTTGAACGAATCGAAACCGCTATCAACGCACTACAGAAAAACCAGAAAATTAGGATATTATTATCGTAAAGCAAACTTCGCTAATGACAGAAGCAACCGACAAATTCAACAAAACTGTGCGGCAATTAAACACGAATCAATTAGTATTAGAATCAATAATTCTGCAGCTTGATTCAGGTATAAAAACTTTCACGTTACACCAAACCGAGATGTACCCATTTATTAACATGGATTCAGTCGAATTATAAATAGCAGCACTATTAAATCTTTTATTTTATAGTTTAAATGATCTACAAGAAGCCGCCACCTTTGCTAAATTGAAACACAACACCCTAAATAACAGCAAGAAAGAATATAAGAGAAGAATGAGAAGATATACAGAAAAATGCTTTTCCGTATAAATTGCATTTGAACGAATCGAAACCGCTATCAACGCACTACAGAAAAACAAGAAAATTAGGATATTATTATCGTAAAACAAACTTCGCTAATGGCAGAAGCAACCGACAAATTCAACAAAACTGTGCGGCAATTAAACACGAATCAATTAGTATTAGAATCAATAATTCTGCAGCTTGATTCAGGTATAAAAACTTTCACGTTACACCAAACCGAGATGTACCCATTTATTAACATGGATTCAGTCGAATTATAAATAGCAGCACTATTAAATCTTTTATTTTATAGTTTAAATGCTCTAGAAGAAGCCGCCACCTTTGCTAAATTGAAACAGTACACCATAAATAGCAAGGAAGAACATAACAGGAAAATTAGAAAAAATTCAGAAAAATGCTTTCCCGTATAAATTGCCCCTGAAAGAAACGAAAAAGCAATCAACACACTACAGAAAAACAAGAAAATTAGGATATTATTATCGTAAAACAAACTTCGCTAATGACAGAAGCAACCGACAAATTCAACAAAACTGTGCGGCAATTAAGCACGAATCAATTAGTATTAGAATCAATAATTCTGCAGCTTGACTCAGGTATAAAAACTTTCACGTTACACCAAACGGTGATGTACCCATTTATTTACATGGATTCAATCTAATTATAAATAACAGCACTATTAAATCTTTAATTTTATAGTTTAAATGATCTAGAAGAAGCCGCCACCTTTGCTAAATTGAAAGAGTACACCCTAAATAACAGCAAGACAGAACATGATAGAAGAATTAGAAGAAATACAGAAAAATGCTTTACTGTATAAATTGCACCTGAACGAATCGAAAACGCTATCAACACACTACAGAAAAACAAGAAAATTAGGATATTATTATCGTAAAACAAACTTCGCCAATGGCAGAATCAACGGACAAATTCAACAAAACTGTGCGGCAATTAAGCACGAATCAATTAGTATTAGAATCAATAATTCTGCAGCTTGATTCAGGTATAAAAACTTTCCGTTACACCAAACGGAGAAGTACCCATTTATTAACCTGGATTCAGTCTAATTATAAATAGCAGTACTATTAAATCTTTTATTTTATAGTTTAAACGCTCTAGAAGAAGCTGCGACCTTCGCTAAATTGAAACACTACAACCTAAATAACATCAAGAAAGAACATAACAGAAGAATTAGAAGGAATACAGAAAAATGCTTTCCCGTATAAATCGCCCCTTAACGAATCGAAACCGCTATCAACGCACTACAGAAAAACAAGAAAATTAGGATATTATTATCGTAAAACAAACTTCGCTAATGACAGCAGCAACCGACAAATTCAACAAAACTGTGCGGGAATTAAGCACGAATCAATTAGTATTAGAATCAATAATTCTGCAGCTTGACTCAGGTATAAAAACTTTCACGTCACACCAAACGGAGATGTACCCATTTATTAACATGGATTCAGTCGAATTATATATAGCAGCACTATTAAATCTTTGGTTTTATAGTTTAAATGCTCTTAGAAGAAGCCGCCACCTTTGCTAAATTGAAACACAACACCCTAAATAACATCAAGAAAGAACATAAGAGAAGAATTAGAAGAAATACAGAAAAATGCTTTTCCGTATAAATTGCACTTGAACGAATCGAAACCGCTATTAACGCACTACAGAAAAACAAGGAAATTAGGATATTATTAACGTAAAACAAACTTCGCTAATGGCAGAAGCAACCGACAAATTCAACAAAACTGTGCGGCAATTAAAAACGAATCAATTAGTATTAGAATCAATAATTCTGCAGCTTGATTCAGGTATAAAAACTTTCACGTTACACCAAACCGAGATGTTTATTACCATGGATTCAGTCGAATTATAAACAGCAGCACTATTAAATCTTTTATTTCATAATTTGAATGCTCTAGAAGAAGCCGCCACCTTTGCTAAATTGAAACACAACACCCTAAATAACAGCAAGAAAGAACATAAGAGAAGAATTAGAAGAAATACAGAAAAATGCTTTTCCGTATAAATTGCACCTGAACGAATCAAAACCGCTATCAACGCACTACAGAAAAATAAGAAAATTAGGATATTATTATCGTAAAACAAACTTGGCTAACGATGGAAGCAACCAACAAATTCAACAAAACTGTGCGGCAATTAAGCACGAATCAATTAGTATTACAATCAATAATTCCGCAGCTTGAATGAGCTATAAAAACTTTCACGTTACACCACACGGAGATGTACCTATCTATGAACATGAATTCAGTCTAATTACAAATAGCTGCATTATAAATCTTCTATTTGATAGTTTAAACGCTCTAGAAAAAGTCGCCACCTTTTCTAAATTGAAACACTACACCCTAAATAACAGAAAGAAAGAACATAAGAGTAGAATTAGAAGAAATTCAGAAAAATGCTTTCCCGTATAAATTGCCCCTGAACGAATCGAAAACACTATCAACGCACTACAGAAAAACAAGAAAATTAGGATATTATTATCGTAAAACAAACTTCGCTAACGACAGAAGCAACCGACAAATTCAACAACACTGTGCGGCAATTAAGCACGAATCAATTAGTATTAGAATCAATAATTCTGCAGCTTGATTCAGGTGTAAAAACTTTCACGTTACACCAAACGGAGATGTACCCATTTATTAACATGGATTGCGTCGAATTATAAATAGCAGCACTATTAAATCTTTTATTTCATAGTTTAAATGCTCTAGAAGAAGCCGCCATCTTTGCTAAATTGAAACACACCACCCTAAATAACAGCAAGAAAGAACATAAGAGAAGAATTAGAAGAAATACAGAAAAATGCTTTTCCGTATAAATTGCCCCTGAACGAATCGAAACCGCTATCAACGCACTACAGAAAAACAAGAAAATTAGGATAATATTATCGTAAAACAAATAGATAATCAATTCACAAATCAATGATAATAAAATTAAAAGAGTTTAATAAATCTTTTAGTCACCCCAACCAAATAATTAAAAAATAAAAAATAAAAAATTCCAAATAAATTATTACTAAATAAGTATAAAACTCTATAGGGTCTTTTCGTCTTTAATAAATATTTAAGCCTTCTTACTTAAAAGTTAAATTAAACAAAAATTTTTAAAGAGACAGTTGTTTTCTCGTCCAATCATTCATTCCAGCTTTCAATAAAAAAACTAATTATTATGCTACCTCTTTAGAAATAAATATATTAACCGTTTGCTTCTAGAAAGACAAACAATTGAATTAATCTGAACTATTGCCCCAGCAGTCACATTAATTTTTATTGCACTATCATCTTTACAACTTTTATATTTATTAGATGAAATCAATTGTCCACTAGTATCAACAAAATCAATTGGACATCAATGATATTGATCCTACGAATTATCAGACTTTAAATCCATTGATTTTGATTCCTATATAATTCCAATAAATCAAATAAAAACCATTTAATTTTCGTCTTCTAGATGTTGATAATCGGCTTCCCCTACCTTTCAAGTCACAAATTCGAATAATGGTATCTTCAACGGATGTAATTCACTCCTGAACAATCCCATCAGCAGGAGTTAAAATTGATGCCTCACCTGGACGACTAAATCAGATAACTTTTTTCTTAAATCGATCAGGAATTTTTTATGGACAATGTTCAGAAATTTGCGGAACTAACCATAGATTTATACCAATCGTAATCGAGAGAATTTCTCCAAAAAGGTTTATTAACTGAATTAAATCTTATTCATTGGATGACTGAAAGCAAGTAATGGTCTCTTAAACCACTCTATAGTAGATTGGCAACTACTTCTAATGAAAAATTTAGTTAAAATATAACATTAGCTTGTCAAGTTAAAATAATTAATAAAAATTAGTAATTTTTGATTCCACAAATAGCCTCTTTAAGTTGATTAAATTTATTTATTTTATTCGTAATAACATTCCTAATCTTAAATTCATTAAATTATTTCTCTTTTATATACAGAAATTCACAATCAAAAAGAACACCAAAAATAAAATCTATTAACTGAAAATGATAACAAATCTATTTTCAACCTTTGATCCAGCAACAAGAACTAATTTATCACTAAACTGATCTCTATTAGGACTAATTTTTCTTCCAAGTATATTTTGACTAATTCCATCTCGAATTAACTTCATATGAGTAAAAATTACATCAACATTACACAAGGAATTTAAAATTCTACTTAAAATTAATAAAATAAAGGGATCAACACTTATTTTCATTTCATTATTTTCAATAATCCTATTTAATAATTTTTTATCTTTATTTCCATATATTTTTTTAAGAACAAGACATCTAGTACTAACACTATCATTAGCCTTACCCTTATGAGTAAGATTTATAATTTACGGATGAATTAATAATACTATACATATATTTGCCCACCTAGTTCCACAAGGAACTCCCCCAGTACTTATACCATTTATAGTGTGTATTGAAACAACCAGAAACATCATTCGACCAGGAACACTGGCTATTCGATTAACTGCAAATATAATTGCAGGACACCTACTATTAACTTTGCTTGGAAACACCGGAACGAAGTTATCATTGGTAATAATCAACTTATTAATTATTACACAACTACTACCTACTATTAATTCTAGAATCTGCTGTAGCAGTAATTCAATCCTATGTATTTTCAATTTTAAGAACATTATACTCTAGAGAAGTAAACTAATGAGTTCACATAAAAATCACCCATTCCATTTAGTAGACGTTAGACCATGACCAATTCTAGGAGCATTTAGAGCAATAACAATAATAATAGGATTAATCAAATGATTCCATATATATGACGTATCTTTATTTTTATTAGGATTTATTAATACATTACTAATTATAAACCAATTATGACGTGATATCACACGAGAAGGAACATTTCAAGGGTTACACACAACAGTTGTTGCACTGGGACTACGATGAGGAATAATTTTATTTATTACATCATAAGTCCTATTCTTTGTCTCATTCTTCTGAGGATTCTTCCACAGAAGATTAGCCCCCTCTATTGAATTAGGAATAATTTGACCCCCAAAAGAAATTTAAACATTTAATCCTATTAAAATTCCTTTACTGAACACCTTAATCCTAATTTCATCAGGAATTACTGTAACATGAGCACATCACAGATTAATAGAAAATGATTACAAACAAGCTGTTTATAGACTAGCATTAACAATCGTATTAGGAATTTATTTTACTATACTTCAAGCATACGAATACTACGAATCACCATTTACTATTGCAGATTCAGTTTACGGGTCATCATTTTTCATAGCAACAGGATTTCATGGATTACATGTAATTATTGGAACAATCTTTTTAACAGTATGCTTTTTACGACAAGTATTTAATCATTTCTCCCCCATTCATCACTTCGGATTTGAAGCAGCTGCATGATATTGACACTTTGTTGATGTAGTATGATTATTCTTTTACATTTCTATCTATTGATGAGGTAGATATTTATATAGTATAAAAAATTATTTTTAACTTCCAATTAAAAAATCTAATTAAAAATTAGTATAAATAATATTTATAATAACAACAATTTCAATATTAATTTTTATTATTACAATACTCGTAATAATAATTGCAAATATCATCTCAAAAAAAACATTTATTGATCCAGAAAAAAGATCCCCATTTGAATGTGGATTTGACCCTAAATCATCAGCGCGAATTGCTTTTTCACTTCAATTCTTTCTTATTGCAGTAATTTTTTAATCTTTGATGTAGAAATCACCTTACTATTTATTACCTCTTATGATTACAATAAACATTTCAAATTTAATTAACTTCTCAACAGTAATAAGAGTATTTTTATTTATCCTTCTAATTGGATTATATCATGAGTGAAAACAAGGTGCACTAAATTGAGCTTATTAGGATAATAGTTTAATAAAAAACATTTAACTTGCATTTAAAAAATATTGATATAATCAACTTATCTTAAATAAGAAACAATAATTGTAGTTAATTTCGACTTAACCCTTTGATGATAAAGTAATCATCCTTATTTAAAATTTTAATTGAAACCAAAATAGAGGTATATCACTGTTAATGATATCAATAAGATAATTTCTTTAATTAAAAAAATATAAGATATAAGAAAAATCTTCTAACTTTAATCTTTAGCAGTGAAACTCCGTTAATATTTCTATTAAATTTATATAGTTTAAAATAAAACATTACATTTTCATTGTAAAATTAAAAGTAAATTTTTATAAACACTTTAGGATTTAAAATCTCCTTAATATCTTCAATATTATGCTCTCTAAATAAGCTATTAAAATATAAAAAAATAAATAAATAAATAATTCAAACAACAAGTAAAGAAATATAAATGTTTAAACTATTATTAAACAAAATATGAAAAAACGAAGAGCCAGCACTCATATTTAAATAAATATTTTGCCTTCCAAAAAATTCTGATCAACCATGATCAAAACACCACCCAATAAAACTGGGTAATAATTAACTCCGAAAGTAGATAAATAAGGAAGATTTCATATAGAAGAAAAAAACAACCTAGAAGTTATAAACTTTATAGCCTCAAGATTATAACTTAATATAAACTTAGAAAACTCATAACCAAAAATAATTCCAAGTAAAATAACAACTAAAACTATTATTTTTATTAAATCAGATAAACAAATAAAATAAGGAGTAGGAAACATTACCCAAATAAGTATTCTACCCCCAAATACAACTAAAAAAATTAATCCAGATATGTCCTTTACTATAATTAATCCACTATCCTTAAGATGATGTAAACTATAATAATTATAATCACCAAATAAAGTATAATAACTTAAACGAACAGAATAACAAACAGTTAAACCTGTAGAAAAATAAAAAATAAAATAAATAAATAAATTCAAATATCTTATTGACAAAACTTCTAAAATAAGATCCTTTGAATAAAATCCTGATAAAAAAGGTAACCCACATAAAGAAAAATTAGAAATATTAAAAAAACAAGTTAATGGTATTTGATTAATAAAACCCCCTATATAACGAATATCTTGACAATTACCTAAATTATGAATTAAACAACCAGTACACATGAACAACAAGGCCTTAAACAAAGCATGAGTTAATAAATGAAAAAAAGCTAAACTATATCCACCTAAAGCCAAAATTCTTATTATCAAACCAAGTTGTCTTAAAGTAGATAAAGCAATAATTTTCTTTAAATCAAATTCATAATTAGCTCCTAAACCAGCCATAAACATAGTTATTCTTGCAATAAAAAGTAAAAATATTGTAATATTATCCCCTAAAGCAAAATTAAACCGAATTAATAAATAAACCCCAGCATCACTAAAGTAGAAGAATGAACTAATGAAGAAACAGATGTAGGGGCTGCTAATGCAGCAGGTAACCAAGAAGAAAAAGAAATTTGAGCTCTCTTAGTTAAAGCAGCCAAAACCACTAATAAACCAATAATAGTTATACTAAAATCATTTTTCATAAAATCTAAATAATAAATATATTTTCAACTACCATAGTTTAATATTCAAGCAATAGAAATTAATAATGCCACATCTCCAATACGATTAGAAAGGGCAGTTAATATACCAGCATTGTAAGACTTAACATTTTGATAATAAATTACTAAACAATAAGAAACTAATCCTAAACCATCTCAACCTAATAAAATTCTAATTAAATTTGGACTAATAATCAAAAACATTATAGAAGCAACAAATATAAAAACAAGTAAAATAAACCGATTAATATTTAAATCTCCCTCCATATACTCATGACTATAAAAATTAACTATTGAAGAAATATAAAGAACAAAACTCATAAATAATAAAGATATTCAGTCAAAAAGAACTGATATAAAAATTAAATTAGAACTTAACCTTAAAATTTCACCTCCAATATTAACCTATAATCAACAATTATAAAATAAATTCTAAAAAAAATGATATAATACTAAAAAACAACAAAACAACAAAGTAAACAAAACAAATTGGTAAAATTATCCAGAACAATTAAATTGCATATTCGACTCCACAAATCGAAATTTTAAAATTAAATTACCTGAATAAAAATAGTAATTTATTATACAAGACGATAAAGTTCAATTTTATCCACGAGTGAATCGTTTAACGTCGAGACGAAGTCGAGACGTTAATGATTCAAGAGTGGATAGAAATAACTTTATCGTCGTGTATAATACGATATTTTTTTCTATAGCAAGAACTTTAACAATTTCAAAAGAAAATAAGGACAGTCAATCGCATTTCAAAATGTCAGTTGCTAGATTGGGTTGCTACGATAATACGAAGCTGTCATATTTAATTTAAACAAAAGTTAGAAAATTAAATTACTTTATCTATCCTTGATGTTAAAGTGCTACTTTATCTACCCTTGCTGTTAAAGTAAAACTTGACCTTTTGTTTTGAGTTGATAAAAGCACACTTTAACATGTGCTATAGAAAAAATAAAAAAATATAGATATAGAAATATTTAAAATTAATACAATATTCGGATTATCATTAAGAAAATACATTAATTTACCCTCAAACTGAATTATAATTTCAATAATTATCTATTTATTAATCACCCTAATTACAGTAGTTAAAATCACTAACATTACCTACGGACCCTTACGACAAAAATTATAATGACTATTCAACTCACCCCCTACAATTTAACTATTCACCAATCATAATTTAGTATTTATGTCATTTGCCACCAATCAGCGTAAAATTGTGCAACAATTCCGCTAGCGGAGTTTTAATGACAATTTTTTTCTCTTCCTGTGACATTTATTTAACTTCCTGTAAAATTAATCAAATATGATATTAGAAATGTCAAAATTGACAAACAATTTATTTTACGTCAACAGATTTTTATTTTCAAAGAAGACGTGATAAAATTGATTAATTACTAATAAATATCAATTTTGTTCGTTGAATAGTCCTTCAAATGCCGCTTGCAGCCGACGAATTGCATGAATTTTTGTCAAAGTGTTTATTCGTGTTTATTGCTTCAAAATTGGTCTCGTGCTATCGCACTCGACCAATTTATATCGAAGCAATAAACACTCATACACTTTGACAAAAATTTTCGGCAATTCGTCGACCGCTCGCGGTATTGTATATGAAAATCGTACGACACTCATTACTGACCAATAGAAAAATTAGTTCACGAGCCGTAACCAAGACAACAACAAAATTTCTTGGAAATTTTTTGTAGGTAGACATTACTTTCTTTTAGGGTTTGTGTCGTTACGATTTTCTTACCGAATCTGCATTCGAGCATTAATTCATATCCGGAAATTATTTTCGTGCATTCCAACAACGTCCTAATTTGCCCTCGCGCCCCGCTCGTGCAAATTAACACGACGTTGTTGGAACGCACTCATAAAAATTTCCGGAAAGAATGAATGCTCTTATGATATTATATGTAAAAATTATGAAAAATCACCCCTTATTAAAAATTATAAACAATGCATTAGTTGATTTACCAAGCCCTTCTAACATTTCAGCATGATGAAACTTTGGTTCTTTGCTAGGAATATGTTTAGGACTACAAATTATTACAGGACTATTTCTAGCTATACATTACTGCCCAGACATCTCATTAGCATTTAATAGAGTAGTCCACATTTGCCGAGATGTTAATTACGGATGATTACTACGAACACTACATGCAAATGGTGCATCATTTTTCTTTATTTGTATTTATATACACATTGGACGAGGATTATATTATGGATCATTCATATATTCAGAAACATGAACAGTTGGAGTCCTAATCCTTCTTGCAGTAATAGAAACAGCCTTCCTAGGATATGTTTTACCATGAGGACAAATATTATCTGAGGAGTAACCGTAATTACAAATTTATTATCAGCAATTCCATACTTAGGAACAACTATTGTACAATGATTATGAGGAGGATTCGCAGTAGACAATGCAACCTTAACTCGATTTTTTACATTACACTTTTTATTACCATTTGTAGTACTAGCACTATCAATAATTCATCTAATTTTCCTTCACCAAACAGGGTCAAATAACCCTTTAGGAACAAATAGAAATATTGATAAAATTCCTTTTCATCCATATTTTACATTCAAAGATTTATTTGGATTTAATGTAACATTAATAATCTTAACTATAATTACCCTTTATAATCCCTATATACTAGGAGACCCAGACAATTTCACTCCAGCTAACCCTTTAGTAACCCCCGTCCACATTCACCCAGAATGATATTTCTTATTTGCATACGCAATTTTAGGATCAATCCCGAATAAGTTAGGAGGTGTAATTGCATTATTTATATCAATTGTTATTTTAATAATTATACCAATATTCAAAAAAATACAAAGAAATCAATTCTATCCAATTAATAAAATCTTATTTTGATCATACCTTTCAATTACAATCTTATTAACATGAATTGGAGCACGGCCAGTT
Source organism: Agriotes lineatus (assembly GCA_940337035.1). Lineage (NCBI taxonomy): Eukaryota > Metazoa > Arthropoda > Insecta > Coleoptera > Elateridae > Agriotes > Agriotes lineatus. The sequence continues at coordinate 22,567,462 of OW679198.1, read as the reverse complement.
GAAGATCCTTACATTTTAACAGGACACATTTTAACAATTATATACTTCATCTACTTCTCAATCCTATACACGACATCAAAAATATGAGATAACATCACATTCAAAAATTAGTTACTGAACTTGCTATAAGTATATATTTTGAAAATATAAAAAAGAAGAATTAACCTTCTATTAACTTTTATACTAAATTTAATTAACTAAATAACAAAGGAAAAAATAAACAATTTAATTCCAAAAAAAAAATAATTTAAAGCAACAGGAAGAAAACTCTTCCAAGCCAAATATATTAATTTATCATAACGAAAACGTGGTAAAGTTCCACGAGCTCAAACAAACAAGAAAGAAATAAAAACCAACTTCAAAAAAAAATCAGCTAATTAAATCCCCCCCAAGAAAAAGTAAACAAAAAATATTCTTATAAAAAGAATATTAGCATACTCGGCCAAAAAGATTAAAGCAAATCCCCCTCTTCTATATTCAATATTAAACCCAGAAACTAACTCTGATTCACCTTCAGCAAAATCAAAAGGAGTCCGATTTGTTTCTGCTAATCTAGAAACAAACCATACCATTCCTAGAGGAATACCTAAAAAAAAACCAAACATAATATTGATTAAATATTAAGTAAAAAATTCTAAGACTTGAAATCAATACTAAAAAAGACAATAAAATCAATGCTAAACTTACCTCATAAGAAATAGTTTGAGCAACACACCGAAGACCCCCTAATAAAAAATAATTAGAATTAGAAGACCATCCTGCTATCATAATAGTATAAACTCTTAATCTAGAAACACATAAAAAAAACAATATCCCTAAACTAAAATGTAAAAATCCTGAAAGAAAGGGTACACAAACTCATAAAACTAAAGCAAAAAAAGGTTAAAAACAGGAGAAAAATAATAAGATCAATAATTAGATATAATAGGATTAATTTGCTCCTTTCTAAATAACTTAATCGCATCTCTAAATGGTTGAGGAATTCCTATAAAACCAACTTTATTGGGCCCTCTACGAATTTGGATATAACCACGAACCTTACGTTCAAGTAAAGTTAAAAAAGCAACCCCAACTAAAACACAAACAAACAAAATAATCAATCTCAAAAAAATTATTAAAACATCAAAGACATACAAATATTACCTGTAAAAACTTACATTTAAAGATTCTAAATCAGTTGCACTAAGTAGTGTAGTTAGGCGGGTTCTGGGACACATTTGACCTTGAACTTCTTCAAGGTCACCGGCCTAGCCGAGGTCAAGGTCGTTGACCTAGCCGAGGTCAAGGTCATTGGCCTCTTGAACTTTTTTTAGGTCACGGGTCTAGCCGAGGTCAAGGTCACAGGCCTAGCCGGTGGGCGGGGTCATCGGCCTAGTCGGGGTCATTGACCTCGGCCACTTCCGGGAATTTTTTGGACTAAATGTCTAATTTTGAAATTTTTACAAGACTTCTCAAAATTTTCTCAGGCTCGACAGAATGTGACTCATCGTCTGACAGACATGTCCATTCTTGCAGGATGTTGTTGAACAATGACATCCATTGTTTTAAAATCAGCACGAAATTGGACAATGAAGCCATTGTTGTTTGGAGATTAAAATGTGCAAAGCTGGTAAATAGAACAATGACATCCATTGTTTTAAATCAGCACGAAATTGGACAATGAAGCCATTGTTGTCTGGAGATTAAAATGTGCAAAGCTGGTAAAAATTCAACAATGAAAGCCATTGTTTGAGAAATCTGCACGATAATTGGACAATGAAGCCATTGTTTGAGAAAAATCTGCACAACAGCTAAATTGAATGCTGCCTTTGTTTGAAATTTTTTGCTGACGCAGTTAATGACCTCCATTATCAGCTGCTACGATGAATAAATAGAGCGGCTCGACTGCCTGCAAGAGTTAGTATTACAACCGCATGCGCGCGAAAATGTCTGCAACAGACAACGTTACCGAATTAAGTTCGAACTCAATAAAAACCATCAGAGACGCGATAGCGATTGTAAAATATAGTGATGAGGCTGAGACATTGCTTAAACATGCAAATAAAACCATTTTAATTGTTAGTCGATTTATCCGTAAGCATAGTTTTAAAAATAAAAATCCATTCAGGCTAGAGGCAAATTTAAGTTTACTAAAGGGTCAACGGCAATTATTAAGGAATTTAAAAACAAAATTAGCAAAGAAGGGGGCGGGTGTAGGGAGTGGTCAACATCAGCAAAAGAACAAGTTGGTATGGGAAGATGTAGAATCGTGTTTCAATAGTAGAATAAGAACAGGTATGATTGTAAATTTAGGTTATAAGGAACCACAAGAATTTCTTGCAAAAGCATACAGAAGTTTCTCAATAAAAGTAAAACAAATTACTAAAAATAACCTAATGCTTAAAGCTAACGTAATATTTAGTGCATAGTTTATAAAACCTAGTAGTGGCGAGATAGATTTAAAAACGTTTGCTACTAAAATGAAAAAAATTATTCAGGCACCAATTTAAAAGAGTGGTATGAGACTAATGTTGAGAATAAGTTGTTGACGAAATTAGAAGATTTTCAAGAACGTGATTCAGGTTGGAGTTTGCTCGAGATATTACATTTAAAAGTAAATTTAAATCATTACACACCATTAACAGTAGGTAAATATATTGAGTTACCTAAAGATATTAAAAATAAAAAGGCTGTCATTAACGTAAAAAATGATAATAAATATTGTTTTTTGTGGTCGGTAGTGTCAGCATTACGTCCTGAAATGGGAATTTCGCTAGAACATCCACATTTCAGTAAAGTTTTAAAGTACTCGGGACTAAAATTTCCAATGAAATTAAAAGATATATCAAAATTTGAGACAATGAATGATTTACGTATAAATGTATATACGCTAGAAAGAAAAAACAAATTTGGTAAAAATTTAGTATTGCCCATATATACCGATGGGGCCACAATTATATATAACAGCAATAAGATAACATGAACAAGAAGATAACACGTATTGCTTGAGTAAGAAAGAGATAAACATAGTAGCAAATATTCTAGAAGGCTTGACTCTTAATTTAATTATGACATTTGTCAACTAAACATGCCTACTAATATAATTTTTTTGTATGGCCATCTCTTTCTTACTCAAGCGTTCTATTTGCTTGTTCATGTTATCTCAATGCTGTTATATATAATTATGGCCCCATCAGTATTAGTAAAAATACTCAAATTAATAAAGATGCTATACATTTACTAATGATATCCAACGATGAGGGCCAGTTCCATTTCTGTTGGATAAGAAACTTATCGAGATTGGTTACAACTCAAATGCATAAGAAAAAATCTCAAACTTTAGTATGTGATACGTGTTTAAATCATTTCGTAACTAAAGAATCATATTTAAATCACATTAGAAATTGTAATAGTGTAAATGAAACTAAAATCAAAATGCCCGAAGAAGGTACAACAATAGAATTTAAAGACTATAAATATCAGGAAAAAGTACCATTTTCAATATACGCGGACGTGGAGTGTGTTTTAGAAAAAGAACAAAACGTTTCCGAAAATGCGGGGGTTTATCAAAAACATGTTCCATTTAGTATTGCATATTATTTAAAAATGTTCATATAACGATAGTTTATCTCGATTAATATATATCGTGGTGCCGACTGTATGGAATGGTTTGTAAAAGAATTACAATCTATAGCATATCAAGTAAATAATATACTGACAAATATACAGCCTATGAATATTAGCCAGCAGGAAAACGAATCTTTTCAAAAATCGGTATGCTGTTACATTTGTAAACAACCTTTCACCGATAAAGACGTGCGTGTACGTGATCACAATCATCAGACAGGTGAGTATAGAAATAGTGCTCATCAACACTGTAATCTTAACTATAAAGATGCACATTATATTCCCGTTCTCTTTCATAATCTCAGTGGTTATGACGCTCATTTTATTATAAAACCATTGGCAAAACTGATTATGGGAGATATTAAATTGTTGCCTATAAATAAGGAAAAATTTATATCATTTACAAAACATGTGGATGGTACAAATATTGATTTCAGATTTTTAGACTCGTTTCGATTTATGCCTAGCAGTTTAGAACAATTGTCATTAAATTTACCGAACAATTTAATAATCATTACACGTAAACTTTGCAAGAGCCAAGAAGAATTTGAATTACTACTACGTAAGGGTATCTTTCCATACGACTACCTAGACAATTTTGAAAAGTTGAATGATAAAAGTCTTCCTGACAAAACACAATTTTTTAGTCAGCTGCATGGAACAGCCATTTCAGATAAAAATTTTGAACATGCACTGCGTGTTTGGAACACATTTAATATGCAAACTCTAGGTCAGTATGCTGATATGTACCTTACAGTTGATGTTCTACTCTTAGCTGATGTGTTTGAAAATTTTAGAGAAAATTGTATGAAAACGTATGGATTAGATGCTCTACATTTTTACACAGCACCAGGATTGGCATTTCAGGCAATGTTAAAAACTACTAAAGTTAAACTTGAGCTGCTGACAGATGTAGATCAACTGTTGTTTATAGAGAGGGGTATTAGAGGAGGGTTAGCACAGTGTTCGAATCGATACGCTAAAGCTAATAATCGATATATGGGTGAAAAATTCGTAGAAGCCGATCTTGAATCGTATATCCTATATTTAGATATTAATAACATGTACGGAACCGGGATGTCTGAATATCTACCGTATCGAGGGTTTGAATGGGTAAATGATTTAGATATTCCTAAAATTGATCATTTAAATACTCCGGAAGATTCTGAAACAGGTTATATTTATGAAGTCGATTCAGAATATCCTCTAAATTTATTTGAACTTCACAAAGATTTGCCTCTATGTCTTGACCATTATACACCACCAACATCCAAACAATCAAAATTGACAACCACTTTATTTAAAAAAGAAAACTACGTAATACATTACCACAATCTGCAGCAAGCTGTAAGTTTAGGGCTGAAAATTGTAAAAATTCACAGAATATTAAAATTTAAGCAATCAGCTTGGCTTAAACCATACATAGATTTAAATACAAAATTAAGACAAGCCGCCAAAAATAATTTTGAAAAGGATTTTTATAAACTTATGAATAACGCTGTATTTGGCAAAACTATGGAAAATGTTAGAAAATACAAAACAATAAAATTAATTTATAAATGGGAAGGTAGGTACGGAGCCAGTGCATACATATCAAAACCAAATTTTTACAGCTGTACTATTTTAGATAAAGACTTGGTACTTATAGAATTAAATCAGCTGGAAATAGTTTTTAATAAGCCAATATTCGTTGGATTTTCAATCCTAGATATTTCAAAAATTTTAATATACGATTTTCATTATAATTATATTAAACAGAAGATGGGTAATCAAGCAAAACTGCTGTACACAGACACTGATAGTCTCATATATCACTTTACCCTTCCAAATATATACGATTTTATACGAGAAGATATTCACAAATTTGATACAAGCGATTATCCTCCGAACAATCCATATAACCTTCCACAAGTTAATAAAAAAGTAATAGGTCTAATGAAAGACGAAATGAGTGGTAAAATAATTACCGAATTTGTTGGTCTACGTGCAAAATTGTATGCTTTCAAAACATTAGAGAAAGCTGAGAATGGAGAATTTAAAATTTTAAAGAAAGCTAAAGGTATTACCAGAGCTGCTTTGAATAGAATTACATTTGAGGATTACAAAGACTGCCTGTTTAATAACGAAACAGTATTTTGCGATCAGAGAACAATTAGATCAAAAACCCACAACGTATTTTCTTTAAAACAAAGAAAAAAGGCTTTAGACCCACATGATGACAAAAGAATAGTCAACTGTATGTATACTGACACTTTGCCTTGGGGTTACTGTCCACCAACCACATTATAAACACCAGCTCTCTCTAAGATATCTCAGTCTGCAAAAAGTTACCGTCAAATTCAAATATACTGTGGTTGAACAAAAATCTGTATGTTAAAAATAAAGAAATCTATAATTTCCATTTACGTAATGCTATTGGACGTAACGACTTGCAAACTTTGAAGTATATATTACACAAAATTGGTATTGCTATACCGAGCAAAACTCTTATTTGAACTACGCACTTTAATAGTGTCGAAACCGCTATCGTAAATGAAATTTTAAAAACTATGTTAGCTGCCTTTAATGTTATTAGGGAAATTATTAACGAAGTAAGAAGAGGGAAGTTGAAAATTAATACTGAAACCGATCTTAATTTAGTCTTTTCAAAATTATCGTTACAGAACATTACTTCATACGAGCAGCATTTTCTTATTGAAACAATATCATCTGACTCTCGAATCGAATTTGCAACTGACAATCAACAGCAATATCCATATTTTCTTCATGATGCTGTCTTTGAGGCTGCTTATTATGCCCACAGCAAGTTTATAGAAGACGTGTTCGAATATTTAAATACTAACCATATAACTTATATATTTCAGCCTAGCGTTGTACGTCACCACACAGATATTTTTAAATGGCTTCAGGAAAATATCAGAAAAGCTCAAAATGGTAAAGCTGTTGGTTGGAGAAGCGGTCCATGTTCCGGTCCCTGGCCTTCAACAACACCTCAAGACTATATCGATACTTACACATTGTTAAGTTCTGTTTCGCTTATGTATAAATAAGATGTGTGTGTATTAATTGAATAAAGAATATATATAAGTGTACATTTATTCTCCCTCTCCTTGTCAAGTTTTGCTTTGCATATGAGATAAATACGGTGTATATATTAATGAAATAAAACACATATTAAAAATAAAATGTCTTCTATTTTAATCTTTAATAATTACATGTATAAGTTTATTACCTAACTTAATTTCTATCTTTATGGGATTTAAATCTAGAGGCAGTGTTGGTTCAGGAAGTGTAAAACTATATGTTGCTTGAAACGAAGGAGGTGGTGGTGGTGACGTGGGTTGTGGTGGTGGTGGTGGTGACACCTGTTCCAGTTCGGGTTGCTGTAGTGGTGTGCACCCCTCAACATTTTGTGTTGGGCTTAACCACCCCTGAATGTTGGCACAATTTATACAGCTGCAGCCCTCCACCTTTGTTATGTTAGACGACCAGGAATGCGGTTGTCCCATTGGAGGAGGTGGAGGAGGAGGAGACTCCATATTTTCTTCAGTCTCACTCCAGAGTATAACCTCCTCCTTCTCCTGGCTCCACGGATCGTCAGCCCATGGGTCAAAACCCCAACTATGATTTGAGAAGCAGTCTTCGGTAAAGACTTTCGACATCATTGTTATCATACAACTAATATTTCTATGATTAGTATTCTCTATATATAATATTCTCCCCTACCTTACACCGGCTGCAGGAAGTGTTTGCATAAGCTATAACAGGTCTGGACAAGTCTGAACATGTCTGAACAAGTAGACAGCAGATGCGATAACTGCGATTAATGGTTTTGATTATACCACTTGTGCAAAATGTGAACATTTTGTATGGCACATTCAGCCCGTGTACCAATATGATGAGAACAAAAATTAATATAATTATACAAGATCTTTAATTGTTTTATATTTGGGCAAGCTGGTAAATCGACAAATTTTACATTATCACTTTGTTCTCCGATCAGCATTTTTTTAAACCATCTTTTTTTATCTAACCCTTTGAGAAATATGGAATCACCGCTTGTATGATCTCTCCTATGTACAGAGACAATTTTTCGTAGGGTATTGTGTCATGCTGATTATTATTGCTCCATTCTAACCCGTGCAAATTAGTTGTAAGCCAAATCACTTGATCTTTTAGAGAATTTGAAAGGTGTTCGTACGGTATCGGCGGTTCTACTATCCGATGGATTGTAACATTTGTATCACTATCATATACAGCTATTTCTTTGCAAATAAAGTTGCTATTTTTATACTGAAAGCCTTGAATATCTATAAATTTCATCGCTAATGTTGTCGAAAGAACAATCAATCTGCAACTAGTCGAACTAGTATCTAGCTAACTATTTTTATGTCACTGGTAAAAGGATTATATTTCACTTTTCGATCAAATAAAATCAATGCGTAAGCTGAAGTGTTTTTCGGTATATCAGTATTGGTTTCGAATTCAAGTCGAATATCTACAGCACCGCTTTTTAATGACTCATTTTGTCTAGAACAATCTATTACGACTAGCGGAGCTATACTTTTGAATTGTGCGGGCGTAAGAACAGGCTGATTGTCATGCTCGTAGTAAGATGATTGAAAACCTGCAAACATTTCATACAATTGCGCATATCGATTGCTGGCAAATTTCAGATTTAAATTATCATAGGGATATCTTTCGGAATTGAGATAAAGTGTAATATTTCTTAAATCGCAAGAATCAAATTGGGCCATATTTTTAACAGTTTTATTTTTTCGGTTTGTTTGGAAACCTACGATAATGTGACGCGGAGTTTCTACTTGATTAACATTTTTTATTGCCCAAGTGTGTCGTTTTGTCTGTTGTAATGTTGGATACTCGTGCAATTCCCAACTTCTAAAACTGATTTCCAACTGACTACTTTGCTCAATGCATTTTAGTAATTTTAAACGATTTACATCAGCTACCGAAATGTGCGGTACTCTCCAATAGAATTTTGTTAATTCTACTTTAAGTTTTTCATCGATCGTATTAATAACAGCATTTAAATCTTGATTGCTTCTAATAAGTACTAATTCTTGTCGAACGTTTAGTAAAATTTTTCTAAAGTCTTCAAAAACTCCCATCAACATTTCGCAGGGGACAAATATCTGAAAATTACCTTTTGAATCGACCAATCCGTCAATAGATGTTTTGGTAGGTGTCCAACCTGCATTCCCCAAGCGAATACTTTGAGTCGAATTATATGACACGTAGGCTTTCATAGTTGCAGTTATGCCGACTTTTCTTACACGATCAACCACTACACCATTAAGTTCATATCTAATTTCATCTAGTAGATGAGATATGCCTAAATTTGCAAATGATCCCGTTGCAGTAGCTTTACTATCTGCATCCTTTAACAATTTACCTTCGAAACATATAACACTGTTGCACGGTAAAGTGTACACGTCTTGATGTAAAATAGGTATTCGTATTTCATCGTTATTATTAAATGTTGTAGAAGAATAAGGCTGATGTGTATGTTTCTCCGCATAGACAATCGAGTTATCTTGAAAAGCTGTTTCAGTAACGTTTAGTATTTCAGAAGTCGTCATTTTTATTTGATGTAAAACAAGAGCTCTTAATATTACAGAATATTAAAATTTTTCGAATATTAACAGTAAAATTTAATTTAATAACAGTCCAGATGTTTTTTCTTTTTGATTTCCCCCTCGCCGTCACTTCTAGTAGCAGTTAGCTTCAAACCTAAAGATTTTAGAAACAGTTTATTGGCAGATGTTAATCTATCGACTGCAGGCAGCCTACTGATGTTCGAAACAAACTGATCATCCCTAATATATGTTTGCTGCGGCTGCTGCTGAGAGTTGTATCTAACCACCATTTTGTTTCTTGAGATGCAACCTTACCGTGATGGCTTCTCCGCAGAAATTGACCAATTTACCGTTTTGATCCAGTATTTGTATGACAATGTTATCAATAATTCTCGTATTGATTGGTAGATATATAACGTTAGAGGGATTTTCTACAATCTTAAATCCTGGCGGATCTGTAGGGAAAAATTGATGAACTCTGTGTACAGCATTGCTGTTGTGATAAGTACCAGTTACGATATTGCAATCAATACATATAGTATTAACTTTAAATATATCTACAGGATTATCGGAAATATATCTACCATAAGCTTTCAATTTCTTAGGTTTGAACCCTAATAACTGTCCAATACTATCTTTAGCAGTAAAATCGATTGCTAAGGACGATTTAATTTCACTCCTGAGCGTGTTATTATTAGGCTTAATATGTAGCACAGGTTCTGCTTGGTGCTGCACAATATTTTTTTCTAGTATATCATTAGCACTACCTGCTTGAGGGGAGGGTGGCTTAGACTTTGTTACACCTATACCCAGTTCATGTCTAATATATTGACTTATATCGGCAACTTCATATGAACCGTGAGGTATTTCAATTACAGCTTGTTTACCATCAATATCAGTATAATGAAATTTATTATTATTCGAATCAATATTAGGTATAGTATTATAAGCTTCAAAACTGATTAATCCTATAACGTATTCAGATTCCGAATCCAGATGTATGGATGGATACTGAGCTGTGAGAACAGATTCATTTCCAGACAAGGTAAACGTCCAGGACATGTTTAATAGTAGACGGTTTAACTAGAACTGAAATAAAACATCTAGACTTTTAATTTTAATTACATTCTCATCAGCCTACGACTCCTCCTTATCTAAGAATCTTACTAAAAATAAAACAACTTTTATTAAACAATAGGTTTTATTTTTCCTTTTACATCCTTATTCAGTATACATTGCAATTGTTTATTTAAGATAGGCTCTAACAATAGAGACATTTTATTTATTCTATTCTTAAACCTCATCCTGTCGAGTGCACACAACTGCCAGTAATTGTATGGAAGTTCATCGTCCTCTTCTTCTTCTTTCTGACGAATTTCAACAATCGGGTCAAAGTGAACCTGCTTGCTGCTGCTGTTTTTACTTCTGGCGATCTTTGTCGTACAACACCAAGTCATGTTTAAACTGGGTTATTAACAAGTTCAGGTCTGGCTGCCGCTCGCTTAATTTCAAACAAGAAAGTTCCTTTGAAATATCTTTTAATTTACAATATATTTCAATATCTCTGTTCAATTTCTCCAGATTTTTAGTAAAGCGGTTGAACTGCATTCGATATTTATAGTATCGTTGCTGCTGCTTCATAATGCCAATGTGTACAACTCAGACTTCCCACACTATAAGTACATCCTCAGACGATGACGTCATCCCCCCCACATCTGCAAGTCTTGACAAGTCTGGACAGGTCTGGACAGGTCTTTTCTCGCAGTAAACCGGTAGGAAGCTAACACATGGTGTCGTGCAAAAATTGTAAACATAAATGCCCGCAATTTACAGAATCATAAGTTTGAAATGCCTGATGATTATATTTAATAGGATGACAGCTGCCATTTTTGCCACTTGTCAAATATTTCACAATTTCTATTGGAGGTTTTAAGTTTCCAAAACTGTCAAAGTAAATTGCATCTTTTCCTCGTTTTATGTAAGCCACCCAATGCGTACCAAGATTGGTTTTATCATCCAAATTTACAATACCGCATTCTATATTTCGAACCTGTTTTGGTAAATCATCTCTCATAAAAATGCAGCGAAAGTTAGGAATTTTTAAACGTTTAGCGTATGATTGTAAATCGATATTTGACAAGGCCCGGTTTGGCAGCTGCACTACAAGTTTTTTGCCGTGAACAATCCGTATCCTTTTTTATAAGGTTTTAGATATAACCCTTTACCTAAAGCTATTGCCTCCATCGTTTTATTATGTCTTTCAGACTCTGCTAATTGTTTTTTTGCCGACTGAGCATCTTTAACCACCTTTGCAATTCCTGCAGCTCCACCGCTAAGAGCTCCTAACGCGCTAAGTCCTGCAAAGATTGGAATCAAGGGTAACATTCCACCTGTTTTTGGCACACGTATTACTCGAGGAGTTTTAATAATCTTGTTTCTCTTTATTTTATTAATTGTCTTAACAGCAATATTTGTAGCATCGCTTAAGTCTCGCAGCAGTCGTCCTCCTCCTAATTCAGTTCGTGCTTTTTTCACTACCTGATTGAAAGTAAGCGGTGTTCTCTTTCTCTTTTTACCAGTTTTCTTTTTAGCTCCCATCCCCATTTTTACTTTTGCCTTCATAGCTGCAGCTACTCCTGCAGCCGAGACACGTTCACCTAAGCTAGCGTCTGAAGCTCTAATACGTCCAATAGCATTTTTAGCTAAAATTCTGTCAGCTTTATGTCGTTCCTCCATATTATCAGAATGTTTTGCATAAGCCAAATCGTGCTCACGACACACTTGATCTAATTTGTTAATTACAGGATCTCCTCGTGCAATTCTTTTCTCAGGTTTTGTGCCAGGACCGCAATATTGATATCCTGGTATGTGCAATTCGAAAGGCAATTTATTAATGAGCGTATTGAGTACACCAGCACCTCGTCGGCAATGGACTGGTTTGTTGTTTCGACATCGAACCATTTTATAGAACTGATCGATTAGGATCTTAATATATAAAAATATGCATAGCAGTTTTAGTATGAGTTTCCAAGTAGACGTCATGAGGGTAGTTAAACTAAAAAATAGTTTGCCAATAAAAAATCATAATAATCATACTGCATCTCTAAGCAGGAGACACGGACCGTTGTTACCTTCCACGATACGATGTCTTATTCTAGGCCCATCGAATTGCGGTAAAACAAACATCATTATATCGCTAATAAAAGATGTTAATGGAGTACGATTTGAAAATATTTATATATATTCAAAATCGCTGTTTCAAGCAAAGTTTGAATATCTAAGTATGTTGTTTCAATTAATTCCTGAGGTTGGCTACTATACATACAGCGATGGTGTGAACATTGTACCACCCGACCAAGCTAAATCTAACAGCATTTTTATTTGTGATGACATTGCTTGCGACAAACAGGACGTTATGAGAGAATATTTTAGCATGGGTCGACATAAAAATATAGACTGTTTCTATCTTTGTCAAACATATGCATGTATTCCTAAACATCTTATTCGCGATAATGCTAACATGCTGGTGCTGTTTAAGCAGGACGATATGAATTTACAGAAGGTCTACCGAGATCATGTTAATACCGACATGACTTACGAACAATTTAAAGAAATGTGCGCATATTGTTGGAATAGTCATAAACACGGATTTTTGGTAATAGACAAAGATAGTGATTTAAATAATGGGCGCTATCGTTATGAATTTGATTCGTATATATATACGTTTAACAATTCTGATGTCTATTATTTGATAGAAAGCTGTTGACGTGTGAACTAGTTTGAATCTGTCAGACTGTCTACCTGTTTACCTGTCTAGCTGTCTATCTGTCTACCTGTCTAGCTGTCTACCTGTCTAGCTGTCTAGCTGTCTACCTGTCAAGCTGTCTACCTGTCTACCTGTCTAACTGTCTACCTGTCTAGCTGTCTACCTGTCTAGCTGTCTATCTGTCTACCTGTCTACTGCTTACATACTTGCACCGATAATGAAAACGAATGTAGCGACAGAACTTATTAAAACTAAAAATATTATAAGACAGAAAGTTCGAGCTCTTAAGGAGGGTAAGTTGGTGGAACAACAACTCCTCGGTAAATTTTTTAAACCTGTTACCGAACAAATGCAAGGTGTTGCAAAAGTGATAAATAAAAAAGAGAATCCCGCATCTTCAAAACTAGAATTATTTACACCAAAACCTGCTGATGAAGTGTTGTGTGAATCCACCGAAGATGATTCTAATACGACTATAACAAACAAATTTTAGTCGCAAGCTATAAGTTCTTTCTTAGAACAGTATGATAAACTTCCTATGAAATATGTAAGCAATTATCTTATAGAAAGACCAAATCTAGGGAGGTATGGAATTAGATATGATTTTGACAAAAACCAATTTTATTTTGGTGGAGATGAGCTAGATATAAAGGGTTCTGATATAATTGTAAAAAATGTTTGCTATGAAGGTACGCCTGGTTTGTACGAATTACTATTTAAAAACAATCCTCAAATAACTCCAACCTCGACAGATAGAGCAAATTATAATAATATCATAAACAGAACAGGTGCGGCGCATAGAAATTTTGATAAAAATGTGCAGAAGGTAGGTTTCAACCAAACGAAATACAAGAAATTTATAAAATCTGACTCATCATCATCATCACCCTCGTCTTCATCAGTGCCATTAAGAGCTAAAAAGCGTTCTGGTAAAGGTATGCAGCAAATGTATAAACAAGTTAGCAATAAGCTGTTGGATTATGTTTACTGGGATGATCCGAATGAGTTAGTCGATCGATTAAAGTTACTGTATGCCTCTCAAGCATCCGGTCACACAAATCATAGAAATGAAATTGTTAGTATAATAGAAGAGTTAAAAGAGGTGGGAATCATTGAATAAAGTCAGTTCGACAATGTCGAGAGATAAGTTCGGTCGTCATATTCAGCACAGAAATCTATACTTTTACGATGACTGTGAATATTTTAATCTTCAGCATAAACGATTAGCCAATCTTGCGCAATCTCTATTGGAAGAGGATGCTGTCAACAAGACCCTCCTTAACAAAGAACTTAATAAAATTATTTATCGACTTTCCAAACACCAAAACTCTGCTAGTACAAATACAGAAATAGCAAATGAAATTATTGCAGACATTCAAGCTGAAATTGATCAACTCTACTTTTCTCTAAAACTAACTAAACCTCCGCCTAAACCTTCAGTTAGTGAAACTGTCTCATTTAGAGAGGTTCAAAATGACCCGGAAAAAAATAAACAGTTCGATTAAGGCTCAAATAGTAGACGAGTTGCATAAGCCTGCACGAATAAATTTTTGAAGGCGTCGTGTAATAGTAATAGGATTGGATGATCTTCATCAAGCCGATTTAGTAGAAATGATACCATACTCTAAAGTAAATAAAGGTTATCGATATATTTTAGTAATTATAGATGTATTTTCAAAATATGTTTGGCTAGAGCCTATAAAAACCAAAACCTCTAAGGAAGTTACTAATGCAAATGAAAAAATACTATCTGAAAGCGGTAGAATTCCGAAGCACTTGCAGACAGATCAGGGTAAAAAGTTTTTCAATAAAGATTTTCAAACACTAATGAATAAATTGCAAATTAACCATTTCTCAACATTTAGCTCAAAAAAAAGCGTGTGTCGTTGAAAGAGTAAATGGTACACTTAAATCTATTATGTAGAAGATGTTTAGTTTGCAAGGTTCATACAAATGGCTTTCTCTATTATCTCAAGTCAGTCACACCTACAATCACAAAAACCATAGTACAATTGGTAAAAGACCGGTTGATGTGAATAAGAGTAATGAGAAGGAAATTCTCAATCAAGCCTATAATCATATAAAAATGACAGATTTAAGTAATGTAAAATTTAAGGTTGGCGATCCTGTGCGAATTAGCAAATATCGAACAATATTCGATAAAGGATATACGCCCAACTGGACTAATGAAATATTCACAATCGATCAAGTTAAATTAACTAATCCTATTACCTATCTACTAAAAGATGCTTCCAATCGGTCTATTCAAGGATGTTTCTACGATCTTCAGCTTCAAAAAGTTAAATATCCAGACATACATCTCGTTGAAAGTGTAATAAAACGAAAACGTAACAAAGTATTTGTAAAATGGCTTGGATTTTCAAATCAGCACAATAGCTGGATTGATGCTAAAAGTATTGCCTAAATTACCACGTTGTGATGACTCATCACTTAATTTTCATCGGTGTTATATAAACCTGATGTGCTGTAGTATTTTTATCATTCTCCTGTACACGTTCCTTCCAAAAACATGGCAGATTTCAACCAGAAACTTTGCAACTTAAATGAGGTTAAAGAGTGGGGAAATGTACGAGATTTGAAGATTGACGAAAAATATCTAATAATAAATGTGTATCGATGTCCGACTAAATACGGCAATAAAGTGGCGGTAGAATTGGACAACTTCAGATTCATTCTACCAGCACGCTATGATTGTCTAACAGATGCTGACTTGCAACAATTAGGAGAACGTCGCTACAATATCATCTCGGGTGGCAAGTGTGGGAGCAGCACGAAACTTGTCTTCGAGGAAATCGTTCAGACAGAGATGACATCTGTAGCACAATAATTAGCTGATGTATAGTTGTAATAATTTTTATACATGTATGTTTTAGGCAAATAAATACAAGTATATTTACATTGTTGTTTTATTACACCATTGTGCTTATAAACCCGATTACAGGAACATGCCAGGTTGGCCGAGTGGTCTAAGGCGCCAGATTTAAGCTCTGGTTCTCTAAGGGAAGCGTGGGTTCGAACCCCACACCTGGTAACTCTTTTTTGTTTGTCTAACAGACATCACTACTTGACAAATTTATTTTAAGATCATTTTTGCAGATCAGCACATTTTAATCTCTAGACTCATTAACTGTATTAGCAAAAACTTCCAGACAAAAGCTCCATTCATGATTTTTCTAAAACAATGGGTTTATTTGTTTGAATTTTTGCAGATCAACACATTTTTAATCTCCAGACAACAATACCTTCATTGTTCTCGAATTTCGTGCTGATTTTAAAACAATGGATGCCATTGTTCAACAACATCCTGCAAGAATGGACATGTCTGTCAGACGATGAGTCACATCCGGTCGAGCCTGAGAAAATTTTGATGTCTTGTAAAAATTCCAAAATTAGACATTTAGTCCAAAAAATTCCCGGAAGTGGCCGAGGTCAATGACCCCGACTAGGCCAATGACCCCGCCCACCGGCTAGGCCTGTGACCTTGACCTCGGCTAGACCCGTGACCTAGAAAAAGTTCAAGAGGCCAATGACCTTGACCTCGGCTAGGTCAAAGACCTTGACCTCGGCTAGGCCCGTGACCTTGAAGAAGTTCAAGGTCAAATGTGTCCCAGAACCCGCCTAGCTACACTACTGCACTAATCTGCCAAAGTAACTAATAATATTCAAAAATAAAATAAAATATATCCAACATCCGGTCCTTTCGTTCTAAAATGTAGTAAATAAATCAAGATAGAAACCAACCTGGCTCACACCGGTTTAAACTCAGATCATGATGTAAAATTTTAAAAGTCGAACAGACTTAGGGCCGGTTGCAGAAAGCAATGTTAAGTCTGGTGTTAGCTAACGCCACGTCAAAGTGAACAAAAACGAATCAAATCTCAAATCTTTATGGTAACTAATACATTAGTAAACAAAATTTGATGCGATTTTGTTCACTTTGACGCGACGTTAGCTAACACCAGACTTAACATTGCTTTCTGCAACCGGCCCTTAATATTTAAGCTTTTGCACCAAAAATAAATTTTAATCCAACATCGAGGTCGCAAACTTCTTTATTGATAAGAACTTTAAAAAGAAATTACGCTGTTATCCCTAAGGTAATTTATCTTAAATTTAAAAAAATCTATATAATCAATTCACAAATCAATGATAATAAAATTAAAAGAGTTTAATAAATATTTTAGTCACCCCAACCAAATAATAAAAAATAAAAAAATCCAAATAAATTATTACTAAATAAGTATAAAACTCTATAGGGTCTTCTCGTCTTTAATAAATATTTAAGCCTTCTTACTTAAAAGTTAAATTGAACAAAATTTTTTAAAGAGAGTTGTTTTCTCGTCCAATCATTTATTCCAGCTTTCAATAAAAAAACTAATTATTATGCTACCTTTGCACGGTCAGAATACCGCGGCAATTTAAATTTTCATTGAGCAGACCAGACCTTAAGTTATAATGAAAAGGACATGTTTCTAATAAACAGGCGAAAAACAAAATTTGCCGAATTTTTTTATACACCTTTCAAAAAGAAATATTTAAACAATCAAAATTTACTAATTTAATCATAATCAATAATAAATAAAAATTAAAAATTGTATTTCAATATAAAATCTAAAACAATTATAAATAATAATAAAAAAAATCAACTTTAAAGTTATTCTAAAGATTAACAATTCTAATTATACAAATTATTAAAAAACTAATGTTTTTAAAGTTACAATTAAAAGCTCATCCCCTTAAATGTTTAATATTAAAACCTAAAAGTTAAAAATTAACTT
Source organism: Agriotes lineatus (assembly GCA_940337035.1). Taxonomy (NCBI): domain Eukaryota; kingdom Metazoa; phylum Arthropoda; class Insecta; order Coleoptera; family Elateridae; genus Agriotes; species Agriotes lineatus. The sequence continues at coordinate 22,549,694 of OW679198.1, read as the reverse complement.
TTAATAAATAATAATAGAATTTAATTCTTTTCTTAAAAAACTAGATATATTAAAAAACGAATAACATTTCATTACTATAGAAATATTAAAAAAAATTATGTAACAATTAAATTAATATCAAAATAGCCCTTTTTAATTCGAGAAAATTAAATAAATAAATTCTATTAAATCAACCCTGATACACAAGGTACAAAAAATCAACTTTTCTTATATAAATATAAATAAATATTTCAAAATTCAATCACTTCACTAATAAACTATAATTAAAAATCTTTTTCCTAATTAAATAATAAAAAAAAGAATAATTTCATAAAAATTAACTAAATAATTTAATAAATAATCAAATTACATCGAATTGCACAATGAACTTTTTAATGTAAATAAAAAACTTTCTAATAAGCTTTAATTTGATCTTTCTAGATACACTTTCCAGAACATCTACTATGTTACCACTTATCTCATATTAAACGAGAGCGACGGGCAATATGTGCATATCTTAGAGCCAATAATCACAATAATAATTTAAAGATTATTACATTCAAATCCAATTTATTAACAAATATTTAAAAAACAAACCAAAAATAATTTTATTGTAACCCATCTCTTCTTTTTTATAAGCTGCACCTTGATCTGACATAAACTATAATTATACTTATTGAGTATTATTAATTCTTCTGAAATACTCATACCACGACGATATACAAACTGAAAAAAAAGTAAAGTAAATCGTGAGCTATCAATTACAGGACAGGTTCCTCTGAATGGACTAAAATACCGCCAAAATCTTTAATTTTCAAGTAAATAATCTAATAATAATTAGAAATAATAACATTTTACAATTTAAATAATAGGGTATCTAATCCTAGTCTAAAAGAAAATTTTAATAACCTCAAAAAACATATATAAACCTATATTAAATTTAAAATCTCACCTAAAAAATGTAACAATAAATTTCTAAATAAAATAAACATTTAATTACTAACCAATAAATTTTAATTGCATCGTTTTTATAACCGCAATTGCCGGTACAAACTATATTAAAACTCTTATCAATTTTTAAATCCAAAATAAATTAATCTATAAAATTAAATACTGCACAAATCGTTGTTTAAACAAAAAATTTTACATGTAAAAAAAATAAACTAAAATTCTAAGCTTTAATAAAACTTTAAGCGAGAAGAAGAAACACTACAGACCCAATATTTTAAACTCACAACAAAATAAACTATTAAAAAAGTCTAGTATTCATTAAAAAAACTAGCTCCGCTAGGGGAGGTTAAGAATAATAGGATTTCTTCAACATTCTAAAAAAATGAAAATAATCAATAATATCTATTAACTTTGATATAAAAATAAATAATCTATACCTATAAGAATTTTTTTTTAATTAAGCATTCACTAAATATTAATAAAAATAAATAGTCTTTTATAACAATTATCAAAATTAAGTATAAATCAAATAAAAATTAAGATTAAAATTAACCCTTAAGTTTACCCCTCAATTGAAAAATAAATAAATTAATAATTAAAACAAAAAATAAAATATTTAAACGCCCCAATGTCTAAATAATTAATAATTTAATATAAAATTAAACAGAAAACCTAAATGAAATAAAAATTCAATTTAAATATATAATAAACTTTTGACTAAAGAATCAAATTATACTTAAATAAGCGCCCCTAATGCCAAATAAGTAAGGTTTATCCATATACAGTATGTTACATATTATACTTAGTAGAAAGTAATTGCAGAATGCTAAAGACTGTACACAAACAACTGTAAACTAACTTTAAATGCATCGGAATGGCACCTACTGTTTTAGAAGTAGACAAAATAGCATGCTAGAGCCTGTAACCGCTTTGACGGACGATCTGAGACGTTTTGGGTATCATTTCGATAGTAGAAATGCTCTTAGATCTTTTTAATTGTTGTAGCACTATTTCAGTGTCTGAGCGCGACGGCTTAATGGCCTCAGAATGCTACTAATAGTATGTAACATATAATTAATAGACAGTAACTGCAAAATGCTAAATACTGTACGGAAACAACTGTAAACTAACTTTAAATGCATCGGAATGGCACCAACTGTTTTAGAAGTCGACAAAATGACATGCTGGAGCCTGTAAACACTCTGACCGACGATCCGAGACGTTTTCGGTATCATTTCGATACTAGAAACACTCTTAGATTTTTTTATTTTTGGAGCACTATTTCGGTGTCTGTGCGCGACGGCTTAATGGCCTCAGAATGCTACTAGCAGTATGTAACATATTATAATTAATAGACAGTAATTGCAGAATGCTAAAGACTGTACGTAAACAACTGTAAACTAACTTTAAATGCATCGGAATGGCACCTACTGTTTTAGAAGTCGACACAATGACATGCTAGAGCCTGTAAACGCTCTGACGCTCTTCCATTTTGTCTACTTCCAAAACAGTAGGTGCCATTCCGATGCATTTAAAGTTACTTTACACATGTTTCCGTACAGACTTTAGCATTCTGAAATTACTGTCTATTAATTATAATATGGTAGTACTGTTAGTAGCAAACTGAGGCCATTAAGCCGTCGCGCTCAGACACCGAAATAGTGCTACTAAAATGAAGTAAATCTAAGAGCGTTTCTACTAACGAAATAATACCGAAAACGTCTTAGATCGTCGGTCAGAGCGTTTACAGGCTCTAACAGTCATTTTGTCGACTTCTAGAACCGTAGGTGCCATTCCGATGCATTTAAAGTTAGTTTACAGTTGTTTACTTACAGCCTTTAGCATTCTGCAATTACTGTCTATAAATTATAATATGTTACATACTGATAGTAGCAATCTGAGACCATTAAGCCGTCGAGCTCAGACACCGAAAAAGTGCTACTAAAATGAAGTAAATCTAAGAGCGTTTCTACTACCGAAATGATACGGAAAACGTCTTGGATCGTCGGTCAGAGCGTTTACAGGCTCTAACAGTCATTTTGTCGACTTCTAGAACCGTAGGTGCCATTCCGATGCATTTAAAGTTAGTTTACAGTTGTTTACTTACAGCCTTTAGCATTCTGCAATTACTGTCTATAAATTATAATATGTTACATACTGTTAGTAGCATTCTGAGGCCATTATGCAGTCGCGCTCAGACACCGAAATAGTGCTCCTTAAATAAAAAAATGTAAGAGTGTTTCTACTATCGAAATAATACCGAAACCGTCTCAAATCGTCCGTCAGAGCGTTTACAGGCTCTAGCATGCCATTTTGTCTACTTCTAAAACAGAAGGTGCCATTCCGATGCATTTAAAGTTAGTTTACAGTTGTTTCCGTACAGTCTTTAGCATTATGCAATTACTGTCTATTAAGTATAATATGTTACATACTGCTAGTAGCATTCTGAGGCTATTATGCAGTCGCACAGAGACACCGAAATAGTTCTCTTAAAATAAAAAAATCTAAGAGTGTTTCTACTATCGAAATAATACCTAAAATGTCTCAGATCGTCCGTCAGAGCGATTACAGGCTGTAGCATGCCATTTTGTCTACTTCTAAAACAGTAGGTGCCATTCCCATACATTTAAAGTTAGTTTACAATTGTTTCTGTACAGTCTTTAGCATTCTGCAATTACTGTTTATAAATTATAATATGTTACATACTGGTAGTAGCATTCTGAGACCATTATGCAGTCGCGCTAAAACAGCGAAATAGTGCTCCTAAAATCAAAAATTCTAAGATTGTTTCTACTATCGAAACGATACCGAAAACGTCTCAGATCGTCGGTCAGAGCGTTTACAGGCTCTAGCATGCCATTTTGTCTACTTCTAAAACAGTAGGTGCCATTGCGATGCATTTAACGTTCGTTTACAATTGTTTCAATACAGTATTTAGCATTCTGCAATTACTGTCTATTAATTATAATATGTTACATAGTGCTAGTAGCATTCCGAAACCATTATGCAGTCGCGCTCAGACACCGAAATAGTGCTTCTAAAGTAAAAAAATCTAGGAATGTTTCTACTATCGAAATGATACCGAACACGTCTCAGATCGCCCGTCAGAGCGTTTACAGGCTCTAGCATGCCATCTTGTCTATTTCTAAAACCGTAGGTGCCATTCCGATGCATTTAAAGTTAGTTTACTGTTGTTTCTGTACAGTCTTTAGCATTCTGCAATTACTGTCTATTAATTATAATATGTTACATATTGTTAGAAGCATTCTGAGGCCATTAAGCCGTTACGCTCAGACACCGAAATAGTGCTACTAAAATAAAAAAAATCTAAGAGCTTTTCTAGTATCGAAATGATACCCAAAACGTCTCGGATCGTCGGTCAGAGCGTTTACAAGCTCTAGCATGTCATTTTGTCGACTTCTAAAACCGTAGGTGCCATTCCGATGCATTTAAAGTTAGTTTACTGTTGTTTGTGAACAGGCTTTAGCATTCTGCAATTACTTTCTATTTAGTATAATATGTAACATACTGCTAGTAGCATTCTGAGACCATTATGCAGTCGCGCTAAGACAGCGAAATAGTGCTCCTAAAATCAAAATATCTAAGAATGTTTCTACTATTGAAACGATACCGAAAACGTCTCAGATCGTCGGTCAGAGCGTTTACAGGCTCTAGCATGCCATTTTGTCTACTTCTAAAACAGTAGGTGCCATTCCGATGCATTTAAAGTTAGTTTACAGTTGTTTCCGTATGGTATTTAGCATTCTGCAATTACTATCTATTAATTATAATATGTTACATATTGTTAGAAGCATTCTGAAGCCATTAAGCCGTCACGTTCAGACACCGAAATAGTGCTACTAAAATAAAAAAAATCTAAGAGCTTTTCTAGTATCGAAACGATACCGAAAACGTCTCAAATCGTCGGTCAGTGCGTTTACAGGCTCTAGCATTCCATTTTGTCTACTTCTAAAACAGCAGGTGACATTCCGATGCATTTAAAGTTAGTTTACAGTTGTTTTCGTACAGTCTTTAGCATTCTGCGATTACTGTCTATTAACTATTTTATGTTACATACTGCTAGTACCATTCTAAGGCCATTAAGTAGACGCGCTCAGACACCGAAATAGTGCTACTAAAATAAAAAAAATCTAAGAGCTTTTCTACTACCGAAATGATACCCAAAGCGTCTCGGATCGTCCGTCAGAGCGTTTACAGGCTCTGGCATTCCATTTTGTCTACTTCTCAAACAGCAGGTGCCATTCCGATGCATTTAAAGATAGTTTACAGTAATTTTCGTACAGTCTTTGCATTCTGCGATTACTGTCTATTGACTATTTTATGTTACATACTGCTAGTACCATTCTAAGGCCATTAAGCAGACGAGCTCAGACACCGAAATAGTGTTACTAAGATAAAAAAATCTAAGGGCGTTTCTACTATCGAAATGATACCGAAAACGTCGCAGATCGTCGGTCAGAGTGTTTACAGGCGCTAGCATTCCATTTTGTCTACTTCTAAAACAGTGGGTGCCATTCCCATGCATTTAAAGTTAGTTTACAGTTGTTTACTTACAGTCTTTAGCATTCTGCAATTGCTGTCTATAAATTATAATATGTTACATACTGTTAGTAGCAATCTGAGGCCATTAGGCCGTCGCGCTCAGACACCGAATTAGTGCTACTAAAACGAAGTAAATCTAAGAGCGTTTCTACTACCAAAATGATACCGAAAACGTCTCGGATCGTCGGTCAGAGCGTTTACAGGCTCTAGCATGCCATTTTGTCTACTTCTAAAACAGTAGGTCCTATTCCGATGCATTTAAAGTTAGTTTACAGTAGTTTCCGTACAGTATTTTGCATTCTGCAATTACTGTCTATTAATTATAATATGTTACATAGTGCTAGTAGCCTTCTGAGACCATTATGCACTAGCGCTCAGACACCGAAATAGTGCTCCTACAATAAAAAAATCTAAGAGTGTTTCTGCTATCGAAATGATACCGAAAACGTCTCAGATCGACGGTCAGAGCGTTTACAGGCTCTAGCAGGCCATTTTGTCTACTTCTGAAACAGTAGGTGCCATTCCGATGCATTTGAAGTTAGTTTACAGTTGTTTACTTACAGTCTTTAGCATTCTGCAATTGCTGTCTATAAATTACAATATGTTACATACTGTTAGTAGCAATCTGAGGCCATTAGGCCGTCGCGCTCAGACACCGAATTAGTGCTACTAAAACGAAGTAAATCTAAGAGCGTTTCTACTACCAAAATGATACCGAAAACGTCTCGGATCGTCGGTCAGAGCGTTTACAGGCTCTAGCATGCCATTTTGTCTACTTCTAAAACAGTAGGTGCCATTCCGATGCATTTGAAGTTAGTTTACAGTTGTTTACTTACAGTCTTTAGCATTCTGCAATTGCTGTCTATAAATTACAATATGTTACATACTGTTAGTAGCAATCTGAGGCCATTAGGCCGTCGCGCTCAGACACCGAATTAGTGCTACTAAAACGAAGTAAATCTAAGAGCGTTTCTACTACCAAAATGATACCGAAAACGTCTCGGATCGTCGGTCAGAGCGTTTACAGGCTCTAGCATTCCATTTTGTCTACTTCTAAAACAGTGGGTGCCATTCCCATGCATTTAAAGTTAGTTTACAGTTGTTTACTTACAGTCTTTAGCATTCTGCAATTGCTGTCTATAAATTATAATATGTTACATACTGTTAGTAGCAATCTGAGGCCATTAGGCCGTCGCGCTCAGACACCGAATTAGTGCTACTAAAACGAAGTAAATCTAAGAGCGTTTCTACTACCAAAATGATACCGAAAACGTCTCGGATCGTCGGTCAGAGCGTTTACAGGCTCTAGCATGCCATTTTGTCTACTTCTAAAACAGTAGGTCCTATTCCGATGCATTTAAAGTTAGTTTACAGTAGTTTCCGTACAGTATTTTGCATTCTGCAATTACTGTCTATTAATTATAATATGTTACATAGTGCTAGTAGCCTTCTGAGGCCATTATGCACTAGCGCTCAGACACCGAAATAGTGCTCCTACAATAAAAAAATCTAAGAGTGTTTCTACTATCGAAATGATACCGAAAACGTCTCAGATCGACGGTCAGAGCGTTTACAGGCTCTAGCAGGCCATTTTGTCTACTTCTGAAACAGTAGGTACCATTCCGATGCATTTGAAGTTAGTTTACAGTTGTTTACTTACAGTCTTTAGCATTCTGCAATTGCTGTCTATAAATTACAATATGTTACATACTGTTAGTAGCAATCTGAGGCCATTAGGCCGTCGCGCTCAGACACCGAATTAGTGCTACTAAAACGAAGTAAATCTAAGAGCGTTTCTACTACCAAAATGATACCGAAAACGTCTCGGATCGTCGGTCAGAGCGTTTACAAGCTCTAGCATGCCTTTTTGTCTACTTCTAAAACAGTAGGTGCCATTCCGATGCATTTAAAGTTAGTTTACAGTTGTTTACTTACAGTCTTTAGCATTCTGCAATTGCTGTCTATAAATTACAATATGTTACATACTGTTAGTAGCAATCTGAGGCCATTAGGCCGTCGCGCTCAGACACCGAATTAGTGCTACTAAAACGAAGTAAATCTAAGAGCGTTTCTACTACCAAAATGATACCGAAAACGTCTCGGATCGTCGGTCAGAGCGTTTACAGGCTCTAGCATGCCATTTTGTCTACTTCTAAAACAGTAGGTCCTATTCCGATGCATTTAAAGTTAGTTTACAGTAGTTTCCGTACAGTATTTTGCATTCTGCAATTACTGTCTATTAATTATAATATGTTACATAGTGCTAGTAGCCTTCTGAGGCCATTATGCACTAGCGCTCAGACACCGAAATAGTGCTCCTACAATAAAAAAATCTAAGAGTGTTTCTACTATCGAAATGATACCGAAAACGTCTCAGATCGACGGTCAGAGCGTTTACAGGCTCTAGCAGGCCATTTTGTCTACTTCTGAAACAGTAGGTGCCATTCCGATGCATTTGAAGTTAGTTTACAGTTGTTTCCGTACAGTATTTATTATGCTGCAATTACTGTCTATTAGTTATAATATGTTACATACTGTTGGTAACATTCTGAGGCCATTAAGCCGTCGCGCTTAGACACCGAAATAGTGCTACTAAAATTAGAAAAACCTAAGAGCGTTTCTACTATCGAAGTGATACCCAAAACGTCTCAGATCGTCCGTCAGAGCGTTTACAGGCTCTAGCATGCCATTTTGTCTACTTCTGAAACAGTAGGTGCCATTCCGATGCATTTAAAGTTAGTTTACAGTTGTTTTCGTACAGTCTTTAGCATTCTGCAATTACTGTCTATTAATTATAATATGTTTCAAACTGCTAGTACCATTCTGAGGCTATTAAGCAGTCGCGTTCAAACGCCGAAATAATGCTACTAAAATTAAGAAAATCTAAGGGCGTATCTGCTACCGAAATGATACCACAAACATCTGAGATCGTCCATCTGAGCGTTTGCAGGCTCTAGCATTCCATCTTGTCTACTACTAAAACAGTAGGTGCCATTCCGATGCATTTAGGTTAGTTTACAGTTGTTTCCGTAATGTTTTTAGCATTCTGCAATTACTGTTTATTAATTATAATATGTTACATACTGGTATTACCAATCTGAGGCCATTAAGCCGTCGCGCTCAGACACCGAAATAGTGCTCCTAAAATAAAAAAATTTAAGAGTGCTTCTACTACCGAAATGATACCGAAAACTGTTACGGTATAAATTCATCATATCGACATAGGTCGTATTTATTGTCCAAACTCGGGTACAAACTACAGGGTTCGTCGGATTTCCCTAAAAATCACCGATCTTAATGTGTTGGAATAGATTTTGTTGCTCCGGTTACCTGCACTTAGCGCAGTCGGGAAGGGGTAGTTCGAAGACTTAAGTGAAAAACCGACGGGGTACTTACCCTAAAGCTTGCTTAAAAGAATTGCCTAAGGACGCCACTCGTTTTGATAAATTAACAGCCCTCGTGATCCAAAACGAGAAATATCACAGGGCTCTACTGAAGATGCGCTGGGTTAGCTGCACGCTGCGAAGCGTCGTCCACTAGGTTCCCTCCAAGTCGGGCGGCAAACACCAGGTGGCCTTAATGACTTACCTTATGACCTCCTCCCTAAAGGGGCTCAAAAGAATTTACTCAAGCCAAAAACTGTATGGCTTTTCCAATAAAAGCACGTGTTCTAGCTTCACATTTTATTACACTTGGCTTTTCGCCACATTAGGATTGAAGATCCACAGATTTCAGGTGTAAGTCAATTAAACAAACTAAGTGTGACTATATTATTATTTAATGAATGAAAATCGACACACACATGGCCACAAGTTGGCCATAAGAAGGTTACACCCTAACTGAAAATTATCGGGGGTTCCAAGCAAAAGTTACCTTAATGGCTAATTACAATACACAAGTTATTTGACGAAATTAAATTCGCAGGCGCAAAGTCCCGCAGCATGCGAGGCACAATAAACATACAATTCGGTAGCACTTTCGCGACACATTAAAACAAGAAACAAAACAAAAATACAGCGGTAGATCCTACCTTTTATAGCTAGAACACCTACTGCGTTGACGATGACCGATGGCTGGACCGGATCCTGGAGAGGCTTAGTGGCAGCTTGCAGCAAAACAGCTCCCCAAAGGGTTGTTGAAGGGCTTTGCCAAAAGCCAAGCGGTGACTGCAGAAGGTCGAGGACCGCGAAGACGGCGTCCACAAAGACTAAGGTTACGTCCCGCAGCGAGCGTAGAACAGGGTTGCCCAAAGGGGTTGAGCGAAGGCAGTGGCCAACGGCCCGAAAGAGTGTTGAATTAATTCGAGGTGAAAACGGTAGTCCCCGGGAACGCAGAAAATACTTCGGGTTCGGCACGACGTGGTAGAATTTGCAAAAGCAGATATTTTCCACTCACTATGAGAAAATTACGTAGGCTTCATAAGGCGTCTTGGAGTGGATGTGCAACAGGATGCAAAGTAACTTTCCCCCGGCTCTGGGGGTCGAAGTAAACGAAATCCAAAACGCCCGCCCAAACCGGCGTCGGCCTAACCCACACACGTCCTGCGGGAACGTTATCACTTAACGAGCTATCTGCTTCGAAGCCTGCAGCAGAACTGACTTAAGAATTTAATTAACACGCGAAGAACCCAACCCCCGTTCCCCGCTATCATGCAATTATCCTTCTCTTACCACTGTTAAAGGAAATCCTTCCTCTCAAGAAAATATTAATGCGTAAGCGTTGAACAAGCGAGAGGGCCTTGGAACATTCGAGAAAGAATTTTTTGTTGATGCAGCAAGTCCCAGGGTATTGAATTACTACAGAAAATTCCCCGAGGGCCGGGTTGAATTATCGCTAAGCAGGAATAACCTTCGAAACCTAATTTCTTTGTTGCGTGAAACAAAGAGGGTTATTCAAAATTTGTTGGATGCATATAAGTTCCATGAATTTCTGGCTACAGGCGTCCGCGCGTCGGGATAAATAAAGCAACTAGCACGCGTCGCGGGAGTGCTTTCAAAGAAAATTTCCATTGATTGCGTGCATGTTAGAGTTTGACCCAAATAAATTCGGTTGCAGATTTCAGGTGCAGGGCCGGCTTTGCGAAAATTAAATCGGCCGTGCTTTAGACAAAAAAACAATATCACAAAACGTCTCAGAGCGTTTACAGGCTATAGCATGCCATTTTGTCTATTTCATAACAATGGGTGCCATTCCGATGCATTTAAAGTTACTTTACAGTTGTTTCCGTACAGTCTTTAGCATTCTGCAATTACTGTCTATTAATTATAATATATTACATACTGTTAGTAGCATTCTGATGCCATTAAGCCGTCGCGCTCAGACACCGAAATAGTGCTACTAAAATGAAATAAATCTAAGAGCGTTTCTACTACCGAAATGATACCGAAAACGTTTCAGATCGTCGGTCAGAACGTTTACAGGCTCTAGCATGCCAATTTGTCTAATTCTAAAACAGTGGGTGCCATTCCGATGCATTTAAAGTTACTTTACAGTTGTTTCCGTACAGTCTTTAGCATTCTGCAATTACTGTTTATTAATTATAATATGTTACATACTGTTAGTAGCATTCTGATGCCATTAAGCCGTCGCGCTCAGACACCGAAATAGTGCTACTAAAATGAAGTAAATCTAAGAGCTTTTCTACTACCGAAATGATACCGAAAACGTCTCAGATTGTCGGTCAGTGCGTTTACAGTCTCTAGCATTCCATTTTGTCTACTTCTCTAACAGTAGTTAGTTTACAGTTGTTTTCGTACAGTCTTTAGCATTCTGCGATTACTGTCTATTAACTATTTTATGTTACATACTGCTACTACCATTCTGAGGCCATTAAGCAGACGCGCTCAGACACCGAAATAGTGTTACTAAAATAAAAAAATCTAAGGGCGTTTCTACTACCGAAATGATACCGAAACCGTCTCAGATCGTCGGTCAGAGCGTTTACAGGCTCTAGCATTCCATTTTGTCTACTTCTAAAACAGTAGGTGCTATTCCTATGCATTTAAAGTTATTTTACAGTTGTTTCCGTACAGTCTTTAGCATTCTGCAATTACTGTCTATTAATTATAATATGTTACATACTGTTAGTAGCAATCTGAGGCCATTAAGCCGTCGCGGTCAGACACCGAAATAATGCTACTAAAATGAAGTAAATCTAAGAGCGTTTGTACTACCGAAATGATACCAAAAACGTCTCAGATCGTCGGTCAGAGCGTTTACAGACTCTAGCATGTCATTTTGTCGACTTCTAAAACCGTAGGTGCCATTCCGATAAATTTAAAGTTAGTATACAGTTGTTTACGTACAGTCTTTAGCATTTTGCAATTACTGTCTATTAATTATAATATCTTACATACTGCTAGTAGCATTCTGAAGCCATTAAGCCGTCGCGCATAGACACCGAAATAGTGCTCCGAAAATAAAAAAGTCTAAGAGTGTTTCTAGTATCGATATAATACCAAAAACGTCTCAGATCGTCGGTCAGAGCGTTTACAGGCTCTAGCATTCCATTTTGCCTACTTCTAAAACAGTAGGTGCCATTCCGATGCATTTAAAGATAGTTTACAGTTGTTTTCGTACAGTCTTTAGCATTCTGCGATTAGTGTCTATTTACTATTTTATGTAACATACTGCTAGTACCATTCTAAGGCTATTAAGCAGACGCGCTCAAACACCGAAATAGTGTTACTACAATAAAAAAATCTAAGGGCGTTTCTACTATCGAAATGATACCGAAAACGTCTCAGATCGTCGGTCAGAGCGTTTACAGGCTCTAGCATTCCATTTTGTCTACTTCTAAAACAGTAGGTGCCGTTCCGATACATTTAAAGTTAGTTGACAGTTTATTACCTACAGTCTTTAGCATTCTGCAATTACTGTCTATAAATTATAATATGTTACATACTGTTAGTAGCAATGTGAGACCATTTAGCCGTCGCGCTTAGACATCGAAATAGTGCTACTAAAATGAAGTAAATCTAAGCATTTTTACTACCAAAAGTATACCGAAAACGTTTCGGATAGTCGGTCAGAGCGTTTACAAGCTCTAGCATGCCAATTTGTCTACTTCTATAACAGTAGGAGCCATTCCGATGCATTTAATGTTAGTTTACAGTTGTTTCCGTACAGTATTTTGCATTCTGTAACTACTGTCTATTAATTATAATATGTTACATACTGCTAGTAGCATTCTGAGGCCATTATGCAGTCGCGCTAAGACACCGAAATAGTGCTCCTAAAATAAAAAAATCTAAGAGTGTTTCTACTATCGAAATGATACCGAAAACGTCTCAGATATACGCTCAGAGCGTATACTGGCTCTAGCATTCCATTTTGTCTGCGTCTAAAACAGTCGGTGCCATTCCGATGCATTTAAAGTTAGTTTACAGTTGTTTCCGTACAGTCTTTATCATTCTGCAATTACTGTCTATTAGTTATAATATGTTACATACTGTTGGGAACATTCTAAGGCCATTAAGCCGTTGCGCTCAGACACCGAAATAGTGCTACTAAAATTAGAAAAACCTAAGAGAGTTTCTACTATCGAAATGATACCCAAAACGTCTCAGATCGTCCGTCAGAGCGTTTACAGGCTCTAGCATGCCATTTTGTCGACTTCTAAAACAGTAGGTCACATTCCGATGCATTTAACGTTAGTTTACAGTTGTTTCCGTACAGTATTTTGCATTCTGTAATTACTGTCTATTAATTATAATATGTTACATACTGCTAGTAGCATATTGAGGCCATTATGCAGTCGCGCTCAGTCACCAAAATAGTGCTCCTAAAATAAAAAAATCTAAGAGTGTTTCTACTATCGAAATGATACCGAAAACGTCTCAGATCGACGGTCAGAGCGTTTACAGGCTCTAGCATGCCATTTTGTTTACTTCTAAAACAGTAGGTGCCATTCCGATACATTTAAAGTTAGTTGACAGTTTTTTACTTACAGTCTTTAGCATTCTGCAATTACTGTCTATAAATTATAATATGTTACATACTGTTAGTAGCAATCTGAGACCATTTAGCCGTCGCGCTTAGACACCGAAAGAGTGTTACTAAAATGAAGTAAATCTAAGAGCATTTCTACTACCGAAATTATACCGAAAACGTCTCGGATAGTCGGTCAGAGCGTTTACAAGCTCTAGCATGCCAATTTGTCTACTTCTAAAACAGTAGGTGCCATTCCGATGCATTTAAAGTTAATTTACAGTTGTTTCCGTACAGTATTTTTCATTCTGTAATTACTGTCTATTAATTATAATATGTTACATACTGCTAGTAGCATTCTGAGGCCATTATGCAGTCGCGCTCAGACACCGAAATAGTGCTCCTAAAGTAAAAAAATCTAAGAGTGTTTCTACTATCGAAATGATACCGAAAACGTCTCAGATATACGCTCAGAGCGTTTACAGGCTCTAGCATGCCATTTTGTCTGCGTCTAAAACAGTAGGTGCCATTCCGATGCATTTAAAGTTAGTTTACAGTCGTTTCCGTACAGTCTTTATCATTCTCCAACTACTGTCTAATAATTATAATATGTTACATACTATCAGTAGCATTCTGAGGCCATTAAGCCGTCGCGCTCAGACACCGAAATAGTGCTACTAAAATTAGAAAAACCTAAGAACGTTTCTACTATCGAAATGATATCCAAAACGTCTCAGATCGTCCGTCAGAGCGTTTACAGGCTCTAGCATGCCATTTTGTCTACTTCTAAAGCAGTAGGTCCCATTCCGATGCATTTAAAGTTAGTTTACAGTTGTTTCCGTACAGTCTTTAGCATTCTGCAATTACTGTCTATTAATTATAATATGTTACATACTGTTAGTAGCATTCTGAGACCATTAGGCCGTCGCCCACAGACACCGAAATAGTGTTCCTAAAATAAAAAAATCTAAGAGTGTTTCTACTATCGGAATGATACCGAAAACGGTTTAGATATACGGTCAGAGCGTTTACAGGCTCTAGCATGCCATTTTGTCTGCGTCTAATACAGTCGGTGCCATTCCGATGCATTTAAAGTTACTTTACAGTTGTTTCCGTACAGTCTTTAGCATTCTGTAACTACTGTCTATTAATTATAATATGTTACATACTGTTAGTAGCATTCTGAGGCCATTAAGCCGTCGCGCACAGACACCGAAATAGTGCTACTAAAATAAAGTAGATCCAAGAGCGTTTTTACAACGAAATTATACAGAAAACGTCTCGGATCGCCGGTCAGAGCGTTTACAAGCTCTAGCATTCCAATTTGTCTACTTCTAAAACAGTAGGTGCCATTCCGATGCATTTAAAGTTAGTTTACAGTTGTTTCCGTACAGTCTTTAGCATTCTGCAATTACTGTCTATTAATTATAATATGTTACATACTGTTAGTAGCATTCTGAGACCATTAGGCCGTCGCGCACAGACACCGAAATAGTGTTCCTAAAATAAAAAAATCTAAGAGTGTTTCTACTATCGAAATGATACCGAAAACGGTTTAGATATACGGTCAGAGCGTTTACAGGCTCTAGCATGCCATTTTGTCTGCGTCTAATACAGTCGGTGCCATTCCGATGCATTTAAAGTTACTTTACAGTTGTTTCCGTACAGTCTTTAGCATTCTGCAATTTCTGTCTATTAATTATAATATGTTACATTCTGTTAGTAGCATTCTGAAGCCATTAAGCCGTCGCGCACAGACACCGAAATAGTGCTACTAAAATAAAAAAATCTAAGAGTGTTTCTACTATCGAAATGATACCGAAAACGGTTTAGATATACGGTCAGAGCGTTTACAGGCTCTAGCATGCCATTTTGTCTGCGCCTAATACAGTCGGTGCCATTCCGATGCATTTAAAGTTACTTTACAGTTGTTACCGTACAGTCTTTAGCATTCTGTAATTACTGTCTAGTAATTATAATATGTTACATACTGTTAGTAGCATTCTCAGACCATTAGGCCGTCGCGCACAGACACCGAAATAGTGTTCCTAAAATAAAAAAATCTAAGAGTGTTTCTACTATCGAAATGATACCGAAAACGGTTTAGATATACGGTCAGAGCGTTTACAGGCTCTAGCATTCCAACTTGTCTACTTTTAAAACAGTAGGTGCCATTCCGATGCATTTAAAGTTACTTTACAGTTGTTTCCGTACAGTCTTTAGCATTCTGCAATTACTGTCTATTAATTATAATATGTTACATACTGTTAGTAGCATTCTGAGACCATTAGGCCGTCGCGCACAGACACCGAAATAGTGTTCCTAAAATAAAAAAATCTAAGAGTGTTTCTACTATCGAAATGATACCAAAAACGGTTTAGATATACGGTCAGAGCGTTTACAGGCTCTAGCATGCCATTTTGTCTGCGTCTAATACAGTCGGTGCCATTCCGATGCATTTAAAGTTACTTTACAGTTGTTTCCGTACAGTCTTTAGCATTCTGTAATTACTGTCTATTAATTATAATATGTTACATACTGTTAGTAGCATGCTGAGACCATTAGGCCGTCGCGCACAGACACAAAAATAGTGTTCCTAAAATAAAAAA
The DNA here is from genome assembly GCA_940337035.1 of Agriotes lineatus. Classification (NCBI taxonomy): domain Eukaryota; kingdom Metazoa; phylum Arthropoda; class Insecta; order Coleoptera; family Elateridae; genus Agriotes; species Agriotes lineatus. The sequence continues at coordinate 22,533,663 of OW679198.1, read as the reverse complement.
ATCTAAGAGTGTTTCTACTATCGAAATGATACCGAAAACGGTTTAGATATACGGTCAGAGCGTTTACAGGCTCTAGCATTCCAATTTGGCTACTTCTAAAACAGTAGGTGCCATTCCGATGCATTTAAAGTTACTTTACAGTTGTTTCCGTACAGTCTTTAGCATTCTGCAATTACTGTCTATTAATTATAATATGTTACATACTGTTAGTAGCATTCTGAGACCATTAGGCCGTCGCGCACAGACACCGAAATAGTGTTCCTAAAATAAAAAAATCTAAGAGTGTTTCTACTATCGAAATGATACCGAAAACGGTTTAGATATACGGTCAGAGCGTTTACAGGCTCTAGCATGCCATTTTGTCTGCGTCTAATACAGTCGGTGCCATTCCGATGCATTTAAAGTTACTTTACAGTTGTTTCCGTACAGTCTTTAGCATTCTGTAATTACTGTCTATTAATTATAATATGTTACATACTGTTAGTAGCATTCTGAGACCATTAGGCCGTCGCGCACAGACACCGAAATAGTGTTCCTAAAATAAAAAAATCTAAGAGTGTTTCTACTATCGAAATGATACCGAAAACGGTTTAGATATACGGTCAGAGCGTTTACAGGCTCTAGCATTCCAATTTGTCTACTTCTAAAACAGTAGGTGCCATTCCGATGCATTTAAAGTTACTTTACAGTTGTTTCCGTACAGTCTTTAGCATTCTGCAATTACTGTCTATTAATTATAATATGTTACATACTGTTAGTAGCATTCTGAGACCATTAGGCCGTCGCGCACAGACACCGAAATAGTGTTCCTAAAATAAAACAATCTAAGAGTGTTTCAACTATCGAAATGATACCGAAAACGGTTTAGATATACGGTCAGAGCGTTTACAGGCTCTAGCATGCCATTTTGTCTGCGTCTAATACAGTCGGTGCCATTCCGATGCATTTAAAGTTACTTTACAGTTGTTTCCGTACAGTCTTTAGCATTCTGTAATTACTGTCTATTAATTATAATATGTTACATACTGTTAGTAGCATTCTGAGACCATTAGGCCGTCGCGCACAGACACCGAAATAGTGTTCCTAAAATAAAAAAATCTAAGAGTGTTTCTACTATCGAAATGATACCGAAAACGGTTTAGATATACGGTCAGAGCGTTTACAGGCTCTAGCATTCCAATTTGTCTACTTCTAAAACAGTAGGTGCCATTCCGATGCATTTAAAGTTACTTTACAGTTGTTTCCGTACAGTCTTTAGCATTCTGCAATTACTGTCTATTAATTATAATATGTTACATACTGTTAGTAGCATTCTGAGACCATTAGGCCGTCGCGCACAGACACCGAAATAGTGTTCCTAAAATAAAAAAATCTAAGAGTGTTTCTACTATCGAAATGATACCGAAAACGGTTTAGATATACGGTCAGAGCGTTTACAGGCTCTAGCATTCCAATTTGTCTACTTCTAAAACAGTAGGTGCCATTCCGATGCATTTAAAGTTACTTTACAGTTGCTTCCGTACAGTCTTTAGCATTCTGCAATTACTGTCTATTAATTATAATATGTTACATACTGTTAGTAGCATTCTGAGACCATTAGGCCGTCGCGCACAGACACCGAAATAGTGTTCCTAAAATAAAAAAATCTAAGAGTGTTTCTACTATCGAAATGATACCGAAAACAGTTTAGATATACGGTCAGAGCGTTTACAGGCTCTAGCATTCCATTTTGTCTGCGGCTAAAACAGTAGGTGCCATTCCGAGGCATTTAAAGTTAGTTTACAGTTGTTTTAGTACAGTCTTTAGCATTCTGCAATTACTGTCTATTAATTATAATATGTTACATACTGTTAGTAGCATTCTGAGACCATTAGGCCGTCGCGCACAGACACCGAAATAGTGTTCCTAAAATAAAAAAATCTAAGAGTGTTTCTACTATCGAAATGATACCGAAAACGGTTTAGATATACGGTCAGAGCGTTTACAGGCTCTAGCATTCCAATTTGTCTACTTCTAAAACAGTAGGTGCCATTCCGATGCATTTAAAGTTACTTTACAGTTGCTTCCGTACAGTCTTTAGCATTCTGCAATTACTGTCTATTAATTATAATATGTTACATACTGTTAGTAGCATTCTGAGACCATTAGGCCGTCGCGCACAGACACCGAAATAGTGTTCCTAAAATAAAAAAATCTAAGAGTGTTTCTACTATCGAAATGATACCGAAAACGGTTTAGATATACGGTCAGAGCGTTTACAGGCTCTAGCATTCCAATTTGTCTACTTCTAAAACAGTAGGTGCCATTCCGATGCATTTAAAGTTACTTTACAGTTGTTTCCGTACAGTCTTTAGCATTCTGCAATTACTGTCTATTAATTATAATATGTTACATACTGTTAGTAGCATTCTGAGACCATTAGGCCGTCGCGCACAGACACCGAAATAGTGTTCCTAAAATAAAAAAATCTAAGAGTGTTTCTACTATCGAAATGATACCGAAAACGGTTTAGATATACGGTCAGAGCGTTTACAGGCTCTAGCATTCCAATTTGTCTACTTCTAAAACAGTAGGTGCCATTCCGATGCATTTAAAGTTACTTTACAGTTGCTTCCGTACAGTCTTTAGCATTCTGCAATTACTGTCTATTAATTATAATATGTTACATACTGTTAGTAGCATTCTGAGACCATTAGGCCGTCGCGCACAGACACCGAAATAGTGTTCCTAAAATAAAAAAATCTAAGAGTGTTTCTACTATCGAAATGATACCGAAAACAGTTTAGATATACGGTCAGAGCGTTTACAGGCTCTAGCATTCCATTTTGTCTGCGGCTAAAACAGTAGGTGCCATTCCGAGGCATTTAAAGTTAGTTTACAGTTGTTTTAGTACAGTATTTTTCATTCTGCAATTACTGTCTATTAGTTATAATATGTTACATACTGTTGGTAACATTCTGAGGCCTTTAAGCCGTCGCGCTCAGACACCGAAATAGTGCTACTAAAATTAGAAAAGCCTAAGAGCGTTTCTACTACCGAAATGATACCCAAAACGCCTCAGATCATCCGTCAGAGCGTTTACAGGCTCTAGCATGCCATTTTGTTTACTTCTGAAACAGTAGGTGCCATCCCGATGCATTTAAAGCTAGTTTACAGTTGTTTTCGTACAGTCTTTGGCATTTTGCAATTACTGTCTATTAATTATAATATGTTACATACTATTAGTAGCATTCTAAGGCCATTATGCAGTCACGCTCAGACACCGAAATAGTACTCCTAAAATAAAAAATTCTAAGAGCTTTTCTACTATCGAAATGATACCGAAAACTTTTCACATCGTCCGTTAGAGCGTTTACAGGCTCTAGCATGCCATTTTGTCTACTTCTAAAACAGTAGGTGCCATTCCGATGCTTTTAAAGTTAGGTTACAGTTGTTTCCGTACAGTCTTGAGCATTCTGCAATTATTGTCTACTAATTATAATATGTTACACACTGCTAGTACCATTCTGAAGCCATTAAGCGGTTGCGTTCAGACACCGAAATAGTGCTACTAAAATTAAGAATATGTAAGAGCGTATCTACTTCCGAAATGATACCGAAAACGTCTGAGAACGTTCGTCAGAGCGTTTGCAGGCTCTAGCATTCCATCTTGTCTACTACTAAAACAGTAGGTGCCATTCCGATGCATTTAAAGTTAGTTTACAGTTGTTTCCGTACAGTCTTTAGCATTTTGCAAATACTGTCTATTACTTAAAATATGTTACATAACATTAGTAGCATTCTGAGGCCATTACGCAGTCGTGCTCAGACACCGAGATAGTGCTCCTAAAATAAGAAAATCTAAGAGTGTTTCTACTATCGAAATGATACCGAAAAAGTCTCAGATCGTCCGTCAGAGCGTTTGCAGGCTCTAGCATGCCATTATGTCTACTTCTATAACATTAGGTGCCATTCCGATGCATTTTAAGGTAGTTTAAAGTTGTTTCCGTACAGCCTTGAGCATTTTGCAATTATTGTCTACTAATTATAATATGTTACATACTGCTAGTACCATTCTGAGGCCATTAAGCAGTCGCGTTCAGACACCGAAATAGTGTTACTAAAATTAAATATATGTAAGAGCGTATCTACTACCGAAATGATACCGAAAACGTCTGAGAACTTTCGTGAGAGCGTTTGCAGGCCCTGGCATTCCAGCTTGTCTACTACTAAAACAGTAGGTGCCATTCCGATGCATTTAAAGTTAAGTTACAGTTGTTTCCGTACAGTATTTAGAATTTTAAAATTACTATCTATTAATTATAATATGTTACATACTATTAGTAGCATTCTGAGGCCATTATGCAGTCGCGCTCAGACACCGAAATAGTGCTCCTAAAATAAAAAATTCTAAGAGTGTTTCTACTATCGAAATGATACCGAAAACGTCTCACATCGTCCGTCAGAGCGTTTACAGGCTCTAGCATGCCATTATGTCTACTTCTATAACATTAGGTGCCATTCCGATGCATTTTAAGGTAGTTTAAAGTTGTTTCCGTACAGCCTTGAGCATTTTGCAATTATTGTCTACTAATTATAATATGTTACATACTGCTAGTACCATTCTGAGGCCATTAAGCAGTCGCGTTCAGACACCGAAATAGTGCTACTAAATTAAATATATGTAGAGCGTATCTACTACCGAAATGATACCGAAAACGTCTGAGAACTTTGTGAGAGCGTTTGCAGCCTGGCATTCCAGCTTGTCTACTACTAAAACAGTAGGTGCCATTCCGATGCATTTAAAGTTAGTTTACAGTTGTTTCCGTACAGTCTTTAGCATTCTGCAATTACTGTCTATTAATTATAATATTTTACATACCATTAGTAGTATTCTGAGGCCATTAAGCCGTCGCGCTCAGACACCGAAATAGTGCTACTAAAATTAAAAAATCTAAGTGCGTTTCTACTATCGAAATAACACCGGAAACGCTCAAATAGTCCGTCAGAGCGTTTACAGGCTCTAGCATGCTATTTTGTCTACTTCTAAAACAGTAGGTGCCATTCCGATGCATTTTAAGGTAGTTTAAAGTTGTTTCCGTACAGCCTTGAGAATTTTGCAATTATTGTCTACTAATTATAATATGTTACACACTGCTAGTACCACTCTGAGGCCATTAAGCAGTCGCGTTCAAACACCGAAATAGTGCTACTAAAATTAAGAAATGTAAGAGCGTAACTACTACCGAAATGATACCGCAAACATCTGAGATTGTCCGTCAGAGCGTTTGCAAGCTCTAGCATTCCATCTTGTCTACTACTAAAACAGTAGGTGCCATTCCGATGCATTTAAAGTTAGTTTACAGTTGTTTCCGTACAGTCTTTAGCATTTAAAATTACTGTCTATTATCTATAATATGTTACATACTATTAGTAGCATTCTGGGCCCATTATGCAGTCGCGCTCAGACACCGAAATAGTGCTCCTAAAATAAAAAATCTAAGAGTGTTTCTACTATCGAAATGATACCGAAATGTCTCACATCGTCGTCAGAGCGTTTACAGGCTCTAGCATTCCATTTTGTCTACTTCTAAAACAGTAGGTGCCATTCGATGCATTTAAAGGTAGTTTACAATTGTTACCGTACAGTCTTGAGCATTCTGCAATTATTTTCTACTAATTATTATATGTTACAGACTGCTAATACCATTCTGAGGCCATTAAGCAGTTGCGTTCAGACACCGAAAGAGAGCTACTAAAATTAAGAAAATATAAGAGCGTATCTACTACCAAATGATGCCGCAAACATCTGAGATCGTCCGTCAGAGCGTTTGCAGGAACTAGGTTGCCAGTTTGTCTTCTTCTAAAACAGTGGGTGCCATTCCGATGCATTAAAGCTAGTTTACATTTGTTTCCGTACAGTCTTTAGCATTCTGCAATTACTGTCTATTAATTATAATATGTTACATACTGTTAGTAGCATTCTGAGGCCATTAAGCCGTCGCGCTCCGACACCGAAATAGTGCTACTAAATAAAAAAAACCTAAGTGCGTCTCTACTATCGAAATGACACCGAAAACGTCTCACATCGTCTATCAGAGGGTTTACAGGCTCTAGCATGCCATTTTGTCTACTTCTAAAACAGTAGGTGCCATTCCGATGCATTTAAAGGTAGTTTACAAATGTTACCGTACATTCTTGAGCATTCTGCAATTATTGTCTACTAATTATTATATGTTACAGACTGCTAATACCATTCTGAGGCCATTAAGCAGTTGCGTTCAGACACCGAAATTGAGCTACTAACATTAAGAAAATATAAGAGCGTATCTACTACCAAAATGATGCCGCAAACATCTGAGATCGTCCGTCAGAGCGTTTGCAGGCTCTAGCATTCCATCTTGTCTACAACTAAAACAGTAGGTGCCATTCCGATGAATTTAAAGTTAGTTTACAGTTGTTTCCGTACAGTTTTTAGCATTTTGCAATTACTGTCTATTAATTTTAATATGTTACATACTATTGTAACGTTTCGCTTGTGAATCTAAATTCTAAAGATATTTGAAACGTATTGGGAATTTAATTCGCCGCCTTATCAAACGTTTGCATCTCAAGACCGCGCTAAGAAGCGATAGCGCGGGCCGGTAGCCGATGCGCAGGAAGCCACAATGCGCGCAGGAGTGTTTCCCCCTCCGCCAGAGTGAGGAGTACGAGCACCGACCAGCAGCTGCTGAAACCTATAAAAAGGAACACCCGACAGCTTCTAGACAGATTTTACTCCCGAGTCGTCTCCTGAACCTCTCCTGATCCACCCGGAGAGATCACTCCCTTGCTTTGGTATGGTTACTGTCTTAACAAGGGAGAAATCGCCTAAATAAAAGTTCTTGCGGGTTTGGTATGGTTACTGTCTGCCTGCAAAAAACCCCGATAACCTGGAGATCCTTATCAAACCCGTTCCCGAACCGTCATTAATTTGAAGGCCGAAACCGTGGCTACTAATTAGCTTTCCCCGTATCCTGTGTAACCGAACCGCTGTTAGTTAAAGGCCGAAACCGTGGAATTTGTAACTAACATTCTTGTAATTCGCTGAACGGAATCACCGCTACCGCTGTCCGTGATCATCCGAGTTCCGAGGGTGCATTCCATTTGCGTTCTCGAAAGCCGTATTTCAACTGTATTAACTCGTTCGAATTGTGAGGCACCAGGAAGTCATCAACGGCCCGCCGCCGCCAGGCTGGACGCATACAGAGATTATGCGATAAGGGACCTACCTGTAAGAGTCACCGCCAGCATCATATGAGCACTCCTGAGGCCTTCCGAAAGAGATCTCCACATTGCCGCAATCCAGTCGAAGCCGCAAATTCGCTTGAACAGCGAATTTCCTGAGAGTCCTACCGCTGCATCGTTTCGAGCCGCGAAAGCCGGAAAATCGTCTGGCGGCCCACGGTCCAGTTCGGCTCACCGGACGCGAACTCCTGCAGCTTCTTACGCCGGCAGGTATGTTCTTGAAACACTATTTCTAATCCAAAGTGTTCGCAGCAGCTAGCCATTGAAAACAAATCTCACCTGGTGCATGCGGTCGACGACCTTCGCTCCGAAGTCGAGGTGCGAAACAGCTGATGCGCATCCGGCCCACTCCGGGACATCGCCCAGAGGCGTAACGTGCGCTAGGCCGAAGCATTCAACGAGACCGCTCTGCTTCCGTGCCGCAGCCCCACCGGCGACTACAAGCCGCCCCCCTGTTGGCGCAACTACCCTATATACCGTAACCTGCAGTGTGCAATATTATTTCTATTTTCAATGTAAATAGTTAAAGACAGTATATCTCATTTCAAATATTTTTCTTGTGTTATTTATTGATCTATGCATTATTCGAGCAATCTAGACGTATTCTCCGATTTAGAGCACATACGAAGCAATAAGGCCAATTAAAATATTCCTAAATAAAGGCGGGTCGTTACACTATTAGTAGCATTCTGAGGCCATTATGCAGTCGCGCTCAGACACCGAAATAGTGCCCCTAAAAAAAAATCTAAGAGTGTTTCGACTATCGAAATGATACCGAAAACGTCTCACATCGTCAGTCAGAGCGTTTACAGGCTCTAGCATGCCATTATGTCTATGTCTACTTCTAAAACAGTAGGTGCCATTCCAATGCATTTAAAGGTAGTTTACAGTTGTTTCCGTACAGTCTTGAGCATTCTGAAATTATTGTCTACTAATTATAATATGTTACACACTGCTAGTACTATTCTGAGGCCATTAAGCAGTCGCGTTCAGACACCGAAATAGTGCTACTAAAATTATGAATATGTAAAAGCGTATCTACTACCGAAATGATACCGAAAACGTCTGAGAACGTCCGTCAGAGCGTTTGCAGGCTCTAGCATTCCATCTTGTCTACTACTAAAACAGTAGGTGCCATTCCGATGCATTTAAAGTTAGTTTACAGTTGTTTCCGTACAGTCTTTAGCATTCTGCAATTACTGTCTATTAATTATAATATGTTACATACAATTTGTAGCATTCTGAGGCCATTAAGCTGTCGCGTTGAGACACCGAAAAGGAGCTACTAAAAAAAAAAATCTAAGTGCCTTTCTACTATCGAAATGACACCGGAAACGTCTCACATCGTCCATCAGAGCGTTTACAGACTCTAGCATGCCATTTTGTCTACTTCTAAAACAGTAGGTGCCATTCCAATGCATTTAAAGGTAGTTTACAGTTGTTTCCGTACAGTCTTGTGCATTCTGCAATTACTGTCTATTAATTATAATATGTTACATACTGTTAGTAGCATTCTGAGGCCATTGAGCCGTCGCGTTCAGACACCGAAATAATGCTATTAAAATAAAAAAAATGTAAGTGCGTTTCTACTATCGAAATAACACCGAAAACGTCTCACATTATCCGTCAAAGCGTTTACATTCTCTAGCATTCCATTTTGTCTACTTCTAAAACAGTAGGTGCCATTCCGATGCATTTAAAGTTAGTTTACAGTTGTTTCCGTTCAGTCTTGAGCATTCTGCAATTATTGTGTACTAATTATAATATGTTACATAATGTTAGTACCATTCTGAGGCCATTAAGCAGTCGCATTCAGACACCGAAATAGTGCTACTAAAAATAAGAATATGTACGAGCGTATCGACTACCGAAATGATACCGACAACGACTGAGAACGTCCGTCAGAGCGTTTGCAGGCTCTAGCATTCCAACTTGTCTACTACTAAAACAGTAGGTGCCATTCCGATGCATTTAAAGTTACTTTACAGTTGTTTCCGTACAGTCTTTAGCATTCTGCAATTACTGTCTATTCATTATAATATGTTACATACTGTTAGTAGCATTCTGAGGCCATTAAGCCGTCGCGCTCAGACACCGAAATAGTGCTACTAAAATTAAGAATATGTACGAGCGTATCTACTACCGAAATGATCCCGAAAACGACTGAGAACGTCCGTCAGAGCGTTTGCAGGCTCTAGCATTCCAACTTGTCTACTACTAAAACAGTAGGTGCCATTCCGATGCATTTAAAGTTACTTTACAGTTGTTTCCGTACAGTCTTTAGCATTCTGCAATTACTGTCTATTCATTATAATATGTTACATACTGTTAGTAGCATTCTGAGGCCATTAAGCCGTCGCGCTCAGACACCGAAATAGTGCTATTAAAATTAAAAATGTAAGTGCGTTTCTACTATCGAAATGACACCAAAAACGTCTTACATCATCCGTCAGAGCGTTTACATTCTCTAGCATTCCATTTTGTCTACTTCTAAAACAGTAGGTGCCATTCCGATGCATTTAAAGTTAGTTTACAGTTGTTTCCGTACAGTCTTGAGCATTCTGCAATTATTGTCTACTAATTATAATATGTTACATACTGTTAGTACCATTCTGAGGCCATTAAGCAGTCGCATTCAGACACCGAAATAGTGCTACTGAAATTAAGAATATGTACGAGCGTATCTACTACCGAAATGATACCGAAAACGACTGAGAACGTCCGTCAGAGCGTTTGCAGGCTCTAGCATTCCATTTTTCTACTTCTAAAACAGTAGGTGCCATTCCGATGCATTTAAAGTTAGTTTACAGTTGTTTCCGTACAGTCTTGAGCATTCTGCAATTATTGTCTACTAATTATAATATGTTACACACTGCTAGTACCATTCTGAAACCATTACGCAGTCGCGCTCAGACACCGAAATAGTGCTCCTAAAATAAAAAAATCTGAGAGCGTTTCTAGTATCGAAATGATACCGAAAACGTCTTACATCGTCCGTCAGAGCTTTTACAGGCTCTAAAATGCCATTTTGTGTACTTTTAAAACTGTAGGTGCCATTCCGATGCTTTTAAAGTTAGCTTAGAGTTGTTTTCGTACAGTCTTTAGCACTTTACAATTACTGTCTATTAATTATAATATGTTACATACTATTAGTAGCATTCTGAGGCCATTACGCAGTCGCGCTCAGACACCGAAATAGTGCTCATAAAATAAAAAAATCTGAGAGCGTTTCTACTATCGAAATGATACCGAAAACGTCTCACATCGTCCGTCAGAGCGGTTACAGGCTCTAAAATGCCATTTTGTCTACTTCTAAAACTGTATTTGCCATTCCGATGCATTTAAAGTTAGCTTACAGTTGTTTCCGTACAGTCTTTAGCATTTTACAATTACTGTCTATTAATTATAATATGTTACATACTATTACCTGCATTCTGAGGCCATGATGCAGTCGCGCTCAGACACCGAAATAGTGCTCCAAAAATAAAAAAATCAAAGAGTGTTTCTACTATCGACATGATACCGAAAATGTCTCACATCGTCCGTCACAGCGTTTACAGGCCCTAGCATTCCATTTTAACTACTTCTAAAACTGTAGGTGCCATTCCGATGCATTTAAAGTTAGTTTACAGTTGTTTCCGTACAGTCTTGAGCATTCTGCAATTATTGTCTACTAATTATAATATGTTACATACTGGTAGTACCATTCTGAGGCCATTAAGCAGTCGCATTCAGACACCGAAATAGTGCTACTAAAATTAAGAATATGTACGAGCGTATCTACTACCGAAATGATACCGAAAACGACTGAGAACGTCCGTCAGAGCGTTTGCAGACTCTAGCATTCCATTTTTCTACTTCTAAAACAGTAGGTGCCATTCCGATGCATTTAAAGTTAGTTTACAGTTGTTTCCGTACAGTCTTGAGCATTCTGCAATTATTGTCTACTAATTATAATATGTTACACACTGCTAGTACCATTCTGAGGCCATTAAGCAGTCGCGCTCAGACACCGAAATAGTGCTCCTAAAATAAAAAAATCTAGAGTGTTTCTAGTATCGAAATGATACCGAAAACGTCTTACATCGTCCGTCAGAACGTTTACAGGCTCTAAAATGCCATTTTGTGTACTTCTAAAACTGTAGGAGCTATTCCGATGCATTTAAAGTTAGCTTACAGTTGTTTTCGTACAGTCTTTAGCATTTTACAATTACTGTCTATTAATTATAATATGTTACATACTATTAGTAGCATTCTGAGGCCATTATTCAGTCGCGCTCAGACACCGAAATAGTGCTCCTAAAATAAAAAAATCTAAGAGCGTTTCTACTATCGAAATGATACCGAAAACGTCTCACATTGTCCGTCAGAGCGGTTACAGGCTCTAAAATGCCATTTTGTCTACTTCTAAAACTGTAGGTGTCATTCCGATGCATTTAAAGTTAGTTTACATTTGTTTCCGTACAGTCTTGAGCATTCTGCAATTACTGTCTATTAATTATAATTTGTTACATACTGTTAGTAGCATTCTGAGGTTATTAAGCCGTCGCGCTCAGACACCGAAATAGTGCTATTAAAATTAAGAATATGTAAGAGCGTATCTACTACCGAAATGATACCGAAAACGTCTGAGAACGTCCGTCAGAGCGTTTGCATTCTCTAGCATTCCATTTTGTCTACTTCTAAAACAGTAGGTGCCATTTCGATTCATTTAAAGTTAGTTTACAGTTGTTTCCGTACAGTCTTGAGCATTCTGAAATTATTGCCTACTAATTATAATATGTTACACACTGCTAGTACCATTCTGAGACCATTAAGCAGTCGCGTTCAGACACCGAAATAGTACTACTAAAATTAAGAATATGTAAAAGCGTATCTACTACCGAAATGATACCGAAAACGTCTGAGAACGTCCGTCAGAGCGTTTACATTCTCTAGCATTCCATTTTGTCTACTTCTAAAACAGTAGGTGCCATTTCGATGCATTTAAAGTTAGTTTACAGTTGTTTCCGTACAGTCTTGAGCATTCTGAAATTATTGCCTACTAATTATAATATGTTACACACTGCTAGTACCATTCTGAGACCATTAAGCAGTCGCGTTCAGACACCGAAATAGTACTACTAAAATTAAGAATATGTAAGGGCGTATCTACTACCGAAATGATACCGAAAACGTCTGAGAACGTCCGTCAGAGCGTTTGCAGGCTCTAGCATTTCATCTTGTCTACCACTAAAACAGTAGGTGCCATTCAGATACATTTAAAGTTACTTTACAGTTGTTTCCGTCCAGTCTTTAGCATTCTGCAATTACTGTCTATTAATTATAATTTGTTACATACTGTTAGTAGCATTCTGAGGTTATTAAGCCGTCGCGCTCAGACACCGAAATAGTGCTATTAAAATTAAGAATATGTAAGAGCGTATCTACTACCGAAATGATACCGAAAACGTCTGAGAACGTCCGTCAGAGCGTTTGCATTCTCTAGCATTCCATTTTGTCTACTTCTAAAACAGTAGGTGCCATTTCGATGCATTTAAAGTTAGTTTACAGTTGTTTCCGTACAGTCTTGAGCATTCTGAAATTATTGCCTACTAATTATAATATGTTACACACTGCTAGTACCATTCTGAGACCATTAAGCAGTCGCGTTCAGACACCGAAATAGTACTACTAAAATTAAGAATATGTAAGGGCGTATCTACTACCGAAATGATACCGAAAACGTCTGAGAACGTCCGTCAGAGCGTTTGCAGGCTCTAGCATTTCATCTTGTCTACCACTAAAACAGTAGGTGCCATTCCGATGCATTTAAAGTTACTTTACAGTTGTTTCCGTACAGTCTTTAGCATTCTGCAATTACTGTCTATTAACTATAATATGTTACATACTCTTAGTAGCATTCTGAGGCCATTAAGCCGTCGCGCTCAGACACCGAAATACTGCTATTAAAAATAAAAAAATGTAAGTGCGGTTTTACTATCGAAATGACACCGAAAACGTCTCACATCATCCGTCAGAGCGTTTACATTCTCTAGCATTCCATTTTGTCTACTTCTAAAACAGTAGGTGCCATTCCGATGCATTTAAAGTTACTTTACAGTTACACACTGCTAGTACCATTCTGAGACCATTAAGCAGGCGCGTTCAGACACCGAAATAATGCTCCTAAAATAAAAAAATCTAGAGTGTTTGTAGTATCGAAATGATACCGAAAACGTCTTACATCGTCCGTCAGAGCTTTTACAGGCTCTAAAATGCCATTTTGTGTACTTCTAAAACTGTAGGTGCCATTCCGATGCTTTTAAAGTTAGCTTAGAGTTGTTTTCGTACAGTCTTTAGCACTTTACAATTACTGTCTATTAATTATAATATGTTACATACTATTAGTAGCATTCTGAGGCCATTACGCAGTCGCGCTCAGACACCGAAATAGTGCTCATAAAATAAAAAAATCTGAGAGCGTTTCTACTATCGAAATGATACCGAAAACGTCTCACATCGTCCGTCAGAGCGGTTACAGGCTCTAAAATGCCATTTTGTCTACTTCTAAAACTGTATTTGCCATTCCGATGCATTTAAAGTTAGCTTACAGTTGTTTCCGTACAGTCTTTAGCATTTTACAATTACTGTCTATTAATTATAATATGTTACATACTATTACCTGCATTCTGAGGCCATGATGCAGTCGCGCTCAGACACCGAAATAGTGCTCCGAAAATAAAAAAATCAAAGAGTGTTTCTACTATCGACATGATACCGAAAATGTCTCACATCGTCCGTCACAGCGTTTACAGGCCCTAGCATTCCATTTTAACTACTTCTAAAACTGTAGGTGCCATTCCGATGCATTTAAAGTTAGTTTACAGTTGTTTCCGTACAGTCTTGAGCATTCTGCAATTATTGTCTACTAATTATAATATGTTACATACTGTTAGTACCATTCTGAGGCCATTAAGCAGTCGCATTCAGACACCGAAATAGTGCTACTAAAATTAAGAATATGTACGAGCGTATCTACTACCGAAATGATACCGAAAACGACTGAGAACGTCCGTCAGAGCGTTTGCAGACTCTAGCATTCCATTTTTCTACTTCTAAAACAGTAGGTGCCATTCCGATGCATTTAAAGTTAGTTTACAGTTGTTTCCGTACAGTCTTGAACATTCTGCAATTATTGTCTACTAATTATAATATGTTACACACTGCTAGTACTATTCTGAGGCCATTAAGCAGTCGCGCTCAGACACCGAAATAGTGCTCCTAAAATAAAAAAATCTAGAGTGTTTCTAGTATCGAAATGATACCGAAAACGTCTTACATCGTCCGTCAGAACGTTTACAGGCTCTAAAATGCCATTTTGTGTACTTCTAAAACTGTAGGAGCTATTCCGATGCATTTAAAGTTAGCTTACAGTTGTTTTCGTACAGTCTTTAGCATTTTACAATTACTGTCTATTAATTATAATATGTTACATACTATTAGTAGCATTCTGAGGCCATTATGCAGTCGCGCTCAGACACCGAAATAGTGCTCCTAAAATAAAAAAATCTAAGAGCGTTTCTACTATCGAAATGATACCGAAAACGTCTCACATTGTCCGTCAGAGCGGTTACAGGCTCTAAAATGCCATTTTGTCTACTTCTAAAACTGTAGGTGTCATTCCGATGCATTTAAAGTTAGTTTACATTTGTTTCCGTACAGTCTTGAGCATTCTGCAATTACTGTCTATTAATTATAATTTGTTACATACTGTTAGTAGCATTCTGAGGTTATTAAGCCGTCGCGCTCAGACACCGAAATAGTGCTATTAAAATTAAGAATATGTAAAAGCGTATCTACTACCGAAATGATACCGAAAACGTCTGAGAACGTCCGTCAGAGCGTTTGCATTCTCTAGCATTCCATTTTGTCTACTTCTAAAACAGTAGGTGCCATTTCGATGCATTTAAAGTTAGTTTACAGTTGTTTCCGTACAGTCTTGAGCATTCTGAAATTATTGCCTACTAATTATAATATGTTACACACTGCTAGTACCATTCTGAGACCATTAAGCAGTCGCGTTCAGACACCGAAATAGTACTACTAAAATTAAGAATATGTAAGGGCGTATCTACTACCGAAATGATACCGAAAACGTCTGAGAACGTCCGTCAGAGCGTTTGCATTCTCTAGCATTCCATTTTGTCTACTTCTAAAACAGTAGGTGCCATTTCGATGCATTTAAAGTTAGTTTACAGTTGTTTCCGTACAGTCTTGAGCATTCTGAAATTATTGCCTACTAATTATAATATGTTACACACTGCTAGTACCATTCTGAGACCATTAAGCAGTCGCGTTCAGACACCGAAATAGTACTACTAAAATTAAGAATATGTAAGGGCGTATCTACTACCGAAATGATACCGAAAACGTCTGAGAACGTCCGTCAGAGCGTTTGCAGGCTCTAGCATTTCATCTTGTCTACCACTAAAACAGTAGGTGCCATTCAGATGCATTTAAAGTTAGCTTACAGTTGTTTTCGTACAGTCTTTAGCATTTTACAATTACTGTCTATTAATTATAATATGTTACATACTATTAGTAGCATTCTGAGGCCATTATGCAGTCGCGCTCAGACACCGAAATAGTGCTCCTAAAATAAAAAAATCTAAGAGCGTTTCTACTATCGAAATGATACCGAAAATGTCTCACATCGTCCGTCACAGCGTTTACAGGCCCTAGCATTCCATTTTAACTACTTCTAAAACTGTAGGTGCCATTCCGATGCATTTAAAGTTAGTTTACAGTTGTTTCCGTACAGTCTTGAGCATTCTGCAATTATTGTCTACTAATTATAATATGTTACATACTGTTAGTACCATTCTGAGGCCATTAAGCAGTCGCATTCAGACACCGAAATAGTGCTACTAAAATTAAGAATATGTACGAGCGTATCTACTACCGAAATGATACCGAAAACGACTGAGAACGTCCGTCAGAGCGTTTGCAGACTCTAGCATTCCATTTTTCTACTTCTAAAACAGTAGGTGCCATTCCGATGCATTTAAAGTTAGTTTACAGTTGTTTCCGTACAGTCTTGAGCATTCTGCAATTATTGTCTACTAATTATAATATGTTACACACTGCTAGTACCATTCTGAGGCCATTAAGCAGTCGCGCTCAGACACCGAAATAGTGCTCCTAAAATAAAAAAATCTAGAGTGTTTCTAGTATCGAAATGATACCGAAAACGTCTTACATCGTCCGTCAGAACGTTTACAGGCTCTAAAATGCCATTTTGTGTACTTCTAAAACTGTAGGAGCTATTCCGATGCATTTAAAGTTAGCTTACAGTTGTTTTCGTACAGTCTTTAGCATTTTACAATTACTGTCTATTAATTATAATATGTTACATACTATTAGTAGCATTCTGAGGCCATTATGCAGTCGCGCTCAGACACCGAAATAGTGCTCCTAAAATAAAAAAATCTAAGAGCGTTTCTACTATCGAAATGATACCGAAAACGTCTCACATTGTCCGTCAGAGCGGTTACAGGCTCTAAAATGCCATTTTGTCTACTTCTAAAACTGTAGGTGTCATTCAGATGCATTTAAAGTTAGTTTACATTTGTTTCCGTACAGTCTTGAGCATTCTGCAATTACTGTCTATTAATTATAATTTGTTACATACTGTTAGTAGCATTCTGAATTTATTAAGCCGTCGCGCTCAGACACCGAAATAGTGCTATTAAAATTAAGAATATGTAAGAGCGTATCTACTACCGAAATGATACCGAAAACGTCTGAGAACGTCCGTCAGAGCGTTTGCATTCTCTAGCATTCCATTTTGTCTACTTCTAAAACAGTAGGTGCCATTTCGATGCATTTAAAGTTAGTTTACAGTTGTTTCCGTACAGTCTTGAGCATTCTGAAATTATTGCCTACTAATTATAATATGTTACACACTGCTAGTACCATTCTGAGACCATTAAGCAGTCGCGTTCAGACACCGAAATAGTACTACTAAAATTAAGAATATGTAAGGGCGTATCTACTACCGAAATGATACCGAAAACGTCTGAGAACGTCCGTCAGAGCGTTTGCATTCTCTAGCATTCCATTTTGTCTACTTCTAAAACAGTAGGTGCCATTTCGATGCATTTAAAGTTAGTTTACAGTTGTTTCCGTACAGTCTTGAGCATTCTGAAATTATTGCCTACTAATTATAATATGTTACACACTGCTAGTACCATTCTGAGACCATTAAGCAGTCGCGTTCAGACACCGAAATAGTACTACTAAAATTAAGAATATGTAAGGGCGTATCTACTACCGAAATGATACCGAAAACGTCTGAGAACGTCCGTCAGAGCGTTTGCAGGCTCTAGCATTTCATCTTGTCTACCACTAAAACAGTAGGTGCCATTCAGATGCATTTAAAGTTAGCTTACAGTTGTTTTCGTACAGTCTTTAGCATTTTACAATTACTGTCTATTAATTATAATATGTTACATACTATTAGTAGCATTCTGAGGCCATTATGCAGTCGCGCTCAGACACCGAAATAGTGCTCCTAAAATAAAAAATCTAAGAGCGTTTCTACTATCGAAATGATACCGAAAATGTCTCACATCGTCCGTCACAGCGTTTACAGGCCCTAGCATTCCATTTTAACTACTTCTAAAACTGTAGGTGCCATTCCGATGCATTTAAAGTTAGTTTACAGTTGTTTCCGTACAGTCTTGAGCATTCTGCAATTATTGTCTACTAATTATAATATGTTACATACTGTTAGTACCATTCTGAGGCCATTAAGCAGTCGCATTCAGACACCGAAATAGTGCTACTAAAATTAAGAATATGTACGAGCGTATCTACTACCGAAATGATACCGAAAACGACTGAGAACGTCCGTCAGAGCGTTTGCAGACTCTAGCATTCCATTTTTCTACTTCTAAAACAGTAGGTGCCATTCCGATGCATTTAAAGTTAGTTTACAGTTGTTTCCGTACAGTCTTGAGCATTCTGCAATTATTGTCTACTAATTATAATATGTTACACACTGCTAGTACCATTCTGAGGCCATTAAGCAGTCGCGCTCAGACACCGAAATAGTGCTCCTAAAATAAAAAAATCTAGAGTGTTTCTAGTATCGAAATGATACCGAAAACGTCTTACATCGTCCGTCAGAACGTTTACAGGCTCTAAAATGCCATTTTGTGTACTTCTAAAACTGTAGGTGCCATTCCGATGCTTTTAAAGTTAGCTTACAGTTGTTTTCGTACAGTCTTTAGCATTTTACAATTACTGTCTATTAATTATAATATGTTACATACTATTAGTAGCATTCTGAGGCCACTATGCAGTCGCGCTCAGACACCGAAATAGTGCTCCTAAAATAAAAAAATCTAAGAGCGTTTCTACTATCGAAATGATACCGAAAACGTCTCACATTGTCCGTCAGAGCGGTTACAGGCTCTAAAATGCCATTTTGTCTACTTCTAAAACTGTAGGTGTCATTCCGATGCATTTAAAGTTAGTTTACGTTTGTTTCCGTACAGTCTTGAGCATTCTGCAATTATTGTCTACTAATTATAATATGTTACACACTGCTAGTACCATTCAGAGGCCATTAAGCAGTCGCGTTCAGACACCGAAATAGTGCTACTAAAATTAAGAATATGTAAGGGCGTATCTACTACCGAAATGATACCGAAAACGTCTGAGAACGTCCGTCAGAGCGTTTGCATTCTCTAGCATTCCATTTTGTCTACTTCTAAAACAGTAGGTGCCATTTCGATGCATTTAAAGTTAGTTTACAGTTGTTTCCGTACAGTCTTGAGCATTCTGCAATTATTGCCTACTAATTATAATATGTTACACACTGCTAGTACCATTCTGAGACCATTAAGCAGTCGCGTTCAGACACCGAAATAGTACTACTAAAATTAAGAATATGTAAGGGCGTATCTACTACCGAAATGATACCGAAAACGTCTGAGAACGTCCGTCAGAGCGTTTGCATTCTCTAGCATTTCATCTTGTCTACCACTAAAACAGTAGGTGCCATTCCGATGCATTTAAAGTTACTTTACATTTGTTTCCGTACAGTCTTTAGCATTCTGCAATTACTGTCTATTAACTATAATATGTTACATACTCTTAGTAGCATTCTGAGGCCATTAAGCCGTCGCGCTCAGACACCGAAATACTGCTATTAAAAATAAAAAAATGTAAGTGCGGTTTTACTATCGAAATGACACCGAAACGTCTCACATCATCCGTCAGAGCGTTTACATACTCTAGCATTCCATTTTGTCTACTTCTAAAACAGTAGGTGCCATTCCGATGCATTTAAAGTTACTTTACAGTTACACACTGCTAGTACCATTCTGAGACCATTAAGCAGGCGCGTTCAGACACCAAAATAGTGTTCCTAAAATAAAAAAATCTAGAGAGTTTGTAGTATCGAAATGATACCGAAAACGTCTTACATCGTCCGTCAGAGCTTTTACAGGCTCTAAAATGCCATTTTGTCTACTTCTAAAACTGTAGGTGCCATTCCGATGCATTTAAAGTTACTTTACAGTTGTTTCCGTACAGTCTTTAGCATTCTGCAACTACTGTCTATTAATTATAATATGTTACATACTCTTAGTAGCATTCTGAGGCCATTAAGCCGTCGCGCTCAGACACCGAAATACTGCTATTAAAAATAAAAAAATGTAAGTGCGGTTTTACTATCGAAATGACACCGAAAACGTCTCACATCATCCGTCAGAGCGTTTACATTCTCTAGCATTCCATTTTGTCTACTTCTAAAAGAGTAGGTGCCATTCCGATGCATTTAAAATTAGTTTACAGTTACACACTGCTAGTACCATTCTGAGACCATTAAGCAGGCGCGTTCAGACACCGAAATAGTGCTCCTAAAATAAAAAAATCTAGAGTGTTTGTAGTATCGAAATGATACCGAAAACGTCTTACATCGTCCGTCAGAGCTTTTACAGGCTCTAAAATGCCATTTTGTCTACTTCTAAAACTGTAGGTGCCATTCCGATGCATTTAAAGTTACTTTACAGTTGTTTCCGTACAGTTTTTAGCATTCTGCAATTACTGTCTATTAATTATAATATGTTACATACTCTTAGTAGCATTCTGAGGCCATTAAGCCGTCGCGCTCAGACACCGAAATATTGCTATTAAAAATAAAAAAATGTAAGTGCGGTTTTACTATCAAAATGACACCGAAAACGTCTCACATCATCCGTCAGAGCGTTTACATTTTCTAGCATTCCATTTTGTCTACTTCTAAAAGAGTAGGTGCCATTCCGATGCATTTAAAATTAGTTTACAGTTACACACTGCTAGTACCATTCTGAGGCCATTAAGCAGTCGCGTTCAGACACCGAAATAGTGCTACTAAAATTAAGAATATGTAAGAGCGTATCTACTACCGAAATGATACCGAAAATGTCTGAGAACGGCCGTCAGAGCGTTTACAGGCTCTAGCATTCCATCTTGTCGACTACTAAAACAGTAGGTGCCATTCCGATGCATTTAAAGTTACTTTACAGTTGTTTCCGTACAGTTTTTAGCATTCTGCAATTACTCTGTATTAATTATAAAATGTTACATGCTGTTAGTAGCATTCTGAGGCCATTAAGCCGTCGCGCTCAGACACCGAAATAGTGCTATTAAAATTAAGAATATGTAAGAGCGTATCTACTACCGAAATGATACCAAAAACGTCTGAGAACGTCCGTCAGAGCGTTTACATTCTCTAGCATTCCATTTTATCTACTTCTAAAACAGTAGGTGCCATTCCGATGCATTTAAAGTTAGTTTACAGTTGTTTCCGTACAGTCTTGAGCATTCTGCAATTACTGTCTACTAATTATAATATGTTACACACTGCTAGTACCATTCTGAGGCCATTAAGCAGTCGCGTTCTAAAACCGAAATAGTGCTACTATAATTAAGAATATGTAAGGGCGTATCTACTACCGAAATGATACCAAAAACGTCTGAGAACGTCCGTCAGAGCAGTTCCAGGCTCTAAAATGCCATTTTGTCTACTTCTAAAACTGTAGGTGCCTTTCCGATGCATTTAAAGTTAGTTACCGTTGTTTCCGTACATTCTAGAGCATTCTGCAATTATTGTCTACTAATTATAATATGTTACATACTGCTAGTACCATTCTGAGGCCATTAAGCAGTCGCGTTCAGACACCGAAATAGTGCTACTAAAATTAAGAATATGTAAGAGCGTATCTACTACCGAAATGATACCGAAAATGTCTGAGAACGTCCGTCAGAGCGTTTACAGGCTCTAGCATTCCATCTTGTCGACTACTAAAACAGTAGGTGCCATTCCGATGCATTTAAAGTTACTTTACAGTTGTTTCCGTACAGTCTTTAGCATTCTGCAATTACTCTGTATTAATTATAAAATGTTACATGCTGTTAGTAGCATTCTGAGGCCATTAAGCCGTCGCGCTCAGACACCGAAATAGTGCTATAAAAATTAAGAATATGTAAGAGCGTATCTACTACCGAAATGTCACCAAAAACGTCTGAGAACGTCCGTCAGAGCGTTTACATTCTCTAGCATTCCATTTTATCTACTTCTAAAACAGTAGGTGCCATTCCGATGCATTTAAAGTTAGTTTACAGTTGTTTCCGTACAGTCTTGAGCATTCTGCAATTACTGTCTACTAATTATAATATGTTACACACTGCTAGTACCATTCTGAGGCCATTAAGCAGTCGCGTTCTGAAACCGAAATAGTGCTACTATAATTAAGAATATGTAAGGGCGTATCTACTACCGAAATGATACCGAAAACGTCTGAGAACGTCCGTCAGAGCGTTTGCAGGCTCTAGCATTCCATCTTATCTACCACTAAAACAGTAGGTGCCATTCCGAAGCATTTAAAGTTACTTTACAGTTGTATCCGTACAGTCTTTAGCATTCTGCAATTACTGTCTATTAATTAAAATTTGTTACATACTGTTAGAAGCATTCTGAGGCCATTAAGCCGTCGCGCTCAGACACCGAAATAGTGCTATTAAAATTTATAAAATGTAAGTGCGTTTCTACTATCGAAATGACACTGAAAACGTCTCACATCATCCGTCAGAGCGTTTACATTCTCAAGAATTCCATTTTGTCTACTTCTAAAACAGTAGGTGCCATTCCGATGCATTTAAAGTTAGTTTACAGTTGTTTCCGTACAGTCTCTAGCATTTTACAATTACTGTCTATTAATTATAATATGTTACATACTATTACTGGCATTCTGAGGCCATGATGCAGTAGCGCTTACACACCGAAATAGTGCTACTAAAATAAAAAAAGGACTAAGTGCGTTTCGACTAACGAAATGATACCCAAAATGTCTCAGTCGTCCGTCAGAGCGTTTACAGGCTTTAGCATTCCATTTTGTCTACTTCTAAAACAGTAGCTGCCATTCCGATGCATTTAAAGTTAGTTTATAGTGATTTCTGTACAGTCTTTAGCATTTTACAATTACTGTCTATTAATTATAATATGTTACATACTATTACTTGCATTCTGAGGCCATGATGCAGTAGCGCTCACACACCAAAATAGTGCTACTAAAATAAAAAAAGAACTAAGTGCGTTTCTACTAACGAAATAATACCCAAAACGTCTCAGTCGTCCGTCAGAGCGTTTACAGGCTTTAGCATTCCATTTTGTCTACTTCTAAAACAGTAGTTGCCATTCCGATGAATTTAAAGTTAGTATATAGTTATTTCCGTACAGTCTTTAGCATTCTGCAGTTACTGTGTATTAATTATAATATGTTACATACTGCTATTAGCATTCTGAGGCCATTATGCAGTCGCGCACAGACACCGAAATAGTGCTACTAAAATAAAAAAAATTTAAGTGCGTTTCTACTATCGAAATAACACCCAAAACGTCTCAGTCGTCCGTCAGAGCGTTTACAGGCTTTAGCATTCTATTTTGTCTACTTCTAAAACAGTAGGTGCCATTCCGAAGCATTTAAAGTTAGTTTATAGTTGCTTGCGTACAGTCTTTAGCATTCTGCAATTACTGTCTATTAATTATAATATGTTACATACTGCTAGTAGCATTCTGAGGCCATTACGCAGTCGCGCACAGACTCCAAAATAGTGCTACTAAAATAAAAAAAATCTAAGTGTGTTTCTACTATCGAAATGATACCCAAAACGTCTCAGTCGTCCGTCAGAGCGTTTACAGGCTTTAGCATTCTATTTTGTCTACTTCTAAAACAGTAGGTGCCATTCCGATGCATTTAAAGTTACTTTACAGTTGTTTCCGTACAGTCTTTAGCATTCTGCAATTATTGTCTATTAATTATAATATGTTACATACTGTTAGTAGCATTCTGAGGCCATTAAGCCGTCGCGCTCAGACACCGAAATAGTGCTATTAAAATAAAAAAATGTAATTGCGTTTCAACTATCGAAATGACACCGAAAACGTCTCACATCATCCGTCAGAGCGTTTACATTCTCTAGCATGCCATTTTGTCTACTTCTAAAACAGTAGGTGCCATTCTGATGTATTTAAAGTTAGCTTACAGTTGTTTCCGTACAGTCTTTAGCATTCTGCAATTACTGTCTATTAATTATAATATGTTACATACTGTTAGTAGCATTCTGAGGCCATTAAGCCGTCGCGCTCAGACACCGAAATAGTGCTATTAAAATAAAAAAATGTAATTGCGTTTCAACTATCGAAATGACAACGAAAACGTCTCACATCGTCCGTCAGAGCGTTTACAGGCTCTAAAATGCCATTTTGTCTACTTCTAAAACAGTAGGTGCCATTCCGATGCATTTAAAGTTAGTTTACAGTTGTTTCCGTACAGTCTTTAGCATTTTACAATTACTGTCTATTAATTATAATATGTTACATACTATTACTAGCATTCTGAGGCCATGATGCAGTAGCGCTCACACACCGAAATAGTGCTACTAAAATAAAAAAAGAACTAAGTGCGTTTCTACTAACGAAATGATACCCAAAAGGTCTCAGTCGTCCGTCAGAGCGTTTACAGTCTTTAGCATTCCATTTTGTCTACTTCTAAAACAGTAGCTGCCATTCCGATGCATTTAAAGTTAGTTTATAGTGATTTCCGTACAGTCTTTAGCATTTTACAATTACTGTCTATTAATTATAATATGTTACATACTATTACTAGCATTCTGAGGCCATGATGCAGTAGCGCTCACACACCGAAATAGTGCTACTAAAATAAAAAAAGAACTAAGTGCGTTTCTACTAACGAAATGAAACCCAAAATGTCTCAGTCGTCCGTCAGAGCGTTTACAGGCTTTAGCATTCCATTTTGTCTACTTCTAAAACAGTAGCTGCCATTCCGATGCATTTAAAGTTAGTTTACAGTTGTTTCCGTACAGTCTTTAGCATTTTACAATTACTGTCTATTAATTATAATATGTTACATACAATTACTAGCATTCTGAGGCCACGATTCAGTAGCGCTCACACAACGAAATAGCGCTACTAAAATAAAAAAAGAACTAAGTGCGTTTCTACTAACGAAATGATACCCAAAATGTCTCAGTCGTCCGTCAGAGCGTTTACAGGCTTTAGCATTCCATTTTGTCTACTTCTAAAACAGTAGCTGCCATTCCGATGCATTTAAAGTTAGTTTATAGTGATTTCTGTACAGTCTTTAGAATTTTACAATTACTGTCAATTAATTATAATATGTTACATACTATTACTAGCATTCTGAGGCCATGATGCAGTAGCGCTCACACACCAAAATAGTGCTACTAAAATAAAAAAAGAACTAAGTGCGTTTCTACTAACGAAATAATACCCAAAATGTCTCAGTCGTCCGTCAGAGCGTTTACAGGCTTTAGCATTCCATTTTGTCTACTTCTAAAACAGTAGTTGCCATTCCGATGAATTTAAAGTTAGTATATAGTTATTTCCGTACAGTCTTTAGCATTTTACAATTACTGTCTATTAATTATAATATGTTACATACTATTACTAGCATTCTGAGGCCATGATGCAGTAGCGCTCACACACCGATATAGTGCTACTAAAATAAAAAAAATTTAAGTGCGTTTCTACTATCGAAATAACACCCAAAACGCCTCAGTCGTCCGTCAGAGCGTTTACAGGCTTTAGCATTCCATTTTGTCTACTTCTAAAACAGTAGGTGCCCTTCCGATGCATTTAAAGTTAGTTTATAGTTGTTTCCGTACAGTCTTTAGAATTCTGCAATTACTGTCTATTAATTATAATATGTTACATACTGCTAGTAGCATTCTGAGGCCATTATACAGTCGCGCACAGACTCCGAAATAGTGCTACTAAAATAAAAAAAATCTAAATGCGGTTCTACTATCGAAATGATACCCAAAACGTCTCAGTCGTTCGTCAGAGCGTTTACAGGCTTTAGCATTCCATTTTGTCTACTTCTAAAACAGTAGGTGCCATTTCGATGCATTTAAAGTTACTTTACAGTTGTTTCGGTACAGTCTTTAGAATTCTGCAATTACTGTCTATTAATTATAATATGTTACATACTATTACCTGTATTCTGAGGCCATGATGCAGTCGCGCTCAGACACCGAAAGAGTGCTTCTAAAATAAAAAAATCTAAGAGCGTTTCTACTATCGAAATGATACCGAAAAAGTCTCACATCGTCCGGCAGAGCGTTTACAGGCCCTAGCATTCCATCTTGTCTACTACTAAAACAGTAGGTGCCATTCCGATGCATTTAAAGTTACTTTACAGTTGTTTCCGTACAGTCTTTAGCATTCTGCAATTACTGTCTATTAATTATAATATGTTACATACTGTTAGTAGCATTCTGAGGCCATTAAGCCGTCGCGCTCAGACACCGATATAGTGCTATTAAAATAAAAAAAAATGTAAGTGCGCTTCTACTATCGAAATGACAACGAAAACGTCTCACATTATCCGTCAGAGCGTTAACATTCTCTAGCATACCATTTTGTCTACTTCTAAAACAGTAGGTGCCATTCCGATGCATTTAAAGTTACTTTACAGTTGTTTCCGTACAGTCTTTAGCATTTTGAAATTACTGTCTATTAATTAGATGTTACATACTATTAGTAGCATTCTGAGGCCATTATGCAGTCGCGCTCAGACACCGAAATAGTGCTCCTAAAATAAAAAAATCTAAGAGCGTTTCTACTATCGACATGACACCGAAAATTTCTCACATCGTCCGTCAGAGCGTTTACAGGTTCTAGAATTCCATTTTGTCTACTTCTAAAACAGTAGGTGCCATTCCGATGCATTTAAATTTAGTTTACAGTTGTTTCCGTACAGTCTTGGGCATTCTGGAATTATTGTCTACTAATTATAATATGGTACACACTGCTAGTACCATTCTGAGGCCATTAAGCAGTCGCGTTCAGACACCGATATAGTGCTACTAAAATTAAGAATATGTAAGAGCGTATCTACTACCGAAATGATACCGAAAACGACTGAGAACGTCCGTCAGAGCGCTTGCAGGCTCCAGCATTCCAACTTGTCTACTACTAAAACAGTAGGGACCATTCCGATGCATTTAAAGTTACTTTACAGTTGTTTCCGTACAGTCTTTAGCATTCTACAATTACTGTCTATTAATTATAATACGTTACATACTGTTAGTAGCATTCTGAGGCCATTAAGTTGTCGCGCTCAGACATCGAAATAGTGCTATTAAAATTAAAAAAAGTGTAAGTGCGTTTCTACTATCGAAATGACACCGAAAACGTCTCACATCGTCCGTCAGTGCGTTTACAGGCTCTAAATTGCCATTTTGTCTACTTCTAAAACTGTAGGTGCCATTCCGATGCATTTAAAGTTAGTTTACAGTTGTTTCCGTACAGTCTTTAGCATTTTGAAATTACTGTCTATTAATTATATGTTACATACTATTAGTAGCATTCTGAGGCCATTATGCAGTCGCGCTCAGACACCCAAATAGTGCTCCTAAAATAAAAAAATTTGAGAGCGTTTCTACTATCGAAATGATACCGAAACCGTCTCACATCGTCCGTCAGAGCGTTTACAGGCTCTAAAATGCCATTTTGTCTATTTCTAAAACTGTAGGTGCCATTCCAATGCATTTAAAGTTAGTGTACAGTTGTTTCCGTACAGTCTTTAGCATTTTACAATTACTGTCTATTAATTATAATATGTGTTAAGTGATTTTGACGTCATTAAGCTATCCTTGTTATCAATTCCACGATTGGGTATTATTAGTGCGTTTAAGCTGAAATTATTCTATTTAAAATTTTCGGGTACGGCCCTGTATTATAATTTTAAAATGCTGCAGCCAATTCATTCAGTTCAAGCTCAGATATGCCCGCGGTCCTTGGAATTCTCATTAATAAGCATTTCCTCGGAGCCGTATGTAATCTATTGCAGTTACTTCCGTATAAAGCATATTTCTTCGAATTGGAAACATAAGGCATCCTTTGTTTACGTCCCAGATTAAATCGCTTTGAGTCCCAACCTTCAACTTATTTAAATACTGCTCGACGTAGTTAAAGCTTCTAGGAATATAACAGCTTAATGTCCCTTTTATAAATTATCGTTTAAAGTTCGGCAGAATTGACCTTGTAACTTAATACTTTTGGGATTCGCTGGTTAGCCAGGAATTCTTTCTAGAACGTTCCTTGATGACCAAGCTTTGTGTGAAGGAAATAAAAATTGATAACTCCTTAGGGAATGATGCATTTAAAATTAGTGATTTGGGAGTTCTAAACTCTTTTCCGTCGTGTTCTTCACGCAGAGCCCAATTTGAAATTTCGATCAGTATCCGACACTTACAGTAGTCAGTGTGTAAAGTTTTGCACCCCCCCCCCCCCCCGGCCTTCGAAAGCCGAGGGTTGCGCTGAGTTGCTCGAGTGGGTTTTCTTTAAGGCAGTGGAGTTCAGCTTATACCTTTGAACGATTATTTTACCCTTGTTGGGTGTTTTTGAACAAGTGCGCGCGGTGGGCGATTAAGTTATCGATATTTCAGTGTTGGGATATAGCCGATTCGTCTCCTTAAGTTGATGTACTTCCCAGGGGGAAGATAGTTGCACCATTTGCAGATCCGTTTAGAGACGACATCTTTAAGCTTATGATTAACGGTTTCCTGTACCTTTGTGGGGAAAAACCTTTTGCGTACTGCATCTTTGAATTGCCGACACTGAGTTTATCAAAGTCAACGGGAGGCCCACCGCGTGTTAATTGTTGTAGTGCCCTGGTCGCATTATTTGCAAAGTCCGATTGCGTCGTGCCATTCCGAAGCCTGGAATAAACCAACTCTATCGCTAAGCAACCATCAGGCCCGGCTCCAGCCCTTTCTGTACCTCCGCAACGCCTTGCCAAGCTTCCCCGAGGACGAGTTTATAGCAGAACTAGTGACGTGCTTACAGCTACCAGGTAGGAGCTATGTATTACTCCAATTGTGTTCTTGTGCCTCATTAAGTTGCGACTATATTTGTTATGTGTTTTCCGGGAGTTCGTAAATATTGCGCCCGTTCATTTAAAGCTTAAGCTTATGTTTTGATTTGCTTGTTGTTAACCAGGGGCTTCACCCCTGTTATCTATTTCGTTTTGTCCGTTGTGTAACCACATTTTTAGACCATAAGGTAACTTTGCGTGGGATCCCCCTTTTATATTCATGTAGGGTGTCTTTTATATTCATGTAGGGTGTATCTTTTCTTTTTATTAAGCTTGAATTCACCTCCGGGTGATTATTATCAATGTAAAGATTTGTGTAAACTTTAATTCTTTAAATAATAAACCCATTAAAGTCAATTTGATTACTTGTTGAGTTTTAAACCCCTTCTGGGTCATTAATTAATCCAGAGTGGCAAAGGCCGAGTGTAATTTGCAATGTAAAGCTGAAAGTACGCCTTTTTGATAAGCAAGCCCCAAGCCTTGGGCCATTCAGTGTTCTTTTGTTATTCTTTAGTGACGGTGGCCTTGAAGGTAAGTGATTTAATGACAAGGTCACCCGGCTACTCGGAGGAGGCTTGGTAAACAACAGGTTGAGGCGTTCAGGTGTTCAGCAACGTACCTGAAGGACTTCTATATAGGCTGCGTGTATTGTTCTTGGTTCTAGACACGTTAGCCACCCCTAATCAGAACCAAGTGGCGCTCAGGCATTTCTAATTCTTTTAAGCAAGCTTTAGGGTAAGTACCCCGTCGGTTTTTCATTTAAGTCTTCGGACCACGCCTTCCCGACTGAGTTAAGTGCAGGTAACCGGAGCAACAAAATCTGCTCCAGCACATTAAGATCTGTGTTCTTTTAGTAAAGCCGGCGAACCCTGTAGTTTGTACCGGAGTTTGGACAATAAATACGACCTATGTCGATTTGATGAATTAATACCGTAACATATGTTACATACTATTACTAGCATTCTGAGACCATGATGCAGTCGCGCTCAGACACCGAAATAGTGCTCCTAAAATAAAAAAATCTAAGAGTGTTTCTACTATCGACATGATACCGAAAATGTCTCACATCGTCCGTCAGAGCGTTTACAGGCTCTAGCATTCCATTTTGTCTACTTCTAAAACAGTAGGTGCCATTCCGATGCATTTAAAGTTAGTTTACAGTTGTTTCCGTACAGTCTTGAGCATTCTGCAATTATTGTCTACTAATTATAATATGTTACACACTGCTAGTAGCATTCTGAGGCCATTAAGCAGGCGCGTTCAGACACCGAAATAGTGCTCCTAAAATAAAAAAATCTAGAGTGTTTCTAGTATCGAAATGATACCGAAAACGTCTTACATCGTCCGTCAGAGCGGTTACAGGCTCTAAAATGCCATTTTGTCTACTTCTAAAACTGTAGGTGCCATTCCGATGCATTTAAAGTTAGCTTACAGTTGTTTCCGTACAGTCTTTAGCATTTTACAATTACTGTCTATTAATTATAATATGTTACATACTATTTCCTGCATTCTGAGGCCATGATGCAGTCGCGCTCAGACACCGAAATAGTCCTCCTAAAATAAAAAAATCTAAGAGCGTTTCTACTATCGACATGATACCGAAAATTTCTCACATCGTCCGTCAGAGCGTTTACAGGCTCTAGCATTCCAACATGTCTACTACTATAACAGTAGGTGCCATTCCGATGCATTTAAAGTTACTTTACAGTTGTTTCCGTACAGTCTTTAGCATTCTGCAATTACTGTCTATTCATTATAATATGTTACATACTGTTAGTAGCATTCTGAGGCCATTAAGCCGTCGCGCTCAGACTCCGAAATAGTGCTATTAAAATTAAAAATGTAACTGCGTTTCTTCTATCGAAATGACACCAAAAACGTCTCACATCATCCGTCAGAGCGTTTACATTCTCTAGCATTCCATTTTGTCTACTTCTAAAACAGTAGGTGCCATTCCGATGCATTTAAAGTTAGTTTACAGTTGTTTTCGTACAGTCTTGAGAATTCTGCAATTATTGTCTACTATTTATAATATGTTACACACTGCTAGTACCATTCTGAGGCCATTAAGCAGGCGCGTTCAGACACCGAAATAGTGCTCCTAAAATAAAAAAATCTAGAGTGTTTCTAGTATCGAAATGATACCGAAAACGTCTTACATCGTCCGTCAGAGCGGTTACAGGCTCTAAAATGCCATTTTGTCTACTTCAAAAAATTTTGGTGCCATTCCGATGCATTTAAAGTTAGCTTACAGTTGTTTCCGTACAGTCTTTAGCATTTTACAATTACTGTCTATCCTTTATCTAATAGACGTGTCTGTCTGGGACGCTATTTTGTCTAGGACGCTGTTTCAGCAGCCAAACCGTAAGAGATAGAGAAAAAAGTTATGAAAGTTATATGTTTAGAATGGTCATGTCAGCCCAGGAACCGAATTTCAGTCACGTGACACTTCCGGTTTTCGAGAAATCACGTGATTTCCGTCCGTCCGTGACGCTGGTCCGTCCGGGACGGTCTTTTTTGTTTTATTAAATGAGACATTTGTCTCACTGGACTGCTAGTTAATTATAATATGTTACATACTATTTCCTGCATTCTGAGGCCATGATGCAGTCGCGCTCAAACACCGAAATAGTGCTCCTAAAATAAAAAAATCTAACAGTGTTTCTACTATCGACATGATACCGAAAATGTCTCACATCGTCCGTCAGAGCGTTTACAGGCTCTAGCATTCCATTTTGTCTACTTCTAAAACAGTAGGTACCATTCCGATGCATTTAAAGTTAGTTTACAGTTGTTTCCGTACAGTCTTGAGCATTCTGCAATTATTGTCTACTAATTATAATATTTTACACACTGCTAGTACCATTCTGAGGCCATTAAGCAGTCGCGTTCAGACACCGAAATAGTGCTACTAAAATTAAGAATATGTAAGAGCGTATCTACTACCGAAATGATACCGAAAACGTCAGAGAACGTCCGTCAGAGCGTTTGCAGGCTCTAGCATTCCATCTTGTCTACTACTAAAACAGTAGGTGCCATTCCGATGCATTTAAAGTTACTTTACAGTTGTTTCCGTACAGTCTTTAGCATTCTGCAATTACTGTCTATCAATTATAATATGTTACATACTGTTAGTAGCATTCTGAGGCCATTAAGCCGTCGCGCTCAGACACCGAAATAGTGCTATTAAAATTAAAAAAATGTAAGTGCGTTTCTACTATCGAATTGACACCGAAAACGTTTCACATCATCCGTCAGAGCGTTTACATTCTTTAGCATTCCATTTTGTCTACTTCTAAAACAGTAGGTGCCATTCCGATGCATTTAAAGTTAGTTTACAGTTGTTTCCGTACAGTCTTGAGCATTCTGCAATTATTGTCTACTAATTATAATATGTTACACACTGCTAGTACCATTCTGAGACCATTAAGCAGTCGCGTTCAGAAACCGAAATAGTGCTACTAAAATTAAGAATATGTAAGGGCGTATCTACTACCGAAATGATACCGAAAACGTCTGAGAACGTCCGTCAGAGCGTTTGCAGGCTCCAGCATTCCAACTTGTCTACTGCTGAAACAGTAGGTGCCATTCCGATGCATTTAAAGTTACTTTACAGTTGTTTCCGTACAGTCTTTAGCATTCTGCAATTACTGTCTATTAATTATAATATGTTACATACTGTTAGTAGCATTCTGAGGCCATTAAGCCGTCGCGCTCAGACACCGAAATAGTGCTATTAAAATAAAAAAAAGGAAGTGCGTTTCTACTATCGAAATGACACCGAAAACGTCTCACATCATCCGTCAGAGCGTTTTCATTCTCTAGCATGCCATTTTATCTACTTCTAAAACAGTAGGTGCCATTCCGATGCATTTAAAGTTACTTTACAGTTGTTTCCGTACAGTCTTTAGCATTTTGAAATTACTGTTTGTTAATTATAATATGTTACATACTATTAGTAGCATTCTGAGGCCATTATGCAGTCGCGCTCAGACACCGAAATAGTGCTTCTAAAATAAAAAAATCTAAGAGCGTTTCTACTATCGAAATGATACCGAAAACGTCTCACACCGTCCGTCAGAACGTTTATAGTCTCTAAAATTCCATTTTATCTACTTCTAAAACTGTAGGTGCCATTCCAATGCATTTAAAGTTAGTTTACAGTTGTTTCCGTACAGTCTTTAGCATTTTGAAATTACTGTTTGTTAATTATAATATGTTACATACTATTAGTAGCATTCTGAGGCCATGATGTAGTAGCGCTCAGACACCGAAATAGTGCTTCTAAAATAGAAAAATCTAGAGTGCTTCGACTATCGAAATGATACCGAAAACATCTCACATCGTCCGTCAATGCGTTTACAGGCTCTAAAATGCCATTTTGTCTACTTCTAAAACAGTAGGTGCCATTCCGATGCATTTAAAGTTAGTTTACAGTTGTTTCCGTACAGTCTTTAGCATTTTACAATTACTGTCTATTAATTATAATATGTTACATACTATTACTAGCATTCTGAGGCCATGATGCAGTAGCGCTCACACACCGAAATAGTGCTACTAAAATAAAAAAAGAACTAAGTGCGTTTCTACTAACGAAATGATACCCAAATTATCTCAGTCGTCCGTCAGAGCGTTTACAGGCTTTAGCATTCCATTTTGTCTACTTCTAAAACAGTAGCTGCCATTCCGATGCATTTAAAGTTAGTTTATAGTGATTTCCGTAGAGTCTTTAGCATTTTACAATTACTGTCTATTAATTATAATATGTTACATACTGCTATTAGCATTCTGAGGCCATTATGCAGTCGCGCATAGACACCGAAATAGTGCTACTAAAATAAAAAAAAATTAAGTGTGTTTCTACTATCGAAATGATACCCAAAACGTCTCAGTCGTCCGTCAGAGCGTTTGCAGGCTTTAGCATTCCATTTTGTCTACTTCTAAAACAGTAGGTGCCATTCCGATGCATTTAAAGTTACTTTACAGTTGTTTCCGTACAGTCTTTAGCATTCTGCAATTACTGTCTATTAATTATAATATGTTACATACTGTTAGTAGCATTCTGAGGCCATTAAGCCGTCGCGCTCAGACACCGAAATAGTGCTATTAAAATAAAAAAATGTAATTGCGTTTCAACTATCGAAATGACACCGAAAACGTCTCACATCATCCGTCAGAGCGTTTACATTCTCTAGCATGCCATTTTGTCTACTTCTAAAACAGTAGGTGCCATTCTGATGTATTTAAAGTTAGTTTACAGTTGTTTCCGTACAGTCTTTAGCATTTTGAAATTACTGTCTATTAATTATAATATGTTACATACTATTAGTAGCATTCTGAGGCCATTATGCAGTCGCGCTCAGACACCGAAATAGTGCGACTAAAATAAAAAAATTTAAGTGCGTTTCTACTATCGAAATAATGCCCAAAACGTCTCAGTCGTCCGTCAAAGCGTTTACAGGCTTTAGCATTCCATTTTGTCTACTTCTAAAACAGTAGGTGCCCTTCCGATGCATTTAAAGTTACTTTACAGTTGTTTCGGTACAGTCTTTAGAATTCTGCAATTACTGTCTATTAATTATAATATGTTACATACTATCAACTGCATTCTGAGGCCATGATGCAGTCGCGCTCAGACACCGAAATAGTGCTTCTAAAATAAAAAAATCTAAGAGCGTTTCTACTATCGAAATGATACCGAAAGCGTCTCACATCGTCCGTCAGACCGTTTACAGGCTCTAAAATGCCATTTTGTCTACTTCTAAAACTGTAGGTGCCATTCCGATGCATTTAAAGTTAGTGTACAATTGTTTCCGTACAGTGTTTAGCATTTTACAATTACTGTTTATTAATTATAATATGTTACATACTATTACCTGCATTCTGAGGCCATGATGCAGTCGCGCTCAGACACCGAAATAGTGCTCCTAAAATAAAAAAATCGAAGAGTGTTTCTACTGTCGACATGATACCGAAAATGTCTCACTTCGTCCGTCAGAGCGTTTACAGGCCCTAGCATTCCATCTTGTCTACTACTAAAACAGTAGGTGCCATTCCGATGCATTTAAAGTTACTTTACAGTTGTTTCCGTACAGTCTTTAGCATTCTGCAATTACTGTCTATTAATTATAATATGTTACATACTGTTAGTAGCATTCTGAGGCCATTAAGCCGTCGCGCTCAGTCACCGATATAGTATTATTAAAATAAAAAAAATGTAAGTGCGCTTCTACTATCGAAATGAAACCGAAAACGTCTCACATTATCCGTCAGAGCGTTTACATTCTCTAGCATGCCATTTTGTCTACTTCTAAAACAGTAGGTGCCATTCCGATGCATTTAAAGTTACTTTACAGTTGTTTCCGTACAGTCTTTAGCATTTTGAAATTACTGTCTATTAATTAGATGTTACATACTATTAGTAGCATTCTGAGGCCATTATGCAGTCGCGCTCAGACACCGAAATAGTGCTCCTAAAATAAAAAAATCTAAGAGCGTTTCTACTATCGACATGACACCGAAAATTTCTCACATCGTCCGTCAGAGCGTTTACAGGTTCTAGCATTCCATTTTGTCAACTTCTAAAACAGTAGGTGCCATTCCGATGCATTTAAAGTTAGTTTACAGTTGTTTCCGTACAGTCTTGGGCATTCTGGAATTATTGTCTATTAATTATAATACGTTACATACTGTTAGTACCATTCTGAGGCCATTAAGCAGTCGCGTTCAGACACCGATATAGTGCTACTAAAATTAAGAATATGTAAGAGCGTATCTACTACCGAAATGATAACGAAAACGACTGAGAATGTCCGTCAGAGCGCTTGCAGGCTCTAGCATTCCATCTTGTCTACTACTAAAACAGTAGGGACCATTCCGATGCATTTAAAGTTACTTTACAGTTGTTTCCGTACAGTCTTTAGCATTCTGCAATTACTGTCTATTAATTATAATACGTTACATACTGTTAGTAGCATTCTGAGGCCATTAAGTTGTCGCGCTCAGACATCGAAATAGTGCTATTAAAATTAAAAAAAATGTAAGTGCGTTTCTACTATCGAAATGACACCGAAAACGTCTCACATCGTCCGTCAGTGCGTTTACAGGCTCTAAATTGCCATTTTGTCTACTTCTAAAACTGTAGGTGCCATTCCGATGCATTTAAAGTTAGTTTACAGTTGTTTCCGTACAGTCTTTAGCATTTTGTAATTACTGTCTATTAATTATATGTTACATACTATTAGTAGCATTCTGAGGCCATTATGCAGTCGCGCTCAGACACCCAAATAGTGCTCCTAAAATAAAAAAATTTAAGAGCGTTTCTACTATCGAAATGATACCGAAACCGTCTCACATCGTCCGTCAGAGCGTTTACAGGTTCTAAAATGCCATTTTGTCTATTTCTAAAACTGTAGGTGCCATTCCGATGCATTTAAAGTTAGTGTACAGTTGTTTCCGTACAGTCTTTAGCATTTTACAATTACTGTCTATTAATTATAAAATGTTACATACTATTACTAGCATTCTGAGGCCATGATGAAGTAGCGCTCAGACACCGAAATAGTGCTTCTAAAATAAAAAAATCTAGAGTGTTTCTACTATCGAAATGATACCGAAAACATCTCACATCGTCCGTCAGAGCGTTTACAGGCTCTAAAATGCCATTTTGTCTATTTCTAAAACTGTAGGTGCCATTCCGATGCATTTAAAGTTAGTGTACAGTTGTTTCCGTACAGTCTTTAGCATTTTACAATTACTGTCTATTAATTATAATATGTTACATACTATTACTAGCATTCTGAGGCCATGATGAAGTAGCGCTCAGACACCGAAATAGTGCTTCTAAAATAAAAAAATCTAGAGTGTTTCTACTGTCGACATGATACCGAAAATGTCTCACATCGTCCGTCAGAGCGTTTACAGGCTCTAAAATGCCATTTTGTCTATTTCTAAAACTGTAGGTGCAATTCCGATGCATTTAAAGTTAGTGTACAGTTGTTTCCGTGCAGTCTTTAGCATTTTACAATTACTGTCTATTAATTATAATATGTTACATACTATTACTAGCATTCTGAGGCCATGATGAAGTAGCGCTCAGACACCGAAATAGTGCTTCTAAAATAAAAAAATCTAGAGTGTTTCTACTGTCGACATGATACCGAAAATGTCTCACATCGTTCGTCAGAGCGTTTACAGGCCCTAGCATTCCATCTTGTCTACTACTAAAACAGTAGGTGCCATTCCGTTGCATTTAAAGTTACTTTACAGTTGTTTCCGTACAGTCTTTAGCATTCTGCAATTACTGTCTATTAATTGTAATATGTTACATACTGTTAGTAGCATTCTGAGGCCATTAAGTTGTCGCGCTCAGGCATCGAAATAGTGCTATTAAAATTAAAAAAAATGTAAGTGCGTTTCTACTATCGAAATGACACCGAAAACGTCTCACATCGTCCGTCAGTGCGTTTACAGGCTCTAAATTGCCATTTTGTCTACTTCTAAAACTGTAGATGCCATTTCGATGCATTTAAAGTTAGTTTACAGTTGTTTGCGTACAGTCTTTAGCATTTTGAAATTACTGTCTATTAATTATATGTTACATACTATTAGTAGCATTCTGAGGCCATTATGCAGTCGCGCTCAGACACCCAAATAGTGCTTCTAAAATAAAAAAATCTAGAGTGTTTCTACTATCGAAATGATACCGAAAACATCTCACATCGTCCGCCGGAGCGTTTACAGGCTCTAAAATGCCATTTTGTCTACTTCTAAAACAGTAGGTGCCATTCCGATGCATTTAAAGTTAGTTTACAGTTGTTTCCGTACAGTCTTGACCATTCTGCAATTACTGTCTATTCATTATAATATGTTACATACTGTTAGTAGCATTCTGAGGCCATTAAGTTCTCGCGCTCAGACATCGAAATAGTGCTATTAAAATTTAAAAAAATGTAAGTGCGTTTCTACTATCGAAATGACACCGAAACCGTCTCACATCGTCCGTCAGAGCGTTTACAGGCTCTAAAATGCCATCTTGTCTACTACTAAAACAGTAGGTGCCATTCCGTTGCATTTAAAGTTACTTTACAGTTGTTTCCGTACAGTCTTTAGCATTCTGCAATTACTGTCTATTAATTATAATATGTTACATACTGTTAGTAGCATTCTGAGGCCATTAAGTTGTCGCGCTCAGACATCGAAATAGTGCTATTAAAATTTAAAAAAATGTAAGTGCGTTTCTACTATCGAAATGACACCGAAACCGTCTCACATCGTCCGTCAGAGCGTTTACAGGCTCTAAAATGCCATTTTGTCTATTTCTAAAACTGTAGGTGCCATTCCGATGCATTTAAAGTTAGTGTACAGTTGTTTCCGTACAGTCTTTAGCATTTTACAATTACTGTCTATTAATTATAATATGTTACATACTATTAGTAGCATTCTGAGGCCATGATGAAGTAGCGCTCAGACACCGAAATAGTGCTTCTAAAATAAAAAAATCTAGAGTGTTTCTACTATCGAAATGATACCGAAAATGTCTCACATCGTTCGTCAGAGCGTTTACAGGCCCTAGCATTCCATCTTGTCTACTACTAAAACAGTAGGTGCCATTCCGTTGCATTTAAAGTTACTTTACAGTTGTTTCCGTACAGTCTTTAGCATTCTGCAATTACTGTCTATTAATTATAATATGTTACATACTGTTAGTAGCATTCTGAGGCCATTAAGTTGTCGCGCTCAGACATCGAAATAGTGCTATTAAAATTAAAAAAAATGTAAGTGCGTTTCTACTATCGAAATGACACCGAAAACGTCTCACATCGTCCGTCAGTGCGTTTACAGGCTCTAAATTGCCATTTTGTCTACTTCTAAAACTGTAGATGCCATTTCGATGCATTTAAAGTTAGTTTACAGTTGTTTGCGTACAGTCTTTAGCATTTTGAAATTACTGTCTATTAATTATATGTTACATACTATTAGTAGCATTCTGAGGCCATTATGCAGTCGCTCTCAGACACCCAAATAGTGCTTCTAAAATAAAAAAATCTAGAGTGTTTCTACTATCGAAATGATACCGAAAACATCTCACATCGTCCGCCGGAGCGTTTACAGACTCTACAATGCCATTTTGTCTACTTCTAAAACAGTAGGTGCCATTCCGATGCATTTAAAGTTAGTTTACAGTTGTTTCCGTACAGTCTTGAGCATTCTGCAATTACTGTCTATTCATTATAATATGTTACATACTGTTAGTAGATTTCTGAGGCCATTAAGTTGTCGCGCTCAGACATCGAAATAGTGCTATTAAAATTTAAAAAAATGTAAGTGCTTTTCTACTATCGAAATGACACCGAAACCGTCTCACATCGTCCGTCAGAGCGGGCTCTAAAATGCCATCTTGTCTACTACTAAAACAGTAGGTGCCATTCCGTTGCATTTAAAGTTACTTTACAGTTGTTTCCGTACAGTCTTTAGCATTCTGCAATTACTGTCTATTAATTATAATATGTTACATACTGTTAGTAGCATTCTGAGGCCATTAAGTTGTCGCGCTCAGACATCGAAATAGTGCTATTAAAATTAAAACAAATGTAAGTGCGTTTCTACTATCGAAATGACACCGAAACCGTCTCACATCGTCCGTCAGAGCGTTTACAGGCTCTAAAATGCCATTTTGTCTATTTCTAAAACTGTAGGTGCCATTCCGATGCATTTAAAGTTAGTGTACAGTTGTTTCCGTACAGTCTTTAGCATTTTACAATTACTGTCTATTAATTATAATATGTTACATACTATTACTAGCATTCTGAGGCCATGATGAAGTAGCGCTCAGACACCGAAATAGTGCTTCTAAAATAAAAAAAATCTAGAGTGTTTTCTACTATCGAAATGATACCGAAAACATCTCACATCGTCCGCCGGAGCGTTTACAGGCTCTAAAATGCCATTTGTCTACTTCTAAAACAGTAGGTGCCATTCTGATGCATTTAAATTTAGTTTACAGTTGTTTCCGTACAGACTTGAGCATTCTGCAATTACTGTCTATTCATTATAATATGTTACATACTGTTAGTAGCATTCTGAGGCCATTAAGCCGTCGCGCTCAGACACCGAAATAGTGCTATTAAAATTAAAAATGTAGGTG
The DNA here is from genome assembly GCA_940337035.1 of Agriotes lineatus. Lineage (NCBI taxonomy): Eukaryota > Metazoa > Arthropoda > Insecta > Coleoptera > Elateridae > Agriotes > Agriotes lineatus. The sequence goes on along the minus strand of OW679198.1, from coordinate 22,493,796 downwards.
CGTTTCTTCTATCGAAATGACACCAAAAACGTCTCACATCATCCGTCAGAGCGTTTACATTCTCTAGCATTCCGTTTTGTCTACTTCTAAAACAGTAGGTGCCATTCCGATGCATTTAAAGTTAGTTTACAGTTGTTTCCGTACAGTCTTGAGCATTCTGCAATTATTGTCTACTAATTATAATATGTTACACACTGCTAGTACCATTCTGAGGCCATTAAGCAGGCGCGTTCAGACACCGAAATAGTGCTCCTAAAATAAAAAAATCTAGAGTGTTTCTCACTGTCGACATGATACCGAAAATGTCTCACATCGTTCGTCAGAGCCTTTACAGGCCCTAGCATTCCATCTTATCTACTACTAAAACAGTAGGTGCCATTCCGATGCATTTAAAGTTAGTGTACAGTTGTTTCCGTACAGTTTTTAGCATTTTACAATTACTGTCTATTAATTATAATATGTTACATACTATTACTAGCATTCTGAGGCCATGATGAAGTAGCGCTCAGACACCGAGATAGTGCTTCTAAAATAAAAAAATCTAGAGTGTTTCTACTATAGAAATGATACCGAAACCGTCTCACATCGTCCGTCAGAGCGTTTACAGGCTCTAAAATGCCATTTTGTCTATTTCTAAAACTGTAGGTGCCATTCCGATGCATTTAAAGTTAGTGTACAGTTGTTTCCGTACAGTCTTTAGCATTTTACAATTACTGTCTATTAATTATAATATGTTACATACTATTACTAGCATTCTGAGGCCATGATGAAGTAGCGCTCAGACACCGAAATAGTGCTTCTAAAATAAAAAATCTAGAGTGTTTCTACTGTCGACATGATACCGAAAATGTCTCACATCGTTCGTCAGTGCGTTTACAGGCCCTAGCATTCCATCTTGTCTACTACTAAAACAGTAGGTGCCATTCCGTTGCATTTAAAGTTACTTTACAGTTGTTTCCGTACAGTCTTTAGCATTCTGCAATTACTGTCTATTAATTATAAATATGTTACATACTGTTAGTAGCATTCTGAGGCCATTAAGTTGTCGCGCTCAGACATCGAAATAGTGCTATTAAAATTTAAAAAAATGTAAGTGCGTTTCTACTATCGAAATGACACCGAAAACGTCTCACATCGTCCGTCAGTGCGTTTACAGGCTCTAAATTGCCATTTTGTCTACTTCTAAAACTGTAGATGCCATTTCGATGCATTTAAAGTTAGTTTACAGTTGTTTGCGTACAGTCTTTAGCATTTTGAAATTACTGTCTATTAATTATATGTTACATACTATTAGTAGCATTCTGAGGCCATTATGCAGTCGCGCTCAGACACCCAAATAGTGCTTCTAAAATAAAAAAATCTAGAGTGTTTCTACTATCGAAATGATACCGAAAACATCTCACATCGTCCGCCGGAGCGTTTACAGGCTCTACAATGCCATTTTGTCTACTTCTAAAACAGTAGGTGCCATTCCGATGCATTTAAAGTTAGTTTACAGTTGTTTCCGTACAGTCTTGAGCATTCTGCAATTACTGTCTATTCATAATAATATGTTACATACTGTTAGTAGATTTCTGAGGCCATTAAGTTGTCGCGCTCAGACATCGAAATAGTGCTATTAAAATTTAAAAAAATGTAAGTGCGTTTCTACTATCGAAATGACACCGAAACCGTCTCACATCGTCCGTCAGAGCGTTTACAGGCTCTAAAATGCCATTTTGTCTATTTCTAAAACTGTAGGTGCCATTCCGATGCATTTAAAGTTAGTGTACAGTTGTTTCCGTACAGTCTTTAGCATTTTACAATTACTGTCTATTAATTATAATATGTTACATACTATTACTAGCATTCTGAGGCCATGATGAAGTAGCGCTCAGACACCGAAATAGTGCTTCTAAAATAAAAAAATCTAGAGTGTTTCTACTATCGAAATGATACCGAAAACATCTCACATCGTCCGCCGGAGCGTTTACAGGCTCTAAAATGCCATTTTGTCTACTTCTAAAACAGTAGGTGCCATTCTGATGCATTTAAATTTAGTTTACAGTTGTTTCCGTACAGACTTGAGCATTCTGCAATTACTGTCTATTCATTATAATATGTTACATACTGTTAGTAGCATTCTGAGGCCATTAAGCCGTCGCGCTCAGACACCGAAATAGTGCTATTAAAATTAAAAATGTAGGTGCGTTTCTTCTATCGAAATGACACCAAAAACGTCTCACATCATCCGTCAGAGCGTTTACATTCTCTAGCATTCCGTTTTGTCTACTTCTAAAACAGTAGGTGCCATTCCGATGCATTTAAAGTTAGTTTACAGTTGTTTCCGTACAGTCTTGAGCATTCTGCAATTATTGTCTACTAATTATAATATGTTACACACTGCTAGTACCATTCTGAGGCCATTAAGCAGGCGCGTTCAGACACCGAAATAGTGCTACTAAAATAAAAAAATCTAGAGTGTTTCTACTGTCGACATGATACCGAAAATGTCTCACATCGTTCGTCAGAGCCTTTACAGGCCCTAGCATTCCATCTTGTCTACTACTAAAACAGTAGGTGCCATTCCGATGCATTTAAAGTTAGTGTACAGTTGTTTCCGAACAGTTTTTAGCATTTTACAATTACTGTCTATTCATTATAATATGTTACATACTGTTAGTAGCATTCTGAGGCCATTAAGCAGGCGCGTTCAGACACCGAAATAGTGCTCCTAAAATAAAAAAATCTAGAGTGTTTCTAGTATCGAAATGATACCGAAAACGTCTTACATCGTCCGCCGGAGCGTTTACAGGCTCTAAAATGCCATTTTGTCTACTTCTAAAACAGTAGGTGCCATTCTGATGCATTTAAATTTAGTTTACAGTTGTTTCCGTACAGACTTGAGCATTCTGCAATTACTGTCTATTCATTATAATATGTTACATACTGTTAGTAGCATTCTGAGGCCATTAAGCAGGCGCGTTCAGACACCGAAATAGTGCTCCTAAAATAAAAAAATCTAGAGTGTTTCTAGTATCGAAATGATACCGAAAACGTCTTACATCGTCCGTCAGAGCGGTTACAGGCTCTAAAGGCCATTTTGTCTATTTCTAAAACTGTAGGTGCCATTCCGATGCATTTAAAGTTAGCTTACAGTTGTTTCCGTACAGTCTTTAGCATTTTAGAATTACTGTCTATTAATTATAATATGTTACATACTATTTCCTGCATTCTGAGGCCATGATGCAGTCGCGCTCAGACACCGAAATAGTGCTACTAAAATTAAGAATATGTAAGGGCGTATCTACTACCGAAATGATACCGAAAACGTCTGAGAACGTCCGTCAGAGCGTTTGCAGGCTCCAGCATTCCATCTTGTCTACTGCTAAAACAGTAGGTGCCATTCCGATGCATTTAAAGTTACTTTACAGTTGTTTCCGTACAGTCTTTAGCATTCTGCAATTACTGTCTATTAATTATAATATATTACATACTGTTAGTAGCATTCTGAGGCCATTAAGCCGTCGCGCTCAGACACCGAAATAGTGGTATTAAAATAAAAAAAAGGAAGTGCGGTTCTACTATCGAAATGACACCGAAAACGTCTCACATCATCCGTCAAAGCGTTTTCATTCTCTAGCATGCCATTTTGTCTACTTCTAAAACAGTAGGTCCATTCCAATTCATTTAAAGTTAGTTTACAGTTGTTTCCGTACAGTCTTTAGCATTTTGAAATTACTGTTTGTTAATTATAATATGTTACATACTATTAGTAGCATTCTGAGGCCATTATGCAGTCGCGTTCAGACACCGAAATAGTGCTCCTAAAATAAAAAATCTAAGAGCGTTTCTACTATCGAAATGATACCGAAAACGTCTCACATCGTCCGTCACAGCGTTTACAGTCTCTAAAATGTCATTTTATCTACTTCTAAAACTGTAGGTGCCATTCCAATGCATTTAAAGTTAGTTTACAGTTGTTTTCGTACAGTCTTTAGCATTTTACAATTACTGTCTATTAATTATAATATGTTACATACTATTACTAGCATTCTGAGGCCATGATGCAGTCGCGCTCAGACACCGAAATAGTGCTCCTAAAATAAAAAAATCTAGAGTATTTCTACTATCGAAATGATACCGAAAACGTCTCACATCGTCCGCCGGAGCGTTTACAGGCTCTAAAATGCCATTTTGTCTACTTCTAAAACTGTAGGTGCCATTCCGATGCATTTAGAGTTAGTGTACAGTTGTTTCCGTACAGTTTTTAGCATTCTTCAATTAATGTATATTAATTATAATACGTTACATACTGCTAGTAGCATTCTGAGGCCATTATGCCGTCGCGCTCAGACACCGAAATAGTGCTACTAAAATAAAAAACAAACTAAGTGCGTTTCTACTAACGAAATGATACCCAAAATGTCTCAGTCGTCCGTCAGAGCGTTTACAGGCTTTAGCATTCCATTTTGTCTACTTCTAAAACAGTGGCTGCCATTCCGAATCATTTAAAGTTAGTTTATAGTTGTTTCCGTACAGTCTTTAGCATTCTGCAATTACTGTCTATTAATTATAATAAGTTACATACTGCTAGTAGCATTCTGAGGCCATTATGCCGTCGCGCTCAGACACCGAAATAGTGCTACCGAAAACATCTCACATTATCCGTCAGAGCGTTTACATTCTCTAGCATGCCATTTTGTCTACTTCTAAAACAGTAGGTGCTATTCCGATGCATTTAAAGTTAGTTTACAGTTGTTTGCGTACAGTCTTTAGCATTTTGAAATTACTGTCTATTAATTATATGTTACATACTATTAGTAGCATTCTGAGGCCATTATGCAGTCGCGCTCAGACACCGAAATAGTGCTCCTAAACTAAAAAATTTAAGAGCGTTTCTACTATCGAAATGATACCGAAACCGTCTCACATCGTCCGTCAGAGCGTTTACAGGCTCTAAAATGCCATTTTGTCTATTTCTAAAACTGTAGGTGCCATTCCGATGCATTTAAAGTTAGTGTACAGTTGTTTCCGTACAGTCTTTAGCATTTTACAATTACTGTCTATTAATTATATGTTACATACTATTAGTAGCATTCTGAGGCCATGATGCAGTAGCGCTCAGACACCGAAGTAGTGCTTCTAAAATAAAAAAATCTAGAGTGTTTCTACTATTGAAATGATACCGAAAACATCTCACATCGTCCGCCGGAGCGTTTACAGGCTCTAAAATGCCATTTTGTCTACTTCTAAAACAGTAGATCCATTCCAATGCATTTAAAGTTAGTTTACAGTTGTTTTCGTACAGTCTTTAGTATTTTACAATTACTGTCTATTAATTATAATATGTTACATACTATTACTAGCATTCTGAGGCCATGATGCAGTCGCGCTCAGACACCGAAATAATGCTCCTAAAATAAAAAAATCCAAAGTGTTTCTACTATCGAAATGATACCGAAAACGTCTCACATTATCCGTCAGAGCGTTTACATTCTCTAGCATGCCATTTTGTCTACTTCTAAAACAGTAGGTGCCATTCCGATGCATTTAAAGTTACTTTACAGTTGTTTCCGTACAGTCTTTAGCATTCTGCAATTACTATCTATTAATTATAATATGTTACATACTGTTAGTAGCATTCTGAGGCCATTAAGCCGTCGTGCTCAGACACCGAAATAGTGCTATTAAAATTAAAAAAAGGAAGTGCATTTCTACTATCGAATTGACACCGAAAACGTCTCACATTATCCGTCAGAGCGTTTACATTCTCTAGCATTCCATCTTGTCTACTGCTAAAACAGTAGGTTCCATTCCGATGCATTTAAAGTTACTTTACAGTTGTTTCCGTACAGTCTTTAGCATTCTGCAATTACTATCTATTAATTATAATATGTTACATACTGTTAGTAGCATTCTGAGGCCATGATGCAGTCGCGCTCAGACACCGAAATAGTGCTCCTAAAATAAAAAAATCCAAAGTGTTTCTACTATCGAAATGATACCGAAAACGTCTCACATTATCCGTCAGAGCGTTTACATTCTCTAGCATGCCATTTTGTCTACTTCTAAAACAGTAGGTGCCATTCCGATGCATTTAAAGTTACTTTACAGTTGTTTCCGTACAGTCTTTAGCATTCTGCAATTACTATCTATTAATTATAATATGTTACATACTGTTAGTAGCATTCTGAGGCCATTAAGCCGTCGTGCTCAGACACCGAAATAGTGCTATTAAAATTAAAAAAAGGAAGTGCATTTCTACTATCGAATTGACACCGAAAACGTCTCACATTATCCGTCAGAGCGTTTTCATTCTCTAGCATTCCATCTTGTCTACTGCTAAAACAGTAGGTTCCATTCCGATGCATTTAAAGTTACTTTACAGTTGTTTCCGTACAGTCTTTAGCACTCTGCAAATACTGTCTATTAATTATAATATGTTACATACTGTTAGTAGCATTCTGATTCCATTAAGCCGTCGCGCTCAGACACCGAAATAGTGCTATTAAATTAAAAAAAGGAAGTGCGTTTCTACTATCGAATTGACATCGAAAACGTCTCACATCATCCGTCAGAGCGTTTTCATTCTCTAGCATGCCATTTTATCTACTTCTAAAATAGTAGGTGCCATTCCGATGCATTTAAAGTTAGTTTACAGTTGTTTCCGTACAGTCTTTAGCATTTTGAAATTACTGTTAGTTAATTATAATATTTTACATACTATTAGTAGCATTCTGAGGCCATGATGTAGTAGCGCTCAGACACCGAAATAGTGCTATTAAAATTAAAAAAAGGAAGTGCGTTTCTACTATCGAATTGACACCGAAAACGTCTCACATCATCCGTCAGAGCGTTTTCATTCTCTAGCATGCCATTTTATCTACTTCTAAAATAGTAGGTGCCATTCCGATGCATTTAAAGTTACTTTACAGTTGTTTCCGTACAGTCTTTAGCATTCTGCAATTACTATCTATTAATTATAATATGTTACATACTGTTAGTAGCATTCTGAGGCCATTAAGCCGTCGTGCTCAGACACCGAAATAGTGCTATTAAAATTAAAAAAAGGAAGTGCATTTCTACTATCGAATTGACACCGAAAACGTCTCACATTATCCGTCAGAGCGTTTTCATTCTCTAGCATGCCATTTTATCTACTTCTAAAATAGTAGGTGCCATTCCGATGCATTTAAAGTTACTTTACAGTTGTTTCCGTACAGTCTTTAGCATTCTGCAATTACTATCTACTAATTATAATATGTTACATACTATTACTAGCATTCTGAGGCCATGATGCAGTCGCTCTCAGACACCGAAATAGTGCTCCTAAAATAAAAAAATCCAAAGTGTTTCTACTATCGAAATGATACCGAAAACGTCTCACATTATCCGTCAGAGCGTTTACATTCTCTAGCATGCCATTTTGTCTACTTCTAAAACAGTAGGTGCCATTCCGATGCATTTAAAGTTACTTTACAGTTGTTTCCGTACAGTCTTTAGCATTCTGCAATTACTATCTATTAATTATAATATGTTACATACTGTTAGTAGCATTCTGAGGCCATTAAGCCGTCGTGCTCAGACACCGAAATAGTGCTATTAAAATTAAAAAAAGGAAGTGCATTTCTACTATCGAATTGACACCGAAAACGTCTCACATTATCCGTCAGAGCGTTTTCATTCTCTAGCATTCCATCTTGTCTACTGCTAAAACAGTAGGTTCCATTCCGATGCATTTAAAGTTACTTTACAGTTGTTTCCGTACAGTCTTTAGCACTCTGCAAATACTGTCTATTAATTATAATATGTTACATACTGTTAGTAGCATTCTGATTCCATTAAGCCGTCGCGCTCAGACACCGAAATAGTGCTATTAAAATAAAAAAAAGGAAGTGCGTTTCTACTATCGATTTGACACCGAAAACGTCTCACATCATCCGTCAGAGCGTTTTCATTCTCTAGCATGCCATTTTATCTACTTCTAAAATAGTAGGTGCCATTCCGATGCATTTAAAGTTACTTTACAGTTGTTTCCGTACAGTCTTTAGCATTCTGCAATTACTATCTATTAATTATAATATGTTACATACTGTTAGTAGCATTCTGAGGCCATTAAGCCGTCGTGCTCAGACACCGAAATAGTGCTATTAAAATTAAAAAAAGGAAGTGCGTTTCTACTATCGAATTGACACCGAAAACGTCTCACATCATCCGTCAGAGCGTTTTCATTCTCTAGCATGCCATTTTATCTACTTCTAAAATAGTAGGTGCCATTCCGATGCATTTAAAGTTACTTTACAGTTGTTTCCGTACAGTCTTTAGCATTCTGCAATTACTATCTATTAATTATAATATGTTACATACTGTTAGTAGCATTCTGAGGCCATTAAGCCGTCGTGCTCAGACACCGAAATAGTGCTATTAAAATTAAAAAAAGGAAGTGCATTTCTACTATCGAATTGACACCGAAAACGTCTCACATTATCCGTCAGAGCGTTTTCATTCTCTAGCATTCCATCTTGTCTACTGCTAAAACAGTAGGTTCCATTCCGATGCATTTAAAGTTACTTTACAGTTGTTTCCGTACAGTCTTTAGCACTCTGCAAATACTGTCTATTAATTATAATATGTTACATACTGTTAGTAGCATTCTGATTCCATTAAGCCGTCGCGCTCAGACACCGAAATAGTGCTATTAAAATAAAAAAAAGGAAGTGCGTTTCTACTATCGAATTGACACCGAAAACGTCTCACATCATCCGTCAGAGCGTTTTCATTCTCTAGCATGCCATTTTATCTACTTCTAAAATAGTAGGTGCCATTCCGATGCATTTAAAGTTAGTTTACAGTTGTTTCCGTACAGTCTTTAGCATTTTGAAATTACTGTTAGTTAATTATAATATTTTACATACTATTAGTAGCATTCTGAGGCCATGATGTAGTAGCGCTCAGACACCGAAATAGTGCTTTTAAAATAAAAAATCTAAGAGCGTTTCTACTATCGAAATGATACCGAAAACGTCTCACACCGTCCGTCAGAGCGTTTACAGTCTCTAAAATGCCATTTTATCTACTTCTAAAACTGTAGGTGCCATTCCAATGCATTTAAAGTTAGTTTACAGTTGTTTTCGTACAGTCTTTAGCATTTGGATATTACTGTCTATTAATTATATGTTACATACTATTAGTAGCATTCTGAGGACATTATGCAGTCGCGCTCAGACACCGAAATAATGCTCCTAAAATAAAAAAATCTAGAGTGTTTCTACTATCGAAATGATACCGAAAACGCCTCACATTATCCGTCAGAGCGTTTACATTCTCTAGCATGCCATTTTGTCTACTTCTAAAACAGTAGGTGCCATTCCGATGCATTTAAAGTTACTTTACAGTTGTTTCCGTACAGTCTTTAGCATTCTGCAATTACTGTCTATTAATTATAATATGTTACATACTGTTAGTAGCATTCTGAGGCCATTATGCAGACGCGCTCAGACACCGAAATAATGCTCCTAAAATAAAAAAATCTAGAGTGTTTCTACTATCGAAATGATACCGAAAACGCCTCACATTATCCGTCAGAGCGTTTACATTCTCTAGCATGCCATTTTGTCTACTTCTAAAACAGTAGGTGCCATTCCGATGCATTTAAAGTTAGTTTACAGTTGTTTCCGTACAGTCTTGAGCATTCTGCAATTATTGTCTACTAATTATATTATGTTACACACTGCTAGTACCATTCTGAGACCATTAAGCAGTCGCTTTCAGACACCGAAATAGTGCTACTGAAATTAAGAATATGTAAGAGCGTATCTACTACCGAAATGATACCGAAAACGTTTGAAAACTTCTGTCAGAGCGTTTGGAGGCTCCAGCATTCCATCTTGTCTACTACTAAAACAGTAGGTGAAATTCCGATGCATTTAAAGTTACTTTACAGTTGTTTCCGTACAGTCTTTAGCATTCTGCAATTACTGTCTATTAATTATAATATGTTACATACTGTTAGTAGCATTCTGAGGCTATTAAGCCGTCGCGCTCAGACACCGAAATAGTGCTATTAAAATAAAAAAAAGGAAGTGCGTTTCTACTTTCGAAATGACACCGAAAACATCTCACATTATCCGTCAGAGCGTTTTCATTCTCTAGCATGCCATTTTGTCTACTTCTAAAACAGTAGGTCCATTCCAATGCATTTAAAGTTAGTTTACAGTTGTTTCCGTACAGTCTTTAGCATTTTGAAATTACTGTTTGTTAATTATAATATGTTACATACTATTAGTAGCATTCTGAGGCCATTATGTAGTCGCGCTCAGACACCGAAATAGTGCTCCTAAAATAAAAAATCTAAGAGCGTTTCTACTATCGAAATGATACCGAAAACGTCTCACATCGTCCGTCAGAGCGTTTACAGTCTCCAAAATGCCATTTTATCTACTTCTAAAACTGTAGGTGCCATTCCAATGCATTTAAAGTTAGTTTACAGTTGTTTTCGTACAGTATTTAGCATTTTACAATTACTGTCTATTAATTATAATATGTTACATACTATTACTAGCATTCTGAGGCCATGATGCAGTAGCGCTAAGACACCGAAATAGTGCTCCTAAAATAAAAAAATCTAGAGTGTTTCTACTATCGAAATGATACCGAAAACGCCTCACATTATCCGTCAGAGCGTTTACATTCTCTAGCATGCCATTTTGTCTACTTCTAAAACAGTAGGTGCCATTCCGATGCATTTAAAGTTAGTTTACAGTTGTTTCCGTACAGTCTTGAGCATTCTGCAATTATTGTCTACTAATTATATTATGTTACACACTGCTAGTACCATTCTGAGACCATTAAGCAGTCGCTTTCAGACACCGAAATAGTGCTACTAAAATTAAGAATATGTAAGAGCGTATCTACTACCGAAATGATACCGAAAACGTTTGAAAACTTCTGTCAGAGCGTTTGGAGGCTCCAGCATTCCATCTTGTCTACTACTAAAACAGTAGGTGAAATTCCGATGCATTTAAAGTTACTTTACAGTTGTTTCCGTACAGTCTTTAGCATTCTGCAATTACTGTCTATTAATTATAATATGTTACATACTGTTAGTAGCATTCTGAGGCTATTAAGCCGTCACGCTCAGACACCGAAATAGTGCTATTAAAATAAAAAAAAGAAAGTGCGTTTCTACTTTCGAAATGACACCGAAAACATCTCACATTATCCGTCAGAGCGTTTTCATTCTCTAGCATGCCATTTTGTCTACTTCTAAAACAGTAGGTCCATTCCAATGCATTTAAAGTTAGTTTACAGTTGTTTCCGTACAGTCTTTAGCATTTTGAAATTACTGTTTGTTAATTATAATATGTTACATACTATTAGAAGCATTCTGAGGCCATTATGCAGTCGCGCTCAGACACCGAAATAGTGCTCCTAAAATAAAAAATCTAAGAGCGTTTCTACTATCGAAATGATACCGAAAACGTCTCACATCGTCCGTCAGAGCGTTTACAGTCTCCAAAATGCCATTTTATCTACTTCTAAAACTGTAGGTGCCATTCCAATGCATTTAAAGTTAGTTTACAGTTGTTTTCGTACAGTATTTAGCATTTTACGATTACTGTCTATTAATTATAATATGTTACATACTATTACTAGCATTCTGAGGCCATGATGCAGTCGCGCTAAGACACCGAAATAGTGCTCCTAAAATAAAAAAACCTAGAGTGTTTCTACTATCGAAATGATACCGAAAACATCTCACATTATCCGTCAGAGCGTTTACATTCTCTAGCATGCCATTTTGTCTACTTCTAAAACAGTAGGTGCCATTCCGGTGCATATAAAGTTAGTTTACAGTTGTTTCCGTACAGTCTTTATCATTTTGAAATTACTGTCTATTAATTATATGTTACATACTATTAGTAGCATTCTGAGGCCATTATGCAGTCGCGCTCAGACACCGAAATAGTGCTATTAAAATAAAAAAAAGGAAGTGCGTTTCTACTATCGAAATGACACCGAAAACGTCTCACATCATCCGTCAGAGCGTTTTCATTCTCTAGCATGCCATTTTGTCTACTTCTAAAACAGTAGGTGCCAATCCGATATGCATTTAAAGTTCGTTTACAGTTGTTTGCGTACAGTCTTTAGCATTTTGAAATTACTGTCTATTAATTATATGTTACATACTATTAGTAGCATTCTGAGGCCATTATGCAGTCGCGCTCAGACACCGAAATAGTGCTCCTAAAATAAAAAAATTTAAGAGCGTTTCTACTATCGAAATGATACCGAAACCGTCTCGCATCGTCCGTCAGAGCGTTTACAGGCTCTAAAATGCCATTTTGTCTATTTCTAAAACTGTAGGTGCCATTCCGATGCATTTAAAGTTAGTGTACAGTTGTTTCCGTACAGTCTTGAGCATTCTGCAATTATTGTCTACTAATTATAATATGTTACACACTGCTAGTACCATTCTGAGGCCATTAAGCAGACGCGTTCAGACACCGAAATAGTGCTCCTAAAATAAAAAAATCTAGAGTGTTCCTACTATCGAAATGATACCAAAAACGTCTTACATCGTCCGTCAGAGCGTTTACAGGTTCTAGCATTCCATTTTGTCTAGCTCTAAAACAGTAGGTGCCATTACGATGCATTTAGAGTTAGTTTACAGTTGTTTATGTTCAGTTTTTAGCATTCTTCAATTAATGTATATTAATTATAATACGTTACATACTATTAGTAGCATTCTGAGGCCATTATGCCGTCGCGCTCAGACACCGAAATAGTGTACTAAAATAAAAAACAAACTAAATGCGTTTCTACTAACGAAATGATACCCAAAATGTCTCAGTCGTCCGTCAGAGCGTTTACAGGCTTTAGCATTCCATTTTGTTTACTTCTAAAACAGTAGGTGCAATTCCGATGCATTTAAAGTTACTTTACAGTTGTTTCCGTATAGTCTTTAGCATTCTGCAATTACTGTCTATTAATTATAATATGTTAGTACCATTCTGAGACCATTAAGCAGTCGCATTCAGACACCGAAATAGTGCTACTAAAATTAAGAATATGTAAGAGCGTATCTACTACCGAAATGATACCGAAAACGTCTGAGAACGTCCGTCAGAGCGTTTGCAGGCTCTAGCATTCCATCTTGTCTACTACTAAAACAGTAGGTGCAATTCCGATGCATTTAAAGTTACTTTACAGTTGTTTCCGTATAGTCTTTAGCATTCTGCAATTACTGTCTATTAATTATAATATGTTAGTACCATTCTGAGACCATTAAGCAGTCGCATTCCGACACCGAAATAGTGCTACTAAAATTAAGAATATGTAAGAGCGTATCTACTACCGAAATGATACCGAAAACGTCTGAGAACGTCCGTCAGAGCGTTTGCAGGCTCTAGCATTCCATCTTGTCTACTACTAGAACAGTAGGTGCAATTCCGATGCATTTAAAGTTACTTTACAGTTGTTTCCGTACAGTATTTAGCATTCTGCAATTACTGTCTATTAATTATAATATGTTAGTAGCATTCTGAGGCCATTAAGCCATCGCGCTCAGACACCGAAATAGTGCTATTAAAATTAAAAAAATGTAAGTGCGTTTCTACTATCGAAATGACACCGAAAACGTCTCACATCATCCGTCAGAGCGTTTACATTCTCTAGCATTCCATTTTGTCTACTTCTAAAACAGTAGGTGCCATTCCGATGCATTTAAAGTTAGTTTACAGTTGTTTCCGTACAGTCTTGAGCATGCTGCAATTATTGTCTACTAATTATAATATGTTACACACTGTTAGTACCATTCTGAGACCATTAAGCAGTCGCATTCAAACACCGAAATAGTGCTACTAAAATTAAGAAAATGTAAGAGCGTATCTACTACCGAAATGATACCGAAAACGTCTGAGAACGTCCGTCAGAGCGTTTGCAGGCTCTAGCATTCCATCTTGTCTACTACTAAAACAGTAGGTGCAATTCCGATGCATTTAAAGTTAGTTTACAGTTGTTTCCGTATAGTCTTTAGCATTCTGCAATTACTGTCTATTAATTATAATATGTTAGTAGCATTCTGGGGCCATTAAGCCATCGCGCTCAGACACCGAAATAGTGCTATTAAAAAAAAAAAAATGTAAGTGCGTTTCTACTATCGAAATGACACCGAAAACGTCTCACATCATCCGTCAGAGCGTTTACATTCTCTAGCATTCCATTTTGTCTACTTATAAAACAGTAGGTTCTATTCCGATGCATTTAAAGTTAGTTTACAGTAGTTTCCGTACAGTCTTGAGCATGCTGCAATTATTGTCTACTAATTATAATATGTTACACACTGTTAGTACCATTCTGAGACCATTAAGCAGTCGCATTCAGACACCGAAATAGTGCTACTAAAATTAAGAATATGTAAGAGCGTATCTACTACCGAAATGATACCGAAAACGTCTGAGAACGTCCGTCAGAGCGTTTGCAGGCTCTAGCATTCCATCTTGTCTACTACTAAAACAGTAGGTGCAATTCCGATGCATTTAAAGTTACTTTACAGTTGTTTCCGTATAGTCTTTAGCATTCTGCAATTACTGTCTATTAATTATAATATGTTAGTAGCATTCTGAGGCCATTAAGCCATCGCGCTAAGACACCGAAATAGTGCTATTAAAATTTAAAAAATGTAAGTGCGTTTCTACTATCGAAATGACACCGAAAACGTCTCACATCATCCGTCAGAGCGTTTACATTCTCTAGCATTCCATTTTGTCTACTTCTAAAACAGTAGGTGCCATTCCGATGCATTTAAAGTTAGTTTACAGTTGTTTCCGTACAGTCTTGAGCATGCTGCAATTATTGTCTACTAATTATAATATGTTACACACTGTTAGTACCATTCTGAGACCATTAAGCAGTCGCATTCAGACACCGAAATAGTGCTACTAAATTTAAGAATATGTAAGAGCGTATCTACTACCGAAATGATACCGAAAACGTCTGAGAACGTCCGTCAGAGCGTTTGCAGGCTCTAGCATTCCACCTTGTCTACTACTAAAAAGTAGGTGCAATTCCGATGCATTTAAAGTTACTTTACAGTTGTTTCCGTATAGTCTTTAGCATTCTGCAATTACTGTCTATTAATTATAATATGTTAGTAGCATTCTGAGGCCATTAAGCCATCGCGCTCAGACACCGAAATAGTGCTATTAAAATTAAAAAAATGTAAGTGCGTTTCTACTATCGAAATGACACCGAAAACGTCTCACATCATCCGTCAGAGCGTTTACATTCTCTAGCATTCCATTTTGTCTACTTCTAAAACAGTAGGTGCCATTCCGATGCATTTAAAGTTAGTTTACAGTTGTTTCCGTACAGTCTTGAGCATGCTGCAATTATTGTCTACTAATTATAATATGTTACACACTGTTAGTACCATTCTGAGACCATTAAGCAGTCGCATTCAGACACCGAAATAGTGCTACTAAAATTAAGAATATGTAAGAGCGTATCTACTACCGAAATGATACGGAAAACGTCTGAGAACGTCCGTCAGAGCGTTTGCAGGCTCTAGCATTCCATCATGTCTACTACTAAAACAGTAGGTGCAATTCCGATGCATTTAAAGTTACTTTACAGTTGTTTCCGTATAGTCTTTAGCATTCTGCAATATCTGTCTATTAATTCTAATATGTTAGTAGCATTCTGAGGCCATTAAGCCATCACGCTCAGACACCGAAATAGTGCTATTAAAATTAAAAAAATGTAAGTGCGTTTGTACTATCGAAATGACACCGAAAACGTCTCACATCATCCGTCAGAGCGTTTACATTCTCTAGCATTCCATTTTGTCTACTTCTAAAACAGTAGGTGCCATTCCGATGCATTTAAAGTTAGTTTACAGTTGTTTCCGTACAGGCTTGAGCATGCTGCAATTATTGTCTACTAATTATAATATGTTACACACTGTTAGTACCATTCTGAGACCATTAAGCAGTCGCATTCAGACACCGAAATAGTGCTACTAAAATTAAGAATATGTAAGAGAGTATCTACTACCGAAATGATACCGAAAACGTCTGAGAACGTCCGTCAGAGCGTTTGCAGGCTCTAGCATTCCATCTTGTCTACTACTAAAACAGTAGGTGCAATTCCGATGCATTTAAAGTAACTTTTCAGTTGTTTCCGTATAGTCTTTAGCATTCTGCAATTACTGTCTATTAATTATAATATGTTAGTAGCATTCTGAGGCCATTAAGCCATCGCGCTCAGACACCGAAATAGTGCTATTAAAATTAAGAATATGTAAGAGCGTATCTACTACCGAAATGATACCGAAAACGTCTGAGAACGTCCGTCAGAGCGTTTGCAGGCTCTAGCATTCCATCTTGTCTACTACTAAAACAGTAGGTGCAATTCCGATGCATTTAAAGTTACTTTACAGTTGTTTCCGTATAGTCTTTAGCATTCTGCAATTACTGTCTATTAATTATAATATGTTAGTAGCATTCTGAGGCCATTAAGCCATCGCGCTAAGACACCGAAATAGTGCTATTAAAATTTAAAAAATGTAAGTGCGTTTCTACTATCGAAATGACACCGAAAACGTCTCACATCATCCGTCAGAGCGTTTACATTCTCTAGCATTCCATTTTGTCTACTTCTAAAACAGTAGGTGCAATTCCGATGCATTTAAAGTTACTTTACAGTTGTTTCCGTATAGTCTTTAGCATTCTGCAATATCTGTCTATTAATTCTAATATGTTAGTAGCATTCTGAGGCCATTAAGCCATCACGCTCAGACACCGAAATAGTGCTATTAAAATTAAAAAAATGTAAGTGCGTTTGTACTATCGAAATGACACCGAAAACGTCTCACATCATCCGTCAGAGCGTTTACATTCTCTAGCATTCCATTTTGTCTACTTCTAAAACAGTAGGTGCCATTCCGATGCATTTAAAGTTAGTTTACAGTTGTTTCCGTATAGTCTTTAGCATTCTGCAATTACTGTCTATTAATTATAATATGTTAGTAGCATTCTGAGGCCATTAAGCCATCGCGCTCAGACACCGAAATAGTGCTATTAAAATTAAGAATATGTAAGAGCGTATCTACTACCGAAATGATACCGAAAACATCTGAGAACGTCCGTCAGAGCGTTTGCAGGCTCTAGCATTCCATCTTGTCTACTACTAAAACAGTAGGTGCAATTCCGATGCATTTAAAGTTACTTTACAGTTGTTTCCGTATAGTCTTTAGCATTCTGCAATTACTGTCTATTAATTATAATATGTTAGTAGCATTCTGAGGCCATTAAGCCATCGCGCTCAGACACCGAAATAGTGCTATTAAAATCAAAAAAATGTAAGTGCGTTTCTACTATCGAAATGACACCGAAAACGTCTCACATCATCCGTCAGAGCGTTTACATTCTCTAGCATTCCATTTTGTCTACTTCTAAAACAGTAGGTGCCATTCCGATGCATTTAAAGTTAGTTTACAGTTGTTTCCGTACAGTCTTGAGCATGCTGCAATTATTGTCTACTAATTATATTATGTTACACACTGTTAGTACCATTCTGAGACCATTAAGCAGTCGCATTCAGACACCGAAATAGTGCTACTAAAATTAAGAATATGTAAGAGCGTATCTACTACCGAAATGATACCGAAAACGTCTGAGAACGTGCGTCAGAGCGTTTTCAGGCTCTAGCATTCCATCTTGTCTACTACTAAAACAGTAGGTGCAATTCCGATGCATTTAAAGTTACTTTACAGTTGTTTCCGTATAGTCTTTAGCATTCTGCAATTACTGTTTATTAATTATAATATGTTAGTAGCATTCTGAGGCCATTAAGCCATCGCGCTCAGACACCGAAATAGTGCTATTAAAATTAAAAAAATGTAAGTGCGTTTCTACTATCGAAATGACACCGAAAACGTCTCACATCATCCGTCAGAGCGTTTACATTCTCTAGCATTCCATTTTGTCTACTTCTAAAACAGTAGGTGCCATTCCGATGCATTTTAAGTTAGTTTACAGTTGTTTCCGTACAGCCTTGAGCATGCTGCAATTATTGTCTACTAATTATAATATGTTACACACTGCTAGTACCATTCTGAGACCATTAAGCAGTCGCATTCAGACACCGAAATAGTGCTACTAAAATTAAGAATATGTAAGAGCGTATCTACTACAGAAATGATACCGAAAACGTCTGAGAACGTCCTTCAGAGCGTTTTCAAGATCTAGCATTCCATCTTGTCTACTACTAAAACAGTAGGTGCAATTTCGATGCATTTAAAGTTACTTTACAGTTGTTTCCGTATAGTCTTTAGCATTCTGCAATTACTGTTTATTAATTATAATATGTTAGTAGCATTCTGAGGCCATTAAGCCATCGCGCTCAGACACCGAAATAGTGCTATTACAATTAAAAAAATGTAAGTGCGTTTCTACTATCGAAATGACACCGAAAACGTCTCACATCATCCGTCAGAGCGTTTACATTCTCTAGCATTCCATTTTGTCTACTTCTAAAACAGTAGGTGCCATTCCGATGCATTTAAAGTTAGTTTACAGTTGTTTCCGTACAGTCTTGAGCATGCTGCAATTATTGTCTACTAATTATAATATGTTACACACTGTTAGTACCATTCTGAGACCATTAAGCAGTCGCATTCAGACACCGAAATAGTGCTACTAAAATTAAGAATATGTAAGAGCGTATCTACTACAGAAATGATACCCAAAACGTCTGAGAACGTCAGTCAGAGCGTTTGCAGGCTCTAGCATTCCATCTTGTCTACTACTAAAACAGTACGTGCCATTCCGATGCATTTAAAGTTACTTTACAGTTGTTTCCGTACAGTCTTTAGCATTCTGCAATTACTGTCTATTAATTATAATATGTTACATACTGTTAGTAGCATTCTGAGGCCGTTAAGCCGTCGCGCTCAGACACCGAAATAGTGCTATTAAAATAAAAAAAAAGGAAGTGCGTTTCTACTATCGAAATGACACCGAAAACGTCTCACATCATCCGTCAGAGCGTTTACATTCTCTAGCATTCCATTTTGTCTACTTCTAAAACAGTAGGTGCCATTCCGATGCATTTAAAGTTAGTTTACAGTTGTTTCCGTACTGTCTTTAGCATTTTGAAATTACTGTTTGTTAATTATAGTATGTTACATACTATTAGTAGCATTCTGAGGTCATTATGCAGTCGCGCTCAGACACCGAAATAGTGTTCCTAAAATAAAAAAATCTAAGAGCGTTTCTACTATCGAAATGATACCGAAAACGTCTCACATCGTCCGTCAGAGCGTTTACAGTCTCTAAAATGCCATTTTATCTACTTCTATAACTGTAGGTGCCATTCCAATGCATTTAAAGTTAGTTTACAGTTGTTTTCGTACAGTCTTTAGCATTTTACAATTACTGTCTATTAATTATAATATGTTACATACTATTACTAGCATTCTGAGGCCATGATGTAGTTGCGCTCAGACACCAAAATAGTGCTTCTAAAATAAAAAAATCTAGAGTGTTTCTACTATCGAATTGATACCGAAAACGTCTCACATTATCCGTCAGAGCGTTTACATTCTCAAGCATGCCATTTTGTCTACTTCTAAAACAGTGGCTGCCATTCCGATGCATTTAAAGTTAGTTTATAGTTGTTTCCGTACAGTCTTTAGCATTCTGCAATTACTGTCTATTAATTATAATAAGTTACATACTGCTAGTAGCATTCTGAGGCCATTATGCCGTCGCGCTCAGACACCGAAATAGTGCTACTAAAATAAAAAACAAACTAAGTGCGATTCTACTAACGAAATGATACCCAAAATGTCTCAGTCGTCCGTCAGAGCGTTTACAGGCTTTAGCATTCCATTTTGTCTACTTCTAAAACAGTAGCTGCCATTCCGATGCATTTAAAGTTAGTTTATAGTTATTTCCGTACAGTCTTTAGCATTCTGCAATTACTGTCTATTAATTATAATATGTTACAAACTGCTAGTAGCATTCTGAGGCCATTATGCAGTAGCGCACAGACACCGAAATAGTGCTACTAAAATAAAAAAAAATTTAAGTGCGTTTCTACTATCGAAATAATACCCAAAACGTCTCAGTCGCCCGTCAGAGCGTTTACAGGCTTTAGCATTCTATTTTGTCTACTTCTAAAACAGTAGGTGCCATTCCGATGCATTTCAAGTTAGTTTATAGTTGTTTCCGTACAGTCTTTAGCATTCTGCAATTACTGTCTATTAATTATAATATGTTACAAACTGCTAGTAGCATTCTGAGGCCATTAAGCCGTCGCGCTCAGACACCGAAATAGTGCTACTAAAGTAAAAAAAATCTAAGTGCGTTTCTACTATCGAAATGATACCCAAAACATCTCAGTCGTCCATCTGAGCGTTTGCAGGCTTTAGCATTCTATTTTGTCTACTTCTAAAACAGTAGGTGCCATTCCGATGCATTTCAAGTTAGTTTATAGATGTTTCCGTACAGTCTTTAGCATTCTGCAATTACTGTCTATTAATTATAATATGTTACAAACTGCTAGTAGCATTCTGAGGCCATTATGCAGTAGCGCACAGACACCGAAATAGTGCTACTAAAATAAAAAAAAATTTAAGTGCGTTTCTACTATCGAAATAATACCCAAAACGTCTCAGTCGCCCGTCAGAGCGTTTACAGGCTTTAGCATTCTATTTTGTCTACTTCTAAAACAGTAGGTGCCATTCCGATGCATTTCAAGTTAGTTTATAGTTGTTTCCGTACAGTCTTTAGCATTCTGCAATTACTGTCTATTAATTATAATATGTTACAAACTGCTAGTAGCATTCTGAGGCCATTAAGCCGTCGCGCTCAGACACCGAAATAGTGCTACTAAAGTAAAAAAAATCTAAGTGCGTTTCTACTATCGAAATGATACCCAAAACATCTCAGTCGTCCATCTGAGCGTTTGCAGGCTTTAGCATTCCATTTTGTCTACTTCTAAAACAGTAGGTGCCATTCCGATGCATTTAAAGTTACTTTACAGTTGTTTCCGTACAGTCTTTAGCATTCTGCAATTACTGTCTATTAATTATAATATGTTACATACTGTTAGTAGCATTCTGAGGCCATTAAGCCGTCGCGCTCAGACACCGAAATAGTGCTATTAAAATAAAAAAATGTAATGGCGTTTCAACTATCGAAATGACACCGAAAACGTCTCACATCATCCGTCAGAGCGTTTACATTCTCTAGCATGCCATTTTGTCTACTTCTAAAACAGTAGGTGCCATTCTGATGTATTTAAAGATAGCTTACAGTTGTTTCCGTACAGTCTTTAGCATTTTGAAATTACTGTCTATTAATTATAATATGTTACATACTATTAGTAGCATTCTGAGGCCATTATGCAGTCGCGCTCAGACACCGAAATAGTGTTACTAAAATAAAAAAAAATTAAGTGCGTTTCTACTATCGAAATAATGCCCAAAACGTCTCAGTCGTCCGTCAGAGCGTTTACAGGCTTTAGCATTCCATTTTGTCTACTTCTAAAACAGTAGGTGCCATTCCGATGCATTTAAAGTTAGTTTATAGTTGTTTCCGTACATTCTTTAGCATTCTGCAACTACTGTCTATTAATTATAATATGTTACATACTGCTAGTAGCATTTTGAGGCCATTATGCAGTCGCGCACAGACTCCGAATTAGAGCTACTAAAATAAAAAAAATCTGAATGCGGTTCTACTATCGGAATGATACCCAAAACGTCTCAGTCGTTCGTCAGAGCGTTTACAGGCTTTAGCATTCCATTTTGTCTACTTCTAAAACAGTAGGTGCAATTCCGATGCGTTTAAAGTTAGTTTACAGTTGTTTCCGTAAAGTCTTGAGCATTCTGCAATTATTGTCTACTAATTATAATATGTTACACACTGCTAGTACCATTCTGAGGCCATTAAGCAGTCGCGTTCAGAAACCGAAATAGTGCTACTAAAATTAAGAATATGTAAGGGCGTATCTACTACCGAAATGATACCGAAAACGTCTGAGAACGTTCGTCAGAGCGTTTGCAGGCTCTAGCATTCCATCTTGTCTACCACTAAAACAGTAGGTGCAATTCCGATGCATTTAAAGTTACTTTACAGTTGTTTCCGTACAGTCTTTAGCATTCTGAAATTACTGTCTATTAATTATAATATGTTACATACTGTTAGTAGCATTCTGAGGCCATTAAGCCGTTGCGCTCAGACACCGAAATAGTGCTATTAAAATTTAAAAAATGTAAGTGCGTTTCTACTATCGAATTGACACCGAAAACGTCTCACATCATCCGTCAGAGCGTTTACATTCTCTAGCATTCCATTTTGTCTACTTCTAAAACAGTGGGTGCCATGCCGATGCATTTAAAGTTAGTTTACAGTTGTTTCCGTACAGTCTTGAGCATGCTGCAATTATTGTCTACTAATTATAATATGTTACACACTGCTAGTACCATTCTGAGGCCATTAAGCAGTCGCGTTCAGAAACCGAAATAGTGCTACTAAAATTAAGAATATGTAAGGGCGTATCTACTACCGAAATGATACCGAAAACGTCTGAGAACGTCCGACAGAGCGTTTGCAGGCTCTAGCATTCCATCTTGACTACCACTAAAACAGTAGGTGCCATTCCGATGCATTTAAAGTTACTTTACAGTTGTTTCCGTACAGTCTTTAGCATTCTGCAATTACTGTCTATTAATTATAATATGTTAGTAGCATTCTGAGGCCATTAAGCCATCGCGCTCAGACACCGAAATAGTGCTATTAAAATTAAAAAACTGTAAGTGCGTTTCTACTATCGAAATGACACCGAAAACGTCTCACATCATCCGTCAGAGCGTTTACATTCTCTAGCATTCCATTTTGTCT
The DNA here is from genome assembly GCA_940337035.1 of Agriotes lineatus. Classification (NCBI taxonomy): domain Eukaryota; kingdom Metazoa; phylum Arthropoda; class Insecta; order Coleoptera; family Elateridae; genus Agriotes; species Agriotes lineatus. Next base: position 22,470,901 of record OW679198.1, on the reverse strand, counting down.
ACTTCTAAAACAGTAGGTGCCATTCCGATGCATTTAAAGTTTGTTTACAGTTGTTTCCGTACAGTCTTGAGCATTCTGCAATTATTGTCTACTAATTATAATATGTTACACACTGCTAGTACCATTCTGAGACCATTAAGCAGTCGCGTTCAGACACCCAAATAGTGCTACTAAAATTAAGAATATGTAAGAGCGTATCTACTACCGAAATGATACCGAAAACGTCTGAGAACGTTCGTCAGAGCGTTTGCAGGCTCTAGCATTCCATCTTGTCTACCACTAAAACAGTAGGTGCCATTCCGATGCATTTAAAGTTACTTTACAGTTCTTTCCGTACAGTCTTTAGCATTCTGAAATTACTGTCTATTAATTATAATATGTTACATACTGTTAGTACCATTCTGAGGAAATTAAGCCGTCGCTCTCAGACACCAAAATTGTGCTATTAAAATTTAAAAAATGTAAGTGCGTTTCTACTATCGATGTGACACCGAAAACGTCTCACATCATCCGTCAGAGCGTTTACATTATCTAGCATTCCATTTTGTCTACTTCTAAAACAGTAGGTGCCATTCCGATGCATTTAAAGTTAGTTTACAGTTGTTTCCGTACAGTCTTGAGCATTCTGCAATTACTGTCTACTAATTATAATATGTTACACACTGCTAGTACCATTCTGAGACCATTAAGCAGTCGCGGTCAGACACCGAAATAGTGCTACTAAAATTAAGAATATGTAAGAGCGTATCTACTACCGAAATGATACCGAAAACGTCTGAGAATGTTCGTCAGAGCGTTTGCAGGCTCTAGCATTCCATTTTGTCTACCACTTAAAACAGTAGGTGCCATTCCGATGCATTTAAAGTTACTTTACAGTTGTTTCCGTACAGTCTTTAGCATTCTGAAATTACTGTCTATTAATTATAATATGTTACATACTGTTAGTACCATTCTGAGGAAATTAAGCCGTCGCTCTCAGACACCGAAATAGTGCTATTAAAATTTAAAAAATGTAAGTGCGTTTCTACTATCGATGTGACACCGAAAACGTCTCACATCATCCGTCAGAGCGTTTACATTATCTAGCATTCCATTTTGTCTACTTCTAAAACAGTAGGTGATATTCCGATGCATTTAAAGTTAGTTTACAGTTGTTTCCGTACAGTCTTTAGCACTCTGCAATTACTGTCTATTAATTATAATATGTTACATACTGTTAGTAGCATTCTGAGGCCATTAAGCAGTCGCGTTCAGACACCGAAATAGTGCTACTAATATTAAGAATATGTAAGAGCGTATCTACTACCAAAATAATACCCAAAACGTCTGAGAACGTCCGTCAGAGCGTTTGCAGGCTCTAGCATTCCATCTTGTCTACTACTAAAACAGTAGGTGCCATTCCGATGCATTTAAAGTTAGTTTACAGTTGTTTCCGTAGAGTCTTTAGCATTTTGAAATTACTGTTTGTTAATTATAATATGTTACATACTATTAGTAGCATTCTGAGGCCATGATGTAGTAGCGCTCAGACACCGAAATAGTGCTTCTAAAATAAAAAAATCTTGAGTGTTTCTACTATCGAATTGACACCGAAAACGTCTAACATTATCCGTCAGAGCGTTTACATTCTCTAGCATTCCATTTTGTCTACTTCTAAAACAGTAGGTACCATTCCGATGCATTTAAAGTTAGTTTACAGTTGTTTCCGTACAGTCTTGAGCATTCTGCAATTATTGTCTACTAATTATAATATTTTACACACTGCTAGTACCATTCTGAGGCCATTAAGCAGTCGCGTTCAGACACCGAAATAGTGCTACTAAAATTAAGAATATGTAAGAGCGTATCTACTACCGAAATGATACCGAAAACGTCAGAGAACGTCCGTCAGAGCGTTTGCAGGCTCTAGCATTCCATCTTGTCTACTACTAAAACAGTAGGTGCCATTCCGATGCATTTAAAGTTACTTTACAGTTGTTTCCGTACAGTCTTTAGCATTCTGCAATTACTGTCTATCAATTATAATATGTTACATACTGTTAGTAGCATTCTGAGGCCATTAAGCCGTCGCGCTCAGACACCGAAATAGTGCTATTAAAATTAAAAAAATGTAAGTGCGTTTCTACTATCGAATTGACACCGAAAACGTTTCACATCATCCGTCAGAGCGTTTACATTCTTTAGCATTCCATTTTGTCTACTTCTAAAACAGTAGGTGCCATTCCGATGCATTTAAAGTTAGTTTACAGTTGTTTCCGTACAGTCTTGAGCATTCTGCAATTATTGTCTACTAATTATAATATGTTACACACTGCTAGTACCATTCTGAGACCATTAAGCAGTCGCGTTCAGAAACCGAAATAGTGCTACTAAAATTAAGAATATGTAAGGGCGTATCTACTACCGAAATGATACCGAAAACGTCTGAGAACGTCCGTCAGAGCGTTTGCAGGCTCCAGCATTCCAACTTGTCTACTGCTGAAACAGTAGGTGCCATTCCGATGCATTTAAAGTTAGTTTACAGTTGTTTCCGTACAGTCTTGAGCATTCTGCAATTATTGTCTACTAATTATAATATGTTACACACTGCTAGTACTATTCTGAGACCATTAAGCAGTCGCGTTCAGAAACCGAAATAGTGCTACTAAAATTAAGAATATGTAAGGGCGTATCTACTACCGAAATTATGCCGAAAACGTCTGAGAACGTCCGTCAGAGCGTTTGCAGGCTCCAGCATTCCATCTTGTCTACCACTAAAACAGTAGGTGCCATTACGATGCATTTAAAGTTACTTTACAGTTGTTTCCGTACAGTCTTTAGCATTCTGCAATTACTGTCTATTAATTATAATATGTTACATACTGTTAGTAGCATTCTGAGGCCATTAAGCCGTCGCGCTCAGACACCGAAATAGTGCTATTAAAATTTAAAAAATGTAAGTGCGTTTCTACTATCGATGTGACACCGAAAACGTCTCACATCATCCGTCAGAGCGTATACATTCTCTAGCATTCCATTTTGTCTACTTCTAAAACAGTAGGTGCCATTCCGATGCATTTAAAGTTAGTTTACAGTTGTTTCCGTACAGTCTTGAGCATTCTGCAATTATTGTCTACTAATTATAATATGTTACACACTGTTAGTACCATTCTGAGACCATTAAGCAGTCGCATTCAGACACCGAAATAGTGCTACTAAAATTAAGAATATGTAAGAGCGTATCTACTACCGAAATGATACGGAAAACGTCTGAGAACGTCCGTCAGAGCGTTTGCAGGCTCTAGCATTCCATCTTGTCTACTCCTAAAACAGTAGGTGCAATTCCGATGCATTTAAAGTTACTTTACAGTTGTTTCCGTATAGTCTTTAGCATTCTGCAATATCTGTCTATTAATTCTAATATGTTAGTAGCATTCTGAGGCCATTAAGCCATCACGCTCAGACACCGAAATAGTGCTATTAAAATTAAAAAAATGTAAGTGCGTTTGTACTATCGAAATGACACCGAAAACGTCTCACATCATCCGTCAGAGCGTTTACATTCTCTAGCATTCCATTTTGTCTACTTCTAAAACAGTAGGTGCCATTCCGATGCATTTAAAGTTAGTTTACAGTTGTTTCCGTACAGTCTTGAGCATGCTGCAATTATTGTCTACTAATTATAATATGTTACACACTGTTAGTACCATTCTGAGACCATTAAGCAGTCGCATTCAGACACCGAAATAGTGCTACTAAAATTAAGAATATGTAAGAGCGTATCTACTACCGAAATGATACCGAAAACGTCTGAGAACGTCCGTCAGAGCGTTTGCAGGCTCTAGCATTCCATCTTGTCTACTACTAAAACAGTAGGTGCAATCCGATGCATTTAAAGTAACTTTTCAGTTGTTTCCGTATAGTCTTTAGCATTCTGCAATTACTGTCTATTAATTATAATATGTTAGTAGCATTCTGAGGCCATTAAGCCATCGCGCTCAGACACCGAAATAGTGCTATTAAAATTAAGAATATGTAAGAGCGTATCTACTACCGAAATGATACCGAAAACGTCTGAGAACGTCCGTCAGAGCGTTTGCAGGCTCTAGCATTCCATCTTGTCTACTACTAAAACAGTAGGTGCAATTCCGATGCATTTAAAGTTACTTTACAGTTGTTTCCGTATAGTCTTTAGCATTCTGCAATTACTGTCTATTAATTATAATATGTTAGTAGCATTCTGAGGCCATTAAGCCATCGCGCTAAGACACCGAAATAGTGCTATTAAAATTTAAAAAATGTAAGTGCGTTTCTACTATCGAAATGACACCGAAAACGTCTCACATCATCCGTCAGAGCGTTTACATTCTCTAGCATTCCATTTTGTCTACTTCTAAAACAGTAGGTGCCATTCCGATGCATTTAAAGTTAGTTTACAGTTGTTTCCGTATAGTCTTTAGCATTCTGCAATTACTGTCTATTAATTATAATATGTTAGTAGCATTCTGAGGCCATTAAGCCATCGCGCTCAGACACCGAAATAGTGCTATTAAAATTAAAAAAATGTAAGTGCGTTTCTACTATCGAAATGACACCGAAAACGTCTCACATCATCCGTCAGAGCGTTTACATTCTCTAGCATTCCATTTTGTCTACTTCTAAAACAGTAGGTGCCATTCCGATGCATTTAAAGTTAGTTTACAGTTGTTTCCGTACAGTCTTGAGCATGCTGCAATTATTGTCTACTAATTATAATATGTTACACACTGTTAGTACCATTCTGAGACCATTAAGCAGTCGCATTCAGACACCGAAATAGTGCTACTAAAATTAAGAATATGTAAGAGCGTATCTACTACCGAAATGATACGGAAAACATCTGAGAACGTCCGTCAGAGCGTTTGCAGGCTCTAGCATTCCATCTTGTCTACTACTAAAACAGTAGGTGCAATTCCGATGCATTTAAAGTTACTTTACAGTTGTTTCCGTATAGTCTTTAGCATTCTGCAATATCTGTCTATTAATTCTAATATGTTAGTAGCATTCTGAGGCCATTAAGCCATCACGCTCAGACACCGAAATAGTGCTATTAAAATTAAAAAAATGTAAGTGCGTTTGTACTATCGAAATGACACCGAAAACGTCTCACATCATCCGTCAGAGCGTTTACATTCTCTAGCATTCCATTTTGTCTACTTCTAAAACAGTAGGTGCCATTCCGATGCATTTAAAGTTAGTTTACAGTTGTTTCCGTATAGTCTTTAGCATTCTGCAATTACTGTCTATTAATTATAATATGTTAGTAGCATTCTGAGGCCATTAAGCCATCGCGCTCAGACACCGAAATAGTGCTATTAAAATTAAGAATATGTAAGAGCGTATCTACTACCGAAATGATACCGAAAACATCTGAGAACGTCCGTCAGAGCGTTTGCAGGCTCTAGCATTCCATCTTGTCTACTACTAAAACAGTAGGTGCAATTCCGATGCATTTAAAGTTACTTTACAGTTGTTTCCGTATAGTCTTTAGCATTCTGCAATTACTGTCTATTAATTATAATATGTTAGTAGCATTCTGAGGCCATTAAGCCATCGCGCTCAGACACCGAAATAGTGCTATTAAAATCAAAAAAATGTAAGTGCGTTTCTACTATCGAAATGACACCGAAAACGTCTCACATCATCCGTCAGAGCGTTTACATTCTCTAGCATTCCATTTTGTCTACTTCTAAAACAGTAGGTGCCATTCCGATGCATTTAAAGTTAGTTTACAGTTGTTTCCGTACAGTCTTGAGCATGCTGCAATTATTGTCTACTAATTATATTATGTTACACACTGTTAGTACCATTCTGAGACCATTAAGCAGTCGCATTCAGACACCGAAATAGTGCTACTAAAATTAAGAATATGTAAGAGCGTATCTACTACCGAAATGATACCGAAAACGTCTGAGAACGTGCGTCAGAGCGTTTTCAGGCTCTAGCATTCCATCTTGTCTACTACTAAAACAGTAGGTGCAATTCCGATGCATTTAAAGTTACTTTACAGTTGTTTCCGTATAGTCTTTAGCATTCTGCAATTACTGTTTATTAATTATAATATGTTAGTAGCATTCTGAGGCCATTAAGCCATCGCGCTCAGACACCGAAATAGTGCTATTAAAATTAAAAAAATGTAAGTGCGTTTCTACTATCGAAATGACACCGAAAACGTCTCACATCATCCGTCAGAGCGTTTACATTCTCTAGCATTCCATTTTGTCTACTTCTAAAACAGTAGGTGCCATTCCGATGCATTTTAAGTTAGTTTACAGTTGTTTCCGTACAGCCTTGAGCATGCTGCAATTATTGTCTACTAATTATAATATGTTACACACTGCTAGTACCATTCTGAGACCATTAAGCAGTCGCATTCAGACACCGAAATAGTGCTACTAAAATTAAGAATATGTAAGAGCGTATCTACTACAGAAATGATACCGAAAACGTCTGAGAACGTCCTTCAGAGCGTTTTCAAGCTCTAGCATTCCATCTTGTCTACTACTAAAACAGTAGGTGCAATTTCGATGCATTTAAAGTTACTTTACAGTTGTTTCCGTATAGTCTTTAGCATTCTGCAATTACTGTTTATTAATTATAATATGTTAGTAGCATTCTGAGGCCATTAAGCCATCGCGCTCAGACACCGAAATAGTGCTATTACAATTAAAAAAATGTAAGTGCGTTTCTACTATCGAAATGACACCGAAAACGTCTCACATCATCCGTCAGAGCGTTTACATTCTCTAGCATTCCATTTTGTCTACTTCTAAAACAGTAGGTGCCATTCCGATGCATTTAAAGTTAGTTTACAGTTGTTTCCGTACAGTCTTGAGCATGCTGCAATTATTGTCTACTAATTATAATATGTTACACACTGTTAGTACCATTCTGAGACCATTAAGCAGTCGCATTCAGACACCGAAATAGTGCTACTAAAATTAAGAATATGTAAGAGCGTATCTACTACAGAAATGATACCCAAAACGTCTGAGAACGTCAGTCAGAGCGTTTGCAGGCTCTAGCATTCCATCTTGTCTACTACTAAAACAGTACGTGCCATTCCGATGCATTTAAAGTTACTTTACAGTTGTTTCCGTACAGTCTTTAGCATTCTGCAATTACTGTCTATTAATTATAATATGTTACATACTGTTAGTAGCATTCTGAGGCCGTTAAGCCGTCGCGCTCAGACACCGAAATAGTGCTATTAAAATAAAAAAAAAGGAAGTGCGTTTCTACTATCGAAATGACACCGAAAACGTCTCACATCATCCGTCAGAGCGTTTACATTCTCTAGCATTCCATTTTGTCTACTTCTAAAACAGTAGGTGCCATTCCGATGCATTTAAAGTTAGTTTACAGTTGTTTCCGTACTGTCTTTAGCATTTTGAAATTACTGTTTGTTAATTATAGTATGTTACATACTATTAGTAGCATTCTGAGGTCATTATGCAGTCGCGCTAAGACACCGAAATAGTGTTCCTAAAATAAAAAAATCTAAGAGCGTTTCTACTATCGAAATGATACCGAAAACGTCTCACATCGTCCGTCAGAGCGTTTACAGTCTCTAAAATGCCATTTTATCTACTTCTATAACTGTAGGTGCCATTCCAATGCATTTAAAGTTAGTTTACAGTTGTTTTCGTACAGTCTTTAGCATTTTACAATTACTGTCTATTAATTATAATATGTTACATACTATTACTAGCATTCTGAGGCCATGATGTAGTTGCGCTCAGACACCAAAATAGTGCTTCTAAAATAAAAAAATCTAGAGTGTTTCTACTATCGAATTGATACCGAAAACGTCTCACATTATCCGTCAGAGCGTTTACATTCTCAAGCATGCCATTTTGTCTACTTCTAAAACAGTGGCTGCCATTCCGATGCATTTAAAGTTAGTTTATAGTTGTTTCCGTACAGTCTTTAGCATTCTGCAATTACTGTCTATTAATTATAATAAGTTACATACTGCTAGTAGCATTCTGAGGCCATTATGCCGTCGCGCTCAGACACCGAAATAGTGCTACTAAAATAAAAAACAAACTAAGTGCGATTCTACTAACGAAATGATACCCAAAATGTCTCAGTCGTCCGTCAGAGCGTTTACAGGCTTTAGCATTCCATTTTGTCTACTTCTAAAACAGTAGCTGCCATTCCGATGCATTTAAAGTTAGTTTATATTTATTTCCGTACAGTCTTTAGCATTCTGCAATTACTGTCTATTAATTATAATATGTTACATACTGCTAGTAGCATTCTGAGGCCATTATGCAGTCGCGCACAGACACCGAAATAGTGCTACTAAAATAAAAAAAAATTTAAGTGCGTTTCTACTATCGAAATAATACCCAAAACGTCTCAGTCGTCCGTCAGAGCGTTTACAGGCTTTAGCATTCTATTTTGTCTACTTCTAAAACAGTAGGTGCCATTCCGATGCATTTCAAGTTAGTTTATAGATGTTTCCGTACAGTCTTTAGCATTCTGCAATTACTGTCTATTAATTATAATATGTTACAAACTGCTAGTAGCATTCTGAGGCCATTATGCAGTAGCGCACAGACACCGAAATAGTGCTACTAAAATAAAAAAAAATTTAAGTGCGTTTCTACTATCGAAATAATACCCAAAACGTCTCAGTCGCCCGTCAGAGCGTTTACAGGCTTTAGCATTCTATTTTGTCTACTTCTAAAACAGTAGGTGCCATTCCGATGCATTTCAAGTTAGTTTATAGTTGTTTCCGTACAGTCTTTAGCATTCTGCAATTACTGTCTATTAATTATAATATGTTACAAACTGCTAGTAGCATTCTGAGGCCATTAAGCCGTCGCGCTCAGACACCGAAATAGTGCTACTAAAGTAAAAAAAATCTAAGTGCGTTTCTACTATCGAAATGATACCCAAAACATCTCAGTCGTCCATCTGAGCGTTTGCAGGCTTTAGCATTCCATTTTGTCTACTTCTAAAACAGTAGGTGCCATTCCGATGCATTTAAAGTTACTTTACAGTTGTTTCCGTACAGTCTTTAGCATTCTGCAATTACTGTCTATTAATTATAATATGTTACATACTGTTAGTAGCATTCTGAGGCCATTAAGCCGTCGCGCTCAGACACCGAAATAGTGCTATTAAAATAAAAAAATGTAATGGCGTTTCAACTATTGAAATGACACCGAAAACGTCTCACATCATCCGTCAGAGCGTTTACATTCTCTAGCATGCCATTTTGTCTACTTCTAAAACAGTAGGTGCCATTCTGATGTATTTAAAGTTAGCTTACAGTTGTTTCCGTACAGTCTTTAGCATTTTGAAATTACTGTCTATTAATTATAATATGTTACATACTATTAGTAGCATTCTGAGGCCATTATGCAGTCGCGCTCAGACACCGAAATAGTGTTACTAAAATAAAAAAAAATTAAGTGCGTTTCTACTATCGAAATAATGCCCAAAACGTCTCAGTCGTCCGTCAGAGCGTTTACAGGCTTTAGCATTCCATTTTGTCTACTTCTAAAACAGTAGGTGCCATTCCGATGCATTTAAAGTTAGTTTATAGTTGTTTCCGTACATTCTTTAGCATTCTGCAACTACTGTCTATTAATTATAATATGTTACATACTGCTAGTAGCATTTTGAGGCCATTATGCAGTCGCGCACAGACTCCGAATTAGAGCTACTAAAATAAAAAAAATCTGAATGCGGTTCTACTATCGGAATGATACCCAAAACGTCTCAGTCGTTCGTCAGAGCGTTTACAGGCTTTAGCATTCCATTTTGTCTACTTCTAAAACAGTAGGTGCAATTCCGTAAAGTCTTGAGCATTCTGCAATTATTGTCTACTAATTATAATATGTTACACACTGCTAGTACCATTCTGAGGCCATTAAGCAGTCGCGTTCAGAAACCGAAATAGTGCTACTAAAATTAAGAATATGTAAGGGCGTATCTACTACCGAAATGATACCGAAAACGTCTGAGAACGTTCGTCAGAGCGTTTGCAGGCTCTAGCATTCCATCTTGTCTACCACTAAAACAGTAGGTGCAATTCCGATGCATTTAAAGTTACTTTACAGTTGTTTCCGTACAGTCTTTAGCATTCTGAAATTACTGTCTATTAATTATAATATGTTACATACTGTTAGTAGCATTCTGAGGCCATTAAGCCGTTGCGCTCAGACACCGAAATAGTGCTATTAAAATTTAAAAAATGTAAGTGCGTTTCTACTATCGAATTGACACCGAAAACGTCTCACATCATCCGTCAGAGCGTTTACATTCTCTAGCATTCCATTTTGTCTACTTCTAAAACAGTGGGTGCCATGCCGATGCATTTAAAGTTAGTTTACAGTTGTTTCCGTACAGTCTTGAGCATGCTGCAATTATTGTCTACTAATTATAATATGTTACACACTGCTAGTACCATTCTGAGGCCATTAAGCAGTCGCGTTCAGAAACCGAAATAGTGCTACTAAAATTAAGAATATGTAAGGGCGTATCTACTACCGAAATGATACCGAAAACGTCTGAGAACGTCCGACAGAGCGTTTGCAGGCTCTAGCATTCCATCTTGACTACCACTAAAACAGTAGGTGCCATTCCGATGCATTTAAAGTTACTTTACAGTTGTTTCCGTACAGTCTTTAGCATTCTGCAATTACTGTCTATTAATTATAATATGTTAGTAGCATTCTGAGGCCATTAAGCCATCGCGCTCAGACACCGAAATAGTGCTATTAAAATTAAAAAACTGTAAGTGAGTTTCTACTATCGAAATGACACCGAAAACGTCTCACATCATCCGTCAGAGCGTTTACATTCTCTAGCATTCCATTTTGTCTACTTCTAAAACAGTAGGTGCCATTCCGATGCATTTAAAGTTAGTTTACAGTTGTTTCCGTACAGTCTTGAGCATTCTGCAATTATTGTCTACTAATTATAATATGTTACACACTGCTAGTACCATTCTGAGACCATTAAGCAGTCGCGTTCAGACACCCAAATAGTGCTACTAAAATTAAGAATATGTAAGAGCGTATCTACTACCGAAATGATACCGAAAACGTCTGAGAACGTTCGTCAGAGCGTTTGCAGGCTCTAGCATTCCATCTTGTCTACCACTAAAATAGTAGGTGCCATTCCGATGCATTTAAAGTTACTTTACAGTTCTTTCCGTACAGTCTTTAGCATTCTGAAATTACTGTCTATTAATTATAATATGTTACATACTGTTAGTACCATTCTGAGGAAATTAAGCCGTCGCTCTCAGACACCAAAATTGTGCTATTAAAATTTAAAAAATGTAAGTGCGTTTCTACTATCGATGTGACACCGAAAACGTCTCACATCATCCGTCAGAGCGTTTACATTATCTAGCATTCCATTTTGTCTACTTCTAAAACAGTAGGTGCCATTCCGATGCATTTAAAGTTAGTTTACAGTTGTTTCCGTACAGTCTTGAGCATTCTGCAATTACTGTCTACTAATTATAATATGTTACACACTGCTAGTACCATTCTGAGACCATTAAGCAGTCGCGGTCAGACACCGAAATAGTGCTACTAAAATTAAGAATATGTAAGAGCGTATCTACTACCGAAATGATACCGAAAACGTCTGAGAATGTTCGTCAGAGCGTTTGCAGGCTCTAGCATTCCATTTTGTCTACCACTAAAACAGTAGGTGCCATTCCGATGCATTTAAAGTTACTTTACAGTTGTTTCCGTACAGTCTTTAGCATTCTGAAATTACTGTCTATTAATTATAATATGTTACATACTGTTAGTACCATTCTGAGGAAATTAAGCCGTCGCTCTCAGACACCGAAATAGTGCTATTAAAATTTAAAAAATGTAAGTGCGTTTCTACTATCGATGTGACACCGAAAACGTCTCACATCATCCGTCAGAGCGTTTACATTTTCTAGCATTCCATTTTGTCTACTTCTAAAACAGTAGGTGATATTCCGATGCATTTAAAGTTAGTTTACAGTTGTTTCCGTACAGTCTTTAGCACTCTGCAATTACTGTCTATTAATTATAATATGTTACATACTGTTAGTAGCATTCTGAGGCCATTAAGCAGTCGCGTTCAGACACCGAAATAGTGCTACTAAAATTAAGAATATGTAAGAGCGTATCTACTACCAAAATAATACCCAAAACGTCTGAGAACGTCCGTCAGAGCGTTTGCAGGCTCTAGCATTCCATCTTGTCTACTACTAAAACAGTAGGTGCCATTCCGATGCATTTAAAGTTAGTTTACAGTTGTTTCCGTAGAGTCTTTAGCATTTTGAAATTACTGTTTGTTAATTATAATATGTTACATACTATTAGTAGCATTCTGAGGCCATGATGTAGTAGCGCTCAGACACCGAAATAGTGCTTCTAAAATAAAAAAATCTTGTGTTTCTACTATCGAATTGACACCGAAAACGTCTAACATTATCCGTCAGAGCGTTTACATTCTCTAGCATTCCATTTTGTCTACTTCTAAAACAGTAGGTGCCATTCCGATGCATTTAAAGTTAGTTTACAGTTGTTTCCGTACAGTCTTGAGCATTCTGCAATTATTGTCTACTAATTATAATATGTTACACACTGCTAGTACTATTCTGAGACCATTAAGCAGTCGCGTTCAGAAACCGAAATAGTGCTACTAAAATTAAGAATATGTAAGGGCGTATCTACTACCGAAATAATGCCGAAAACGTCTGAGAACGTCCGTCAGAGCGTTTGCAGGCTCCAGCATTCCATCTTGTCTACCACTAAAACAGTAGGTGCCATTCCGATGCATTTAAAGTTACTTTACAGTTGTTTCCGTACAGTCTTTAGCATTCTGCAATTACTGTCTATTAATTATAATATGTTACATACTGTTAGTAGCATTCTGAGGCCATTAAGCCGTCGCGCTCAGACACCGAAATAGTGCTATTAAAATTTAAAAAATGTAAGTGCGTTTCTACTATCGATGTGACACCGAAAACGTCTCACATCATCCGTCAGAGCGTATACATTCTCTAGCATTCCATTTTGTCTACTTCTAAAACAGTAGGTGCCATTCCGATGCATTTAAAGTTAGTTTACAGTTGTTTCCGTACAGTCTTGAGCATTCTGCAATTATTGTCTACTAATTATAATATGTTACACACTGCTAGTACCATTCTGAGGCCATTAAGCAGTCGCGTTCAGACACCGAAATAGTGCTACTAAAATTAAGAATATGTAAGGGCGTATCTACTACCGAAATGATACCAAAAACGTCTGAGAACGTCCGTCAGAGCGTTTGCAGGCTCCAGCATTCCATCTTGTCTACTACTAAAACAGTAGGTGCCATTCCGATGCATTTAAAGTTACTTTACAGTTGTTTCCGTACAGTCTTTAGCATTCTGCAATTACTGTCTATTAATTATAATATGTTACATACTGTTAGTAGCATTCTGAGGCCATTAAGCCGTCGCGCTCAGACACCGAAATAGTGCTATTAAAATAAAAAAAAGGAAGTGCGTTTCTACTATCGAAATGACACCGAAAACGTCTCACATCATCCGTCAGAGTGTTTACATTCTCTAGCATGCCATTTTGTCTACTTCTAAAACAGTAGGTCCATTCCAATGAATTTAAAGTTAGTTTACAGTTGTTTCCGTACAGTCTTTAGCATTTTGAAATTACTGTTTGTTAATTATAATATGTTACATACTATTAGTAGCATTCTGAGGCCATTAAGCCGTCGCGCTCAGACACCGAAATAGTGCTATTAAAATAAAAAAAAGGAAGTGCGTTTCTACTATCGAAATGACACCGAAAACGTCTCACATCGTCCGTCAGAGCGTTTACAGTCTCTAAAATTCCATTTTATCTACTTCTAAAACTGTAGGTGCCATTCCAATGCATTTAAAGTTAGTTTACAGTTGTTTTCGTACAGTCTTTAGCATTTTGATATTACTGTCAATTAATTATATGTTACATACTATTAGTAGCATTCTGAGGCCATTATGCAGTCGCGCTAAGACACCGAAATAATGCTCCTTAAATAAAAAAATTTAGAGTGTTTCTACTATCGAAATGATACCGAAAACGTCTCACATTATCCGTCAGAGCGTTTACATTCTCTAGCATGCCATTTTGTCTACTTCTAAAACAGTAGGTGCATTCCGATGCATTTAAAGTTAGTTTATAGTTGTTTCCGTACAGTTTTTAGCATTTTGATATTACTGTCAATTAATTATATGTTACATACTATTAGTAGCATTCTGAGGCCATTATGCAGTAGCGCTAAGACACCGAAATAATGCTCCTTAAATAAAAAAATTTAGAGTGTTTCTACTATCGAAATGATACCGAAAACGTCTCACATTATCCGTCAGAGCGTTTACATTCTCTAGCATGCCATTTTGTCTACTTCTAAAACAGTAGGTGCAATTCCGATGCGTTTAAAGTTAGTTTACAGTTGTTTCCGTAAAGTCTTGAGCATTCTGCAATTATTGTCTACTAATTATAATATGTTACACACTGCTAGTACCATTCTGAGACCATTAAGCAGTCGCGGTAAGACACCGAAATAGTGCTACTAAAATTAAGAATATGTAAGAGCGTATCTACTACCGAAATGATACCAAATACGTCTGAAAACGTCCGTCAGAGCGTTTGCAGGCTCCAGCATCCCATCTTGTCTACTACTAAAACAGTAGGTGCCATTCCGATGCATTTAAAGTTACTTTACAGTTGTTTCCGTACAGTCTTTAGCACTCTGCAATTACTGTCTATTAATTATAATATGTTACATACTGTTAGTAGCATTCTGAGGCCATTAAGCCGTCGCGCTCAGACACCGAAATAGTGCTATTAAAATTAAAAAAATGTAAGTGCGTTTCTACTATCGAATTGACACCGAAAACGTCTCACATCATCCGTCAGAGCGTTTACATTCTCTAGCATTCCATTTTGTCTACTTCTAAAACAGTAGGTGCCATTCCGATGCATTTAAAGTTAGTTTACAGTTGTTTCCGTACAGTCTTGAGCATTCTGCAATTATTGTCTACTAATTATATATTTGTTACACACTGCTAGTACCATTCTGAGACCATTAAGCAGTCGCGTTCAGAAACCGAAATAGTGCTACCAAAATTAAGAATATGTAAGGGCGTATCTACTACCGAAATGATACCGAAAACGTCTGAGAACGTCCGTCAGAGCGTTTGCAGGCTCTAGCATTCCATCTTGTCTACTACTAAAACAGTAGGTGCCATTCCAATGCATTTAAAGTTACTTTACAGTTGTTTCCGTACAGTCTTTAGCATTCTGCAATTACTGTCTATTAATTATAATATGTTACATACTGTTAGTAGCATTCTGAGGCCATTAAGCCGTCGCGCTCAGACACCGAAATAGTGCTATTAAAATAAAAAAAGGAAATGTGTTTCTACTATCGAAATGACACCGAAAACGTCTCACATCATTCGTCAGAGCGTTTTCATTCTCTAGCATGCCATTTTGTCTACTTCTAAAACAATAGGTGCCATTCCGATGCATTTAAAGTTAGTTTACAGTTGTTTCCGTAGAGTCTTTAGCATTTTGAAATTAGTGTTTGTTAATTATAATATGTTACATACTATTAGTAGCATTCTGAGGCCATGATGTAGTAGCGCTCAGATACCGAAATAGTGCTTCTAAAAAAAAAAAATCTAGAGTGTGTCTACTATCGAAATGATACCGAAAACGTCTCACATTATCCGTCAGAGCGTTTACATTCTCTAGCATTCCATTTTGTCTACTTCTAAAACAGTTGGTGCCATTCCGATGCATTTAAAGTTAGTTTACAGTTGTTTCCGTACAGTCTTGAGCATTCTGCAATTATTGTCTACTAATTATAATATGTTACACACTGCTAGTACCATTCTGAGACCATTAAGCGGTCGCGTTCAGAAACCGAAATAGTGCTACTAAAATTAAGAATATGTAAGGGCGTATCTACTACCGAAATGATACCGAAAACGTCTGAGAACGTCCGTCAGAGCGTTTACATTCTCTAGCATTCCATTCTGTCTACTTCTAAAACAGTAGGTGCCATTCCGATGCATTTAAAGTTACTTTACAGTTGTTTCCGTACAGTCTTTAGCATTCTGCAATTACTGTCTATTAATTATAATATGTTACAAACTGTTAGTAGCATTCTGAGACCATTAAGCCGTCGCGCTCAGACACCGAAATAGTGCTATTAAAATTTAAAAAATGTAAGTGCGTTTCTACTATCGATGTGACACCGAAAACGTCTCACATCATCCGTCAGAGCGTTTCATTCTCTAGCATTCCATTTTGTCTACTTCTAAAACAGTAGGTGCCATTCCGATGCATTTAAAGTTAGTTTACAGTTGTTTCCGTACAGTCTTGAGCATTCTGCAATTATTGTCTACTAATTATAATATGTTACACACTGCTAGTACCATTCTGAGGCCATTAAGCAGTCGCGTTCAGACACCGAAATAGTGCTACTAAAATTAAGAATATGTAAGAGCGTATCTACTACCAAAATAATACCCAAAACGTCTGAGAACGTCCGTCAGAGCGTTTGCAGGCTCTAGCATTCCATCTTGTCTACTACTAAAACAGTAGGTGCCATTCCGATGCATTTAAAGTTACTTTACAGTTGTTTCCGTACAGTATTTAGCATTCTGCAATTACTGTCTATTAATTATAATATGTTACATACTGTTAGTAGCATTCTGAGGCCATTAAGCCGGCGCGCTCAGACACCGAAATAGTGCTATTAAAATTTAAAAAATGTAAGTGCGTTTCTACTATCGAAATGACACCGAAAACGTCTCACATCATCCGTCAGAGCGTTTACATTCTCTAGCATTCCATTTTGTCTACTTCTAAAACAGTAGGTGCCATTCCGATGCATTTAAAGTTAGTTTACAGTTGTTTCCGTACAGTCTTGAGCATTCTGGAATTATTGTCTACTAATTAAAATATGTTACACACTGCTAGTACCATTCTGAGACCATTAAGCAGTTGCGTTCAGACACCCAAATAGTGCTACTAAAATTAAGAATATGTAAGAGCGTATCTACTACCGAAATGATACCGAAAACGTCTGAGAACGTCCGTCAGAGCGTTTGTAGGCTCCAGCATTCCATCTTGTCTACTACTAAAACAGTAGGTGCCATTCCGATGCATTTAAAGTTACTTTACAGTTGTTTCCGTACAGTCTTTAGCATTCTGCAATTACTGTCTATTAATTACAATATGTTACATACTGTTAGTAGCATTCTGAGGCCATTAAGCCGTCGCGCTCAGACACCGAAATAGTGCTATTAAAATAAAAAAAAGAAAGTGCGTTTCTACTATCGAAATGACACCGAAAACGTCTCACATCATCCGTCAGAGCGTTTTCATTCTCTAGCATGCCATTTTGTCTACTTCTAAAACAGTAGATCCATTCCAATGCATTTAAAGTTAGTTTACATTGTTTCCGTACAGTCTTTAGCATTTTGAAATTACTGTTTGTTAATTATAAAATGTTACACACTGCTAGTACTATTCTGAGACCATTAAGCAGTCGCGTTCAGAAACCGAAATAGTGCTACTAAAATTAAGAATATGTAAGGGCGTATCTACTACCGAAATGATGCCGAAAACGTCTGAGAACGTCCGTCAGAGCGTTTGCAGGCTCCAGCATTCCATCTTGTCTACTACTAAAACAGTAGGTGCCATTCCGATGCATTTAAAGTTACTTTACAGTTGTTTCCGTACAGTCTTTAGCATTCTGCAATTACTGTCTATTAATTATAATATGTTACATACTGTTAGTAGCATTCTGAGGCCATTAAGCCGTCGCGCTCAGACACCGAAATAGTGCTATTAAAATAAAAAAAAGGAAGTGCGTTTCTACTATCGAAATGACACCGAAAACGTCTCACATCATCCGTCAGAGTGTTTACATTCTCTAGCATGCCATTTTGTCTACTTCTAAAACAGTAGGTCCATTCCAATGAATTTAAAGTTAGTTTACAGTTGTTTCCGTACAGTCTTTAGCATTTTGAAATTACTGTTTGTTAATTATAATATGTTACATACTATTAGTAGCATTCTGAGGCCATTATGCAGTCGCGCTCAGACACCGAAATAGTGCTCCTAAAATAGAAAAATCTAGAGTGTTTCTACTATCGAAATGATACCGAAAACGTCTCACATTATCCGTCAGAGCGTTTACATTCTCTAGCATGCCATTTTGTCTACTTCTAAAACAGTAGGTGCATTCCGATGCATTTAAAGTTAGTTTATAGTTGTTTCCGTACAGTTTTTAGCATTTTGATATTACTGTCAATTAATTATATGTTACATACTATTAGTAGCATTCTGAGGCCATTATGCAGTCGCGCTAAGACACCGAAATAATGCTCCTTAAATAAAAAAATTTAGAGTGTTTCTACTATCGAAATGATACCGAAAACGTCTCACATTATCCGTCAGAGCGTTTACATTCTCTAGCATGCCATTTTGTCTACTTCTAAAACAGTAGGTGCAATTCCGATGCGTTTAAAGTTAGTTTACAGTTGTTTCCGTAAAGTCTTGAGCATTCTGCAATTATTGTCTACTAATTATAATATGTTACACACTGCTAGTACCATTCTGAGACCATTAAGCAGTCGCGGTAAGACACCGAAATAGTGCTACTAAAATTAAGAACATGTAAGAGCGTATCTACTACCGAAATGATACCAAAAACGTCTGAAAACGTCCGTCAGAGCGTTTGCAGGCTCCAGCATCCCATCTTGTCTACTACTAAAACAGTAGGTGCCATTCCGATGCATTTAAAGTTACTTTACAGTTGTTTCCGTACAGTCTTTAGCATTCTGCAATTATTGTCTACTAATTATAATATGTTACACACTGCTAGTACCATTCTGAGACCATTAAGCAGTCGCGCTCATACACCGAAATAGTGCTCCTAAAATAAAAAAATCTAAGAGCGTTTCTACTATCGAAATGATACCGAAAACGTCTCACATTATCCGTCAGAGCGTTTACATTCTCTAGCATGCCGTTTTGTCTACTTCTAAAACAGTAGGTGCCATTCCGATGCATTTAAAGTTAGTTTACAGTTGTTTCCGTACAGTCTTTAGCATTTTGAAATTACTGTCTATTAATTATATGTTACATACTATTAGTAGCATTCTGAGGCCATTATGCAGTCGCGCTCAGACACCGAAATAGTGCTCCCAAATTAAAAAATTTAAGAGCGTTTCTACTATCGACATGACACCGAAAATTTCTCACATCGTCCGTCAGAGCGTTTACAGTCTCTAAAATGCCATTTTGTCTACTTCTAAAACAGTAGGTGCCATTCCGATGCATTTAAAGTTACTTTACAGTTGTTTCCGTACAGTCTTTAGCACTCTGCAATTACTGTCTATTAATTATAATATGTTACATACTGTTAGTAGCATTCTGAGGCCATTAAGCCGTCGCGCTCAGACACCGAAATAGTGCTATTAAAATTAAAAAAATGTAAGTGCGTTTCTACTATCGAATTGACACCGAAAACGTCTCACATCATTCGTCAGAGCGTTTACATTCTCTAGCATTCCATTTTGTCTACTTCTAAAACAGTAGGTGCCATTCCGATGCATTTAAAGTTAGTTTACAGTTGTTTCCGTATAGTCTTGAGCATTCTGCAATTATTGTCTACTAATTATATATTTGTTACACACTGCTAGTACCATTCTGAGACCATTAAGCAGTCGCGTTCAGAAACCGAAATAGTGCTACCAAAATTAAGAATATGTAAGGGCGTATCTACTACCGAAATGATACCGAAAACGTCTGAGAACATCCGTCAGAGCGTTTGCAGGCTCTAGCATTCCATCTTGTCTACTACTAAAACAGTAGGTGCCATTCCGATGCATTTAAAGTTACTTTACAGTTGTTTCCGTACAGTCTTTAGCATTCTGCAATTACTGTCTATTAATTATAATATGTTACATACTGTTAGTAGCATTCTGAGGCCATTAAGCCGTCGCGCTCAGACACCGAAATAGTGCTATTAAAATAAAAAAAGGAATGTGTTTCTACTATCGAAATGACACCGAAAACGTCTCACATCATTCGTCAGAGCGTTTTCATTCTCTAGCATGCCATTTTGTCTACTTCTAAAACAATAGGTGCCATTCCGATGCATTTAAAGTTAGTTTACAGTTGTTTCCGTAGAGTCTTTAGCATTTTGAAATTAGTGTTTGTTAATTATAATATGTTACATACTATTAGTAGCATTCTGAGGCCATGATGTAGTAGCGCTCAGACACCGAAATAGTGCTTCTAAAAAAAAAAAATCTAGAGTGTGTCTACTATCGAAATGATACCGAAAACGTCTCACATTATCCGTCAGAGCGTTTACATTCTCTAGCATTCCATTTTGTCTACTTCTAAAACAGTAGGTGCCATTCCGATGCATTTAAAGTTAGTTTACAGTTGTTTCCGTACAGTCTTGAGCATTCTGCAATTATTGTCTACTAATTATAATATGTTACACACTGCTAGTACCATTCTGAGGCCATTAAGCAGTCGCGTTCAGACACCGAAATAGTGCTACTAAAATTAAGATATGTAAGGGCGTATCTACTACCGAAATGATACCAAAAACGTCTGAGAACGTCCGTCAGAGCGTTTGCAGGCTCCAGCATTCCATCTTGTCTACTACTAAAACAGTAGGTGCCATTCCGATGCATTTAAAGTTACTTTACAGTTGTTTCCGTACAGTCTTTAGCATTCTGCAATTACTGTCTATTAATTATAATATGTTACATACTGTTAGTAGCATTCTGAGGCCATTAAGCCGTCGCGCTCAGACACCGAAATAGTGCTATTAAAATAAAAAAAAGGAAGTGCGTTTCTACTATCGAAATGACACCGAAAACGTCTCACATCATCCGTCAGAGTGTTTACATTCTCTAGCATGCCATTTTGTCTACTTCTAAAACAGTAGGTCCATTCCAATGAATTTAAAGTTAGTTTACAGTTGTTTCCGTACAGTCTTTAGCATTTTGAAATTACTGTTTGTTAATTATAATATGTTACATACTATTAGTAGCATTCTGAGGCCATTATGCAGTCGCGCTCAGACACCGAAATAGTGCTCCTAAAATAGAAAAATCTAGAGTGTTTCTACTATCGAAATGATACCGAAAACGTCTCACATTATCCGTCAGAGCGTTTACATTCTCTAGCATGCCATTTTGTCTACTTCTAAAACAGTAGGTGCATTCCGATGCATTTAAAGTTAGTTTATAGTTGTTTCCGTACAGTTTTTAGCATTTTGATATTACTGTCAATTAATTATATGTTACATACTATTAGTAGCATTCTGAGGCCATTATGCAGTCGCGCTAAGACACCGAAATAATGCTCCTTAAATAAAAAATTTAGAGTGTTTCTACTATCGAAATGATACCGAAAACGTCTCACATTATCCGTCAGAGCGTTTACATTCTCTAGCATGCCATTTTGTCTACTTCTAAACAGTAGGTGCAATTCCGATGCGTTTAAAGTTAGTTTACAGTTGTTTCCGTAAAGTCTTGAGCATTCTGCAATTATTGTCTACTAATTATAATATGTTACACACTGCTAGTACCATTCTGAGACCATTAAGCAGTCGCGGTAAGACACCGAAATAGTGCGACTAAAATTAAGAACATGTAAGAGCGTATCTACTACCGAAATGATACCAAAAACGTCTGAAAACGTCCGTCAGAGCGTTTGCAGGCTCCAGCATCCCATCTTGTCTACTACTAAAACAGTAGGTGCCATTCCGATGCATTTAAAGTTACTTTACAGTTGTTTCCGTACAGTCTTTAGCATTCTGCAATTATTGTCTACTAATTATAATATGTTACACACTGCTAGTACCATTCTGAGACCATTAAGCAGTCGCGCTCATACACCGAAATAGTGCTCCTAAAATAAAAAAATCTAAGAGCGTTTCTACTATCGAAATGATACCGAAAACGTCTCACATTATCCGTCAGAGCGTTTACATTCTCTAGCATGCCGTTTTGTCTACTTCTAAAACAGTAGGTGCCATTCCGATGCATTTAAAGTTAGTTTACAGTTGTTTCCGTACAGTCTTTAGCATTTTGAAATTACTGTCTATTAATTATATGTTACATACTATTAGTAGCATTCTGAGGCCATTATGCAGTCGCGCTCAGACACCGAAATAGTGCTCCCAAATTAAAAAATTTAAGAGCGTTTCTACTATCGACATGACACCGAAAATTTCTCAGCATCGTCCGTCAGAGCGTTTACAGTCTCTAAAATGCCATTTTGTCTACTTCTAAAACAGTAGGTGCCATCCGATGCATTTAAAGTTACTTTACAGTTGTTTCCGTACAGTCTTTAGCACTCTGCAATTACTGTCTATTAATTATAATATGTTACATACTGTTAGTAGCATTCTGAGGCCATTAAGCCGTCGCGCTCAGACACCGAAATAGTGCTATTAAAATTAAAAAAATGTAAGTGCGTTTCTACTATCGAATTGACACCGAAAACGTCTCACATCATTCGTCAGAGCGTTTACATTCTCTAGCATTCCATTTTGTCTACTTCTAAAACAGTAGGTGCCATTCCGATGCATTTAAAGTTAGTTTACAGTTGTTTCCGTATAGTCTTGAGCATTCTGCAATTATTGTCTACTAATTATATATTTGTTACACACTGCTAGTACCATTCTGAGACCATTAAGCAGTCGCGTTCAGAAACCGAAATAGTGCTACCAAAATTAAGAATATGTAAGGGCGTATCTACTACCGAAATGATACCGAAAACGTCTGAGAACATCCGTCAGAGCGTTTGCAGGCTCTAGCATTCCATCTTGTCTACTACTAAAACAGTAGGTGCCATTCCGATGCATTTAAAGTTACTTTACAGTTGTTTCCGTACAGTCTTTAGCATTCTGCAATTACTGTCTATTAATTATAATATGTTACATACTGTTAGTAGCATTCTGAGGCCATTAAGCCGTCGCGCTCAGACACCGAAATAGTGCTATTAAAATAAAAAAAGGAAATGTGTTTCTACTATCGAAATGACACCGAAAACGTCTCACATCATTCGTCAGAGCGTTTTCATTCTCTAGCATGCCATTTTGTCTACTTCTAAAACAATAGGTGCCATTCCGATGCATTTAAAGTTAGTTTACAGTTGTTTCCGTACAGTCTTGAGCATTCTGCAATTATTGTCTACTAATTATAATATGTTACACACTGCTAGTACCATTCTGAGACCATTAAGCGGTCGCGTTCAGAAACCGAAATAGTGCTACTAAAATTAAGAATATGTAAGGGCGTATCTACTACCGAAATGATACCGAAAACGTCTGAGAACGTCCGTCAGAGCGTTTACATTCTCTAGCATTCCATTCTGTCTACTTCTAAAACAGTAGGTGCCATTCCGATGCATTTAAAGTTACTTTACAGTTGTTTCCGTACAGTCTTTAGCATTCTGCAATTACTGTCTATTAATTATAATATGTTACAAACTGTTAGTAGCATTCTGAGGCCATTAAGCCGTCGCGCTCAGACACCGAAATAGTGCTATTAAAATTTAAAAAATGTAAGTGCGTTTCTACTATCGATGTGACACCGAAAACGTCTCACATCATCCGTCAGAGCGTTTCATTCTCTAGCATTCCATTTTGTCTACTTCTAAAACAGTAGGTGCCATTCCGATGCATTTAAAGTTAGTTTACAGTTGTTTCCGTACAGTCTTGAGCATTCTGGAATTATTGTCTACTAATTATAATATGTTACACACTGCTAGTACCATTCTGAGACCATTAAGCGGTCGCGTTCAGAAACCGAAATAGTGCTACTAAAATTAAGAATATGTAAGGGCGTATCTACTACCGAAATGATACCGAAAACGTCTGAGAACGTCCGTCAGAGCGTTTACATTCTCTAGCATTCCATTCTGTCTACTTCTAAAACAGTAGGTGCCATTCCGATGCATTTAAAGTTACTTTACAGTTGTTTCCGTACAGTCTTTAGCATTCTGCAATTACTGTCTATTAATTATAATATGTTACAAACTGTTAGTAGCATTCTGAGGCCATTAAGTTGTCGCGCTCAGACATCGAAATAGTGCTATTAAAATTTAAAAAATGTAAGTGCGTTTCTACTATCGATGTGACACCGAAAACGTCTCACATCATCCGTCAGAGCGTTTCATTCTCTAGCATTCCATTTTGTCTACTTCTAAAACAGTAGGTGCCATTCCGATGCATTTAAAGTTAGTTTACAGTTGTTTCCGTACAGTCTTGAGCATTCTGGAATTATTGTCTACTAATTATAATATGTTACACACTGCTAGTACCATTCTGAGGCCATTAAGCAGTCGCGTTCAGACACCGAAATAGTGCTACTAAAATTAAGAATATGTAAGAGCGTATCTACTACCGAAATGATACCCAAAACGTCTGAGAACGTCCGTCAGAGCGTTTGCAGGCTCTAGCATTCCATCTTGTCTACTACTAAAACAGTAGGTGCCATTCCGATGCATTTAAAGTTACTTTACAGTTGTTTCCGTACAGTATTTAGCATTCTGCAATTACTGTCTATTAATTATAATATGTTACATACTGTTAGTAGCATTCTGAGGCCATTAAGCCGTCGCGCTCAGACACCGAAATAGTGCTATTAAAATTTAAAAAATGTAAGTGCGTTTTTACTATCGAAATGACACCGAAAACGTCTCACATCATCCGTCAGAGCGTTTACATTCTCTAGCATTCCATTTTGTCTACTTCTAAAACAGTAGGTGCCATTCCGATGCATTTAAAGTTAGTTTACAGTTGTTTCCGTACAGTCTTGAGCATTCTGGAATTATTGTCTACTAATTAAAATATGTTACACACTGCTAGTACCATTCTGAGACCATTAAGCGGTCGCGTTCAGAAACCGAAATAGTGCTACTAAAATTAAGAATATGTAAGGGCGTATCTACTACCGAAATGATACCGAAAACGTCTGAGAACGTCCGTCAGAGCGTTTACATTCTCTAGCATTCCATTCTGTCTACTTCTAAAACAGTAGGTGCCATTCCGATGCATTTAAAGTTACTTTACAGTTGTTTCCGTACAGTCTTTAGCATTTTGAAATTAGTGTTTGTTAATTATAATATGTTACATACTATTAGTAGCATTCTGAGGCCATGATGTAGTAGCGCTCAGACACCGAAATAGTGCTTCTAAAAAAAAAAAATCTAGAGTGTGTCTACTATCGAAATGATACCGAAAACGTCTCACATTATCCGTCAGAGCGTTTACATTCTCTAGCATTCCATTTTGTCTACTTCTAAAACAGTAGGTGCCATTCCGATGCATTTAAAGTTAGTTTACAGTTGTTTCCGTACAGTCTTGAGCATTCTGCAATTATTGTCTACTAATTATAATATGTTACACACTGCTAGTACCATTCTGAGACCATTAAGCGGTCGCGTTCAGAAACCGAAATAGTGCTACTAAAATTAAGAATATGTAAGGGCGTATCTACTACCGAAATGATACCGAAAACGTCTGAGAACGTCCGTCAGAGCGTTTACATTCTCTAGCATTCCATTCTGTCTACTTCTAAAACAGTAGGTGCCATTCCGATGCATTTAAAGTTACTTTACAGTTGTTTCCGTACAGTCTTTAGCATTCTGCAATTACTGTCTATTAATTATAATATGTTACAAACTGTTAGTAGCATTCTGAGGCCATTAAGCCGTCGCGCTCAGACACCGAAATAGTGCTATTAAAATTTAAAAAATGTAAGTGCGTTTCTACTATCGATGTGACACCGAAAACGTCTCACATCATCCGTCAGAGCGTTTCATTCTCTAGCATTCCATTTTGTCTACTTCTAAAACAGTAGGTGCCATTCCGATGCATTTAAAGTTAGTTTACAGTTGTTTCCGTACAGTCTTGAGCATTCTGGAATTATTGTCTACTAATTATAATATGTTACACACTGCTAGTACCATTCTGAGGCCATTAAGCAGTCGCGTTCAGACACCGAAATAGTGCTACTAAAATTAAGAATATGTAAGAGCGTATCTACTACCGAAATGATACCCAAAACGTCTGAGAACGTCCGTCAGAGCGTTTGCAGGCTCTAGCATTCCATCTTGTCTACTACTAAAACAGTAGGTGCCATTCCGATGCATTTAAAGTTACTTTACAGTTGTTTCCGTACAGTATTTAGCATTCTGCAATTACTGTCTATTAATTATAATATGTTACATACTGTTAGTAGCATTCTGAGGCCATTAAGCCGTCGCGCTCAGACACCGAAATAGTGCTATTAAAATTTAAAAAATGTAAGTGCGTTTTTACTATCGAAATGACACCGAAAACGTCTCACATCATCCGTCAGAGCGTTTACATTCTCTAGCATTCCATTTTGTCTACTTCTAAAACAGTAGGTGCCATTCCGATGCATTTAAAGTTAGTTTACAGTTGTTTCCGTACAGTCTTGAGCATTCTGGAATTATTGTCTACTAATTAAAATATGTTACACACTGCTAGTACCATTCTGAGACCATTAAGCAGTTGCGTTCAGACACCCAAATAGTGCTACTAAAATTAAGAATATGTAAGAGCGTATCTACTACCGAAATGATACCGAAAACGTCTGAGAACGTCCGTCAGAGAGTTTGTAGGCTCCAGCATTCCATCTTGTCTACTACTAAAACAGTAGGTGCCATTCCGATGCATTTAAAGTTACTTTACAGTTGTTTCCGTACAGTCTTTAGCATTCTGCAATTACTGTCTATTAATTACAATATGTTACATACTGTTAGTAGCATTCTGAGGCCATTAAGCCGTCGCGCTCAGACACCGAAATAGTGCTATTAAAATAAAAAAAAGAAAGTGCGTTTCTACTATCGAAATGACACCGAAAACGTCTCACATCATCCGTCAGAGCGTTTTCATTCTCTAGCATGCCATTTTGTCTACTTCTAAAACAGTAGGTCCATTCCAATGCATTTAAAGTTAGTTTACATTGTTTCCGTACAGTCTTTAGCATTTTGAAATTACTGTTTGTTAATTATTATATGTTACATACTATTAGTAGCATTCTGAGGCCATTATGCAGTCGCGCTCAGACACCGAAATAGTGTTCCTAAAATAAAAAAATCTAAGAGCGTTTCTACTATCGAAATGATACCGAAAACGTCTCACATCGTCCGTCAGAGCGTTTACAGTCTCTAAAATTCCATTTTATCTACTTCTAAAACTGTAGGTGCCATTCCAATGCATTTAAAGTTAGTTTACAGTTGTTTTCGTACAGTCTTTAGCATTTTGATATTACTGTCAATTAATTATATGTTACATACTATTAGTAGCATTCTGAGGCCATTATGCAGTCGCGCTAAGACACCGAAATAATGCTCCTTAAATAAAAAAATTTAGAGTGTTTCTACTATCGAAATGATACCGAAAACGTCTCACATTATCCGTCAGAGCGTTTACATTCTCTAGCATGCCATTTTGTCTACTTCTAAAACAGTAGGTGCATTCCGATGCATTTAAAGTTAGTTTATAGTTGTTTCCGTACAGTTTTTAGCATTTTGATATTACTGTCAATTAATTATATGTTACATACTATTAGTAGCATTCTGAGGCCATTATGCAGTCGCGCTAAGACACCGAAATAATGCTCCTTAAATAAAAAAATTTAGAGTGTTTCTACTATCGAAATGATACCGAAAACGTCTCACATTATCCGTCAGAGCGTTTACATTCTCTAGCATGCCATTTTGTCTACTTCTAAAACAGTAGGTGCAATTCCGATGCGTTTAAAGTTAGTTTACAGTTGTTTCCGTAAAGTCTTGAGCATTCTGCAATTATTGGCTACTAATTATAATATGTTACACACTGCTAGTACCATTCTGAGACCATTAAGCAGTCGCGGTAAGACACCGAAATAGTGCTACTAAAATTAAGAATATGTAAGAGCGTATCTACTACCGAAATGATACCAAAAACGTCTGAAAACGTCCGTCAGAGCGTTTGCAGGCTCCAGCATCCCATCTTGTCTACTACTAAAACAGTAGGTGCCATTCCGATGCATTTAAAGTTACTTTACAGTTGTTTCCGTACAGTCTTTAGCATTCTGCAATTATTGTCTACTAATTATATGTTACACACTGCTAGTACCATTCTGAGACCATTAAGCAGTCGCGCTCATACACCGAAATAGTGCTCCTAAAATAAAAAAATCTAAGAGCGTTTCTACTATCTAAATGATACCGAAAACGTCTCACATTATCCGTCAGAGCGTTTACATTCTCTAGCATGCCATTTTGTCTACTTCTAAAACAGTAGGTGCCATTCCGATGCATTTAAAGTTAGTTTACAGTTGTTTCCGTACAGTCTTGAGCATTCTGCAATTATTGTCTACTAATTATAATATGTTACACACTGCTAGTACCATTCTGAGGCCATTAAGCAGTCGCGTTCAGACACCGAAATAGTGCTACTAAAATTAAGAATATGTAAGAGCGTATCTACTACCAAAATAATACCCAAAACGTCTGAGAACGTCCGTCAGAGCGTTTGCAGGCTCTAGCATTCCATCTTGTCTACTACTAAAACAGTAGGTGCCATTCCGATGCATTTAAAGTTACTTTACAGTTGTTTCCGTACAGTATTTAGCATTCTGCAATTACTGTCTATTAATTATAATATGTTGCATACTGTTAGTAGCATTCTGAGGCCATTAAGCCGTCGCGCTCAGACACCGAAATAGTGCTATTAAAATTTAAAAAATGTAAGTGCGTTTCTACTATCGAAATGACACCGAAAACGTCTCACATCATCCGTCAGAGCGTTTACATTCTCTAGCATTCCATTTTGTCTACTTCTAAAACAGTAGGTGCCATTCCGATGCATTTAAAGTTAGTTTACAGTTGTTTCCGTACAGTCTTGAGCATTCTGGAATTATTGTCTACTAATTAAAATATGTTACACACTGCTAGTACCATTCTGAGACCATTAAGCAGTTGCGTTCAGACACCCAAATAGTGCTACTAAAATTAAGAATATGTAAGAGCGTATCTACTACCGAAATGATACCGAAAACGTCTGAGAACGTCCGTCAGAGCGTTTGTAGGCTCCAGCATTCCATCTTGTCTACTACTAAAACAGTAGGTGCCATTCCGATGCATTTAAAGTTACTTTACAGTTGTTTCCGTACAGTCTTTAGCATTCTGCAATTACTGTCTATTAATTACAATATGTTACATACTGTTAGTAGCATTCTGAGGCCATTAAGCCGTCGCGCTCAGACACCGAAATAGTGCTATTAAAATAAAAAAAAGAAAGTGCGTTTCTACTATCGAAATGACACCGAAAACGTCTCACATCATCCGTCAGAGCGTTTTCATTCTCTAGCATGCCATTTTGTCTACTTCTAAAACAGTAGGTCCATTCCAATGCATTTAAAGTTAGTTTACATTGTTTCCGTACAGTCTTTAGCATTTTGAAATTACTGTTTGTTAATTATAATATGTTACACACTGCTAGTACTATTCTGAGACCATTAAGCAGTCGCGTTCAGAAACCGAAATAGTGCTACTAAAATTAAGAATATGTAAGGGCGTATCTACTACCGAAATGATGCCGAAAACGTCTGAGAACGTCCGTCAGAGCGTTTGCAGGCTCCAGCATTCCATCTTGTCTACCACTAAAACAGTAGGTGCCATTCCGATGCATTTAAAGTTACTTTACAGTTGTTTCCGTACAGTCTTTAGCATTCTGCAATTACTGTCTATTAATTATAATATGTTACATACTGTTAGTAGCATTCTGAGGCCATTAAGCCGTCGCGCTCAGACACCGAAATAGTGCTATTAAAATTTAAAAAATGTAAGTGCGTTTCTACTATCGATGTGACACCGAAAACGTCTCACATCATCCGTCAGAGCGTTTACATTCTCTAGCATTCCATTTTGTCTACTTCTAAAACAGTAGGTGCCATTCCGATGCATTTAAAGTTAGTTTACAGTTGTTTCCGTACAGTCTTGAGCATTCTGCAATTATTGTCTACTAATTATAATATGTTACACACTGCTAGTACCATTCTGAGGCCATTAAGCAGTCGCGTTCAGACACCGAAATAGTGTTACTAAAATTAAGAATATGTAAGGGCGTATCTACTACCGAAATGATACCAAAAACGTCTGAGAACGTCCGTCAGAGCGTTTGCAGGCTCCAGCATTCCATCTTGTCTACTACTAAAACAGTAGGTGCCATTCCGATGCATTTAAAGTTACTTTACAGTTGTTTCCGTACAGTCTTTAGCATTCTGCAATTACTGTCTATTAATTATAATATGTTACATACTGTTAGTAGCATTCTGAGGCCATTAAGCCGTCGCGCTCAGACACCGAAATAGTGCTATTAAAATAAAAAAAAGGAAGTGCGTTTCTACTATCGAAATGACACCGAAAACGTCTCACATCATCCGTCAGAGTGTTTACATTCTCTAGCATGCCATTTTGTCTACTTCTAAAACAGTAGGTCCATTCCAATGAATTTAAAGTTAGTTTACAGTTGTTTCCGTACAGTCTTTAGCATTTTGAAATTACTGTTTGTTAATTATAATATGTTACATACTATTAGTAGCATTCTGAGGCCATTATGCAGTCGCGCTCAGACACCGAAATAGTGCTCCTAAAATAGAAAAATCTAGAGTGTTTCTACTATCGAAATGATACCGAAAACGTCTCTCATTATCCGTCAGAGCGTTTACATTCTCTAGCATGCCATTTTGTCTACTTCTAAAACAGTAGGTGCATTCCGATGCATTTAAAGTTAGTTTATAGTTGTTTCCGTACAGTTTTTAGCATTTTGATATTACTGTCAATTAATTATATGTTACATACTATTAGTAGCATTCTGAGGCCATTATGCAGTCGCGCTAAGACACCGAAATAATGCTCCTTAAATAAAAAAATTTAGAGTGTTTCTACTATCGAAATGATACCGAAAACGTCTCACATTATCCGTCAGAGCGTTTACATTCTCTAGCATGCCATTTTGTCTACTTCTAAAACAGTAGGTGCAATTCCGATGCGTTTAAAGTTAGTTTACAGTTGTTTCCGTAAAGTCTTGAGCATTCTGCAATTATTGTCTACTAATTATAATATGTTACACACTGCTAGTACCATTCTGAGACCATTAAGCAGTCGCGGTAAGACACCGAAATAGTGCTACTAAAATTAAGAATATGTAAGAGCGTATCTACTACCGAAATGATACCAAAAACGTCTGAAAACGTCCGTCAGAGCGTTTGCAGGCTCCAGCATCCCATCTTGTCTACTACTAAAACAGTAGGTGCCATTCCGATGCATTTAAAGTTACTTTACAGTTGTTTCCGTACAGTCTTTAGCATTCTGCAATTATTGTCTACTAATTATAATATGTTACACACTGCTAGTACCATTCTGAGACCATTAAGCAGTCGCGCTCATACACCGAAATAGTGCTCCTAAAATAAAAAAATCTAAGAGCGTTTCTACTATCGAAATGATACCGAAAACGTCTCACATTATCCGTCAGAGCGTTTACATTCTCTAGCATGCCATTTTGTCTACTTCTAAAACAGTAGGTGCCATTCCGATGCATTTAAAGTTAGTTTACAGTTGTTTCCGTACAGTCTTTAGCATTTTGAAATTACTGTCTATTAATTATATGTTACATACTATTAGTAGCATTCTGAGGCCATTATGCAGTCGCGCTCAGACACCGAAATAGTGCTCCCAAATTAAAAAATTTAAGAGCGTTTCTACTATCGACATGACACCGAAAATTTCTCACATCGTCCGTCAGAGCGTTTACAGTCTCTAAAATGCCATTTTGTCTACTTCTAAAACAGTAGGTGCCATTCCGATGCATTTAAAGTTACTTTACAGTTGTTTCCGTACAGTCTTTAGCACTCTGCAATTACTGTCTATTAATTATAATATGTTACATACTGTTAGTAGCATTCTGAGGCCATTAAGCCGTCGCGCTCAGACACCGAAATAGTGCTATTAAAATTAAAAAAATGTAAGTGCGTTTCTACTATCGAATTGACACCGAAAACGTCTCACATCATCCGTCAGAGCGTTTACATTCTCTAGCATTCCATTTTGTCTACTTCTAAAACAGTAGGTGCCATTCCGATGCATTTAAAGTTAGTTTACAGTTGTTTCCGTATAGTCTTGAGCATTCTGCAATTATTGTCTACTAATTATATATTTGTTACACACTGCTAGTACCATTCTGAGACCATTAAGCAGTCGCGTTCAGAAACCGAAATAGTGCTACCAAAATTAAGAATATGTAAGGGCGTATCTACTACCGAAATGATACCGAAAACGTCTGAGAACGTCCGTCAGAGCGTTTGCAGGCTCTAGCATTCCATCTTGTCTACTACTAAAACAGTAGGTGCCATTCCAATGCATTTAAAGTTACTTTACAGTTGTTTCCGTACAGTCTTTAGCATTCTGCAATTACTGTCTATTAATTATAATATGTTACATACTGTTAGTAGCATTCTGAGGCCATTAAGCCGTCGCGCTCAGACACCGAAATAGTGCTATTAAAATAAAAAAAGGAAATGTGTTTCTACTATCGAAATGACACCGAAAACGTCTCACATCATTCGTCAGAGCGTTTTCATTCTCTAGCATGCCATTTTGTCTACTTCTAAAACAATAGGTGCCATTCCGATGCATTTAAAGTTAGTTTACAGTTGTTTCCGTAGAGTCTTTAGCATTTTGAAATTAGTGTTTGTTAATTATAATATGTTACATACTATTAGTAGCATTCTGAGGCCATGATGTAGTAGCGCTCAGACACCGAAATAGTGCTTCTAAAAAAAAAAAATCTAGAGTGTGTCTACTATCGAAATGATACCGAAAACGTCTCACATTATCCGTCAGAGCGTTTACATTCTCTAGCATTCCATTTTGTCTACTTCTAAAACAGTAGGTGCCATTCCGATGCATTTAAAGTTAGTTTACAGTTGTTTCCGTACAGTCTTGAGCATTCTGCAATTATTGTCTACTAATTATAATATGTTACACACTGCTAGTACCATTCTGAGACCATTAAGCGGTCGCGTTCAGAAACCGAAATAGTGCTACTAAAATTAAGAATATGTAAGGGCGTATCTACTACCGAAATGATACCGAAAACGTCTGAGAACGTCCGTCAGAGCGTTTACATTCTCTAGCATTCCATTCTGTCTACTTCTAAAACAGTAGGTGCCATTCCGATGCATTTAAAGTTACTTTACAGTTGTTTCCGTACAGTCTTTAGCATTCTGCAATTACTGTCTATTAATTATAATATGTTACAAACTGTTAGTAGCATTCTGAGACCATTAAGCCGTCGCGCTCAGACACCGAAATAGTGCTATTAAAATTTAAAAAATGTAAGTGCGTTTCTACTATCGATGTGACACCGAAAACGTCTCACATCATCCGTCAGAGCGTTTCATTCTCTAGCATTCCATTTTGTCTACTTCTAAAACAGTAGGTGCCATTCCGATGCATTTAAAGTTAGTTTACAGTTGTTTCCGTACAGTCTTGAGCATTCTGCAATTATTGTCTACTAATTATAATATGTTACACACTGCTAGTACCATTCTGAGGCCATTAAGCAGTCGCGTTCAGACACCGAAATAGTGCTACTAAAATTAAGAATATGTAAGGGCGTATCTACTACCGAAATGATGCCGAAAACGTCTGAGAACGTCCGTCAGAGCGTTTGCAGGCTCCAGCATTCCATCTTGTCTACCACTAAAACAGTAGGTGCCATTCCGATGCATTTAAAGTTACTTTACAGTTGTTTCCGTACAGTCTTTAGCATTCTGCAATTACTGTCTATTAATTATAATATGTTACATACTGTTAGTAGCATTCTGAGGCCATTAAGCCGTCGCGCTCAGACACCGAAATAGTGCTATTAAAATTTAAAAAATGTAAGTGCGTTTCTACTATCGATGTGACACCGAAAACGTCTCACATCATCCGTCAGAGCGTTTACATTCTCTAGCATTCCATTTTGTCTACTTCTAAAACAGTAGGTGCCATTCCGATGCATTTAAAGTTAGTTTACAGTTGTTTCCGTACAGTCTTGAGCATTCTGCAATTATTGTCTACTAATTATAATATGTTACACACTGCTAGTACCATTCTGAGGCCATTAAGCAGTCGCGTTCAGACACCGAAATAGTGTTACTAAAATTAAGAATATGTAAGGGCGTATCTACTACCGAAATGATACCAAAAACGTCTGAGAACGTCCGTCAGAGCGTTTGCAGGCTCCAGCATTCCATCTTGTCTACTACTAAAACAGTAGGTGCCATTCCGATGCATTTAAAGTTACTTTACAGTTGTTTCCGTACAGTCTTTAGCATTCTGCAATTACTGTCTATTAATTATAATATGTTACATACTGTTAGTAGCATTCTGAGGCCATTAAGCCGTCGCGCTCAGACACCGAAATAGTGCTATTAAAATAAAAAAAAGGAAGTGCGTTTCTACTATCGAAATGACACCGAAAACGTCTCACATCATCCGTCAGAGTGTTTACATTCTCTAGCATGCCATTTTGTCTACTTCTAAAACAGTAGGTCCATTCCAATGAATTTAAAGTTAGTTTACAGTTGTTTCCGTACAGTCTTTAGCATTTTGAAATTACTGTTTGTTAATTATAATATGTTACATACTATTAGTAGCATTCTGAGGCCATTATGCAGTCGCGCTCAGACACCGAAATAGTGCTCCTAAAATAGAAAAATCTAGAGTGTTTCTACTATCGAAATGATACCGAAAACGTCTCACATTATCCGTCAGAGCGTTTACATTCTCTAGCATGCCATTTTGTCTACTTCTAAAACAGTAGGTGCATTCCGATGCATTTAAAGTTAGTTTATAGTTGTTTCCGTACAGTTTTTAGCATTTTGATATTACTGTCAATTAATTATATGTTACATACTATTAGTAGCATTCTGAGGCCATTATGCAGTCGCGCTAAGACACCGAAATAATGCTCCTTAAATAAAAAAATTTAGAGTGTTTCTACTATCGAAATGATACCGAAAACGTCTCACATTATCCGTCAGAGCGTTTACATTCTCTAGCATGCCATTTTGTCTACTTCTAAAACAGTAGGTGCAATTCCGATGCGTTTAAAGTTAGTTTACAGTTGTTTCCGTAAAGTCTTGAGCATTCTGCAATTATTGTCTACTAATTATAATATGTTACACACTGCTAGTACCATTCTGAGACCATTAAGCAGTCGCGGTAAGACACCGAAATAGTGCTACTAAAATTAAGAATATGTAAGAGCGTATCTACTACCGAAATGATACCAAAAACGTCTGAAAACGTCCGTCAGAGCGTTTGCAGGCTCCAGCATCCCATCTTGTCTACTACTAAAACAGTAGGTGCCATTCCGATGCATTTAAAGTTACTTTACAGTTGTTTCCGTACAGTCTTTAGCATTCTGCAATTATTGTCTACTAATTATAATATGTTACACACTGCTAGTACCATTCTGAGACCATTAAGCAGTCGCGCTCATACACCGAAATAGTGCTCCTAAAATAAAAAAATCTAAGAGCGTTTCTACTATCGAAATGATACCGAAAACGTCTCACATTATCCGTCAGAGCGTTTACATTCTCTAGCATGCCATTTTGTCTACTTCTAAAACAGTAGGTGCCATTCCGATGCATTTAAAGTTAGTTTACAGTTGTTTCCGTACAGTCTTTAGCATTTTGAAATTACTGTCTATTAATTATATGTTACATACTATTAGTAGCATTCTGAGGCCATTATGCAGTCGCGCTCAGACACCGAAATAGTGCTCCCAAATTAAAAAATTTAAGAGCGTTTCTACTATCGACATGACACCGAAAATTTCTCACATCGTCCGTCAGAGCGTTTACAGTCTCTAAAATGCCATTTTGTCTACTTCTAAAACAGTAGGTGCCATTCCGATGCATTTAAAGTTACTTTACAGTTGTTTCCGTACAGTCTTTAGCACTCTGCAATTACTGTCTATTAATTATAATATGTTACATACTGTTAGTAGCATTCTGAGGCCATTAAGCCGTCGCGCTCAGACACCGAAATAGTGCTATTAAAATTAAAAAAATGTAAGTGCGTTTCTACTATCGAATTGACACCGAAAACGTCTCACATCATCCGTCAGAGCGTTTACATTCTCTAGCATTCCATTTTGTCTACTTCTAAAACAGTAGGTGCCATTCCGATGCATTTAAAGTTAGTTTACAGTTGTTTCCGTATAGTCTTGAGCATTCTGCAATTATTGTCTACTAATTATATATTTGTTACACACTGCTAGTACCATTCTGAGACCATTAAGCAGTCGCGTTCAGAAACCGAAATAGTGCTACCAAAATTAAGAATATGTAAGGGCGTATCTACTACCGAAATGATACCGAAAACGTCTGAGAACGTCCGTCAGAGCGTTTGCAGGCTCTAGCATTCCATCTTGTCTACTACTAAAACAGTAGGTGCCATTCCAATGCATTTAAAGTTACTTTACAGTTGTTTCCGTACAGTCTTTAGCATTCTGCAATTACTGTCTATTAATTATAATATGTTACATACTGTTAGTAGCATTCTGAGGCCATTAAGCCGTCGCGCTCAGACACCGAAATAGTGCTATTAAAATAAAAAAAGGAAATGTGTTTCTACTATCGAAATGACACCGAAAACGTCTCACATCATTCGTCAGAGCGTTTTCATTCTCTAGCATGCCATTTTGTCTACTTCTAAAACAATAGGTGCCATTCCGATGCATTTAAAGTTAGTTTACAGTTGTTTCCGTAGAGTCTTTAGCATTTTGAAATTAGTGTTTGTTAATTATAATATGTTACATACTATTAGTAGCATTCTGAGGCC
The DNA here is from genome assembly GCA_940337035.1 of Agriotes lineatus. NCBI lineage: Eukaryota > Metazoa > Arthropoda > Insecta > Coleoptera > Elateridae > Agriotes > Agriotes lineatus. The sequence goes on along the minus strand of OW679198.1, from coordinate 22,433,912 downwards.
ATGATGTAGTAGCGCTCAGACACCGAAATAGTGCTTCTAAAAAAAAAAATCTAGAGTGTGTCTACTATCGAAATGATACCGAAAACGTCTCACATTATCCGTCAGAGCGTTTACATTCTCTAGCATTCCATTTTGTCTACTTCTAAAACAGTAGGTGCCATTCCGATGCATTTAAAGTTAGTTTACAGTTGTTTCCGTACAGTCTTGAGCATTCTGCAATTATTGTCTACTAATTATAATATGTTACACACTGCTAGTACCATTCTGAGACCATTAAGCGGTCGCGTTCAGAAACCGAAATAGTGCTACTAAAATTAAGAATATGTAAGGGCGTATCTACTACCGAAATGATACCGAAAACGTCTGAGAACGTCCGTCAGAGCGTTTACATTCTCTAGCATTCCATTCTGTCTACTTCTAAAACAGTAGGTGCCATTCCGATGCATTTAAAGTTACTTTACAGTTGTTTCCGTACAGTCTTTAGCATTCTGCAATTACTGTCTATTAATTATAATATGTTACAAACTGTTAGTAGCATTCTGAGACCATTAAGCCGTCGCGCTCAGACACCGAAATAGTGCTATTAAAATTTAAAAAATGTAAGTGCGTTTCTACTATCGATGTGACACCGAAAACGTCTCACATCATCCGTCAGAGCGTTTCATTCTCTAGCATTCCATTTTGTCTACTTCTAAAACAGTAGGTGCCATTCCGATGCATTTAAAGTTAGTTTACAGTTGTTTCCGTACAGTCTTGAGCATTCTGCAATTATTGTCTACTAATTATAATATGTTACACACTGCTAGTACCATTCTGAGGCCATTAAGCAGTCGCGTTCAGACACCGAAATAGTGCTACTAAAATTAAGAATATGTAAGAGCGTATCTACTACCAAAATAATACCCAAAACGTCTGAGAACGTCCGTCAGAGCGTTTGCAGGCTCTAGCATTCCATCTTGTCTACTACTAAAACAGTAGGTGCCATTCCGATGCATTTAAAGTTACTTTACAGTTGTTTCCGTACAGTATTTAGCATTCTGCAATTACTGTCTATTAATTATAATATGTTACATACTGTTAGTAGCATTCTGAGGCCATTAAGCCGTCGCGCTCAGACACCGAAATAGTGCTATTAAAATTTAAAAAATGTAAGTGCGTTTCTACTATCGAAATGACACCGAAAACGTCTCACATCATCCGTCAGAGCGTTTACATTCTCTAGCATTCCATTTTGTCTACTTCTAAAACAGTAGGTGCCATTCCGATGCATTTAAAGTTAGTTTACATTTGTTTCCGTACAGTCTTGAGCATTCTGGAATTATTGTCTACTAATTAAAATATGTTACACACTGCTAGTACCATTCTGAGACCATTAAGCAGTTGCGTTCAGACACCCAAATAGTGCTACTAAAATTAAGAATATGTAAGAGCGTATCTACTACCGAAATGATACCGAAAACGTCTGAGAACGTCCGTCAGAGCGTTTGTAGGCTCCAGCATTCCATCTTGTCTACTACTAAAACAGTAGGTGCCATTCCGATGCATTTAAAGTTACTTTACAGTTGTTTCCGTACAGTCTTTAGCATTCTGCAATTACTGTCTATTAATTACAATATGTTACATACTGTTAGTAGCATTCTGAGGCCATTAAGCCGTCGCGCTCAGACACCGAAATAGTGCTATTAAAATAAAAAAAAGAAAGTGCGTTTCTACTATCGAAATGACACCGAAAACGTCTCACATCATCCGTCAGAGCGTTTTCATTCTCTAGCATGCCATTTTGTCTACTTCTAAAACAGTAGGTCCATTCCAATGCATTTAAAGTTAGTTTACATTGTTTCCGTACAGTCTTTAGCATTTTGAAATTACTGTTTGTTAATTATAATATGTTACATACTATTAGTAGCATTCTGAGGCCATTATGCAGTCGCGCTCAGACACCGAAATAGTGTTCCTAAAATAAAAAAATCTAAGAGCGTTTCTACTATCGAAATGATACCGAAAACGTCTCACATCGTCCGTCAGAGCGTTTACAGTCTCTAAAATGCCATTTTATCTACTTCTAAAACTGTAGGTGCCATTCCAATGCATTTAAAGTTAGTTTACAGTTGTTTTCGTACAGTCTTTAGCATTTTACAATTACTGTCTATTAATTATAATATGTTACATACTATTACTAGCATTCTGAGGCCATGATGTAGTAGCGCTCAGACACCGAAATAGTGCTTCTAAAATAAAAAAATCTAGAGTGTTTCTACTATCGAAATGATACCGAAAACGTCTCACATTATCCGTCAGAGCGTTTACATTCTCTAGCATGCCATTTTGTCTACTTCTAAAACAGTATGTGCATTCCGATGCATTTAAAGTTAGTTTATAGTTGTTTCCGTACAGTCCTTAGCATTTTGATATTACTGTCTATTAATTATATGTTACATACTATTAGTAGCATTCTGAGGCCATTATATAGTCGCGCTCAGACACCGAAATAATGCTCCTAAAATAAAAAAAATCTAGAGTGTTTCTACTATCGAAATGATACCGAAAACGTCTCACATTATCCGTCAGAGCGTTTACATTCTCTAGCATGCCATTTTTTCTACTTCTAAAACAGTAGGTGCCATTCCGATGCGTTTAAAGTTAGTTTACAGTTGTTTCCGTAAAGTCTTGAGCATTCTGCAGTTATTGTCTACTAATTATAATATGTTACACACTGCTAGTACCATTCTGAGACCATTAAGCAGTCGCGGTCAGACACCGAAATAGTGCTACTAAAATTAAGAATATGTAAGAGCGTATCTACTACCGAAATGATACCGAAAACGTCTGAGAACGTCCGTCAGAGCGTTTGTAGGCTCCAGCATTCCATCTTGTCTACTACTAAAACAGTAGGTGCCATTCCGATGCATTTAAAGTTACTTTACAGTTGTTTCCGTACAGTCTTTAGCATTCTGCAATTACTGTCTATTAATTATAATATGTTACATACTGTTAGTAGCATTCTGAGGCCATTAAGCCGTCGTGCTCGAACACCGAAATAGTGCTACTAAAATAAAAAAACTCCTAAGTGCGTTTCTACTATCGAAATGACACTGAAAACATCTCACATCGTCCGTCAGAGCGTTTACAGGCTCTAGCATGCCATTTTGTCTACTTCTAAAACAGTAGGTGCCATTCCGATGCATTTAAAGTTAGTTTACAATTGTTACCGTACAGTCTTGAGCATTCTGCAATTATTGTCTATTAATTATAATATGTTACATACTGTTAGTAGCATTCTGAGGCCATTATGCCGTCACGCACAGACACCGAAATAGTGCTATTAAAAGAAAAAAATGTAAGTGCGTTTCTACTATCAAAATGACACCGAAAACGTCTCACATCGTCCGTCAGAGCGTTTACAGGCACTAAAATGCCATTTTGTCTACTTCTAAAACTGTAGGTGCCATTCCGATGCATTTAAAGTTAGTGTACAGTTGTTTCCGTACAGTCTGTAGCATTTTACAATTACTGTCTATTAATTATAATATGTTACATACTGTTAGTAGCATTCTGAGGCCATTAAGCCGTCGCGCTCAGACACCGAAATAGTGCTATTAAAATTTAAAAAAATGTAAGTACGTTTCTACTATCGAAATGACACCGAAAACGTCTCACATCATCCGTCAGAGCGTTTACATTCTCTAGCATGCCATTTTGTCTACTTCTAAAACAGTAGGTGCCATTCCGATGCATTTAAAGTTAGTTTACAGTTGTTTCCGTACAGTCTTTAGCATTCTGCAATTACTTTCTATTAATTATAATATGTTACAAACTGCTAGTAGCATTCTGAGGCCATTATGCAGTCGCGCACAGACTCCGAAATAGTGCTATCAAAATAAAAAAATGTAATTGCGTTTCAACTATCGAAATGACACCGAAAACGTCTCACATCATCCGTCAGAGCGTTTACATTCTCTAGCATGCCATTTTGTCTACTTCTAAAACAGTAGATGCCATTCTGATGTATTTAAAGTTAGCTTACAGTTGTTTCCGTACAGTATTTAGCATTTTGAAATTACTGTCTATTAATTATAATATGTTACATACCATTAGTAGCATTCTGAGGCCATTAAGCCGTCGCGCTCAGATACCGAAATAGTGCTATTAAAATAAAAAAAAGTAAGTGCGTTTCTACTATCGAAATGACAACGAAAACGTTTCACATTATCCGTCAGAGCGTTTACATTCTCTAGCATGCCATTTTGACTACTTCTAAAACAGTAGGTGCCATTCCGATGCATTTAAAGTTAGTTTACAGTTGTTTCCGTACAGTCTTTAGCATTTTGAAATTACTGTCTATTAATTATAATATGTTACATACTATTAGTAGCATTCTGAGGCCATTATGCAGTCGCGCTCAAACACCGAAATAGTGCTCCTAAAATAAAAAAATCTAAGAGTGTTTCTACTATCGAAATGATACCGAAACCGTCTCACATCGTCCGTCAGAGCGTTACAGGCTCTAAAATGCTATTTTGTCTACTTATAAAACTGTAGGTGCCATTCCGATGCATTTAAAGTTAGTTTATAGTTGTTTCCGTATAGTCTTTAGCATTCTGCAATTACTTTCTATTAATTATAATATGTTAGAAACTGCTAGTAGCATTCTGAGGCCATTATGCAGTCGCGCACAGACTCCGAAATAGTGCTATTAAAATAAAAAAAAGTAAGTGCGTTTCTACTATCGAAATGACAACGAAAACGTCTCACATTATCCGTCAGAGCGCTTACATTCTCTAGCATGCCATTTTGACTACTTCTAAAACAGTAGGTGCCATTCCGATGCATTTAAAGTTAGTTTACAGTTGTTTCCGTACAGTCTTTAGCATTCTGCAATTACTGTCTATTAATTATAATATGTTACATACTGTTAGTAGCATTCTGAGGCCATTAAGCCCTCGCGCTCAGACACCGAAATAGTGCTATTAAAATTAAAAAATGCAAGTGCATTTCTACTATCGAATTGACACCGAAAACGTCTCACATCGTCCGTCAGAGCGTTTACAGGCTCTAGCATTCCATTTTGTCTACTTCTAAAACAGTAGGTGCCATTCCGATGCATTTAAAGTTAGTTTACAGTTGTTTCCGTACAGTCTTGAGCATTCTGCAATTATTGTCAACTAATTATAATATGTTACACACTGCTAGTACCATTCTGAAGCCATTAAGCAGTCGCGTTCAGAAACCGAAATAGTGCTACTAAAATTAAGAATATGTAAGGGCGTATCTACTACCGAAATGATACCGAAAACGTCTGAGAACGTCCGTCAGAGCGTTTACATTCTCTAGCATTCCATCTTGTCTACCACTAAAACAATAGGTGCCATTCCGATGCATTTAAAGTTACTTTACAGTTGTGTCCGTACAGTCTTTAGCATTCTGCAATTACTGTCTATTAATTATAATATGTTACATACTGTTAGTAGCATTCTGAGGCCATTAAGCCGTCGTGCTCAAACACCGAAATAGTGCTACTAAAATAAAAAAACTCCTAAGTGCGTTTCTACTATCGAAATGACACTGAAAACATCTCACATCGTCCGTCAGAGCGTTTACAGGCTCTAGCATGCCATTTTGTCTACTTCTAAAACAGTAGGTGCCATTCCGATGCATTTAAAGTTAGTTTACAATTGGTACCGTACAGTCTTGAGCATTCTGCAATTATTGTCTATTAATTATAATATGTTACATACTGTTAGTAGCATTCTGAGGCCAATAAGCCGTCACGCACAGACACCGAAATAGTGCTCCTAAAATAAAAAAATCTAAGAGTGTTTTTACTATCGACATGATACCGAAAATGTCTCACATCGTCCGTGAGAGCGTTTACAGGCTCTAGCATTCCATTTTGTCTACTTCTAAAACAGTAGGTGGCATTCTGATGCATTTAAAGTTAGTTTACAGTTGTTTCCGTACAGTCTTTAGCATTTTGAAATTACTGTCTATTAATTATAATATGTTACATACTATTAGTAGCATTCTGAGGCCATTATGCAGTCGCGCTCAAACACCGAAATAGTGCTCCTAAAATAAAAAAATCTAAGAGCGTTTCTACTATCGAAATGATACCGAAAACGTCTCACATCGTCCGTCAGAGCGTTTACAGGCTCTAAAATGCCATTTTGTCTAATTCTAAAACTGTAGGTGCCATTCCGATGCATTTAAAGTTAGTGTGCAGTTGTTTCCGTACAGTCTTTAGCATTTTACAATTACTGTCTATTAATTATAATATGTTACATACTATTACCTGCATTCTAAGGCCATGATGCAGTCGCGCTCAGACACCGAAATAGTGCTCCTAAAATAAAAAAATCTAAGAGTGTTTTTACTATCGACATGATACCGAAAATGTCTCACATCGTCCGTGAGAGCGTTTACAGGCTCTAGCATTCCATTTTGTCTACTTCTAAAACAGTAGGTGGCATTCTGATGCATTTAAAGTTAGTTTACAGTTGTTTCCGTACAGTCTTTAGCATTTTGAAATTACTGTCTATTAATTATAATATGTTACATACTATTAGTAGCATTCTGAGGCCATTATGCAGTCGCGCTCAAACACCGAAATAGTGCTCCTAAAATAAAAAAATCTAAGAGCGTTTCTACTATCGAAATGATACCGAAAACGTCTCACATCGTCCGTCAGAGCGTTTACAGGCTCTAAAATGCCATTTTGTCTAATTCTAAAACTGTAGGTGCCATTCCGATGCATTTAAAGTTAGTGTGCAGTTGTTTCCGTACAGTCTTTAGCATTTTACAATTACTGTCTATTAATTATAATATGTTACATACTATTACCTCCATTCTAAGGCCATGATGCAGTCGCGCTCAGACACCGAAATAGTGCTCCTAAAATAAAAAAATCTAAGAGTGTTCCTACTATCGACATGATACCGAAAATGTCTCACATCGTCCGTGAGAGCGTTTACAGGCTCTAGCATTCCATTTTGTCTACTTCTAAAACAGTAGGTGGCATTCCGATGCATTTAAAGTTAGTCTACAGTTGTTTCCGTACAGTCTTGAGCATTCTGAATTATTGTCTGCTAATTATAATATGTTACACACAGCTAGTACCAGTATGAGGCCATTAAGCAGTCGCGTTCAGACACCGAAATAATGCTCCTAAAATTAAGAAAATGTAAGAGCGTATCTACTACCGAAATGATACCGCAAACATCTTAGATCGTCCGTCAAAGCGTCTGCAGGCTCTAGCATTCCATATTGTCTACTACTAAAACAGTAGGTGCCATTCCGATGCATTTAAAGTTAGTTTACAGTTGTTTCCGTACAGATTTTAGCATTTTGCAATTACTGTCTATTAATTATAATATGTTACATTCTATTAGTGGCAATCTGAGGCCATTAAGCCGTCGCGCTCAGACACCGAAATAGTGCTATTAAAATTTAAAAAAAAAGTGCGTTTCTACTACCGAATTGACACCGAAAACGTCTCACATCATCCGTCAGAGCGTTTACATTCTCTAGCATTCCATTTTGTCTACTTCTAAAACAGTAGGTGCCATTCCGATGCATTTGAAGTTAGTTTACAGTTGTTTCTGTACAGTCTTGAGCATTCTGCAATTATTGTCTACTAATTATAATATGTTACACACTGCTAGTACCATTCTGAAGCCATTAAGCAGTCGCGTTCAGAAACCGAAATAGTGCTACTAAAATTAAGAATATGTAAGGGCGTATCTACTACCGAAATGATACCGAAAACGTCTGAGAACGTCCGTCAGAGCGTTTGCAGGCTCTAGCATTCCATCTTGTCTACCACTAAAACAGTAGGTGCCATTCCGATGCATTTAAAGTTACTTTACAGTTGTTTCCGTACAGTCTTTAGAATTCTGCAATTACTGTCTATTAATTATAATATGTTATATACTGTTAGTAGCATTCTGAGGCCATTAAGCCGTCGCGCTCAGACACCGAAATAGTGCTATTAAAATTAAAAAAATGTAAGTGCCTTTCTACTATCGAAATGACACCGAAAACGTCTCACATCATCCGTCAGAGCGTTTACATTCTCTAGCATTCCATTTTGTCTACTTCTAAAACAGTAGGTGCCATTCCGATGCATTTAAAGTTAGTTTATAGTTGTTTCCGTACAGTCTTTAGCATTCTGCAATTACTTTCTATTAATTATAATATGTTACAAACTGCTAGTAGCATTCTGAGGCCATTATGCAGTAGCGCTCAGACACCGAAATAGTGCTTCTAAAATAAAAAAATCTAGAGTGTTTCTGCTATCGAAATAATACCCAAAACGTCTCAGTTGTCCGTCAGAGCGTTTACAGGCTTTAGCATTCCATTTTGTCTACTTCTAAAACAGTAGGTGCCATTCCGATGCATTTAATGTTAGTTTATAGTTGTTTCCGTACAGTCTTTAGCATTCTGCAATTACTTTCTATTAATTATAATATGTTACAAACTGCTAGTAGCATTCTGAGGCCATTATGCAGTCGCGCACAGACTCCGAAATAGTGCTATCAAAATAAAAAAATGTAATTGCGTTTCAACTATCGAAATGACACCGAAAACGTCTCACATCATCCGTCAGAGCTTTTACATTCTCTAGCATTCCATTTTGTCTACTTCTAAAACAGTAGGTGCCATTCCGATGCATTTAAAGTTAGTTTACAGTTGTTTCTGTACAGTCTTGAGCATTCTGCAATTATTGTCTACTAATTATAATATGTTACACACTGCTAGTACCATTCTGAAGCCATTAAGCAGTCGCGTTCAGAAACCGAAATAGTGCTACTAAAATTAAGAATATGTAAGGGCGTATCTACTACCGAAATGATACCGAAAACGTCTGAGAACGTCCGTCAGAGCGTTTGCAGGCTCTAGCATTCCATCTTGTCTACCACTAAAACAGTAGGTGCCATTCCGATGCATTTAAAGTTACTTTACAGTTGTTTCCGTACAGTCTTTAGAATTCTGCAATTACTGTCTATTAATTATAATATGTTATATACTGTTAGTAGCATTCTGAGGCCATTAAGCCGTCGCGCTCAGACACCGAAATAGTGCTATTAAAATTAAAAAAATGTAAGTGCCTTTCTACTATCGAAATGACACCGAAAACGTCTCACATCATCCGTCAGAGCGTTTACATTCTCTAGCATTCCATTTTGTCTACTTCTAAAACAGTAGGTGCCATTCCGATGCATTTAAAGTTAGTTTATAGTTGTTTCCGTACAGTCTTTAGCATTCTGCAATTACTTTCTATTAATTATAATATGTTACAAACTGCTAGTAGCATTCTGAGGCCATTATGCAGTAGCGCTCAGACACCGAAATAGTGCTTCTAAAATAAAAAAATCTAGAGTGTTTCTGCTATCGAAATAATACCCAAAACGTCTCAGTTGTCCGTCAGAGCGTTTACAGGCTTTAGCATTCCATTTTGTCTACTTCTAAAACAGTAGGTGCCATTCCGATGCATTTAATGTTAGTTTATAGTTGTTTCCGTACAGTCTTTAGCATTCTGCAATTACTTTCTATTAATTATAATATGTTACAAACTGCTAGTAGCATTCTGAGGCCATTATGCAGTCGCGCACAGACTCCGAAATAGTGCTATCAAATAAAAAAATGTAATTGCGTTTCAACTATCGAATGACACCGAAAAACGTCTCACATCATCCGTCAGAGCTTTTAATTCTCTAGCATGCCATTTTGTCTACTTCTAAAACAGTAGATGCCATTCTGATGTATTTAAAGTTAGCTTACAGTTGTTTCCGTACAGTCTTTAGCATTTTGAAATTACTGTCTATTAATTATAATATGTTACATACCATTAGTAGCATTCTGAGGCCATTAAGCCGTCGCGCTCAGATACCGAAATAGTGCTATTAAAATAAAAAAAGTAAGTGCGTTTCTACTATCGAAATGACACCGAAAACGTCTCACATCATCCGTCAGAGCGTTTACATTCTCTAACATGCCATTTTGTCTACTTCTAAAACAGTAGATGCCATTCTGATGTATGTAAAGTTAGCTTACAGTTGTTTCCGTACAGTCTTTAGCATTCTGCAATTACTGTCTATTAATTATAATATGTTACAAACTGCTAGTAGCATTCTGAGGCCATTATGCAGTCGCGCACAGACTCCGAAAGAGTGCTATCAAAATAAAAAAATGTAATTGCGTTTCAACTATCGAAATGACACCGAAAACGTCTCACATTATCCGTCAGAGCGTTTACATTCTCTAGCATGCCATTTTGACTACTTCTAAAACAGTAGGTGCCATCCGATGCATTTAAAGTTAGTTTACAGTTGTTTCCGTACAGTCTTTAGCATTTTGAAATTACTGTCTATTGATTATAATATGTTACATACTATTAGTAGCATTCTGAGGCCATTATGCAGTCACGCTCAGACACCGAAATAGTGCTCCTATAATAAAATAATCTAAGAGCGTTTCTACTATCGAAATTATACCGAAAACGCCTCACATTGTCCGTCAGAGCGTTTACAGGCTCTACAATGCCATTTTGTCTACTTCTAAAACTGTAGGTGCAATTCCGATGCATTTAAAGTGAGTTTACAGTTGTTTCCGTACAGTCTTTAGCATTTTACAATTACTGTCTATTAATTATAATATGTTACATACTATTACTAGCATTCTGAGGCCATGATGCAGTCGCGCTCAGACACCGAAATAGTGCTCCTAAAATAAAGAAATCTAATAGTGTTTCTACTATCGACATGATACCGAAAACGTCTCACATCGTCCGTCAGAGCGTTTACAGGCTCTACCATTCCATTTTGTCTACCTCTAAAACAGTAGGTGCCATTACGATGCATTTAAAGTTAGTTTTATAGTTGTTTCCGTACATCTTTTAGCATTCTTCAATTAATGTATATCAATTATAATACGTTACATACTATTAGTAGCATTCTGAGGCTATTAAGAAGTCGCGCTCAAACACCGAAATAGTAATTATAAAATAAAAAAATCTAAAGGTGTTTCTACTATCGAAATGATACCCAAAACGTCGCAGTCGTCCGTCAGATCGTTTACAGGCTTTAGCATTCCATTTTGTCTACTTCTAAAACAGTAGGTGCCATTCCGATGCATTTAAAGTTAGTTTATAGTTATTTCCGTACAGTCTTTAGCATTCTGCAATTACTGTCTATTAATTATAATATGTTACACACTGCTAGTACCATTCTGAGGCCATTAAGCAGTCGCGTTCAGACACCGAATAGTGCTACTAAAATTAAAAAAATGTAAGTGCGTTTCTACTTTCGAAATGATACCGAAAACGTCTGAGAACGTCCGTCAGAGCGTTTGCAGGCTCTAGAATTCCATCTTGTCTACTACTAAAACAGTAGGTGCCATTCCGATGCATTTAAAGTCACTTACAGTTGTTTCCGTACAGTCTTTAGCATTCTGCAATTACTGTCTATTAATTATAATATGTCACATACTGTTAGTAGCATTCTGAGGCCATTAAGCCGTCGCGCTCAGACACCGAAATAGTGCTATTAAAATTAAAAAAATGTAAGTGCGTTTCTACTATCGAAATGATACCGAAAACGTCTCACATTATCCGTCACAGCGTTTACATTCTCTAGCATGCCATTTTGTCTACTTCTAAAACAGTAGGTGCCATTTCGATGCATTTAAAGCTAGTTTATAGTTGTTTCCGTACAGTTTTGAGCATTCTGCGATTATTGTCTACTAATTATAATATTTTACACACTGCTAGTACCATTCTGAGACCATTAAGCAGTCGCGTTCAGACACCGAAATAGTGCTACTAAAATTAAGAATATGTAAGAGCGTATCTACTACCGAAAATGATACCGAAAACGTCTGAAAATGTCCGTCAGAGCGTTTGCAGGCTCCAGCATTCCATCTTGTCTACTACTAACACAGTAGGTGCCATTCCGATGCATTAAAGTTAGTTTATAGTTGTTTCCGTACAGTCTCTAGCATTCTGCAATTACTGTCTATTAATTATATGTTACATACTATAGTAGCATTTTGAGGCCATTATGCAGTCGCGCTCAGACACCGAAATAGTGCTGCTAAAATAAAAAAATGTAAGAGCGTTTCTACTATCGAAATGATACCGAAACCGTCTCACATCGTCCGTCAGATCGTTTACAGGCTCTAAAATGCCATTTTGTCTACTTCTAAAAACTGTAGGTGCCATACCGATGCATTTAAAGTTAGTTTACAGTTGTTTCCGTACAGTCTTTAGCATTTTACAATTACTGTCTATTAATTATAATATGTTACACACTGCTGGTACCATTCTGAGGCCATTAAGCAGACGCGTTCAGACACCGAAATAGTGCTCCTAAATAAAAAAATCTAGAGTGTTCTTACTATCGAAATGATACCGAAAACGTCTTACATCGTCCGTCAGAGCGTTTACAGGCTCTAGCATTCCATTTTGTCTACTTCTAAAACAGTAGGTGCCATTCCGATGCATTTAAAGTTAGTTTATAGTTGTTTCCGTACAGTCTCTAGCATTCTGCAATTACTGTCTATTAATTATATGTTACAAACTGCTAGTAGCATTCTGAGGCCATTATGCAGTCGCGCACAGACACCGAAATAGTGCTACTAAAATAAAAAAAATTTAAGTGCGTTTCTACTATCGAAATAATACCCAAAACGTCGCAGTCGTCCGTCAGATCGTTTACAGGCTTTAGCATTCCATTTTGTCTACTTCTAAAACAGTAGGTGCCATTCCGATGCATTTAAAGTTAGTTTATAGTTATTTCCGTACAGTCTTTAGCATTCTGCAATTACTGTCTATTAATTATAATATGTTACATACTGCTAGTAGCATTCTGAGGCCATTAAGCCGTCGCGCTTAGACACCGAAATAGTGCTATTAAAATAAAAAAATGTAATTGCGTTTCAACTATCGAAATGACACCGAAAACGTCTCACATCATCCGTCAGAGCGTTTACATTCTCTAGCATTCCATTTTGTCTACTTCTAAAACAGTAGGTGCCATTCCGATGCATTTAAAGTTAGTTTATAGTTATTTCCGTACAGTCTTTAGCATTCTGCAATTACTGTCTATTAATTATAATATGTTACATACTGCTAGTAGCATTCTGAGGCCATTAAGCCGTCGCGCTTAGACACCGAAATAGTGCTATTAAAATAAAAAAATGTAATTGCGTTTCAACTATCGAAATGACACCAAAAACGTCTCACATCATCCGTCAGAGCGTTTACATTCTCTAGCATTCCATTTTGTCTACTTCTAAAACAGTAGGTGCCATTCAGATGTATTTAAAGTTAGCTTACAGTTGTTTCCGTACAGTCTTTAGCATTTTGAAATTGCTGTCTATTGATTATAATATGTTACATACTATTAGTAGCATTCTGAGGCCATTAAGCCGTCGCACTCAGATATCGAAATAGTGCTATTAAAATAAAAAAATGTAAGTGCGTTTCAACTATCGAAATGACACCAAAAACGTCTCACATCATCCGTCAGAGCGTTTACATTCTCTAGCATGCCATTTTGACTACTTCTAAAACAGTAGGTGCCATTCCGATGCATTTAAAGTTAGTTTACAGTTGTTTCCGTACAGTCTTTAGCATTTTGAAATTACTGTCTATTGATTATAATATGTTACATACTATTAGTAGCATTCTGAGGCCATTAAGCCGTCGCGCTCAGATAACGAAATAGTGCTATTAAAATAAAAAAATGTAAGTGCGTTTCTACTATCGAAATGACCACGAAAACGTCTCACATTATCCGTCAGAGCGTTTACATTCTCTAGCATGCCATTTTGACTACTTCTAAAACAGTAGGTGCCATTCCGATGCATTTAAAGTTAGTTTACAGTTGTTTCCGTACAGTCTTTAGCATTTTGAAATTACTGTCTATTGATTATAATATGTTACATACTATTAGTAGCATTCTGAGGCCATTATGCAGTCACGCTCAGACACCGAAATAGTGCTCCAAAAATAAAAAAATCTAATAGTGTTTCTACTATCGACAAGATACCGAAAACGTCTCACATCGTCCGTCAGAGCGTTTACAGGCTCTAGCATTAAATCTTGTCTACCTCTAAAACAGTAGGTGCCATTACGATGCATTTAAAGTTAGTTTACAGTTGTTTATGTACATCTTTTAGCATTCTTCAATTAATGTATATCAATTATAATACGTTACATACTATTAGTAGCATTCTGAGGCTATTAAGAAGTCGCGCTCAAACACCGAAATAATGGTTATAAAATAAAAAAAATCTAAGGGTGTTTCTACTATCGAAATGATACCGAAAACATCTCAGATCGTCCGTCAGAGCGTTTACAGGTTCTAGCATGCCATTTTGTCTACTTGTAAAACAGTGGCTGCAATTCCGATGCATTTAAAGTTAGTTTATAGTTATTTCCGTACAGTCTTTAGCATTCTGCAAACACTGACTATTATTTATAATATGTTACATACTGCTAGTAGCATTCTGAGGCCATTATGCCGTCGCCCTCAGACACCGAAATAAAGCTACTAAAATAAAAAAAGGACTAAGAAGGTTTCTACTATCGAAATGATACCCAAAACGTCTCAGTCGTCCGTCAGAGCGTTTACAAGCTTTATAATTCCATTTTGTCTACTTCTAAAACAGTAGCTGCCATTCCGATGCATTTAAAGTTAGTCTATAGTTATTTCCGTACAGTCTTTAGCATTCTGCCATTACTGTTTATTAATTATAATATGTTACATACTGCTAGTAGCATTCTGAGGCCAATATGCAGTCGCGCACAGACACCGAAACAGTGCTCCTAAAATAAAAAAATCTAAGAGTGTTTCTACTATCGAAATGATCCCGAAGACGTCTCAGATCGACGGTCAGAGCGTTTACAGGCACTAGGATGCCAGTTTGTCTACTGCTAAAACAGTAGGCGCCATTCCGATGCATTTAAAGTTAGTTTACAATTGTTTCTGTACAGTCTTGAGCATTCTGCAATTATTGTCTACTAATTATAATATGTTACACACTGCTAGTACCATTCTGAGGCCATTAAGCAGTCGCGTTCAAACACCGAAATAGTGCTCCTAAAATTAAGATAATCTAAGAGCGTATCTACTACCGAAATTATACCGCAAACATCTGAGATCGTCCGTCAGAGCGTTTACAGGCTCTAGCATTCCATCTTGTCTACTACTAAAACAGTAGGTGCCATTCCGATGCATTTAAAGTTAGTTTACAATTGTTACCGTACAGTCTTGAGCATTCTGCAGTTATTGTCTATTAATTATAATATGTTACATACTGTTAGTAGCATTCTGAGGCCATTAAGCCGTCACGCACAGACACCGAAATAGTGCTATTAAAATTTAAAAAAATGTATGTGCGATTCTACTATCGAAATGACACCGAAAACGTCTCACATCGTCCGTCAGAGCGTGTACAGGCACTAATATGCCATTTTGTCTACTTCTAAAACTGTAGGTGCCATTCCGATGCATTTAAAGTTAGTTTACAGTTGTTTCCGTACAGTCTTTAGCATTTTGAAATTACTGTCTATTAATTATAATATGTTACATACTGCTAGTAGCATTCTGAGGCCATTAAGCCGTCGCGCTTAGACACCGAAATAGTGCTATTAAAATAAAAAAATGTAATTGCGTTTCGACTATCGAAATGACACCGAAAACGTCTCACATCATCCGTCAGAGCGTTTACATTCTCTAGCATTCCATTTTGTCTACTTCTAAAACAGTAGGTGCCATTCCGATGCATTTAAAGTTACTTTACAGTTATTTCCGTACAGTCTTTAGCATTCTGCAATTACTGTCTATTAATTATAATATGTTACATACTGCTAGTAGCTTTCTGAGGCCATTAAGCCGTCGCGCTTAGACACCGAAATAGTGCTATTAAAATAAAAAAATGTAATTGCGTTTCAACTATCGAAATGACACCGAAAACGTCTCACATCATCCGTCAGAGCGTTTACATTCTCTAGCATTCCATTTTGTCTACTTCTAAAACAGTAGGTGCCATTCCGATGCATTTAAAGTTACTTTACAGTTATTTCCGTACAGTCTTTAGCATTCTGCAATTACTGTCTATTAATTATAATATGTTACATACTGCTAGTAGCTTTCTGAGGCCATTAAGCCGTCGCGCTTAGACACCGAAATAGTGCTATTAAAATAAAAAAATGTAATTGCGTTTCAACTATCGAAATGACACCGAAAACGTCTCACATCATCCGTCAGAGCGTTTACATTCTCTAGCATGCCATTTTGTCTACTTTTAAAACAGTAGGTGCCATTCTGATGTATTTAAAGTTAGCTTACAGTTGTTTCCGTACAGTCTTGAGCATTCTGCAGTTATTGTCTATTAATTATAATATGTTACATACTGTTAGTAGCATTCTGAGGCCATTAAGCCGTCACGCACAGAAAACGAAATAGTGCTATTAAAATTAAAAAAAATGTATGTGCGATTCTACTACCGAAATGACACCGAAAACGTCTCACATCGTCCGTCAGAGCGTTTACAGGCACTAATATGCCATTTTGTCTACTTCTAAAACTGTAGGTGCCATTCCGATGCATTTAAAGTTAGTTTACAGTTGTTTCCGTACAGTCTTTAGCATTTTGAAATTACTGTCTATTATTAATTATAATATGTTACATACTATTAGTAGCATTCTGAGGTCATTATGCAGTCGCGCTCAGACACCGAAATAGTGCTCCTAAAATAAAAAAATCTAAGAGCGTTTCTACTATCGACATGATACCGAAAATGTCTCACATCGTCCGTCAGAGCGTATACAGGCTCTAGCATTCCATTTTGTCTACTTCTAAAACAGTAGGTGTCATTCCGATGCATTTAAAGTTAGTGTACAGTTGTTTCCGTACAGTCTTTAGCATTTTACAATTACTGTCTATTAATTATAATATGTTACATACTATTACCTGCATTCTAACGCCATGATGCAGTCGCGTTCAGACAGCGAAATAGTGCTCCTAAAATAAAAAAATCTAAGAGTGTTTCTACTATCGACATGATACCGAAAACGTCTCACATCGTCCGTCAGAGCGTTTACAGGCTCTAAAATGCCATTTTGTCTACTTCTAAAACTGTAGGTGCCATTCCGATGCATTTAAAGTTAGTTTACAGTTGTTGCCGTACAGTCTTTAGCATTTTACAATTACTGTCTATTAATTATAATATGTTACATACTATTACCTGCATTCTAACGCCATGATGCAGTCGCGTTCAGACACCGAAATAGTGCTCCTAAAATAAAAAAAATCTAAGAGTGTTTCTACTATCGACATGATACCGAAAATGTCTCACATCGTCCGTCGGAGCGTTTACAGGCTCTAGCATTCCATTTTGTCTACTTCTAAAACAGTAGGTGTCATTCCGATGCATTTAAAGTTAGTGTACAGTTGTTTCCGTACAGTCTTTAGCATTTTACAATTACTGTCTATTAATTATAATATGTTACATACTATTACCTGCATTCTAACGCCATGATGCAGTCGCGTTCAGACACCGAAATAGTGCTCCTAAAATAAAAAAAATCTAAGAGTGTTTCTACTATCGACATGATACCGAAAATGTCTCACATCGTCCGTCAGAGCGTTTACAGGCTCTAGCATTCCATTTTGTCTACTTCTAAAACAGTAGGTGTCATTCCGATGCATTTAAAGTTAGTGTACAGTTGTTTCCGTACAGTCTTTAGCATTTTACAATTACTGTCTATTAATTATAATATGTTACATACTATTACCTGCATTCTAACGCCATGATGCAGTCGCGTTCAGACAGCGAAATAGTGCTCCTAAAATAAAAAAATCTAAGAGTGTTTCTACTATCGACATGATACCGAAAACGTCTCACATCGTCCGTCAGAGCGTTTACAGGCTCTAAAATGCCATTTTGTCTACTTCTAAAACTGTAGGTGCCATTCCGATGCATTTAAAGTTAGTTTACAGTTGTTGCCGTACAGTCTTTAGCATTTTACAATTACTGTCTATTAATTATAATATGTTACATACTATTACCTGCATTCTAACGCCATGATGCAGTCGCGTTCAGACACCGAAATAGTGCTCCTAAAATAAAAAAAATCTAAGAGTGTTTCTACTATCGACATGATACCGAAAATGTCTCACATCGTCCGTCGGAGCGTTTACAGGCTCTAGCATTCCATTTTGTCTACTTCTAAAACAGTAGGTGTCATTCCGATGCATTTAAAGTTAGTGTACAGTTGTTTCCGTACAGTCTTTAGCATTTTACAATTACTGTCTATTAATTATAATATGTTACATACTATTACCTGCATTCTAACGCCATGATGCAGTCGCGTTCAGACACCGAAATAGTGCTCCTAAAATAAAAAAAATCTAAGAGTGTTTCTACTATCGACATGATACCGAAAATGTCTCACATCGTCCGTCAGAGCGTTTACAGGCTCTAGCATTCCATTTTGTCTACTTCTAAAACAGTAGGTGTCATTCCGATGCATTTAAAGTTAGTGTACAGTTGTTTCCGTACAGTCTTTAGCATTTTACAATTACTGTCTATTAATTATAATATGTTACATACTATTACCTGCATTCTAACGCCATGATGCAGTCGCGTTCAGACACCGAAATAGTGCTCCTAAAATAAAAAAAATCTAAGAGTGTTTCTACTATCGACATGATACCGAAAATGTCTCACATCGTCCGTCGGAGCGTTTACAGGCTCTAGCATTCCATTTTGTCTACTTCTAAAACAGTAGGTGCCATTCCGATGCATTTAAAGTTAGTTTACAGTTGTTGCCGTACAGTCTTTAGCATTCTGCAATTACTGTCTATTAATTATAATATGTTACATACTGCTAGTAGCATTCTGAGGCCATTATGCAGACGCGCTCAGACACCGAAATAGTGGCATGAAAATAGAGAAATCTAAGAGTGTTTCTAGTATCGAAATGATACCGAAAACGTCTCAGACCGTCGGTCAGAGCGTCTACAGGCACTAGCATGCCTGTTTGTCTACTTCTGAAACAGTAGGTGCCATTCCGATGCATTTAAAGTTAGTTTACAGTTGTTTATGACAAGTATTTAGCATTCTGAAATTAGTGTCTATTAATTATGATATGTTACATACCGCTAGTACCATTCTGAGGCCATTAAGCAGTCGCGTTCAAACACCGATATAGTGCTACTAAAATTAAGTAAATCTAAGAGCTTTTCTACTACCGAAATGATACCGCAAACGTCTGAGAACGTCCATGAGGGCGTTTGCAGGCTCTAGCAATCCATTTTGTCTACTTCTAAAACTGTAGGTGCCATTCCGATGCATTTAAAGTTAGTTTACAGTTGTTGCCGTACAGTCTTTAGCATTTTACAATTACTGTCTATTAATTATAATATGTTACATACTATTACCTGCATTCTAACGCCATGATGCAGTCGCGTTCAGACACCGAAATAGTGCTCCTAAAATAAAAAAAATCTAAGAGTGTTTCTACTATCGACATGATACCGAAAATGTCTCACATCGTCCGTCGGAGCGTTTACAGGCTCTAGCATTCCATTTTGTCTACTTCTAAAACAGTAGGTGTCATTCCGATGCATTTAAAGTTAGTGTACAGTTGTTTCCGTACAGTCTTTAGCATTTTACAATTACTGTCTATTAATTATAATATGTTACATACTATTACCTGCATTCTAACGCCATGATGCAGTCGCGTTCAGACACCGAAATAGTGCTCCTAAAATAAAAAAAATCTAAGAGTGTTTCTACTATCGACATGATACCGAAAATGTCTCACATCGTCCGTCGGAGCGTTTACAGGCTCTAGCATTCCATTTTGTCTACTTCTAAAACAGTAGGTGTCATTCCGATGCATTTAAAGTTAGTGTACAGTTGTTTCCGTACAGTCTTTAGCATTTTACAATTACTGTCTATTAATTATAATATGTTACATACTATTACCTGCATTCTAACGCCATGATGCAGTCGCGTTCAGACACCGAAATAGTGCTCCTAAAATAAAAAAAATCTAAGAGTGTTTCTACTATCGACATGATACCGAAAATGTCTCACATCGTCCGTCAGAGCGTTTACAGGCTCTAGCATTCCATTTTGTCTACTTCTAAAACAGTAGGTGTCATTCCGATGCATTTAAAGTTAGTGTACAGTTGTTTCCGTACAGTCTTTAGCATTTTACAATTACTGTCTATTAATTATAATATGTTACATACTATTACCTGCATTCTAACGCCATGATGCAGTCGCGTTCAGACACCGAAATAGTGCTCCTAAAATAAAAAAAATCTAAGAGTGTTTCTACTATCGACATGATACCGAAAATGTCTCACATCGTCCGTCGGAGCGTTTACAGGCTCTAGCATTCCATTTTGTCTACTTCTAAAACAGTAGGTACCATTCCGATGCATTTAAAGTTAGTTTACAGTTGTTGCCGTACAGTCTTTAGCATTCTGCAATTACTGTCTATTAATTATAATATGTTACATACTGCTAGTAGCATTCTGAGGCCATTATGCAGACGCGCTCAGACACCGAAATAGTGCTCCTAAAATAAAAAAAATCTAAGAGTGTTTCTACTATCGACATGATACCGAAAATGTCTCACATCGTCCGTCAGAGCGTTTACAGGCTCTAGCATTCCATTTTGTCTACTTCTAAAACAGTAGGTGTCATTCCGATGCATTTAAAGTTAGTGTACAGTTGTTTCCGTACAGTCTTTAGCATTTTACAATTACTGTCTATTAATTATAATATGTTACATACTATTACCTGCATTCTAACGCCATGATGCAGTCGCGTTCAGACACCGAAATAGTGCTCCTAAAATAAAAAAAATCTAAGAGTGTTTCTACTATCGACATGATACCGAAAATGTCTCACATCGTCCGTCGGAGCGTTTACAGGCTCTAGCATTCCATTTTGTCTACTTCTAAAACAGTAGGTGCCATTCCGATGCATTTAAAGTTAGTTTACAGTTGTTGCCGTACAGTCTTTAGCATTCTGCAATTACTGTCTATTAATTATAATATGTTACATACTATTACCTGCATTCTAACGCCATGATGCAGTCGCGTTCAGACACCGAAATAGTGCTCCTAAAATAAAAAAAATCTAAGAGTGTTTCTACTATCGACATGATACCGAAAATGTCTCACATCGTCCGTCAGAGCGTTTACAGGCTCTAGCATTCCATTTTGTCTACTTCTAAAACAGTAGGTGTCATTCCGATGCATTTAAAGTTAGTGTACAGTTGTTTCCGTACAGTCTTTAGCATTTTACAATTACTGTCTATTAATTATAATATGTTACATACTATTACCTGCATTCTAACGCCATGATGCAGTCGCGTTCAGACACCGAAATAGTGCTCCTAAAATAAAAAAAATCTAAGAGTGTTTCTACTATCGACATGATACCGAAAATGTCTCACATCGTCCGTCGGAGCGTTTACAGGCTCTAGCATTCCATTTTGTCTACTTCTAAAACAGTAGGTGTCATTCCGATGCATTTAAAGTTAGTGTACAGTTGTTTCCGTACAGTCTTTAGCATTTTACAATTACTGTCTATTAATTATAATATGTTACATACTATTACCTGCATTCTAACGCCATGATGCAGTCGCGTTCAGACACCGAAATAGTGCTCCTAAAATAAAAAAAATCTAAGAGTGTTTCTACTATCGACATGATACCGAAAATGTCTCACATCGTCCGTCAGAGCGTTTACAGGCTCTAGCATTCCATTTTGTCTACTTCTAAAACAGTAGGTGTCATTCCGATGCATTTAAAGTTAGTGTACAGTTGTTTCCGTACAGTCTTTAGCATTTTACAATTACTGTCTATTAATTATAATATGTTACATACTATTACCTGCATTCTAACGCCATGATGCAGTCGCGTTCAGACACCGAAATAGTGCTCCTAAAATAAAAAAAATCTAAGAGTGTTTCTACTATCGACATGATACCGAAAATGTCTCACATCGTCCGTCGGAGCGTTTACAGGCTCTAGCATTCCATTTTGTCTACTTCTAAAACAGTAGGTGTCATTCCGATGCATTTAAAGTTAGTGTACAGTTGTTTCCGTACAGTCTTTAGCATTTTACAATTACTGTCTATTAATTATAATATGTTACATACTATTACCTGCATTCTAACGCCATGATGCAGTCGCGTTCAGACAGCGAAATAGTGCTCCTAAAATAAAAAAAATCTAAGAGTGTTTCTACTATCGACATGATACCGAAAATGTCTCACATCGTCCGTCGGAGCGTTTACAGGCTCTAGCATTCCATTTTGTCTACTTCTAAAACAGTAGGTGTCATTCCGATGCATTTAAAGTTAGTGTACAGTTGTTTCCGTACAGTCTTTAGCATTTTACAATTACTGTCTATTAATTATAATATGTTACATACTATTACCTGCATTCTAACGCCATGATGCAGTCGCGTTCAGACAGCGAAATAGTGCTCCTAAAATAAAAAAATCTAAGAGTGTTTCTACTATCGACATGATACCGAAAACGTCTCACATCGTCCGTTAGAGCGTTTACAGGCTCTAAAATGCCATTTTGTCTACTTCTAAAACTGTAGGTGCCATTCCGATGCATTTAAAGTTAGTGTACAGTTGTTTCCGTACAGTCTTTAGCATTTTACAATTACTGTCTATTAATTATAATATGTTACATACTATTACCTGCATTCTAACGCCATGATGCAGTCGCGTTCAGACACCGAAATAGTGCTCCTAAAATAAAAAAAATCTAAGAGTGTTTCTACTATCGACATGATACCGAAAATGTCTCACATCGTCCGTCGGAGCGTTTACAGGCTCTAGCATTCCATTTTGTCTACTTCTAAAACAGTAGGTGCCATTCCGATGCATTTAAAGTTAGTTTACAGTTGTTGCCGTACAGTCTTTAGCATTCTGCAATTGCTGTCTATTAATTATAATATGTTACATACTGCTAGTAGCATTCGGAGACCATTATGCAGACGCGCTCAGACACCGAAATAGTGTTACTAAAATGAAGTATTTCTAAGAGCGTTTCTACTATCGAAATAATACCGAAAACGTCTCAGATCGCCTGTCAGAGTGTTTACATGTTCTAGCATGCCATTTTGTCTACTTCTAAAAGAGTAGGTGCCATTCCGATGCATTTAAAGTTCGTTTAAAGTTGTTTGTGTACAGTCTTTAGCATTCTGCAATTACTGTCTATTAAGCATAATATGTTACATACTGCTAGTAGCATTCTGAGGCCATTATGAAGATGCGCTCAGACACCGAAATAGTGCTCATAAAATAAAAACATATAAGAGGGTTTCTACTATTGAATTGATACCGAAAACGTTTCAGATCGTCCGTCAGAGTGTTTACAGGCTCTAGCATGCCATTTTGTCTACTTCTAAAACAGTAGGTGCCATTCCGATGCATTTAAAGTTAGTTTACAGTTGTTTATGACAAGTATTTAGCAGTCTGAAATTAGTGTCTATTAATTATAATATGTTACATACTGCTAGTAGCATTCTGAGGCCATTATGCAGACGCGCTCAGACACCGAAATAGTGGCATGAAAATAGAGAAATCTAAGAGTGTTTCTAGTATCGAAATGATACCGAAAACGTTTCAGAGCGTCGGTCAGAGCGTCTACAGGCACTAGCATGCCTGTTTGTCTACTTCTGAAACAGTAGGTGCCATTCCGATGCATTTAAAGTTAGTTTACAGTTGTTTCCGTACAGTCTTTAGCATTCTGCAATTACTGTCTATTAATTATAATATGTTACATACTGCTAGTAGCATTCTGAGGCCATTATGCAGACGCGCTCAGACACCGAAATAGTGGCATGAAAATAGAGAAATCTAAGAGTGTTTCTAGTATCGAAATGATACCGAAAACGTCTCAGACCGTCGGTCAGAGCGTCTACAGGCACTAGCATGCCTGTTTGTCTACTTCTGAAACAGTAGGTGCCATTCCGATGCATTTAAAGTTAGTTTACAGTTGTTTATGACAAGTATTTAGCATTCTGAAATTAGTGTCTATTAATTATGATATGTTACATACCGCTAGTACCATTCTGAGGCCATTAAGCAGTCGCGTTCAAACACCGATATAGTGCTACTAAAATTAAGTAAATCTAAGAGCTTTTCTACTACCGAAATGATACCGCAAACGTCTGAGAACGTCCATGAGGGCGTTTGCAGGCTCTAGCAATCCATTTTGTCTACTTCTAAAACAGTAGGTGCCAGTCCGATGCAATTAAAGTAGCTTTACAGTTGTTTCCGTACAGTCTTTAGCATCCTGCAATTACTGTCTATTAATTATAGTATGTTACATACTGTTAGTAGCATTCGGAGGCCATTAAGCCGTCGCACTCAGAAACCGAATTAATGCCCCGAAAATAAAAAAAACTAAAGGTGTTTCTAGTATCGAAATGATACCGAAAAAGTCTCAGATCGTCGGTCAGAGCGTTTACACTCTCTAGCAATCCATTTTGTCTACTTCTATAACAGTAGGTGCCATTCCGATGCAATTAAAGTGAGTTTACAGTCGTTTCCGTACAGTCTTTATCATTCTGCGATTACAGTGTATCAACTATTTTATGTTACATACTGCTAGTTCTATTCTGAGGCCTATAAGCAGACGCGCTCAAACACCAAAATAGTGTTAATAAAATAAAAACATTTAAGAGTGTTTTTACTATCGAAATGATACCGAAAACGTCTCAGATCTTCTGTCAGAGCGTTTACATGCTCTAGCATGCTATTTTATCTACTTGTAAAACCGTAGGTGCCATTGCGATGCATTTAAAGTTAGTTTACTGTTGATTCCGTACAATCTTTAGCATTTTGCAATTACTGTCTATTAATTATAATATGTTACATACTATTAGTAGCATTCTGAGGCCATTAAGCCGTCGCGCTCAGTCACCGAAATAGTGCTACTAAAATTAGAAAAACCTAAGAGCGTTTCTACTATCGAAATGATACCCAAAACGTGTCAGATATTCCGTCAGAGAGTTTACAGGCTCTAGCATGCCATGTTGTCTACTTCTGAAACAGTAGGTGCCATTCCAATGCATTTAAAGTTAGTTTACAGTTGTTTCCGCACAGTCTTAGGATTTTGCAATTACTGTCTATTAATTATAATATGTTACATACTATTAGTAGCATTCTGAGGTCATTTAGCGGTCGCGCCCAGACAACGAAATAATGCTACTAAAATTAGAAAAACCTAAGAGCGTTTCTACTATCGTATTGATACCCAAAACGTCTCAGATCGTCCTTCAGAGCGTTTACAGTATCTAGCATGCCATTATTTTACTTCTATAACAGTAGGTGCCATTTCCATTTTAAAGTTAGTTTACAGTTGTTTGCGTACAGTCTTTAGCATTCTGCAATTGCTGTCTATTAATTATAATATGTTACATACTGCTAGTAGCATTCTGAGGCCATTATGCAGTCGCGCTCAGACACCAAAATAGTGTTTCTAAAATAAAAACATTTATGAGTGTTTCTACTATCGAAATGATACCGAAAACGTCTCAGATCTTCTGTCAGAGCATTTACATGCTCTAGCATGCCATTTTATCTACTTGTAAAACCGTAGGTGCCATTCCGATGCATTTAAAGTTAGTTTACTGTTGTTTCCGTACATTCTTTATCATTCTGCGATTACATCTATGAACTATTTTATGTTACATACTGCTAGTAGCATTCTGAGGCCATTATGCAGTCGCGCTCAGACACCAAAATAGTGCTACTATATTAAAAACATTTTAGAGTGTTTCTACTATCGAAATAATACCGAAAACGTCTCAGATCGTCTGTCAGAGCGTTTACATGCTCTAGCATGCCATTTTGTCTACTTCTAAAGCAGTAGGTGCTTTTAAAGTTAGTTTAAAGTTGTTAGTGTACAGTCTTTAGCATTCTGCAATTACTGCCTATTAACTATAATATGTTACATACTGCTAGTAGCATTCTGAGGCCATTATGAAGTCGCGCTCAGACACCGAAATAGTGCTCATAAAATCAAAAAATCTAAGAGGGTTTTTACAATGGAAATGATACCGAAAACGTCTCAGATCGACGGTCAGAGCGTTTGCAGGCTCTAGCATTCCATTTTGTCTGCGTTTAAAACAGTAGGTGCCATTCCGATGCATTTAAAGTTAGTTTACAGTTGTTTCCGTACAGTCTTAATCATTCTGCAATTACTGTCTATTAATTATAATATGTTACATACTGTTGGTAACATTCTCAGGCCCTTAAGACGTCGCACTCAGTCACCAAAATAGTGCTACTAAAATTAGAAAAACCTAAGAGCGTTTCTACTATCGAAATAATACCGAAAACGTCTCAGATCGTCTGTCAGAGCGTTTACATGCTCTAGCATGCCATTTTGTCTACTTCTAAAGGAGTAGGTGCCATTCCGATGCCGTTAAAGTTAGTTTAAAGTTGTTTGTGTACAGTCTTTAGCATTCTGCAATTACTGTCTATTAACTATAATATGTTACATACTGCTAGTAGCATTCTGAGGCCATTATGAAGTCGCGCTCAGACTCCGAAATAGTGCTCATAAAATCAAAAAATCTAAGAGGGTTTCTACAATGGAAATGATACCGAAAACGTCTCAGATCGACGGTCAGAGCGTTTGCAGGCTCTAGCATTCCATTTTGTCTGCGTTTATAACAGTAGGTGCCATTCCGATGCATTTAAAGTTAGTTTACAGTTGTTTCCGTACATTCTTTATCATTCTGCGATTACAGTCTATTAACTATTTTATGTTACATACTGCTAGTACCATTCTGAGCCCATTAAGCAGACGTGCTCAGACACCGAAGTAGTGCTACTAAAATAAAAACATTTAAGAGTGTTTCTACTATCGAAATAATACCGAAAACGTCTCAGATCGTCTGTCAGAGCCTTTACATGCTCTAACATGCCATTTTGTCTACTTCTACAGCAGTAGGTGTTATTCCGATGCATTTAAAGTTAGTTTAAAGTTGTTTGTGTACAGTCTTTAGCATTCTGCAATTACTGTCTATCAACTATAATATGTTACATACTGCTAGTAGCATTCTGAGGCCATTATGAAGTCGCGCTCAGGCACCGAAATAGTGCTCATAAAATCAAAAAATCTAAGGGTTTCTACAATGGAAATGATACCGAAAACGTCTCAGATCGACGGTCAGAGCGTTTGCAGGCTCTAGCATTCCATTTTGTCTGCGTTTAAAACAGTAGGTGCCATTCCGATGCATTTAAAGTTAGTTTACAGTTGTGTCCGTAGTCTTTACCATTCTGCAATTACTGTCTATTAATTATAATATGTTACATACTGTTGGTAACATTCTCAGGCCCTTAAGACGTCGCACTCAGTTACCAAAATAGTGCTACTAAAATTAGAAAAACCTAAGAGCGTTTCTACTATCGAAATGATACCCAAAACGTCGCATATCGTCCGTGAGAAAATTTACAGGCTCTAGCATGCCATTTTGTCTACTTCTAAAACTGTAGGTGCCGGTCCGATGCATTTAAAGTTACTTTACAGTTGTTTCCGTACAGTCTTTAGCATTCTGCAATTACAGTCTATTAATTATAATATGTTACATACTGTTAGAAGCATTCTGAGGCCATTAAGCTGTCGCGTTCAGAAACCGAAATAGTGCCCCGAAAATAAAAAAATCTAAAGGTGTTCTAGTATCGAAATGATACCGAAAACGTCTCAGATCGTCGGTCAGAGCGTTTACAGGCTCTAGCATTCCATTTTGTCTACTTCTAAAGCAGTAGGTGCCATTCCGATGCCGTTAAAGTTAGTCTAAAGTTGTTTGTGTACAGTCTTTAGCATTCTGCAATTACTGTCTATTAATTATAATATGTTACATACTGTTAGAAGCATTCTGAGGCCATTAAGCTGTCGCGTTCAGAAACCGAAATAGTGCCCCGAAAATAAAAAAATCTAAAGGTGTTCTAGTATCGAAATGATACCGAAAACGTCTCAGATCGTCGGTCAGAGCGTTTACATGCACTAGCATGCCATTTTGTCTACTTCTAAAGCAGTAGGTGCCATTCCGATGCTTTTAAAGTTAGTTTAAAGTTGTTAGTGTACAGTCTTTAGCATTCTGCAATTACTGTCTATTAACTATAATATGTTACATACTGCTAGTAGCATTCTGAGGCCATTATGAAGTCGCGCTCAGACACCGAAATAGTGCTCATAAAATCAAAAAATCTAAGAGGGTTTCTACAATGGAAATGATACCGAAAACGTCTCAGATCGACGGTCAGAGCGTTTGCAGGCTCTAGCATTCCATTTTGTCTGCGTTTAAAACAGTAGGTGCCATTCCGATGCATTTAAAGTTAGTTTACAGTTGTTTCCGTACAGTCTTAATCATTCTGCAATTACTGTCTATTAATTATAATATGTTACATACTGTTGGTAACATTCTCAGGCCCTTAAGACGTCGCACTCAGTCACCAAAATAGTGCTACTAAAATTAGAAAAACCTAAGAGCGTTTCTACTATCGAAATAATACCGAAAACGTCGCGATCGTCTGTCAGAGCGTTTACATGCTCTAGCATGCCATTTTGTCTACTTCTAAAGCAGTAGGTGCCATTCCGATGCATTTAAAGTTAGTTTAAAGTTGTTTGTGTACAGTCTTTAGCATTCTGCAATTACTGTCTGTTAACTATTATATGTTACATACTGCTAGTAGCATTCTGAGGCCATTATGAAGTCGCGCTCAGACACCGAAATAGTGCTCATAAAATCAAAAAATCTAAGAAGGTTTCTACAATGGAAATGATACCGAAAACGTCTCAGATCGACGGTCAGAGCGTTTGCAGGCTCTAGCATTCCATTTTGTCTGCGTTTAAAACAGTAGGTGCCATTCCGATGCATTTAAAGTTAGTTTACAGTTGTTCCGTACAGTCTTTATCATTCTGCAATTACTGTCTATTAATTATAATATGTTACATACTGTTGGTAACATTCTCAGGCCCTTAAGACGTCGCACTCAGTCACCAAAATAGTGCTACTAAAATTAGAAAAACCTAAGAGCGTTTCTACTATCGAAATAATACCGAAAACGTCGCGATCGTCTGTCAGAGCGTTTACATGCTCTAGCATGCCATTTTGTCTACTTCTAAAGCAGTAGGTGCCATTCCGATGCATTTAAAGTTAGTTTAAAGTTGTTTGTGTACAGTCTTTAGCATTCTGCAATTACTGTCTGTTAACTATTATATGTTACATACTGCTAGTAGCATTCTGAGGCCATTATGAAGTCGCGCTCAGACACCGAAATAGTGCTCATAAAATCAAAAAATCTAAGAAGGTTTCTACAATGGAAATGAGACCGAAAACGTCTCAGATCGACGGTCAGAGCGTTTGCAGGCTCTAGCATTCCATTTTGTCTGCGTTTAAAACAGTAGGTGCCATTCCGATGCATTTAAAGTTAGTTTACAGTTGTTCCGTACAGTCTTTATCATTCTGCAATTACTGTCTATTAATTATAATATGTTACATACTGTTGGTAACATTCTCAGGCCCTTAAGACGTCGCACTCAGTCACCAAAATAGTGCTACTAAAATTAGAAAAACCTAAGAGCGTTTCTACTATCGAAATAATACCGAAAACGTCGCGATCGTCTGTCAGAGCGTTTACATGCTCTAGCATGCCATTTTGTCTACTTCTAAAGCAGTAGGTGCCATTCCGATGCATTTAAAGTTAGTTTAAAGTTGTTTGTGTACAGTCTTTAGCATTCTGCAATTACTGTCTGTTAACTATTATATGTTACATACTGCTAGTAGCATTCTGAGGCCATTATGAAGTCGCGCTCAGACACCGAAATAGTGCTCATAAAATCAAAAAATCTAAGAAGGTTTCTACAATGGAAATGATACCGAAAACGTCTCAGATCGACGGTCAGAGCGTTTGCAGGCTCTAGCATTCCATTTTGTCTGCGTTTAAAACAGTAGGTGCCATTCCGATGCATTTAAAGTTAGTTTACAGTTGTTCCGTACAGTCTTTATCATTCTGCAATTACTGTCTATTAATTATAATATGTTACATACTGTTGGTAACATTCTCAGGCCCTTAAGACGTCGCACTCAGTCACCAAAATAGTGCTACTAAAATTAGAAAAACCTAAGAGCGTTTCTACTATCGAAATGATACCCAAAACGTCGCATATCGTCCGTGAGAGAATTTACAGGCTCTAGCATGCCATTTTGTCTACTTTTAAACAGTAGGTGCCGGTCCGATGCATTTAAAGTTAGTTTACAGTTGTTCCGTACAGTCTTTATCATTCTGCAATTACTGTCTATTAATTATAATATGTTACATACTGTTAGTAGCATTGTGAGGCCGTTAAGCTGTCGCGTTCAGAAACCGAAATCGTGCCCCGAAAATAAAAAAATCTAAAGCTGTTCTAGTATCGAAATGATACCGAAAACGTCTCAGATCGTCGGTCAGAGCGTTTACAGGCTCTAGCATTCCATTTTGTCTACTTCTATAACAGTAGGTGCCATTCCGATGCAATTAAAATTAGTTTACAGTTGTTTCCGTACAGTCTTTATCCTTCTGCTATTACAGTCTATTAACTATTTTATGTTACATACTGCTAGTTCCATTCTGAGGCCATTTAGCAGACGCGCTCAGACACCAAAATAGTGTTACTAAAATAAAAACATTTGAGAGTGTTTCTACTATCGAAATGATACCGAAAACGTCTCAGATCTTCTGTCAGAGCATTTACATGCTCTAGCATGCCATTCTGTCTACCTCTAAAACCGTAGGTGCCATTCCGATGCATTTAAAGTTAGTTTACTGTTGTTTCCGTACAATCTTTAGCATTTTGCAATTACTGTCTATTAATTATAATATGTTACATACTATTAGTAGCTTTCTGAGGTCATTTAGCGGTCGCGCCCAGACAACGAAATAATGCTACTAAAATTAGAAAAACCTAAGAGCGTTACTACTACCGTAATGATACCCAAAACGTCTCAGAGCGTCCGTCAGAGCGTTTACAGGGTTTAGCATGCCATTTTGCAATGTTTGCATTCTGCAATGTTCCTTCCTGCAGAGTAGACGCGCTTGCATTTATCCGTGCCGAACAATTTCGTTTGACAGTCCTAAATTCTTACGGATAGAAATCGTTTTTGGATATATAATCTATCTATACATATATAAAGGAAAGTCACAACCCTGACTAATCAACGCAGAGTCGAAACCACTGGCACTAAAAACTTGAAATTTGGGTGGAAGGTTCAATTTGTTATGTAAGGTAGTGCTAAGAAGGGATTTTTTGGAATTCAACCCCTAAGGGGGTGAAAAGGGGTAAAATTTGTTTTCACGAATTCCTCAATATCTCTTACACCCGATAAGATAGCAATTAGGTGTTTACTTGCAAAGATTATCAATGCAAATACCTAGAAACCTATTTTAGGATTTTGCCCTAATCAACCCCTAAAGGTGCAAATTTGGATTGGGGGTGAATTAAAGAACCCTTCGTATCTCCTATGTTTAATGAGTTAGAACGTTCTTTTTCGGCATATAGATGTATTTTTAAAATATTTAGAAAGCGGTTTAAGGGAATTTGAAAATTTTAACGCTAAGGGGGTGAAAAGGGGTAAATTGTGTTTTCACGAATTCCTGAATATCTCTTACACCCGATAAGATAGCGACTTGGTGTTTGCTTGCATATGTGTCCAATAGAAGTATCTAAAAACAAATTTCAGGATTTGCCCTAATCGACCCCTAAAGGTGCAAATCTGGATTTGGGGTGAATTAAAGAACCCTTTGTAACTCCTAGGTTTATTGAGCTAGAACATTCCCTTTGTTGGCATATAGATATATTCTGAAAACATTTAGAAAGTGATTTAAGGGATTTTACAATTTTACCCCTAAGGGGGTGAAAAGGAGTAAACTGTATTTTCACAAATTCCTCAATATCTCTTAGACCCGACAAGATATCGACTTGATGTTTGCTTGCATAGGTGTCCAATACAAGTGTTTAAAAAAGCATTTCAGGATTTTGCCATAATCAACCCCTAAAAGTGCAAATCTGGATTCGGGGTGAATTTAAGAACCCTTCATATCTCCTATGTTTATTGAGTTAGAACGTTCTTTTTTGGCATATCGATGTATTTTTAAAATATTTAGAAAGCGGTTTAAGGCAATTTTAAAATTTTAACGCTAAGAGGGTGAAAAGGGGTAACTGTGTTTTCACGAATTTCTGATTATCTCTTAGACCCGATAAGATAGCGACTTGATGTTTGCTTGCATAGATGTCCAATAGAAGTATCTAAAAACATATTTCAGGATTTTGCCCTAATCGACCCCTAAAGGTGCAAATCTGGATTCGGGGTGAATTAAAGAACTCTTTGTAACTCCTAGGTTTATTGAGCTAGAACATTCTCTTTGTTGGCATATAGATATATTCTTAAAATATTTAGAAAGTGATTTGAGGGATTTTACAATTTTACCCCTAAGGTGGTGAAAAGGGGTAAACTATATTTTCACAAATTCCTCAATATCTCTTAGACCCGATAA
The DNA here is from genome assembly GCA_940337035.1 of Agriotes lineatus. Lineage (NCBI taxonomy): Eukaryota > Metazoa > Arthropoda > Insecta > Coleoptera > Elateridae > Agriotes > Agriotes lineatus. The sequence continues at coordinate 22,401,313 of OW679198.1, read as the reverse complement.
GATATCGACTTGGTGTTTGCTTGCATAGGTATCCAATACAAATGTCTAAAAACACGTTTCAGGATTTTGCCATAATCAACCCCTAAAAGTGCAAATCTGGATTCGGGGTGAATTAAAGAACTCTTTGTAACTCCTAGGTTTATTGAGCTAGAACATTCTCTTTGTTGGCATATAGATATATTCTTAAAATATTTAGAAAGTGATTTGAGGGATTTTACAATTTTACCCCTAAGGTGGTGAAAAGGGGTAAACTATATTTTCACAAATTCCTCAATATCTCTTAGACCCGATAAGATATCGACTTGGTGTTTGCTTGCATAGGTATCCAATACAAATGTCTAAAAACACGTTTCAGGATTTTGCCATAATCAACCCCTAAAAGTGCAAATCTGGATTCGGGGTGAATTAAAGAAACCTTCATATCTCCTATGTTTATTGAGCTAGAGCATTCTTTTTTGGCATATAAAGGTATTCTTAAAACATTTAGAAAGTGGGTTAAGGGATTTTAAAATGTTACCCCTAAGGGGTGAAAAGCGGTGAACTGTGTTTTTACGAATTCCTCAATATCTCTTAACCCCATAAGATATCGACTTGGTTTATTGTATGCATAGGTATCCAATACAAATGTCTAAAAACACGTTTCAGGATTTTCCCAAATCAACCCCTAAAGGTGCAATTCTGGATTCGGGGTGAATTAAAGAACCCGTTGTATCTCCTATGTTTATTGAGTTAGAACATTGTTTTTTTTTTGGCATACAGATGTATTCTTAAAATATTTAGAAAGGGGTTTAAGGGATTTTAATGTTACCCCTAACGCGGTAGAAAGGAAAAACTGAAAAGGGGTAAGGTGTTAAGTTTATCTTGCTGTAATTTATGAATACAACATTTAGTTTAATTTTATCTCATTGTTATACTAAAACTATAGTTTTATCAATATATACAAGGGGAACGACAATTACGTACACATTTCCAGGGGGCACGTGAAGCATAAAAAAGAGTTGTGAAGGAATTTTTTCGGAAGAATTTTGTTTCTTTTTTGCGGCGTTTGTTAGTGTAGCGTATTGAGTGAGGGGGCGGGGGCGCCCTAGAATTCATTTGAAATTTAGAAGAAAAAACATTTGTTGTCCGTACGAAGAACGGGCATCTTGCTAAAATCACCTAAAATCACCTAAAATCATTGAACTAGAGACACTTATTAACCAGAATGAGATCAGCTTATTAACTGTTTCGGAAACTTGGCTAAATGCTAACATTTCGGAAGAGGTTCAATTAGATAATTTTAAATTCGTAAGATGTGATCGCAGTGGTCGTGGCGGAGGGGTAAGGATATATGTTCGTGATACACTTCCATTCACCTTACTCGATACAAGTGACAATAATATTACACAGATTTGGATTTCGATTCAAATATCTGGTATTAAAATTGCTTTAGGAACTGCTTACAAACCACCTAACGTGGATTGTAAATTTTTTTTTGGATGAATTGGAAACGGCAATCTCTATGAACTTGCCTTGTGTTGATAAAATTATATGCCTTGGTGATTTTAATATTGACGTCATAAAAACAGATACCTTGGCTGCCACCCATTTGCAAGGTTTTATGAAATCACTTGGTTTGACACAGATTATTGAAGAGCCGACGCGGTTAACAGCCACAACTACATCACTTATTGATCTTATCATTGTATCTGATGAGTCCATGGTCATTGATAGTGGTGTAGTTGCCTGTTATTTATCGGATCATGATATGATTTATTGTGACATTGTTCTGAAGGATTCTAAAGCAGCACCCAAACTGAGAACCTTTCGTAATATAAGACAAATTGATGATCAGGCTTTTTATACAGATTTGGAATCAATACCTTTTCATTATATATTAAGAATGAATGACATCAATCAAAACTTAATTTTTTCAATGATTCACTTTTAAAATTATTTAATAATCATGCCCCTTTAAAAACATGTAAAATTACAAAATCCCCCGCGCCGTGGTTAACGGACAACATAAAATTACTCATGTCGCTTAGAGATAAAGCTAAGGCAAAATATAGAAAAACCAGGCAACCTCAGCGTTGGGAATATTATAAATTATTAAGAAACTTCACAAATTTTGCAGTTAAACATGAAAAAAGTGTTAGTTTAATTTTTTATACTCACATAATAATGCGAAAACCTTATGGAAGAAATTGGAACTTCTTGATTTGGGCAAAAATAAAAGTATTGAAATACCGAATAATTTAGCAGATGTTAATAAAATTAACGATTTTTTTATCAATAGTGTCCCCATAATTCATAAATCAACTGTACCTGATCCGCTGGATATTGATGTCAGTGAGGAGGGAAATTTTAATTTCAGTGTAGTTAGTTGTGATAAGATTGGCAAGATTATTGACAGCATTGAGTCGAATGCAGTTGGATATGATAACATTAATATCGCAATGCTGAAGTTGTGTTGTCCGTATATAATCCCAATCGTGGCCCATATAATTAACATTAGTATAACTGAAGGTGTATTTCCTCACTGTTGAAAGTATGCTGTAATCAAACCACTACCCAAAAACAAGAAACCTGTTGATTTTAAAGACCTTCGTCCTATCAGTATTCTTCCAACTCTCTCAAAAGTATTTGAAAAAATAATTTTCTCTCAACTAACTGATCATCTAGCTAAAAATAATCTTTTACCTTCAATTCAATCTGGTTTTCGTGCCGGTTATAGCTGCACTACAGCACTGTTAAAGGTTACAGACGACATCTTATCAGCCTCTGATAGAGGTGACATGACTATTTTGGTGTTGCTTGATTACAGCAAAGCATTTGACACCGTCAATCATGAAACCTTAATTACAATTTTAAAATTATTTGGCTTAGGTAAAATTGCACTAACTTTAATAAGAGATTATCTAGTAAATCGTACACAAAGTGTGCAACTGGACTCGAAATTATCAAATCCATTGCCAATATTGCGAGGAGTTTCTCAGGGCTCTGTTTTGGCTCCTTTATTATATTCCATTTACTCCTCCGTTCTCATCAACAAAATTAGTCGCTGCAGTGTACATGTTTACGCTGATGATACGCAGCTATACCACTCATTTAAACCGTCAGACGTGCATGATGCCGTGCAGTTAATAAACTCCGAACTGGAATTTATCTTTTATGCTTCCACCCAGCTTTCTTTACAAATTAATCCGAATAAATCAGCATTGTTATTACCTGGAAATAAAAACAATTGCAAAAAGCTGATAAACGACATAAATGTTAAAATAAATGATGTAAAAATTCCAGTTCTGGAAAAGGCAAAAAGTTTAGGTTTAGCGATAGATAATAGTTTTAGATATAAAGATCATATTAACGGATGTATATGTCGAGCTTATCATCGTCTCAGGAAGCTTTTTATTCATAGATCATATTTTAATATTGAAATTAAGAAAAAGCTTTGTGAAGCATTAGTACTTTCACAATTAAACTATTGCGTCGCAGTTTATCATGCAAGTATTGAGAGTATTACATCTGCTCGAATACAAAAAATTCAAAACGCCTGTTTGCGATACATATACGGTATACGTAAGTATGATCATATATCGTTTAAGCTTGTGGAAAGTGGTTGGTTGTCCATGAAAAATCGGCGAATTCTTCAGTGTCTGTGTTTGTACCATAAAATTCTAGCAAACAAAAGTCCTCCGTATCTTTATAACAAAATAACATTCCGAACTGATATCCATAATATTTCAACTCGATTTCGGGGTCTTATCTCTCCTCCACACCACAGTAGTGTACTCTTTGAGAGATCATTCTCTTATCAGATTTATACCTTATACAATAGGGTATCAAATTCTTGTAAAGCATATAGTATTAAAAAGTTTAAGTCCGTAATTCGTTCCGAATTGTTAAGAAAACAATTGCAGTAATATATATGTGAAAACGAATATAAATTTGTAATTTTTTATTTTTAAATAATATTTCATATATTTTATTATCTGCTATCGTATATCTCACTTTGTTAGCGTTTTTAAGTGTCTCTGGTTCAATTACCTTTTAAGATATATATGTCATGTATTCTATATAAGTAGAAAGTGGAACACTGCAGAATTAGTTAGGAATCTTCTTTAGGTTAGATTTTCCATAATATTTTAGAAGAAGTCAAGGTTTAGGTGGAAGAGCAAAGAAGGTTTACCACCCGATTTGAATCTCGCCTTGTGGTTGGGCAGCATATAGCATTTAAGAATTATTACACTTTTTCGAATGATCTATTTTTTTTTCTTGTGTTGCTCAATAAAGCTCTATTATTACTATTATTATTATTATTATTATTTTGTCTACTTCTGAAACAGTAGGTGCCATTCCAATGCATTTAGAGTGAGTTTACAGTTGTTTCCGTACAATCTTTAGCGTTTTGCAATTACTGTCTCTTAATAAAGATTATTATTATTATTATTATTATTATTATAAGTTACATACTATTAGTAGCATTCTGAGGCCATTAAGCCGTCGCGCTCAGAAACCGAAATAGTGCCCCGAAAATAAAAAAATCTAAAGGTGTTTCCAGTATCGAAATGATACCGAAAAAGTCTCAGATCGTCGGTCAGAGCGTTTACACTCTCTAGCATTCCATTTTGTCTACTTCTATAACAGTAACAGTAACATTCCCATGCAATTAAAATTAGTTTTCAGTTGTTTCTGTCTTCTGTCTTTATCATTCTGCGATTACAGTCTATTAACTATTTCATGTTACATACTGCTAGTTCCATTCTGAGGCCTATAAGCAGACGCGCTCAGACACCAAAATAGTGTTAATAAAATAAAAACATTTAAGAGTGTTTCTACTATCGAAATGATACCGAAAACGTCTCAGATCTTCTGTCAGAGCGTTTACATGCTCTAGCATGCCATTTTATCTACTTGTAAAACAGTAGGTGCCATTCCCATGCATTTAAAGTTAGTTTACTGTTGTTTCCGTACAATCTTTAGCGTTTTGCAATTACTGTCTCTTAATAAAGATTATTATTATTATTATTATTATTATTATTATTATTATAAGTTACATACTATTAGTAGCATTCTGAGGCCATTAAGCCGTCGCGCTCAGTCACCGAAATAGTGCTACTAAAATTAGAAAAACCTAAGAGCGTTTCTACTATCGAAATGATACCCAAAACGTGTCAGATATTCCGTCAGAGGGTTTACAGGCTCTAGCATGCCATTTTCTCTACTTCTAAAACAGTAGGTGCCATTCCGATGCATTTAAAGTTAGTTTACAGTTGTTTCCGTACAGTCTTTAGCATTCTGCAATTGCTGTCTATTAATTATAGTATGGTACATACTGCTAGTAGCATTCTGAGGCCATTACGCAGTCGCGCTCAGACACCGAAATAGTGCTCCTAAAATAAAAAAATTTAAGAGTGTTTCTACTATCGAAATGATACCCAAAACGTCTCAGATCTTCCGTCAGAGCGTTTACAGGATCTAGCATGCCATTTTCTCTACTTCTAAACCAGTAGGTGCCATTCCGATGCATTTAAAGTTAGTTTACAGTTGTTTCCGTACAGTCTTTAGCATTCTGCAATTACTGTCTATTAAGTATATGTTAAATACTGTTAGTAGCAATCTGAGGCCATTATGCAGTCGCGCTCAGACACCGAAATAGTGCTCCTAAAATAGAAAAATCTAAGAGCGTTTCTACTATCGAAATGATACCGAAAACGTCTCAGATCGTCCGTCAGATGGTTTACAGGAAATAGCATGCCATTTTTTTACTTCTAAAACAGTAGGTGCCATTCCCATGCATTTAAAGTTAGTTTACAGTTGTTTGCCTACAGTCTTTAGCATTCTGCAATTGCTGTTTATTAATTATAATATGTTACATACTGCTAGTAGCATTCTGAGGCCATTATGCAGTCGCGTTCAGACACCAAAATAGTGTTACTAAAATGAAGTAAATCTAAGAGCGTTTCTACTACCGAAATGATACCGAAAACGTCTGAGAACGTCCCTCAGAGCGTTTGCAGGCTCTAGCATTCCATCTTGTCTGCGTCTAAAACAGTAGGTGCTATTCCGATGCATTTAAAGTTAGTTTACAGTTGTTTCCGTACAGTCTTTATCATTCTGCGATTACAGTCTATTAACTATTTTATGTTACATACTGCTAGTACCATTCTGAGCCAATTAAGCAGACGCGCTCAGACACCGAAATAGTATTACTAAAATAAAAACATTTAAGGGTGTATCTACAATCGAAATAATACCGAAAACGTCTCAGATCGTCTGTCAGAGCGTTTACATGCTCTAGCATGCCATTTTTTCTACTTCTAAAACAGTAGGTGCCAGTCCGATGCATTTAAAGTTACTTTACAGTTGTTTTCGTACAGTCTTTAGCATTCTGCAATTACTGTCTATTAATTATAATATGTTACATACTGTTAGTAGCATTCTGAGGCCATTAAGCTGTCGCGTTCAGAAACCGAAATAGTGCCCCGAAAATAAAAAAATCTAAAGGTGTTCTAGTATCGAAATGATACCGAAAACGTCTCAGATCGTCTGTCAGAGCGTTTACATGCTCTAGCATGCCATTTTGTCTACTTCTAAAACAGTAGGTGCCATTCCGATGCATTTAAAGTTCGTTTAAAGTTGTTTGTGTACAGTCTTTAGCATTCTGCAATTATTGTCTATTAAGCATAATATGTTACATACTGCTAGTAGCATTCTGAGGCCATTATGCAGTCGCGCTCAGACACCGAAATAGTGGCATAAAAATAGAAAAATCTAAGAGTGTTTCTAGTATCGAAATGATACCGAAAACGTCTCAGATCGTCCGTCAGTGCGTTTACAGGCTCTAGCATGCCATTTTGTCTACTTCTAAAACAGTAGGTGCCATTCCGATGCATTTAAAGTTAATTTACAGTTGTTTCCGTACAGTCTTTAGCATTCTGCAATTACTGTCTATTAACTATAATATGTTACATACTGCTAGTAGCATTCTGAGGCCATTATGAAGTCGCGCTCAGACTCCGAAATAGTGCTCATAAAATCAAAAAATCTAAGAGGGTTTCTACAATGGAAATGATACCGAAAACGTCTCAGATCGACGGTCAGAGCGTTTGCAGGCTCTAGCATTCCATTTTGTCTGCGTTTATAACAGTAGGTGCCATTCCGATGCATTTAAAGTTAGTTTACAGTTGTTTCCGTACATTCTTTATCATTCTGCGATTACAGTCTATTAACTATTTTATGTTACATACTGCTAGTACCATTCTGAGCCCATTTAGCAGACGTGCTCAGACACCGAAGTAGTGCTACTAAAATAAAAACATTTAAGAGTGCTTCTACTATCGAAATAATACCGAAAACGACTCAGATCGACGGTCAGAGCGTTTGCAGGCTCTAGCATTCCATTTTGTCTGTGTCTAAACCACTAGGTGCCATTCCGATGAATTTAAAGATAGTTTACAGTTGTTTCCGTACATTCTTTGTCATTCTGCGATTACAGTCTATTAACTATTTTATGTTACATACTGCTAGTACCATTCTGAGCCCATTAAGCAGACGTGCTCAGACACCGAAGTAGTGCTACTAAAATAAAAACATTTAAGAGTGTTTCTACTATCGAAATAATACCGAAAACGTCTCAGATCGTCTGTCAGAGCCTTTACATGCTCTAACATGCCATTTTGTCTACTTCTACAGCAGTAGGTGTTATTCCGATGCATTTAAAGTTAGTTTAAAGTTGTTTGTGTACAGTCTTTAGCATTCTGCAATTACTGTCTATCAACTATAATATGTTACATACTGCTAGTAGCATTCTGAGGCCATTATGAAGTCGCGCTCAGGCACCGAAATAGTGCTCATAAAATCAAAAAATCTAAGGGTTTCTACAATGGAAATGATACCGAAAACGTCTCAGATCGACGGTCAGAGCGTTTGCAGGCTCTAGCATTCCATTTTGTCTGCGTTTAAAACAGTAGGTGCCATTCCGATGCATTTAAAGTTAGTTTACAGTTGTTCCGTACAGTCTTTATCATTCTGCAATTACTGTCTATTAATTATAATATGTTACATACTGTTGGTAACATTCTCAGGCCCTTAAGACGTCGCACTCAGTTACCAAAATAGTGCTACTAAAATTAGAAAAACCTAAGAGCGTTTCTACTATCGAAATGATACCCAAAACGTCGCATATCGTCCGTGAGAAAATTTACAGGCTCTAGCATGCCATTTTGTCTACTTCTAAAACAGTAGGTGCCGGTCCGATGCATTTAAAGTTACTTTACAGTTGTTTCCGTACAGTCTTTAGCATTCTGCAATTACAGTCTATTAATTATAATATGTTACATACTGTTAGAAGCATTCTGAGGCCATTAAGCTGTCGCGTTCAGAAACCGAAATAGTGCCCCGAAAATAAAAAAATCTAAAGGTGTTCTAGTATCGAAATGATACCGAAAACGTCTCAGATCGTCGGTCAGAGCGTTTACAGGCTCTAGCATTCCATTTTGTCTACTTCTAAAGCAGTAGGTGCCATTCCGATGCCGTTAAAGTTAGTCTAAAGTTGTTTGTGTACAGTCTTTAGCATTCTGCAATTACTGTCTATTAATTATAATATGTTACATACTGTTAGAAGCATTCTGAGGCCATTAAGCTGTCGCGTTCAGAAACCGAAATAGTGCCCCGAAAATAAAAAAATCTAAAGGTGTTCTAGTATCGAAATGATACCGAAAACGTCTCAGATCGTCGGTCAGAGCGTTTACATGCACTAGCATGCCATTTTGTCTACTTCTAAAGCAGTAGGTGCCATTCCGATGCTTTTAAAGTTAGTTTAAAGTTGTTAGTGTACAGTCTTTAGCATTCTGCAATTACTGTCTATTAACTATAATATGTTACATACTGCTAGTAGCATTCTGAGGCCATTATGAAGTCGCGCTCAGACACCGAAATAGTGCTCATAAAATCAAAAAATCTAAGAAGGTTTCTACAATGGAAATGATACCGAAAACGTCTCAGATCGACGGTCAGAGCGTTTGCAGGCTCTAGCATTCCATTTTGTCTGCGTTTAAAACAGTAGGTGCCATTCCGATGCATTTAAAGTTAGTTTACAGTTGTTCCGTACAGTCTTTATCATTCTGCAATTACTGTCTATTAATTATAATATGTTACATACTGTTGGTAACATTCTCAGGCCCTTAAGACGTCGCACTCAGTCACCAAAATAGTGCTACTAAAATTAGAAAAACCTAAGAGCGTTTCTACTATCGAAATGATACCCAAAACGTCGCATATCGTCCGTGAGAGAATTTACAGGCTCTAGCATGCCATTTTGTCTACTTTTAAACAGTAGGTGCCGGTCCGATGCATTTAAAGTTAGTTTACAGTTGTTCCGTACAGTCTTTATCATTCTGCAATTACTGTCTATTAATTATAATATGTTACATACTGTTAGTAGCATTGTGAGGCCGTTAAGCTGTCGCGTTCAGAAACCGAAATCGTGCCCCGAAAATAAAAAAATCTAAAGCTGTTCTAGTATCGAAATGATACCGAAAACGTCTCAGATCGTCGGTCAGAGCGTTTACAGGCTCTAGCATTCCATTTTGTCTACTTCTATAACAGTAGGTGCCATTCCGATGCAATTAAAATTAGTTTACAGTTGTTTCCGTACAGTCTTTATCCTTCTGCTATTACAGTCTATTAACTATTTTATGTTACATACTGCTAGTTCCATTCTGAGGCCATTTAGCAGACGCGCTCAGACACCAAAATAGTGTTACTAAAATAAAAACATTTGAGAGTGTTTCTACTATCGAAATGATACCGAAAACGTCTCAGATCTTCTGTCAGAGCATTTACATGCTCTAGCATGCCATTCTGTCTACCTCTAAAACCGTAGGTGCCATTCCGATGCATTTAAAGTTAGTTTACTGTTGTTTCCGTACAATCTTTAGCATTTTGCAATTACTGTCTATTAATTATAATATGTTACATACTATTAGTAGCTTTCTGAGGTCATTTAGCGGTCGCGCCCAGACAACGAAATAATGCTACTAAAATTAGAAAAACCTAAGAGCGTTACTACTACCGTAATGATACCCAAAACGTCTCAGATCGTCCGTCAGAGCGTTTACAGGGTTTAGCATGCCATTTTGCAATGTTTGCATTCTGCAATGTTCCTTCCTGCAGAGTAGACGCGCTTGCATTTATCCGTGCCGAACAATTTCGTTTGACAGTCCTAAATTCTTACGGATAGAAATCGTTTTTGGATATATAATCTATCTATACATATATAAAGGAAAGTCACAACCCTGACTAATCAACGCAGAGTCGAAACCACTGGCACTAAAAACTTGAAATTTGGGTGGAAGGTTCAATTTGTTATGTAAGGTAGTGCTAAGAAGGGATTTTTTGGAATTCAACCCCTAAGGGGGTGAAAAGGGGTAAAATTTGTTTTCACGAATTCCTCAATATCTCTTACACCCGATAAGATATCAATTAGGTGTTTGCTTGCAAAGATTATCAATGCAAATACCTAGAAACCTATTTTAGGATTTTGCCCTAATCAACCCCTAAAGGTGCAAATTTGGATTGGGGGTGAATTAAAGAACCCTTCGTATCTCCTATGTTTAATGAGTTAGAACGTTCTTTTTCGGCATATAGATGTATTTTTAAAATATTTAGAAAGCGGTTTAAGGGAATTTGAAAATTTTAACGCTAAGGGGGTGAAAAGGGGTAAATTGTGTTTTCACGAATTCCTGAATATCTCTTACACCCGATAAGATAGCGACTTGGTGTTTGCTTGCATATGTGTCCAATAGAAGTATCTAAAAACAAATTTCAGGATTTGCCCTAATCGACCCCTAAAGGTGCAAATCTGGATTTGGGGTGAATTAAAGAACCCTTTGTAACTCCTAGGTTTATTGAGCTAGAACATTCCCTTTGTTGGCATATAGATATATTCTTAAAACATTTAGAAAGTGATTTAAGGGATTTTACAATTTTACCCCTAAGGGGGTGAAAAGGAGTAAACTGTATTTTCACAAATTCCTCAATATCTCTTAGACCCGACAAGATATCGACTTGATGTTTGCTTGCATAGGTGTCCAATACAAGTGTTTAAAAAAGCATTTCAGGATTTTGCCATAATCAACCCCTAAAAGTGCAAATCTGGATTCGGGGTGAATTTAAGAACCCTTCATATCTCCTATGTTTATTGAGTTAGAACGTTCTTTTTTGGCATATCGATGTATTTTTAAAATATTTAGAAAGCGGTTTAAGGCAATTTTAAAATTTTAACGCTAAGAGGGTGAAAAGGGGTAACTGTGTTTTCACGAATTTCTGATTATCTCTTAGACCCGATAAGATAGCGACTTGATGTTTGCTTGCATAGATGTCCAATAGAAGTATCTAAAAACATATTTCAGGATTTTGCCCTAATCGACCCCTAAAGGTGCAAATCTGGATTCGGGGTGAATTAAAGAACTCTTTGTAACTCCTAGGTTTATTGAGCTAGAACATTCTCTTTGTTGGCATATAGATATATTCTTAAAATATTTAGAAAGTGATTTGAGGGATTTTACAATTTTACCCCTAAGGTGGTGAAAAGGGGTAAACTATATTTTCACAAATTCCTCAATATCTCTTAGACCCGATAAGATATCGACTTGGTGTTTGCTTGCATAGGTATCCAATACAAATGTCTAAAAACACGTTTCAGGATTTTGCCATAATCAACCCCTAAAAGTGCAAATCTGGATTCGGGGTGAATTAAAGAAACCTTCATATCTCCTATGTTTATTGAGCTAGAGCATTCTTTTTTGGCATATAAAGGTATTCTTAAAACATTTAGAAAGTGGGTTAAGGGATTTTAAAATGTTACCCCTAAGGGGTGAAAAGCGGTGAACTGTGTTTTTACGAATTCCTCAATATCTCTTAACCCCATAAGATATCGACTTGGTTTATTGTATGCATAGGTATCCAATACAAATGTCTAAAAACACGTTTCAGGATTTTCCCAAATCAACCCCTAAAGGTGCAATTCTGGATTCGGGGTGAATTAAAGAACCCGTTGTATCTCCTATGTTTATTGAGTTAGAACATTGTTTTTTTTTTGGCATACAGATGTATTCTTAAAATATTTAGAAAGGGGTTTAAGGGATTTTAATGTTACCCCTAACGCGGTAGAAAGGAAAAACTGAAAAGGGGTAAGGTGTTAAGTTTATCTTGCTGTAATTTATGAATACAACATTTAGTTTAATTTTATCTCATTGTTATACTAAAACTATAGTTTTATCAATATATACAAGGGGAACGACAATTACGTACACATTTCCAGGGGGCACGTGAAGCATAAAAAAGAGTTGTGAAGGAATTTTTTCGGAAGAATTTTGTTTCTTTTTTGCGGCGTTTGTTAGTGTAGCGTATTGAGTGAGGGGGCGGGGGCGCCCTAGAATTCATTTGAAATTTAGAAGAAAAAACATTTGTTGTCCGTACGAAGAACGGGCATCTTGCTAAAATCACCTAAAATCACCTAAAATCATTGAACTAGAGACACTTATTAACCAGAATGAGATCAGCTTATTAACTGTTTCGGAAACTTGGCTAAATGCTAACATTTCGGAAGAGGTTCAATTAGATAATTTTAAATTCGTAAGATGTGATCGCAGTGGTCGTGGCGGAGGGGTAAGGATATATGTTCGTGATACACTTCCATTCACCTTACTCGATACAAGTGACAATAATATTACACAGATTTGGATTTCGATTCAAATATCTGGTATTAAAATTGCTTTAGGAACTGCTTACAAACCACCTAACGTGGATTGTAAATTTTTTTTTGGATGAATTGGAAACGGCAATCTCTATGAACTTGCCTTGCGTTGATAAAATTATATGCCTTGGTGATTTTAATATTGACGTCATAAAAACAGATACCTTGGCTGCCACCCATTTGCAAGGTTTTATGAAATCACTTGGTTTGACACAGATTATTGAAGAGCCGACGCGGTTAACAGCCACAACTACATCACTTATTGATCTTATCATTGTATCTGATGAGTCCATGGTCATTGATAGTGGTGTAGTTGCCTGTTATTTATCGGATCATGATATGATTTATTGTGACATTGTTCTGAAGGATTCTAAAGCAGCACCCAAACTGAGAACCTTTCGTAATATAAGACAAATTGATGATCAGGCTTTTTATACAGATTTGGAATCAATACCTTTTCATTATATATTAAGAATGAATGACATCAATCAAAACTTAATTTTTTCAATGATTCACTTTTAAAATTATTTAATAATCATGCCCCTTTAAAAACATGTAAAATTACAAAATCCCCCGCGCCGTGGTTAACGGACAACATAAAATTACTCATGTCGCTTAGAGATAAAGCTAAGGCAAAATATAGAAAAACCAGGCAACCTCAGCGTTGGGAATATTATAAATTATTAAGAAACTTCACAAATTTTGCAGTTAAACATGAAAAAAGTGTTAGTTTAATTTTTTATACTCACATAATAATGCGAAAACCTTATGGAAGAAATTGGAACTTCTTGATTTGGGCAAAAATAAAAGTATTGAAATACCGAAAAATTTAGCAGATGTTAATAAAATTTACGATTTTTTTATCAATAGTGTCCCCATAATTCATAAATCAACTGTACCTGATCCGCTGGATATTGATGTCAGTGAGGAGGGAAATTTTAATTTCAGTGTAGTTAGTTGTGATAAGATTGGCAAGATTATTGACAGCATTGAGTCGAATGCAGTTGGATATGATAACATTAATATCGCAATGCTGAAGTTGTGTTGTCCGTATATAATCCCAATCGTGGCCCATATAATTAACATTAGTATAACTGAAGGTGTATTTCCTCACTGTTGAAAGTATGCTGTAATCAAACCACTACCCAAAAACAAGAAACCTGTTGATTTTAAAGACCTTCGTCCTATCAGTATTCTTCCAACTCTCTCAAAAGTATTTGAAAAAATAATTTTCTCTCAACTAACTGATCATCTAGCTAAAAATAATCTTTTACCTTCAATTCAATCTGGTTTTCGTGCCGGTTATAGCTGCACTACAGCACTGTTAAAGGTTACAGACGACATCTTATCAGCCTCTGATAGAGGTGACATGACTATTTTGGTGTTGCTTGATTACAGCAAAGCATTTGACACCGTCAATCATGAAACCTTAATTACAATTTTAAAATTATTTGGCTTAGGTAAAATTGCACTAACTTTAATAAGAGATTATCTAGTAAATCGTACACAAAGTGTGCAACTGGACTCGAAATTATCAAATCCATTGCCAATATTGCGAGGAGTTTCTCAGGGCTCTGTTTTGGCTCCTTTATTATATTCCATTTACTCCTCCGTTCTCATCAACAAAATTAGTCGCTGCAGTGTACATGTTTACGCTGATGATACGCAGCTATACCACTCATTTAATCCGTCAGACGTGCATGATGCCGTGCAGTTAATAAACTCCGAACTGGAATTTATCTTTAATGCTTCCACCCAGCTTTCTTTACAAATTAATCCGAATAAATCAGCATTGTTATTACCTGGAAATAAAAACAATTGCAAAAAGCTGATAAACGACATAAATGTTAAAATAAATGATGTAAAAATTCCAGTTCTGGAAAAGGCAAAAAGTTTAGGTTTAGCGATAGATAATAGTTTTAGATATAAAGATCATATTAACGGATGTATATGTCGAGCTTATCATCGTCTCAGGAAGCTTTTTATTCATAGATCATATTTTAATATTGAAATTAAGAAAAAGCTTTGTGAAGCATTAGTACTTTCACAATTAAACTATTGCGTCGCAGTTTATCATGCAAGTATTGAGAGTATTACATCTGCTCGAATACAAAAAATTCAAAACGCCTGTTTGCGATACATATACGGTATACGTAAGTATGATCATATATCGTTTAAGCTTGTGGAAAGTGGTTGGTTGTCCATGAAAAATCGGCGAATTCTTCAGTGTCTGTGTTTGTACCATAAAATTCTAGCAAACAAAAGTCCTCCGTATCTTTATAACAAAATAACATTCCGAACTGATATCCATAATATTTCAACTCGATTTCGGGGTCTTATCTCTCCTCCACACCACAGTAGTGTACTCTTTGAGAGATCATTCTCTTATCAGATTTATACCTTATACAATAGGGTATCAAATTCTTGTAAAGCATATAGTATTAAAAAGTTTAAGTCCGTAATTCGTTCCGAATTGTTAAGAAAACAATTGCAGTAATATATATGTGAAAACGAATATAAATTTGTAATTTTTTATTTTTAAATAATATTTCATATATTTTATTATCTGCTATCGTATATCTCACTTTGTTAGCGTTTTTAAGTGTCTCTGGTTCAATTACCTTTTAAGATATATATGTCATGTATTCTATATAAGTAGAAAGTGGAACACTGCAGAATTAGTTAGGAATCTTCTTTAGGTTAGATTTTCCATAATATTTTAGAAGAAGTCAAGGTTTAGGTGGAAGAGCAAAGAAGGTTTACCACCCGATTTGAATCTCGCCTTGTGGTTGGGCAGCATATAGCATTTAAGAATTATTACACTTTTTCGAATGATCTATTTTTTTTTCTTGTGTTGCTCAATAAAGCTCTATTATTACTATTATTATTATTATTATTATTTTGTCTACTTCTGAAACAGTAGGTGCCATTCCAATGCATTTAGAGTGAGTTTACAGTTGTTTCCGTACAATCTTTAGCGTTTTGCAATTACTGTCTCTTAATAAAGATTATTATTATTATTATTATTATTATTATTATAAGTTACATACTATTAGTAGCATTCTGAGGCCATTAAGCCGTCGCGCTCAGAAACCGAAATAGTGCCCCGAAAATAAAAAAATCTAAAGGTGTTTCCAGTATCGAAATGATACCGAAAAAGTCTCAGATCGTCGGTCAGAGCGTTTACACTCTCTAGCATTCCATTTTGTCTACTTCTATAACAGTAACAGTAACATTCCCATGCAATTAAAATTAGTTTTCAGTTGTTTCTGTCTTCTGTCTTTATCATTCTGCGATTACAGTCTATTAACTATTTCATGTTACATACTGCTAGTTCCATTCTGAGGCCTATAAGCAGACGCGCTCAGACACCAAAATAGTGTTAATAAAATAAAAACATTTAAGAGTGTTTCTACTATCGAAATGATACCGAAAACGTCTCAGATCTTCTGTCAGAGCGTTTACATGCTCTAGCATGCCATTTTATCTACTTGTAAAACAGTAGGTGCCATTCCCATGCATTTAAAGTTAGTTTACTGTTGTTTCCGTACAATCTTTAGCGTTTTGCAATTACTGTCTCTTAATAAAGATTATTATTATTATTATTATTATTATTATTATTATTATTATAAGTTACATACTATTAGTAGCATTCTGAGGCCATTAAGCCGTCGCGCTCAGTCACCGAAATAGTGCTACTAAAATTAGAAAAACCTAAGAGCGTTTCTACTATCGAAATGATACCCAAAACGTCTCAGATCTTCCGTCAGAGCGTTTACAGGATCTAGCATGCCATTTTCTCTACTTCTAAACCAGTAGGTGCCATTCCGATGCATTTAAAGTTAGTTTACAGTTGTTTCCGTACAGTCTTTAGTATTCTGCAATTACTGTCTATTAAGTATATGTTAAATACTGTTAGTAGCAATCTGAGGCCATTATGCAGTCGCGCTCAGACACCGAAATAGTGCTCCTAAAATAGAAAAATCTAAGAGCGTTTCTACTATCGAAATGATACCGAAAACGTCTCAGATCGTCCGTCAGATGGTTTACAGGAAATAGCATGCCATTTTTTTACTTCTAAAACAGTAGGTGCCATTCCCATGCATTTAAAGTTAGTTTACAGTTGTTTGCCTACAGTCTTTAGCATTCTGCAATTGCTGTTTATTAATTATAATATGTTACATACTGCTAGTAGCATTCTGAGGCCATTATGCAGTCGCGTTCAGACACCAAAATAGTGTTACTAAAATGAAGTAAATCTAAGAGCGTTTCTACTACCGAAATGATACCGAAAACGTCTGAGAACGTCCCTCAGAGCGTTTGCAGGCTCTAGCATTCCATCTTGTCTGCGTCTAAACCAGTAGGTGCCATTCCGATGCATTTAAAGTTAGTTTACAGTTGTTTCCGTACAGTCTTTAGCATTCTGCAATTGCTGTTTATTAATTATAATATGTTACATACTGCTAGTAGCATTCTGAGGCCATTATGCAGTCGCGTTCAGACACCAAAATAGTGTTACTAAAATGAAGTAAATCTAAGAGCGTTTCTACTACCGAAATGATACCGAAAACGTCTGAGAACGTCCCTCAGAGCGTTTGCAGGCTCTAGCATTCCATCTTGTCTGCGTCTAAACCAGTAGGTGCCATTCCGATGCATTTAAAGTTAGTTTACAGTTGTTTCCGTACAGTCTTTAGCATTCTGCAATTACTGTCTATTAAGTATATGTTAAATACTGTTAGTAGCAATCTGAGGCCATTATGCAGTCGCGCTCAGACACCGAAATAGTGCTCCTAAAATAGAAAAATCTAAGAGCGTTTCTACTATCGAAATGATACCGAAAACGTCTCAGATCGTCCGTCAGATCGTTTACAGGAAATAGCATGCCATTTTTTTACTTCTAAAACAGTAGGTGCCATTCCCATGCATTTAAAGTTAGTTTACAGTTGTTTGCCTACAGTCTTTAGCATTCTGCAATTGCTGTTTATTAATTATAATATGTTACATACTGCTAGTAGCATTCTGAGGCCATTATGCAGTCGCGTTCAGACACCAAAATAGTGTTACTAAAATGAAGTAAATCTAAGAGCGTTTCTACTACCGAAATGATACCGAAAACGTCTGAGAACGTCCCTCAGAGCGTTTGCAGGCTCTAGCATTCCATCTTGTCTGCGTCTAAAACAGTAGGTGCTATTCCGATGCATTTAAAGTTAGTTTACAGTTGTTTCCGTACAGTCTTTATCATTCTGCGATTACAGTCTATTAACTATTTTATGTTACATACTGCTAGTACCATTCTGAGCCAATTAAGCAGACGCGCTCAGACACCGAAATAGTATTACTAAAATAAAAACATTTAAGGGTGTATCTACAATCGAAATAATACCGAAAACGTCTCAGATCGTCTGTCAGAGCGTTTACATGCTCTAGCATGCCATTTTTTCTACTTCTAAAACAGTAGGTGCCAGTCCGATGCATTTAAAGTTACTTTACAGTTGTTTTCGTACAGTCTTTAGCATTCTGCAATTACTGTCTATTAATTATAATATGTTACATACTGTTAGTAGCATTCTGAGGCCATTAAGCTGTCGCGTTCAGAAACCGAAATAGTGCCCCGAAAATAAAAAAATCTAAAGGTGTTCTAGTATCGAAATGATACCGAAAACGTCTCAGATCGTCTGTCAGAGCGTTTACATGCTCTAGCATGCCATTTTGTCTACTTCTAAAACAGTAGGTGCCATTCCGATGCATTTAAAGTTCGTTTAAAGTTGTTTGTGTACAGTCTTTAGCATTCTGCAATTATTGTCTATTAAGCATAATATGTTACATACTGCTAGTAGCATTCTGAGGCCATTATGCAGTCGCGCTCAGACACCGAAATAGTGGCATAAAAATAGAAAAATCTAAGAGTGTTTCTAGTATCGAAATGATACCGAAAACGTCTCAGATCGTCCGTCAGTGCGTTTACAGGCTCTAGCATGCCATTTTGTCTACTTCTAAAACAGTAGGTGCCATTCCGATGCATTTAAAGTTAATTTACAGTTGTTTCCGTACAGTCTTTAGCATTCTGCAATTACTGTCTATTAATTATAGTATGTTACATACTGCTAGTAGAATTATGAGGCCATTATGCAGTCGCGCTCAGACACCGAAATAGTTGCCCGAAAATAAAAAAATCTAAGAGTGTTTCTAGTATCGAAATGATACCGAAAACGTCTCAGATCGTCGGTCAGAGCGTTTACAGGCTCTACCATTCCATTTTGCATTAGTCTACTTCTGGCATGCCATTTTGTCTACTTCTAAAACAGTAGGTACCATTCCGATGCATTTAAAGTTAGTTTACAATTGTTTCCGTACAGTCTTTAGCATTCTGCAATTACTGTCTATTAATTATAGTATGTTACATACTGCTAGTAGAATTCTGAGGCCATTATGCAGTCGCGCTCAGACACCGAAATAGTTGCCCGAAAATAAAAAAATCTAAGAATGTTTCTAGTATCGAAATGATACCGAAAACGTCTCAGACCGTCGGTCAGAGCGTCTACAGGCACTAGCATGCCAGTTTGTATACTTCTGAAACAGTAGGTACCATTCTGATGCATTTAAAGTTAGTTTACAGTTGTTTCTGTACATTATTTAGCATTCTGAAATTAGTGTCTATTAATTATGGTATGTTACATACCGCTAGTACCATTCTGAGGCCATTAAGCGGTCGCGTTCAAACACCGAAATAGTGCTACTAAAATGAAGTAAACCTAAGAGCTTTTCTACTACCGAAATGATACCGCAAACGTCTGAGAACGTCCGTCAGAGCGTTTGCAGGCTTTATCATTTCATTTTGTCTGCGTCTAAACCAGTAGGTGCAATTCCGATAAATTTAAAGTTAGTTTACAGTTGTTTCCGTACATTCTTCATCATTCTGCGATTACAATCTATTAACTATTTATGTTACATACTGCTAGTACCATTCTGAGCCCATTAAGCAGACGTGCTCAGACACCGAAGTAGTGCTACTAAAATAAAAACATTTAAGAGTGTTTCTACTACCGAAATAATACCGAAAACGTCTCAGATCGTCTGTCAGAGCGTTTACATGCTCTAGCATGCCATTTTGTCTACTTCTAAAACAGTAGGTGCCATTCCGATGCATTTAAAGTTAGTTTAAAGTTGTTTGTTTACAGTCTTTAGCATTCTGCAATTACTGTCTATTAACTATAATATGTTACATACTGCTAGTAGCATTCTGAGGCCATTATGAAGTCGCGCTCAGACACCGAAATAGTGCTCATAAAATCAAAAATCCAAGATGGTTCCTACAATGGAAATGATACCGAAAACGTCTCAGATCGACGGTCAGAGCGTTTACATGCTCTAGCATGCCATTTTGTCTACTTCTAAAACAGTAGGTGCCAGTCCGATGCATTTAAAGTTACTTTACAGTTGTTTTCGTACGGTCTTTAGCATTCTGCAATTACTGTCTATTAATTATAATATGTTACATACTGTTAGTAGCATTCTGAGGCCATTAAGCTGTCGCGTTCAGAAACCGAAATAGTGCCCCGAAAATAAAAAAATCTAAAGGTGTTCTAGTATCGAAATGATACCGAAAACGTCTTAGATCGTCGGTCAGAGCGTTTACAGGCTCTGCCATTCCATTTTGCAGTAGTCTACTTCTGGCATGCCATTTTGTCTACTTCTAAAACAGTAGGTGCCATTCCGATGCATTTAAAGTTAGTTTAAAGTTGTTTGTTTACAGTCTTTAGCATTCTGCAATTACTGTCTATTAACTATAATATGTTACATACTGCTAGTAGCATTCTGAGGCCATTATGAAGTCGCGCTCAGACACCGAAATAGTGCTCATAAAATCAAAAATCCAAGATGGTTCCTACAATGGAAATGATACCGAAAACGTCTCAGATCGACGGTCAGAGCGTTTACATGCTCTAGCATGCCATTTTGTCTACTTCTAAAACAGTAGGTGCCAGTCCGATGCATTTAAAGTTACTTTACAGTTATTTTCGTACGGTCTTTAGCATTCTGCAATTACTGTCTATTAATTATAATATGTTACATACTGTTAGTAGCATTCTGAGGCCATTAAGCTGTCGCGTTCAGAAACCGAAATAGTGCCCCGAAAATAAAAAAATCTAAAGGTGTTCTAGTATCGAAATGATACCGAAAACGTCTTAGATCGTCGGTCAGAGCGTTTACAGGCTCTGCCATTCCATTTTGCAGTAGTCTACTTCTGGCATGCCATTTTGTCTACTTCTAAAACAGTAGGTGCCATTCCGATGCATTTAAAGTTAGTTTAAAGTTGTTTGTGTACAGTCTTTTGCATTCTGCAATTACTGTCTATTAACTATAATATGTTACATACTGCTAGTAGCATTCTGAGGCCATTATGAAGTCGCGCTCAGACACCGAAATGGTGCTCATAAAATCAAAAAATCCAAGATGGTTTCTACAATGGAAATGATACCGAAAACGTCTCAGATCGACGCGACGGTCAGAGCGTTTACATGCTCTAGCATGCCATTTTGTCTACTTCTAAAACAGTAGGTGTCAGTCCGATGCATTTAAAGTTACTTTACAGTTGTTTTCGTACGGTATTTAGCATTCTGCAATTACTGTCTATTAATTATAGTATGTTACATACTGCTAGTAGCATTCTGAGGCCATTATGCAGTCGCGCTCAGACACCGAAATAGTGTTACTAAAATGAAGTAAATCTAAGAGCGTTTCTACTACCGAAATGATACCGAAAACGTCTGAGAACGTCCGTCAGAGCGTTTGCAGGCTCTATCATTCCATCTTGTCTGCGTCTAAAACAGCAGGTGCTATTCCGATGCATTTAAAGTTAGTTTACAGTTGTTTCCGTACAGTCTTTATCATTTAGCGATTACAGTCTATTAACTATTTTATGTTACATACTGCTAGTACCATTCTGAGCCAATTAAGCAGACACGCTCAGACACCGAAATAGTGTTACTAAAATAAAAACATTTAAGGGTGTATCTACAATCGAAATAATACCGAAAACGTCTCAGATCGTCTGTCAGAGCGTTTACATGCTCTAGCATGCCATTTTGTCTACTTCTAAAACAGTAGGTGCCAGTCCGATGCATTTAAAGTTCGTTTAAAGTTGTTTGTGTACAGTCTTTAGCATTCTGCAATTACTGTCTATTAAGCATAATATGTTATATACTGCTAGTAGCATTCTGAGGCCATTATGAAGTCGCGCTCAGACACCGAAATAGTGCTCATAAAATCAAAAAATCTAAGAGGGTTTCTACAATGGAAATGATACCGAAAACATCTCAGATCGACGGTCAGAGCGTTTGCAGGCTCTGCCATTCCATTTTGCAGTAGTCTACTTCTGGCATGCCATTTTGTCTACTTCTAAAACAGTAGGTGCCATTCCGATGCATTTAAAGTTAGTTTAAAGTTGTTTGTGTACAGTTTTTTGCATTCTGCAATTACTGTCTATTAACTATAATATGTTACATACTGCTAGTAGCATTCTGAGGCCATTATGAAGTCGCGCTCAGACACCGAAATGGTGCTCATAAAATCAAAAAATCCAAGATGGTTTCTACAATGGAAATGATACCGAAAACGTCTCAGATCGACGGTCAGAGCGTTTACATGCTCTAGCATGCCATTTTGTCTGCGTTTAAAACAGTAGGTGCCATTCCGATGCATTTAAAGTTAGTTTACAGTTGTTTCCGTACAGTCTTTAGCATTCTGCAATTACTGTCTATTAATTATAATATGTTACATACGGCTAGTAGCATTCTGAGGCCATTATGCAGTCGCGTTCAGACACCGAAATAGTGTTACTAAAATGAAGTAAATCTAAGAGCGTTTCTACTACCGAAATGATACCGAAAACGTCTGAGAACGTCCGTCAGAGCGTTTGCAGGCTCTAGCATTCCATCTTGTCTGCGTCTAAAACAGTAGGTGCTATTCCGATGCATTTAAAGTTAGTTTACAGTTGTTTCCGTACAGTCTTTATCATTCTGCGATTACAGTCTATTAACTATTTTATGTTACATACTGCTAGTACCATTCTGAGCCAATTAAGCAGACGCGCTCAGACACCGAAATAGTGTTACCAAAATAAAAACATTTAAGGGTGTATCTACAATCGAAATAATACCGAAAACGTCTCAGATCGTCTGTCAGAGCGTTTACATGCTCTAGCATGCCATTTTGTCTACTTCTAAAACAGTAGGTGCCGGTCCGATGCATTTAAAGTTACTTTACAGTTGTTTCCGTACAGTCTTTAGCATTCTGCAATTACAGTCTATTAATTATAATATGTTACATACTGTTAGTAGCATTCTGAGGCCATTAAGCTGTCGCGTTCAGAAACCGAAATATTGCCCCGAAAATAAAAAAATCTAAAGGTGTTCTAGTATCGAAATGATACCGAAAACGTCTCAGATCGTCGGTCAGAGCGTTTACAGGCTCTAGCATTCCATTTTGTCTACTTCTATAACAGTAGGTTGGCACCTATGCAATTAAAATTAGTTTACAGTTGTTTCCGTACAGTCTTTATCATTCTGCTATTACAGTCTATTAACTATTTTATGTTACATACTGCTAGTTCCATTCTGAGGCCATTAAGCAGACGCGCTCAGACACCAAAATAGTGTTACTAAAATAAAAACATTTGAGAGTGGTTTTACTATCGAAATGATACCGAAAACGTCTCAGATCTTCTGTCAGAGCATTTACATGCTCTAGCATGCCATTCTGTCTACCTCTAAAACCGTAGGTGCCATTCCGATGCATTTAAAGTTAGTTTACTGTTGTTTCCGTACAATCTTTAGCATTTTGCAATTACTGTCTATTAATTATAATATGTTACACACTATTAGTAGCATTCTGAGGCCATTGAGCCGTCGCGCTCAGTCACCGAAATAGTGCTACTAAAATTAGAAAAACCTAAGAGCGTTTCTACTACCGTAATGAGACCCAAAACGTCTCGGATCGTCCGTCAGAGCGTTTACAGGGTTTAGCATGCCATTTTGCAATGTTTGCATTCTGCAATGTTCCGTCCTGCAGAGTAGACGCGCTTGCATTTATCCGTGCCGAACCAAAGGTCACCAAAAGTCACCAAAGGGCACCCCAAAGGTCACCAAAGGTCACCCCAAAGGTCACCAAAGGTCACCCCAAAGGTCACCAAAGGTCACCAAAGGTCACCAAACGTCACCAAAGGTCACCAAAGGTCACCCCAAAGGTCACCCCAAAGGTCACCAAAGGTCACCAAAGGTCACCAAAAGTCACCAAAGGTCACCCCAAAGGTCACCAAAGGTCACCCCAAAGGTCACCAAAGGACACCCCAAAGGTCACCAAAGGTCACCCCAAAGGTCACCAAAGGTCACCAAAGGTCACCAAAGGTTACCAAAGGTTACCAAAGGTCACCAAAGGTCACCAAAGGTCACCCCAAAGGTCACCATAGGTCACCAAAGGTCAGCAAAGGTCACCAAAGGTCACCCCAAAGGTCACCAAAGGTCACCAAAGGTCAACAAAGGTCACCCCAAAGTCACCAAAGGTCACCAAAGGTCACCAAAGGTCACCAAAGGTCACCAAAGGTCACCCCAAAGGTCACCAAAGGTCACCATACGTCACCAAAGGTCACCAAAGGTCACCCCAAAGGTCACCAAAGGTCACCCCAAAGGTCACCAAAGGTTACCCCAAAGGTCACCAAAGGTTACCAAAGGTCACCAAAGGTCACCAAAGGTCACCCCAAAGGTCACCAAAGGTTACCAAAGGTCACCAAAGGTCACCAAAGGTCCCCCAAAGGTCACCAAAGGTCACCAAACGTCACCAAAGGTCACCAAAGGTCACCAAAGGCCACCCCAAAGGTCACCAAAGGTTACCCCAAAGATCACCAAAGGTCACCCCAAAGGTCACCAAAGGTCACCAAAGGTCACCAAAGGTCACCAAAGGTCACTAAAGGTCACCAAAGGTCATCCCAAAGGTCACCAAAGGTTACCAAACGTCACCAAAGGTCACCAAAGGTCACCCCAGAGGTCACCAAAGGTCACCCCAAAGGTCACCCCAAAGGTCACCAAAGGTCACCCCAAAGGTCACCAAAGGTCACCAAAGGTCACCAAAGGTTACCAAAGGTTACCAAAGGTCACCAAAGGTCACCAACGGTCACCCCAAAGGTCACCAAAGGTCACCAAAGGTCAGCAAAGGTTACCAAAGGTCACCAAAGGTCACCCCAAAGGTCACCAAAGGTCAACAAAGGTCACCCCAAAGGTCACCAAATGTCACCAAAGGTCACCAAAGGTCACCAAAGGTCACCAAAGGTCACCAAAGGTCACCAAAGGGCACCCCAAAGGTCACCAAAGGTCACCAAAGGTCACCAAAGGTTACCAAATGTCACCCCAAAGGTCACCAAAGGTTACCAAAGGTTACCAAAGGTCACCCCAAAGGTCATCAAAGGTCACCCCAAAGGTCACCAACGGTCACCCCAAAGGTCACCAAAGGTCACCAAAGGTCACCAAAGGTCACTAAAGGTCACGCCAAAGATCACCAAAGGTCACCCCAAAGGTCACCAAAGGTCACCCCAAAGGTTACCAGAGGTCACCAAAGGTCACCAAAGGTCACCAAAGGTCACCAAAGGTCACCCCAAAGGTCACCAAAGGTCACCCCAAAAGTCACCAAAGGTCACCCCAAAGGTCACCAAAGGTCACCAAAGGTCACCAAAGGTCACCAAAGGTCACCCCAAAGGTCACCAAAGGTCACCCCAAAGGTTACCAAAGGTCACCCCAAAGGTCACCAAAGGTCACCAAAGGTCACCCCAAAGGTCACCAAAGGTCACCAAAAGTCACCCCAAAGGTCACCAAAGTTCACCAAAGGTCACCAAAGGTCACCAAAGGTCACCCCAAAGGTCACCAAAGGTCACCCCAAAGGTCACCAAAGGTCACCAAAGGTCACTAAAGGTCACCCCAAAGATCACCAAAGGTCACCCCAAAGGTCACCAAAGGTCACCCCAAAGGTCACCAGAGGTCAACAAAGGTCACCAAAGGTCACCAAAGGTCACCAAAGGTAACCAAAGGTCACCCCAAAGGTCACCAAAGGTCACCCCAAAGGTCACCAAAGGTCACCCCAAAGGTCACCAAAGGTCACCAAAGGTCACCAAAGGTCACCAAAGGTCACCCCAAAGGTCACCAAAGGTCACCCCAAAGGTCACCAAAGGTCACCCCAAAGGTCACCAAAGGTCACCAAAGGTCACCCCAAAGGTCACCAAAGGTCACCCCAAAAGTCACCAAAGGTCACCAAAGGTCACCAAGTCACCAAAGGTCACCAAAGGTCACCCCAAAGGTCACCAAAGGTCACCAAAGGTCACCAAAGGTCACCAAAGGTCACCCCAAAGGTCACCAAAGGTCACCAAAGGTCAACCCAAAGGTCACCATAGGTCACCAAAGGTCACCAAAGGTCACCCCAAAGGTCACCAAAGGTCACCCCAAAGGTCACCAAAGGTCACCAAAGGTCACCAAAGGTCACCAAAGGTCACCCCAAAGGTCACCAAAGGTCACCAAAGGTCACCCCAAAGTCACCAAAGGTCACCAAAGGTCACCCCAAAGGTCACCAAAGGTCACCAAAGGTCACCAAAGGTCACCAAAGGTCACCAAAGGTCACCCCAAAGGTCACCAAAGGTCACCCCAAAGGTCACCAAAGGTTACCCCAAAGGTCACCAAAGGTCACCAAAGGAAACCAAAGGTCACCAAAGGTCACCCCAAAGGTCACCAAAGGTTACCCCAAAGGTCACCAAAGGTCACCCCAAAGGTCACCAAAGGTCACCAAAGGTCACCAAAGGTCACCCCAAAGGTCACCAAAGGTCACCCCAAAGGTCACCAAAGGTCACCAAAGATCACCAAAGGTCACCAAAGGTCACCAAAGGTCACCCCAAAGGTCACCAAAGGTCACCAAAGGTCACCAAAGGTCACCAAAGGTCACCCCAAAGGTCACCAAAGGTCACCAAAGGTCACCCCAAAGGTCACCAAAGGTCACCAAAGGTCATCCCAAAGGTCACCAAAGGGCACCCCAAAGGTCACCAAGGGTCACCAAAGGTCACCAAAGGTCACCAAAGGTCACCCCAAAGGTCACCAAAGGTCACCCAAAGGTCACCAAAGGTCACCAAAGGTCACCAAAGGTCACCGCAAAGGTCACCAAAGGTCACCCTAAAGGTCACCAAATGTCACCCCAAAGGTCACCAAAGGTCACCAAAGGTCACCAAAGGTCACCAAAGGTCACCCCAAAGGTCACCAAAGGTCACCCCAAAGGTCACCAAAGGTCACCCCAAAGGTCACCAAAGGTCACCAAAGGTCACCAAAGGTCACCCCAAAGGTCACCAAAGGTCACCCCAAAGGTCACCAAAGGTCACCCCAAAGGTCACCAAAGGTCACCAAAGGTCACCCTAAAGGTCACTAAAGGTCACCAAAGGTCACCAAAGGTCACCAAAGGTCACCAAAGGTCACCAAAGGTCACCAAAGGTCACCAAAGGTCACCCCAAAGGTCACCAAAGGTCACCAAAGGTCACCCCAAAGGTCACCAAAGGTCACCAAAGGTCACCAAAGGTCATCCCAAAGGTCGCCAAAGGTCACCCCAAAGGTCACCAAAGGTCACCAAAGGTCACCAAAGGTCACCAAAGGTCACCAAAGGTCACCCCAAAGGTCACCAAAGGTCACCAAAGGTCACCAAAGGTCACCAAAGGTCACCCCAAAGGTCACCAAAGGTCACCCCAAAGGTCACCAAAGGTCACCCCAAAGGTCACCAAAGGTCACCAAAGGTCACCAAAGGTCACCAAAGGTCACCCCAAAGGTCACCAAAGGTCACCCCTAAAGTCACCAAAGGTCACCAAAGGTCACCAAAGGTCACCAAAGGTCACCCCAAACGTCACCAAAGGTCACCCCAAAGGTCACCAAAGGTCACCCCAAAGGTCACCAAAGGTCACCAAAGGTCACCAAAGGTCACCAAAGGTCACCAAAGGTCACCCCAAAGGTCACCAAAGGTCACCCCAAAGGTCACCAAAGGTCACCCCAAAGGTCACCAAAGGTCACCAAAAATCACCAAAGGTCACCAAAGGTCACCCCAAAGGTCACCAAAGGTCACCCCAAAGGTCACCAAAGGTCACCCCAAAGGTAACCAAAGGTCACCAAAGGTCACCCCAAAGGTCACCAAAGGTCACCCTAAAGGTCACCAAAAGTCACCAAAGGTCACCAAAGGTCACCAAAGATCACCAAAGGACACCAAAGGTCACCAAAGGTCACCCCAAAGGTCACCAAAGGTCACCAAAGGTCACCAAAGGTCACCAAAGGTCACCCCAAAGGTCACCAAAGGTCACCCCAAAGGTCACCAAAAGTCACCAAAGGTCACCCCAAAGGTCACCAAAGGTCACCAAAGGTCACCAAAGGTCACCCCAAAGGTCACCAATGGTCACCCCAAAGGTCACCAAAGGTCACCAAAGGTCACCAAAGGTCACCAAAGGTCACCAAAGGTCACCCCAAAGGTCACCAAAGGTCACCCCAAAGGTCACCAAAGGTCACCCCAAAGGTCACCAAAGGTCACCAAAGGTCACCAAAGGTCACCAAAGGTCACCCCAAAGGTCACCAAAGGTCACCAAAGGTCACCCCAAAGGTCACCAAAGGTCACCAAAGGTCACCAAAGGTCACCAAAGGTCACCCCAAAGGCCACCAAAGGTCACCAAAGGTCACCAAAGGTCACCAAAGGTCACCCCAAAGGTCACCAAAGGTCACCCCAAAGGTCACCAAAGGTCACCCCAAAGGTCACCAAAGGTCACCCCAAAGGTCACCAAAGGTCACCCCAAAGGTCACCAAAGGTCACCAAAGGTCAGCAAAGGTCACCAAAGGTCACCAAAAGTCACCCCAAAGGTCACCAAAGGTCACCCCAAAGGTCACCAAAGGTCACCCCAAAGGTCAACAAAGGTCACCAAAGGAAACCAAAGGTCACCAAAGGTCACCCCAAAGGTCACCAAAGGTTACCCCAAAGGTCACCAAAGGTCACCCCAAAGGTCACCAAAGGTCACCAAAGGTCACCAAAGGTCACCAAAGGTCACCCCAAAGGTCACCAAAGGTCACCCCAAAGGTCACCAAAGGTCACCAAAGATCACCAAAGGTCACCAAAGTTCACCAAAGGTCACCCCAAAGGTCACCAAAGGTCACCAAAGGTCACCAAAGGTCACCAAAGGTCACCCCCAAGGTCACCAAAGGTCACCAAAGGTCACCCCAAAGGTCACCAAAGGTCACCAAAGGTCACCCCAAAGGTCACCAAAGGTCACCAAAGGTCACCAAAGGTCACCAAAGGTCACCCCAAAGGTCACCAAAGGTCACCCCAAAGATCACCAAAGGTCACCAAAGGTCACCAAAGGACACCAAAGGTCACCCCAAAGGTCACCAAAGGTCACCAAAGGTCACCCCAAAGGTCACCAAAGGTCACCAAAGGTCACCAAAGGTCACCAAAGGTCACCCCAAAGGTCACCAAAGGTCACCCCAAAGGTCACCAAAGGTCACCAAAGGTCACCAAAGGTCACCAAAGGTCACCAAAGGTCACCAAAGGTCACCAAAGGTCACCAAAGGTCACCCCAAAGGTCACCAAAGGTCACCCCAAAGGTCACCAAAGGTCACCCCAAAGGTCACCAAAGGTCACCCCAAAGGTCACCAAAGGTCACCAAAGGTCAGCAAAGGTCACCAAAGGTCACCAAAGGTCACCCCAAAGGTCACCAAAGGTCACCCCAAAGGTCACCAAAGGTCACCCCAAAGGTCACCAAAGGTCACCAAAGGTCACCAAAGGTCACCCCAAAGGCACCAAAGTTCACCACAGGTCACCCCAAAGGTCACCAAAGGTCACCAAAGGTTACCCCAAAGGTCACCAAAGGTCACCAAACGTCACCAAAGGTCACCAAAGGTCACCAAAGGTCACCCCAAAGTCACCAAAGGTCACCCCAAAGGTCACCAAAGGTCACCAAAGGTCACCAAACGTCACCCCAAAGGTCACCAAAGGTCACCCCAAAGGTCACCAAAGGACACCCCAAAGGTCACCAAAGGTCACCCCAAAGGTCACCAAAGGTCACCAAACGTCACCAAAGGTCACCAAAGGTCACCAAAGGTCACCCCAAAGGTCACCAAAGGTCACCCCAAAGGTCACCAAAGGTCACCAAAGGTCACCAAACGTCACCAAAGGTCACCAAAGGTCACCCCAAAGGTCACCCCAAAGGTCACCAAAGGTCACCAAAGGTCACCAAAAGTCACCAAAGGTCACCCCAAAGGTCACCAAAGGTCACCCCAAAGGTCACCAAAGGTCACCCCAAAGGTCACCAAACGTCACCAAAGGTCACCAAAGGTCACCCCAAAGGTCACCAAAGTTCACCAAAGGTCACCCCAAAGGTCACCAAAGGTCACCACAGGTTACCCCAAAGGTCACCAAAGGTCACCAAACGTCACCAAAGGTCATCAAAGGTCACCAAAGGTCACCCCAAAGGTCACCAAAGGTCACCCCAAAGGTCACCAAAGGTCACCAAAGGTCACCAAACGTCACCAAAGGTCACCAAAGGTCACCCCAAAGGTCACCCCAAATGTCACCAAAGGTCACCAAAGGTCACCAAAAGTCACCAAAGGTCACCCCAAAGGTCACCAAAGGTCACCCCAAATGTCACCAAAGGACACCCCAAAGGTCACCAAAGGTCACTCCAAAGGTCACCAAAGGTCACCAAAGGTCACCAAAGGTTACCAAAGGTTACCAAAGGTCACCAAAGGTCACCAAAGGTCACCCCAAAGGTCACCAAAGGTCACCAAAGGTCAGCAAAGGTCACCAAAGGTCACCCCAAAGGTCACCAAAGGTCACCAAAGCTCAACAAAGGTCACCCCAAAGTCACCAAAGGTCACCAAAGGTCACCAAAGGTCACCACAAAGGTCACCAAAGGTCACCATACGTCACCAAAGGTCACCAAAGGTCACCCCAAAGGTCACCAAAGGTCACCCCAAAGGTCACCAAAGGTTACCCCAAAGGTCACCAAAGGTTACCAAAGGTCACCAAAGGTCACCAAAGGTCACCCCAAAGGTCACCAAAGGTCACCAAAGGTCACCAAAGGTCACCAAAGGTCCCCCAAAGGTCACCAAAGGTCACCAAACGTCACCAAAGGTCACCAAAGGTCACCAAAGGCCACCCCAAAGGTCACCAAAGGTTACCCCAAAGGTCACCAAAGGTCACCCCAAAGGTCACCAAAGGTCACCAAAGGTCACCAAAGGTCACTAAAGGTCACCAAAGGTCATCCCAAAGGTCACCAAAGGTTACCAAACGTCACCAAAGGTCACCAAAGGTCACCCCAGAGGTCACCAAAGGTCACCCCAAAGGTCACCCCAAAGGTCACCAAAGGTCACCCCAAAGGTCACCAAAGGTCACCAAAGGTCACCAAAGGTTACCAAAGGTTACCAAAGGTCACCAAAGGTCACCAACGGTCACCCCAAAGGTCACCAAAGGTCACCAAAGGTCAGCAAAGGTTACCAAAGGTCACCAAAGGTCACCCCAAAGGTCACCAAAGGTCAACAAAGGTCACCCCAAAGGTCACCAAAGGTCACCAAAGGTCACCAAAGGTCACCAAAGGGCACCCCAAAGGTCACCAAAGGTCACCAAAGGTCACCAAAAGTCACCAAATGTCACCCCAAAGGTCACCAAAGGTTACCAAAGGGTACCAAAGGTCACCCCAAAGGTCATCAAAGGTCACCCGAAAGGTCACCAACGGTCACCCCAAAGGTCACCAAAGGTCACCAAAGGTCACCAAAGGTCACTAAAGGTCACCCCAAAGATCACCAAAGGTCACCCCAAAGGTCACCAAAGGTCACCCCAAAGGTTACCAGAGGTCACCAAAGGTCACCAAAGGTCACCAAAGGTCACCAAAGGTCACCCCAAAGGTCACCAAAGGTCACCCCAAAAGTCACCAAAGGTCACCCCAAAGGTCACCAAAGGTCACCAAAGGTCACCAAAGGTCACGAAAGGTCACCCCAAAGGTCACCAAAGGTCACCCCAAAGGTCACCAAAGGTCACCCCAAAGGTCACCAAAGGTCACCAAAGGTCACCCCAAAGGTCACCAAAGGTCACCAAAAGTCACCCCAAAGGTCACCAAAGTTCACCAAAGGTCACCAAAGGTCACCAAAGGTCACCCCAAAGGTCACCAAAGGTCACTAAAGGTCACCAAAGGTCACTAAAGGTCACCCCAAAGATCACCAAAGGTCACCCCAAAGGTCACCAAAGGTCACCCCAAAGGTCACCATTGGTCAACAAAGGTCACCAAAGGTCACCAAAGGTCACCAAAGGTCACCCCAAAGGTCACCAACGGTTACCCCAAAGGTCACCAAAGGTCACCCCAAAGTTCACCAAAGGTCACCAAAGGTCACCAAAGGTCACCAAAGGTCACCCCAAAGGTCACCAACGGTCACCCCAAAGGTCACCAAGGGTCACCCCAAAAGTCACCAAAGGTCACCAAAGGTCACCAAAGGTCACCCCAAAGGTCACCAAAGGTCACACCAAAGGTCACCAAAGGTCACCAAAGATCACCAAAGGTCACCAAAGGTCACCAAAGGTCACCCCAAAGGTCACCAAAGGTTACCAAAGGTCACCAAAGGTCACCAAAGGTCACCAAAGGTCACCCCAAAGGTCACCAAAGGTCACCAAAGGTCACCCCAAAGGTCACCAAAATTCACCAAAGGTCACCAAAGGTCATCCCAAAGGTCACCAAAGGGCACCCCAAAGGTCACCAAAGGCCACCAAAGGTCACCAAAGGTCACCAAAGGTCACCCCAAAGGTCTCCAAAGGTCACCCCAAAGGTCACCAAAGGTCACCAAAGGTCACCAAAGGTCACCGCAAAGGTCACCAAAGGTCACCCTAAAGGTCACCAAAGGTCACCCCAAAGGTCACCAAAGGTCACCAAAGGTCACCAAAGGTCACCCCAAAGGTCACCAAAGGTCACCCCAAAGGTCACCAAAGGTCACCCCAAA
Source organism: Agriotes lineatus (assembly GCA_940337035.1). Classification (NCBI taxonomy): domain Eukaryota; kingdom Metazoa; phylum Arthropoda; class Insecta; order Coleoptera; family Elateridae; genus Agriotes; species Agriotes lineatus. The sequence goes on along the minus strand of OW679198.1, from coordinate 22,368,541 downwards.
GGTCACCAAAGGTCACCAAAGGTCACCAAAGGTCACCCCAAAGGTCACCAAAGGTCACCCCAAAGGTCACCAAAGGTCACCCCAAAGGTCACCAAAGGTCGCCAAAGGTCACCAAAGGTCACCAAAGGTCACCCTAAAGGTCACTAAAGGTCACCAAAGGTCACCAAAGGTCACCAAAGGTCACCAAAGGTCACCAAAGGTCACCAAAGGTCACCAAAGGTCACCCCAAAGGTCACCAAAGGTCACCAAAGGTCACCCCAAAGGTCGCCAAAGGTCACCCCAAAGGTCACCAAAGGTCACCAAAGGTCACCAAAGGTCACCAAAGGTCACCCCAAAGGTCACCAAAGGTCACCAAAGGTCACCAAAGGTCACCCCAAAGGTCACCAAAGGTCACCCCAAAGGTCACCAAAGGTCACCCCAAAGGTCACCAAAGGTCACCAAAGGTCACCAAAGGTCACCAAAGGTCACCCCAAAGGTCACCAAAGGTCACCCCAAAAGTCACCAAAGGTCACCAAAGGTCACCAAAGGTCACCAAAGGTCACCAAAGGTCACCCCAAAGGTCACCAAAGGTCACCCCAAAGGTCACCAAAGGTCACCCCAAAGGTCACCAAAGGTCACCAAAGGTCACCAAAGGTCACCAAAGGTCACCAAAGGTCACCCCAAAGGTCACCAAAGGGCACACCAAAGGTCACCAAAGGTCACCCCAAAGGTCACCAAAGGTCACCAAATATCACCAAAGGTCACCAAAGGTCACCCCAAAGGTCACCAAAGGTCACCCCAAAGGTAACCAAAGGTCACCAAAGGTCACCCCAAAGGTCACCAAAGGTCACCCTAAAGGTCACCAAAAGTCACCAAAGGTCACCAAAGGTCACCAAAGGTCACCAAAGGACACCAAAGGTCACCAAAGGTCACCCCAAAGGTCACCAAAGGTCACCAAAGGTCACCAAAGGTCACCAATGGTCACCCCAAAGGTCACCAAAGGTCACCCCAAAGGTCACCAAAGGTCACCAAAGGTCACCCCAAAGGTCACCAAAGGTCACCAAAGGTCACCAAAGGTCACCCCAAAGGTCACCAATGGTCACCCCAAAGGTCACCAAAGGTCACCAAAGGTCACCAAAGGTCACCAAAGGTCACCCCAAAGGTCACCAAAGGTCACCCCAAAGGTCACCAAAGGTCACCCCAAAAGTCACCAAAGGTCACCAAAGGTCACCAAAGGTCACCCCAAAGGTCACCAAAAGTCACCCAAAAGGTCACCAAAGGTCACCCCAAAGGTCACCAAAGGTCACCAAAGGTCACCTCAAAGGTCACCAAAGGTCACCCCAAAGGTCACCAAAGGCCACCAAAGGTCACCAAAGGTCACCAAAGGTCACCCCAAAGGTCACCAAAGGTCACCAAACGTCACCAAAGGTCACCAAAGGTCACCCCAAAGGTCACCAAAGTTCACCAAAGGTCACCCCAAAGGTCACCAAAGGTCACCAAAGGTTACCCCAAAGGTCACCAAAGGTCACCAAACGTCACCAAAGGTCACCAAAGGTCACCAAAGGTCACCCCAAAGGTCACCAAAGGTCACCCCAAAGGTCACCAAAGGTCACCAAAGGTCACCAAACGTCACCAAAGGTCACCAAAGGTCACCCCAAAGGTCACCCCAAAGGTCACCAAAGGTAACCAAAGGTCACCAAAAGTCACCAAAGGTCACCCCAAAGGTCACCAAAGGTCACCCCAAAGGTCACCAAAGGACACCCCAAAGGTCACCAAAGGTCACCCCAAAGGTCACCAAAGGTCACCAAAGGTCACCAAAGGTTACCAAAGGTTACCAAAGGTCACCAAAGGTCACCAAAGGTCACCCCAAAGGTCACCAAAGGTCACCAAAGGTCAGCAAAGGTCACCAAAGGTCACCCCAAAGGTCACCAAAGGTCACCAAAGCTCAACAAAGGTCACCCCAAAGTCACCAAAGGTCACCAAAGGTCACCAAAGGTCACCAAAGGTCACCAAAGGTCACCAAAGGTCACCAAAGGTCACCCCAAAGGTCACCAAAAGTCACCATACGTCACCAAAGGTCACCAAAGGTCACCCCAAAGGTCACCAAAAGTCACCCCAAAGGTCACCAAAGGTTACCCCAAAGGTCACCAAAGGTTACCAAAGGTCACCAAAGGTCACCAAAGGTTACCCCAAAGGTCACCAAAGGTCACCAAAGGTCACCAAAGGTCACCAAAGGTCCCCCAAAGGTCACCAAAGGTCACCAAACGTCACCAAAGGTCACCAAAGGTCACCAAAGGCCACCCCAAAGGTCACCAAAGGTTACCCCAAAGGTCACCAAAGGTCACCCCAAAGGTCACCAAAGGTCACCAAAGGTCACCAAAGGTCACCAAAGGTCACTAAAGGTCACCAAAGGTCATCCCAAAGGTCACCAAAGGTTACCAAACGTCACCAAAGGTCACCAAAGGTCACCCCAGAGGTCACCAAAGGTCACCCCAAAGGTCACCCCAAAGGTCACCAAAGGTCACCCCAAAGGTCACCAAAGGTCACCAAAGGTCACCAAAGGTTACCAAAGGTTACCAAAGGTCACCAAAGGTCACCAACGGTCACCCCAAAGGTCACCAAAGGTCACCAAAGGTCAGCAAAGGTTACCAAAGGTCACCAAAGGTCACCCCAAAGGTCACCAAAGGTCAACAAAGGTCACCCCAAAGGTCACCAAATGTCACCAAAGGTCACCAAAGGTCACCAAAGGTCACCAAAGGTCACCAAAGGGCACCCCAAAGGTCACCAAAGGTCACCAAAGGTCACCAAAAGTCACCAAATGTCACCCCAAAGGTCACCAAAGGTTACCAAAGGTTACCAAAGGTCACCAAAGGTCACCCCAAAGGTCACCAAAGGTCAACAAAGGTCACCCCAAAGGTCACCAAATGTCACCAAAGGTCACCAAAGGTCACCAAAGGTCACCAAAGGTCACCAAAGGGCACCCCAAAGGTCACCAAAGGTCACCAAAGGTCACCAAAGGTCACCAAAGGGCACCCCAAAGGTCACCAAAGGTCACCAAAGGTCACCAAAAGTCACCAAAGGTCACCCCAAAGGTCACCAAAGGTCACCAAAGGTCACCAAAGGTCACCAAAGGTCACCGAAGGTCACCAAAGGTCACCCCAAAGGTCACCAAAGGTCACCCCAAAGGTCACCAAAGGTCACCCCAAAGGTCACCAAAGGTCACCCCAAAGGTCACCAAAGGTCACCAAAGGTCAGCAAAGGTCACCAAAGGTCACCAAAGGTCACCCCAAAGGTCACCAAAGGTCACCCCAAAGGTCACCAAAGGTCACCCCAAAGGTCACCAAAGGTCACCAAAGGTCACCAAAGGTCACCCCAAAGGCACCAAAGTTCACCACAGGTCACCCCAAAGGTCACCAAAGGTCACCAAAGGTTACCCCAAAGGTCACCAAAGGTCACCAAACGTCACCAAAGGTCACAAAAGGTCACCAAAGGTCACCCCAAAGTCACCAAAGGTCACCCCAAAGGTCACCAAAGGTCACCAAAGGTCACCAAACGTCACCCCAAAGGTCACCAAAGGTCACCCCAAAGGTCACCAAAGGACACCCCAAAGGTCACCAAAGGTCACCCCAAAGGTCACCAAAGGTCACCCCAAAGGTCACCAAAGGACACCCCAAAGGTCACCAAAGGTCACCCCAAAAGTCACCAAAGGTCACCCCAAAGGTCACCAAAGGTCACCAAAGGTCACCAAAGGTCACGAAAGGTCACCCCAAAGGTCACCAAAGGTCACCCCAAAGGTCACCAAAGGTCACCCCAAAGGTCACCAAAGGTCACCAAAGGTCACCCCAAAGGTCACCAAAGGTCACCAAAAGTCACCCCAAAGGTCACCAAAGTTCACCAAAGGTCACCAAAGGTCACCAAAGGTCACCCCAAAGGTCACCAAAGGTCACTAAAGGTCACCAAAGGTCACTAAAGGTCACCCCAAAGATCACCAAAGGTCACCCCAAAGGTCACCAAAGGTCACCCCAAAGGTCACCATTGGTCAACAAAGGTCACCAAAGGTCACCAAAGGTCACCAAAGGTCACCCCAAAGGTCACCAACGGTTACCCCAAAGGTCACCAAAGGTCACCCCAAAGTTCACCAAAGGTCACCAAAGGTCACCAAAGGTCACCAAAGGTCACCCCAAAGGCTCACCAACGGTCACCCCAAAGGTCACCAAAGGTCACCCCAAAGGTCACCAAAGGTCACCAAAGGTCACCAAAGGTCACCCCAAAGGTCACCAAAGGTCACACCAAAGGTCACCAAAGGTCACCAAAGATCACCAAAGGTCACCAAAGGTCACCAAAGGTCACCCCAAAGGTCACCAAAGGTTACCAAAGGTCACCAAAGGTCACCAAAGGTCACCAAAGGTCACCCCAAAGGTCACCAAAGGTCACCAAAGGTCACCCCAAAGGTCACCAAAATTCACCAAAGGTCACCAAAGGTCATCCCAAAGGTCACCAAAGGGCACCCCAAAGGTCACCAAAGGCCACCAAAGGTCACCAAAGGTCACCAAAGGTCACCCCAAAGGTCTCCAAAGGTCACCCCAAAGGTCACCAAAGGTCACCAAAGGTCACCAAAGGTCACCGCAAAGGTCACCAAAGGTCACCCTAAAGGTCACCAAAGGTCACCCCAAAGGTCACCAAAGGTCACCAAAGGTCACCAAAGGTCACCCCAAAGGTCACCAAAGGTCACCCCAAAGGTCACCAAAGGTCACCCCAAAGGTCACCAAAGGTCACCAAAGGTCACCAAAGGTCACCCCAAAGGTCACCAAAGGTCACCCCAAAGGTCACCAAAGGTCACCCCAAAGGTCACCAAAGGTCGCCAAAGGTCACCAAAGGTCACCAAAGGTCACCCTAAAGGTCACTAAAGGTCACCAAAGGTCACCAAAGGTCACCAAAGGTCACCAAAGGTCACCAAAGGTCACCAAAGGTCACCAAAGGTCACCCCAAAGGTCACCAAAGGTCACCAAAGGTCACCCCAAAGGTCGCCAAAGGTCACCCCAAAGGTCACCAAAGGTCACCAAAGGTCACCAAAGGTCACCAAAGGTCACCCCAAAGGTCACCAAAGGTCACCAAAGGTCACCAAAGGTCACCCCAAAGGTCACCAAAGGTCACCCCAAAGGTCACCAAAGGTCACCCCAAAGGTCACCAAAGGTCACCAAAGGTCACCAAAGGTCACCAAAGGTCACCCCAAAGGTCACCAAAGGTCACCCCAAAAGTCACCAAAGGTCACCAAAGGTCACCAAAGGTCACCAAAGGTCACCAAAGGTCACCCCAAAGGTCACCAAAGGTCACCCCAAAGGTCACCAAAGGTCACCCCAAAGGTCACCAAAGGTCACCAAAGGTCACCAAAGGTCACCAAAGGTCACCAAAGGTCACCCCAAAGGTCACCAAAGGGCACACCAAAGGTCACCAAAGGTCACCCCAAAGGTCACCAAAGGTCACCAAATATCACCAAAGGTCACCAAAGGTCACCCCAAAGGTCACCAAAGGTCACCCCAAAGGTAACCAAAGGTCACCAAAGGTCACCCCAAAGGTCACCAAAGGTCACCCTAAAGGTCACCAAAAGTCACCAAAGGTCACCAAAGGTCACCAAAGGTCACCAAAGGACACCAAAGGTCACCAAAGGTCACCCCAAAGGTCACCAAAGGTCACCAAAGGTCACCAAAGGTCACCAATGGTCACCCCAAAGGTCACCAAAGGTCACCCCAAAGGTCACCAAAGGTCACCAAAGGTCACCCCAAAGGTCACCAAAGGTCACCAAAGGTCACCAAAGGTCACCCCAAAGGTCACCAATGGTCACCCCAAAGGTCACCAAAGGTCACCAAAGGTCACCAAAGGTCACCAAAGGTCACCAAAGGTCACCAAAGGTCACCAAAGGTCACCCCAAAGGTCACCAAAGGTCACCCCAAAGGTCACCAAAGGTCACCCCAAAAGTCACCAAAGGTCACCAAAGGTCACCAAAGGTCACCCCAAAGGTCACCAAAAGTCACCCAAAAGGTCACCAAAGGTCACCCCAAAGGTCACCAAAGGTCACCAAAGGTCACCTCAAAGGTCACCAAAGGTCACCCCAAAGGTCACCAAAGGCCACCAAAGGTCACCAAAGGTCACCAAAGGTCACCCCAAAGGTCACCAAAGGTCACCAAACGTCACCAAAGGTCACCAAAGGTCACCCCAAAGGTCACCAAAGTTCACCAAAGGTCACCCCAAAGGTCACCAAAGGTCACCAAAGGTTACCCCAAAGGTCACCAAAGGTCACCAAACGTCACCAAAGGTCACCAAAGGTCACCAAAGGTCACCCCAAAGGTCACCAAAGGTCACCCCAAAGGTCACCAAAGGTCACCAAAGGTCACCAAACGTCACCAAAGGTCACCAAAGGTCACCCCAAAGGTCACCCCAAAGGTCACCAAAGGTAACCAAAGGTCACCAAAAGTCACCAAAGGTCACCCCAAAGGTCACCAAAGGTCACCCCAAAGGTCACCAAAGGACACCCCAAAGGTCACCAAAGGTCACCCCAAAGGTCACCAAAGGTCACCAAAGGTCACCAAAGGTTACCAAAGGTTACCAAAGGTCACCAAAGGTCACCAAAGGTCACCCCAAAGGTCACCAAAGGTCACCAAAGGTCAGCAAAGGTCACCAAAGGTCACCCCAAAGGTCACCAAAGGTCACCAAAGCTCAACAAAGGTCACCCCAAAGTCACCAAAGGTCACCAAAGGTCACCAAAGGTCACCAAAGGTCACCAAAGGTCACCAAAGGTCACCAAAGGTCACCCCAAAGGTCACCAAAAGTCACCATACGTCACCAAAGGTCACCAAAGGTCACCCCAAAGGTCACCAAAGGTCACCCCAAAGGTCACCAAAGGTTACCCCAAAGGTCACCAAAGGTTACCAAAGGTCACCAAAGGTCACCAAAGGTCACCCCAAAGGTCACCAAAGGTCACCAAAGGTCACCAAAGGTCACCAAAGGTCCCCCAAAGGTCACCAAAGGTCACCAAACGTCACCAAAGGTCACCAAAGGTCACCAAAGGCCACCCCAAAGGTCACCAAAGGTTACCCCAAAGGTCACCAAAGGTCACCCCAAAGGTCACCAAAGGTCACCAAAGGTCACCAAAGGTCACCAAAGGTCACTAAAGGTCACCAAAGGTCATCCCAAAGGTCACCAAAGGTTACCAAACGTCACCAAAGGTCACCAAAGGTCACCCCAGAGGTCACCAAAGGTCACCCCAAAGGTCACCCCAAAGGTCACCAAAGGTCACCCCAAAGGTCACCAAAGGTCACCAAAGGTCACCAAAGGTTACCAAAGGTTACCAAAGGTCACCAAAGGTCACCAACGGTCACCCCAAAGGTCACCAAAGGTCACCAAAGGTCAGCAAAGGTTACCAAAGGTCACCAAAGGTCACCCCAAAGGTCACCAAAGGTCAACAAAGGTCACCCCAAAGGTCACCAAATGTCACCAAAGGTCACCAAAGGTCACCAAAGGTCACCAAAGGTCACCAAAGGGCACCCCAAAGGTCACCAAAGGTCACCAAAGGTCACCAAAAGTCACCAAATGTCACCCCAAAGGTCACCAAAGGTTACCAAAGGTTACCAAAGGTCACCAAAGGTCACCCCAAAGGTCACCAAAGGTCAACAAAGGTCACCCCAAAGGTCACCAAATGTCACCAAAGGTCACCAAAGGTCACCAAAGGTCACCAAAGGTCACCAAAGGGCACCCCAAAGGTCACCAAAGGTCACCAAAGGTCACCAAAGGTCACCAAAGGGCACCCCAAAGGTCACCAAAGGTCACCAAAGGTCACCAAAAGTCACCAAAGGTCACCCCAAAGGTCACCAAAGGTCACCAAAGGTCACCAAAGGTCACCAAAGGTCACCAAAGGTCACCCCAAAGGTCACCAAAGGTCACCCCAAAGGTCACCAAAGGTCACCCCAAAGGTCACCAAAGGTCACCCCAAAGGTCACCAAAGGTCACCAAAGGTCAGCAAAGGTCACCAAAGGTCACCAAAGGTCACCCCAAAGGTCACCAAAGGTCACCCCAAAGGTCACCAAAGGTCACCCCAAAGGTCACCAAAGGTCACCAAAGGTCACCAAAGGTCACCCCAAAGGCACCAAAGTTCACCACAGGTCACCCCAAAGGTCACCAAAGGTCACCAAAGGTTACCCCAAAGGTCACCAAAGGTCACCAAACGTCACCAAAGGTCACAAAAGGTCACCAAAGGTCACCCCAAAGTCACCAAAGGTCACCCCAAAGGTCACCAAAGGTCACCAAAGGTCACCAAACGTCACCCCAAAGGTCACCAAAGGTCACCCCAAAGGTCACCAAAGGACACCCCAAAGGTCACCAAAGGTCACCCCAAAGGTCACCAAAGGTCACCAAACGTCACCAAAGGTCACCAAAGGTCACAAAAGGTCACCCCAAAGGTCACCAAAGGTCACCCCAAAGGTCACCAAAGGTCACCAAAGGTCACCAAACGTCACCAAAGGTCACCAAAGGTCACCCCAAAGGTCACCCCAAAGGTCACCAAAGGTCACCAAAGGTCACCAAAAGTCACCAAAGGTCACCCCAAAGGTCACCAAAGGTCACCCCAAAGGTCACCAAAGGTCACCCCAAAGGTCACCAAACGTCACCAAAGGTCACCAAAGGTCACCCCAAAGGTCACCAAAGTTCACCAAAGGTCACCCCAAAGGTCACCAAAGGTCACCACAGGTTACCCCAAAGGTCACCAAAGGTCACCAAACGTCACCAAAGGTCATCAAAGGTCACCAAAGGTCACCCCAAAGGTCACCAAAGGTCACCCCAAAGGTCACCAAAGGTCACCAAAGGTCACCAAACGTCACCAAAGGTCACCAAAGGTCACCCCAAAGGTCACCCCAAATGTCACCAAAGGTCACCAAAGGTCACCAAAAGTCACCAAAGGTCACCCCAAAGGTCACCAAAGGTCACCCCAAATGTCACCAAAGGACACCCCAAAGGTCACCAAAGGTCACTCCAAAGGTCACCAAAGGTCACCAAAGGTCACCAAAAGTTACCAAAGGTTACCAAAGGTCACCAAAGGTCACCAAAGGTCACCCCAAAGGTCACCAAAGGTCACCAAAGGTCAGCAAAGGTCACCAAAGGTCACCCCAAAGGTCACCAAAGGTCACCAAAGCTCAACAAAGGTCACCCCAAAGTCACCAAAGGTCACCAAAGGTCACCAAAGGTCACCAAAGGTCACCAAAGGTCACCACAAAGGTCACCAAAGGTCACCATACGTCACCAAAGGTCACCAAAGGTCACCCCAAAGGTCACCAAAGGTCACCCCAAAGGTCACCAAAGGTTACCCCAAAGGTCACCAAAGGTTACCAAAGGTCACCAAAGGTCACCAAAGGTCACCCCAAAGGTCACCAAAGGTCACCAAAGGTCACCAAAGGTCACCAAAGGTCCCCCAAAGGTCACCAAAGGTCACCAAACGTCACCAAAGGTCACCAAAGGTCACCAAAGGCCACCCCAAAGGTCACCAAAGGTTACCCCAAAGGTCACCAAAGGTCACCCCAAAGGTCACCAAAGGTCACCAAAGGTCACCAAAGGTCACTAAAGGTCACCAAAGGTCATCCCAAAGGTCACCAAAGGTTACCAAACGTCACCAAAGGTCACCAAAGGTCACCCCAGAGGTCACCAAAGGTCACCCCAAAGGTCACCCCAAAGGTCACCAAAGGTCACCCCAAAGGTCACCAAAGGTCACCAAAGGTCACCAAAGGTTACCAAAGGTTACCAAAGGTCACCAAAGGTCACCAACGGTCACCCCAAAGGTCACCAAAGGTCACCAAAGGTCAGCAAAGGTTACCAAAGGTCACCAAAGGTCACCCCAAAGGTCACCAAAGGTCAACAAAGGTCACCCCAAAGGTCACCAAAGGTCACCAAAGGTCACCAAACGTCACCAAAGGTCACCAAAGGTCACCAAAGGGCACCCCAAAGGTCACCAAAGGTCACCAAAGGTCACCAAAAGTCACCAAATGTCACCCCAAAGGTCACCAAAGGTTACCAAAGGGTACCAAAGGTCACCCCAAAGGTCATCAAAGGTCACCCGAAAGGTCACCAACGGTCACCCCAAAGGTCACCAAAGGTCACCAAAGGTCACCAAAGGTCACTAAAGGTCACCCCAAAGATCACCAAAGGTCACCCCAAAGGTCACCAAAGGTCACCCCAAAGGTTACCAGAGGTCACCAAAGGTCACCAAAGGTCACCAAAGGTCACCAAAGGTCACCCCAAAGGTCACCAAAGGTCACCCCAAAAGTCACCAAAGGTCACCCCAAAGGTCACCAAAGGTCACCAAAGGTCACCAAAGGTCACGAAAGGTCACCCCAAAGGTCACCAAAGGTCACCCCAAAGGTCACCAAAGGTCACCCCAAAGGTCACCAAAGGTCACCAAAGGTCACCCCAAAGGTCACCAAAGGTCACCAAAAGTCACCCCAAAGGTCACCAAAGTTCACCAAAGGTCACCAAAGGTCACCAAAGGTCACCCCAAAGGTCACCAAAGGTCACTAAAGGTCACCAAAGGTCACTAAAGGTCACCCCAAAGATCACCAAAGGTCACCCCAAAGGTCACCAAAGGTCACCCCAAAGGTCACCAGAGGTCAACAAAGGTCACCAAAGGTCACCAAAGGTCACCAAAGGTCACCCCAAAGGTCACCAACGGTTACCCCAAAGGTCACCAAAGGTCACCCCAAAGTTCACCAAAGGTCACCAAAGGTCACCAAAGGTCACCAAAGGTCACCCCAAAGGTCACCAACGGTCACCCCAAAGGTCACCAAAGGTCACCCCAAAGGTCACCAAAGGTCACCAAAGGTCACCAAAGGTCACCCCAAAGGTCACCAAAGGTCACACCAAAGGTCACCAAAGGTCACCAAAGATCACCAAAGGTCACCAAAGGTCACCAAAGGTCACCCCAAAGGTCACCAAAGGTTACCAAAGGTCACCAAAGGTCACCAAAGGTCACCAAAGGTCACCCCAAAGGTCACCAAAGGTCACCAAAGGTCACCCCAAAGGTCACCAAAATTCACCAAAGGTCACCAAAGGTCATCCCAAAGGTCACCAAAGGGCACCCCAAAGGTCACCAAAGGCCACCAAAGGTCACCAAAGGTCACCAAAGGTCACCCCAAAGGTCTCCAAAGGTCACCCCAAAGGTCACCAAAGGTCACCAAAGGTCACCAAAGGTCACCGCAAAGGTCACCAAAGGTCACCCTAAAGGTCACCAAAGGTCACCCCAAAGGTCACCAAAGGTCACCAAAGGTCACCAAAGGTCACCCCAAAGGTCACCAAAGGTCACCCCAAAGGTCACCAAAGGTCACCCCAAAGGTCCCCAAAGGTCACCAAAGGTCACCAAAGGTCACCCCAAAGGTCACCAAAGGTCACCCCAAAGGTCACCAAAGGTCACCCCAAAGGTCACCAAAGGTCACCAAAGGTCACCAAAGGTCACCAAAGGTCACCCTAAAGGTCACTAAAGGTCACCAAAGGTCACCAAAGGTCACCAAAGGTCACCAAAGGTCACCAAAGGTCACCAAAGGTCACCAAAGGTCACCCCAAAGGTCACCAAAGGTCACCAAAGGTCACCCCAAAGGTCGCCAAAGGTCACCCCAAAGGTCACCAAAGGTCACCAAAGGTCACCAAAGGTCACCAAAGGTCACCCCAAAGGTCACCAAAGGTCACCAAAGGTCACCAAAGGTCACCCCAAAGGTCACCAAAGGTCACCCCAAAGGTCACCAAAGGTCACCCCAAAGGTCACCAAAGGTCACCAAAGGTCACCAAAGGTCACCAAAGGTCACCCCAAAGGTCACCAAAGGTCACCCCAAAAGTCACCAAAGGTCACCAAAGGTCACCAAAGGTCACCAAAGGTCACCAAAGGTCACCCCAAAGGTCACCAAAGGTCACCCCAAAGGTCACCAAAGGTCACCCCAAAGGTCACCAAAGGTCACCAAAGGTCACCAAAGGTCACCAAAGGTCACCCCAAAGGTCACCAAAGGGCACACCAAAGGTCACCAAAGGTCACCCCAAAGGTCACCAAAGGTCACCAAATATCACCAAAGGTCACCAAAGGTCACCCCAAAGGTCACCAAAGGTCACCCCAAAGGTAACCAAAGGTCACCAAAGGTCACCCCAAAGGTCACCAAAGGTCACCCTAAAGGTCACCAAAAGTCACCAAAGGTCACCAAAGGTCACCAAAGGTCACCAAAGGACACCAAAGGTCACCAAAGGTCACCCCAAAGGTCACCAAAGGTCACCAAAGGTCACCAAAGGTCACCAAAGGTCACCCCAAAGGTCACCAAAGGTCACCCCAAAGGTCACCAAAGGTCACCAAAGGTCACCCCAAAGGTCACCAAAGGTCACCAAAGGTCACCAAAGGTCACCCCAAAGGTCACCAATGGTCACCCCAAAGGTCACCAAAGGTCACCAAAGGTCACCAAAGGTCACCAAAGGTCACCAAAGGTCACCCCAAAGGTCACCAAAGGTCACCCCAAAGGTCACCAAAGGTCACCCCAAAAGTCACTAAAGGTCACCAAAGGTCACCAAAGGTCACCCCAAAGGTCACCAAAAGTCACCCAAAAGGTCACCAAAGGTCACCCCAAAGGTCACCAAAGGTCACCAAAGGTCACCTCAAAGGTCACCAAAGGTCACCCCAAAGGTCACCAAAGGCCACCAAAGGTCACCAAAGGTCACCAAAGGTCACCCCAAAGGTCACCAAAGGTCACCAAACGTCACCAAAGGTCACCAAAGGTCACCCCAAAGGTCACCAAAGTTCACCAAAGGTCACCCCAAAGGTCACCAAAGGTCACCAAAGGTTACCCCAAAGGTCACCAAAGGTCACCAAACGTCACCAAAGGTCACCAAAGGTCACCAAAGGTCACCCCAAAGGTCACCAAAGGTCACCCCAAAGGTCACCAAAGGTCACCAAAGGTCACCAAACGTCACCAAAGGTCACAAAAGGTCACCCCAAAGGTCACCCCAAAGGTCACCAAAGGTAACCAAAGGTCACCAAAAGTCACCAAAGGTCACCCCAAAGGTCACCAAAGGTCACCCCAAAGGTCACCAAAGGACACCCCAAAGGTCACCAAAGGTCACCCCAAAGGTCACCAAAGGTCACCAAAGGTCACCAAAGGTTACCAAAGGTTACCAAAGGTCACCAAAGGTCACCAAAGGTCACCCCAAAGGTCACCAAAGGTCACCAAAGGTCAGCAAAGGTCACCAAAGGTCACCCCAAAGGTCACCAAAGCTCAACAAAGGTCACCCCAAAGTCACCAAAGGTCACCAAAGGTCACCAAAGGTCACCAAAGGTCACCAAAGGTCACCAAAGGTCACCAAAGGTCACCCCAAAGGTCACCAAAAGTCACCATACGTCACCAAAGGTCACCAAAGGTCACCCCAAAGGTCACCAAAGGTCACCCCAAAGGTCACCAAAGGTTACCCCAAAGGTCACCAAAGGTTACCAAAGGTCACCAAAGGTCACCAAAGGTCACCCCAAAGGTCACCAAAGGTCACCAAAGGTCACCAAAGGTCACCAAAGGTCCCCCAAAGGTCACCAAAGGTCACCAAACGTCACCAAAGGTCACCAAAGGTCACCAAAGGCCACCCCAAAGGTCACCAAAGGTTACCCCAAAGGTCACCAAAGGTCACCAAAGGTCATCAAAGGTCACCAAAGGTCACCCCAAAGGTCACCAAAGGTCACCCCAAAGGTCACCAAAGGACACCAAAGGTCACCAAAGGTCACCAAAGGTCACCCCAAAGGTCACCAAAGGTCACCAAAGGTCACCCCAAAGGTCACCAAAGGTCACCAAAGGTCACCAAAGGTCACCAAAGGTCACCCCAAAGGTCACCAAAGGTCACCAAAGGTCACCAAAGGTCACGAAAGGTCACCAAAGGTCACCAAAGGTCACCCCAAAGGTCACCAAAGGTCACCCCAAAGGTCACCAAAGGTCACCCCAAAGGTCAGCAAAGGTCACCAAAGGTCAGCAAAGGTCACCAAAGGTCACCAAAGGTCACCCCAAAGGTCACCAAAGGTCACCCCAAAGGTCACCAAACGTCACCCCAAAGGTCACCAAAGGTCACCAAAGGTCACCAAAGGTCACCAAAGGTCACCAAAGGTCACCCCAAAGGTCACCAAAAGTTACCCCAAAGGTCACCAAAGGTCACCCCAAAGGTCACCAAAGGTCACCAAAGGAAACCAAAGGTCACCAAAGGTCACCCCAAAGGTCACCAAAGGTTACCCCATAGGTCACCAAAGGTCACCCCAAAGGTCACCAAAGGTAACCGAAGGTCACCAAAGGTCACCAAAGGTCACCCCAAAGGTCACCAAAGGTCACCCCAAAGGTCACCAAAGGTCACCAAAGATCACCAAAGGTCACCAAAGGTCACCAAAGGTCACCCCAAAGGTCACCAAAGTTCACCAAAGGTCACCCCAAAGGTCACCAAAGGTCACCAAAGGTTACCCCAAAGGTCACCAAAGGTCACCAAACGTCACCAAAGGTCACCAAAGGTCACCAAAGGTCACCCCAAAGGTCACCAAAGGTCACCCCAAAGGTCACCAAAGGTCACCAAAGGTCACCAAACGTCACCAAAGGTCACAAAAGGTCACCCCAAAGGTCACCCCAAAGGTCACCAAAGGTAACCAAAGGTCACCAAAAGTCACCAAAGGTCACCCCAAAGGTCACCAAAGGTCACCCCAAAGGTCACCAAAGGACACCCCAAAGGTCACCAAAGGTCACCCCAAAGGTCACCAAAGGTCACCAAAGGTCACCAAAGGTTACCAAAGGTTACCAAAGGTCACCAAAGGTCACCAAAGGTCACCCCAAAGGTCACCAAAGGTCACCAAAGGTCAGCAAAGGTCACCAAAGGTCACCCCAAAGGTCACCAAAGGTCACCAAAGCTCAACAAAGGTCACCCCAAAGTCACCAAAGGTCACCAAAGGTCACCAAAGGTCACCAAAGGTCACCAAAGGTCACCAAAGGTCACCAAAGGTCACCCCAAAGGTCACCAAAAGTCACCATACGTCACCAAAGGTCACCAAAGGTCACCCCAAAGGTCACCAAAGGTCACCCCAAAGGTCACCAAAGGTTACCCCAAAGGTCACCAAAGGTTACCAAAGGTCACCAAAGGTCACCAAAGGTCACCCCAAAGGTCACCAAAGGTCACCAAAGGTCACCAAAGGTCACCAAAGGTCCCCCAAAGGTCACCAAAGGTCACCAAACGTCACCAAAGGTCACCAAAGGTCACCAAAGGCCACCCCAAAGGTCACCAAAGGTTACCCCAAAGGTCACCAAAGGTCACCCCAAAGGTCACCAAAGGTCACCAAAGGTCACCAAAGGTCACCAAAGGTCACTAAAGGTCACCAAAGGTCATCCCAAAGGTCACCAAAGGTTACCAAACGTCACCAAAGGTCACCAAAGGTCACCCCAGAGGTCACCAAAGGTCACCCCAAAGGTCACCCCAAAGGTCACCAAAGGTCACCCCAAAGGTCACCAAAGGTCACCAAAGGTCACCAAAGGTTACCAAAGGTTACCAAAGGTCACCAAAGGTCACCAACGGTCACCCCAAAGGTCACCAAAGGTCACCAAAGGTCAGCAAAGGTTACCAAAGGTCACCAAAGGTCACCCCAAAGGTCACCAAAGGTCAACAAAGGTCACCCCAAAGGTCACCAAATGTCACCAAAGGTCACCAAAGGTCACCAAAGGTCACCAAAGGTCACCAAAGGGCACCCCAAAGGTCACCAAAGGTCACCAAAGGTCACCAAAAGTCACCAAATGTCTCCCCAAAGGTCACCAAAGGTTACCAAAGGTTACCAAAGGTCACCCCAAAGGTCATCAAAGGTCACCCCAAAGGTCACCAACGGTCACCCCAAAGGTCACCAAAGGTCACCAAAGGTCACCAAAGGTCACTAAAGGTCACCCCAAAGATCACCAAAGGTCACCCCAAAGGTCACCAAAGGTCACCCCAAAGGTTACCAGAGGTCACCAAAGGTCACCAAAGGTCACCAAAGGTCACCAAAGGTCACCCCAAAGGTCACCAAAGGTCACCCCAAAAGTCACCAAAGGTCACCCCAAAGGTCACCAAAGGTCACCAAAGGTCACCAAAGGTCACCAAAGGTCACCCCAAAGGTCACCAAAGGTCACCCCAAAGGTTACCAAAGGTCACCCCAAAGGTCACCAAAGGTCACCAAAAGTCACCCCAAAGGTCACCAAAGGTCACCAAAAGTCACCCCAAAGGTCACCAAAGTTCACCAAAGGTCACCAAAGGTCACCAAAGGTCACCCCAAAGGTCACCAAAGGTCACCAAAGGTCACCAAAGGTCACTAAAGGTCACCCCAAAGATCACCAAAGGTCACCCCAAAGGTCACCAAAGGTCACCCCAAAGGTCACCAGAGGTCAACAAAGGTCACCAAAGGTCACCAAAGGTCACCAAAGGTCACCCCAAAGGTCACCAACGGTCACCCCAAAGGACACTAAAGGTCACCCCAAAGTTCACCAAAGGTCACCAAAGGTCACCAAAGGTCACCAAAGGTCACCCCAAAGGTCACCAAAGGTCACCCCAAAGGTCACCAAAGGTCACCCCAAAGGTCACCAAAGGTCACCAAAGGTCACCCCAAAGGTCACCAAAGGTCACCCCAAAAGTCACTAAAGGTCACCAAAGGTCACCAAAAGTCACCAAAGGTCACCAAAGGTCACCCCAATGGGCACCAAAGGTCACCAAAGGTCACCAAAGGTCACCAAAGGTCACCCCAAAGGTCACCAAAGGTCACCAAAGGTCACCCCAAAGGTCACCAAAGGTCACCAAAGGTCACCAAAGGTCACCAAAGGTCACCCCAAAGGTCACCAAAGGTCACCCCAAAGGTCACCAAAGGTCACCAAAGGTCACCAAAGGTCATCCCAAAGGTCACCAAAGGTCACCAAAGGTCACCCCAAAGGTCACCAAAGGTCACCAAAGGTCACCAAAGGTCACCAAAGGTTACCCCAAAGGTCACCAAAGGTCACCAAAGGTCACCAAAGGTCACCCCAAAGGTCACCAAAGGTTACCCCAAAGGTCACCAAAGGTCACCCCAAAGGTCACCAAAGGTCACCAAAGGTCACCAAAGGTCACCAAAGGTCACCCCAAAGGTCACCAAAGGTCACCCCAAAGGTCACCAAAGGTCACCAAAGATCACCAAAGGTCACCAAAGTTCACCAAAGGTCACCCCAAAGGTCACCAAAGGTCACCAAAGGTCACCAATGGTCACCAAAGGTCACCCCAAAGGTCACCAAAGGTCACCAAAGGTCACCCCAAAGGTCACCAAAGGTCACCAAAGGTCACCAAAGGTCACCAAAGGTCACCCCAAAGGTCACCAAAGGTCACCCCAAAGGTCACCAAAGGACACCAAAGGTCACCAAAGGTCACCAAAGGTCACCCCAAAGGTCACCAAAGGTCACCAAAGGTCACCCCAAAGGTCACCAAAGGTCACCAAAGGTCACCAAAGGTCACCAAAGGTCACCCCAAAGGTCACCAAAGGTCACCAAAGGTCACCAAAGGTCACGAAAGGTCACCAAAGGTCACCAAAGGTCACCCCAAAGGTCACCAAAGGTCACCCCAAAGGTCACCAAAGGTCACCCCAAAGGTCAGCAAAGGTCACCAAAGGTCAGCAAAGGTCACCAAAGGTCACCAAAGGTCACCCCAAAGGTCACCAAAGGTCACCCCAAAGGTCACCAAACGTCACCCCAAAGGTCACCAAAGGTCACCAAAGGTCACCAAAGGTCACCAAAGGTCACCAAAGGTCACCCCAAAGGTCACCAAAAGTTACCCCAAAGGTCACCAAAGGTCACCCCAAAGGTCACCAAAGGTCACCAAAGGAAACCAAAGGTCACCAAAGGTCACCCCAAAGGTCACCAAAGGTTACCCCATAGGTCACCAAAGGTCACCCCAAAGGTCACCAAAGGTAACCGAAGGTCACCAAAGGTCACCAAAGGTCACCCCAAAGGTCACCAAAGGTCACCCCAAAGGTCACCAAAGGTCACCAAAGATCACCAAAGGTCACCAAAGGTCACCAAAGGTCACCCCAAAGGTCACCAAAGGTCACCCCAAAGGTCACCAAAGGTCACCAAAGGAAACCAAAGGTCACCAAAGGTCACCCCAAAGGTCACCAAAGGTTACCCCATAGGTCACCAAAGGTCACCCCAAAGGTCACCAAAGGTCACCAAAGGTCACCAAAGGTCACCAAAGGTCACCACAGGTCACCCCAAAGGTCACCAAAGGTCACCAAAGGTCACCCCAAAGGTCACCAAAGGTCACCAAAGGTCACCAAAGGTCACCAAAGGTCATCCCAAAGTTCACCAAAGGGCACCCCAAAGGTCACCAAAGGTCACCAAAGGTCACCAAAGGTCACCAAAGGTCACCAAAGGTCACCCCAAAGGTCACCAAAGGTCACCAAAGGTCACCCCAAAGGTCACCAAAGGTCACCAAAGGTCACCAAAGGTCACCGCAAAGGTCACCAAAGGTCACCCTAAAAGTCACCAAAGGTCACCCCAAAGGTCACCAAAGGTCACCAAAGGTCACCAAAGGTCACCCCAAAGGTCACCAAAGGTCACCCCAAAGGTCACCAAAGGTCACCCCAAAGGTCACCAAAGGTCACCAAAGGTCACCAAAGGTCACCAAAGGTCACCCCAAAGGTCACCAAAGGTCACCCCAAAGGTCACCAAAGGTCGCCAAAGGTCACCCTAAAGGTCACTAATGGTCACCAAAGGTCACCAAAGGTCACCAAAGGTCACCCCAAAGGTCACCAAAGGTCACCAAAGGTCACCCCAAAGGTCACCAAAGGTCACCAAAGGTCACCAAAGGTCACCAAAGGTCACCCCAAAGGTCACCAAAGGTCACCCCAAAGGTCACCAAAGGTCACCCCAAAGGTCACCAAAGGTCACCAAAAATCAACAAAGGTCACCAAAGGTCACCCCAAAGGTCACCAAAGGTCACCCCAAAGGTCACCAAAGGTCACCCTAAAGGTCACCAAAGGTCACCAAAGGTCACCAAAGGTCATCCCAAAGGTCACCAAAGGTCACCCCAAAGGTCACCAAAGGTCACCCCAAAGGTCACCAAAGTTCACCAAAGGTCACCCCAAAGGTCACCAAAGGTCACCAAAGGTTACCCCAAAGGTCACCAAAGGTCACCAAACGTCACCAAAGGTCACCAAAGGTCACCCCAAAGGTCACCAAAGTTCACCAAAGGTCACCCCAAAGGTCACCAAAGGTCACCAAAGGTTACCCCAAAGGTCACCAAAGGTCACCAAACGTCACCAAAGGTCACCAAAGGTCACCCCAAAGGTCACCAAAGGTCACCCCAAAGGTCACCAAAGGTCACCAAAGGTTACCCCAAAGGTCACCAAAGGTTACCCCAAAGGTCACCAAAGGTCACCCCAAAGGTCACCAAAGGTCACCCCAAAGGTCACCAAAGGTCACCCCAAAGGTCACCAAAGGTCACCAAAGGTCACCAAAGGTCACCAAAGGTCACACCAAAGGTCACCAAAGGTCACACCAAAGGTCACCAAAGGTCACCCCAAAGGTCACCAAAGGTCACCAAAGGTCACCAAAGGTCACCAAAGGTCACCCCAAAGGTCACCAAAGGTCACCCCAAAGGTCACCAAAGGTCACCCCAAAGGTCACCAAAGGTCACCAAAGGTCACCAAAGGTCACCAAAGGTCACCAAAGGTTACCAAAGGTCACCAAAGGTTACCAAAGGTCACCCCAAAGGTCACCAAAGGTCACCCCAAAGGTCACCAAAGGTCACCCCAAAGGTCACCAAAGGTCACCAAAGGTCACCAAAGGTCACCAAAGGTCACCAAAGGTCACCCCAAAGGTCACCAAAGGTCACCCCAAAGGTCACCAAAGGTCACCCCAAAGGTCACCAAAGGTCACCAAAGGACACCAAAGGTCACCAAAGGTCACCAAAGGTCACCCCAAAGGTCACCAAAGGTTACCCCAAAGGTCACGAAAGGTCACCAAAGGTCACCAAAGGTCACCAAATGTCACACCAAAGGTCACCAAAGGTCACCACAAAGGTCACCAAAGGTCACCAAAGGTCACCAAAGGTCACCCCAAAGGTCACCGAAGGTCACCAAAGGTCACCAAAGGTCACCAAAGGTCACCAAAGGTCACCCCAAAGGTCACCAAAGGTCACCCCAAAGGTCACCAAAGGTCACCCCAAAGGTCACCAAAGGTCACCCCTAAGGTCACCAAAGGTCACCAAAGGTCACCAAAGGTCACCAAAGGTCACCAAAGGTCACCAAAGGTTACCAAAGGTCACCAAAGGTTACCAAAGGTCACCCCAAAGGTCACCAAAGGTCACCCCAAAGGTCACCAAAGGTCACCCCAAAGGTCACCAAAGGTCACCAAAGGTCACCAAAGGTCACCAAAGGTCACCAAAGGTCACCAAAGGTCACCAAAGGTCACCCCTAAGGTCACCAAAGGTCACCAAAGGTCACCAAAGGTCACCAAAGGTCACCAAAGGTCACCAAAGGTCACCAAAGGTCACCCCAAAGGTCACCAAAGGTCACCCCAAAGGTCACCAAAGGTCACCCCAAAGGTCACCAAAGGTCACCAAAGTTCACCAAAGGTCACCAAAGGTCACCAAAGGTCACCCCAAAGGTCACCAAAGGTCACCCCAAAGGTCACCAAAGGTCACCAAAAATCACCAAAGGTCACCAAAGGTCACCCCAAAGGTCACCAAAGGTCACCCCAAAGGTCACCAAAGGTCACCCCAAAGGTAACCTAAGGTCACCAAAGGTCACCCCAAAGGTCACCAAAGGTCACCCTAAAGGTCACCAAAGGTCACCAAAGGTCACCAAAGGTCACCAAAGGTCACCAAAGGTCACCCCAAAGGTCACCAAAGGTCACCAAAGGTCACCCCAAAGGTCACCAAAGGTCACCCTAAAGGTCACCAAAGGTCACCAAAGGTCACCAAAGGACACCAAAGGTCACCAAAGGTCACCCCAAAGGTCACCAAAGGTCACCAAAGGTCACCAAAGGTCACCAAAGGTCACCCCAAAGGTCACCAAAGGTCACCCCAAAGGTCACCAAAGGTCACCAAAGGTCACCCCAAAGGTCACCAAAGGTCACCAAAGGTCACCAAAGGTCACCCCAATGGTCACCAAAGGTCACCCCAAAGGTCACCAAAGGTCACCCCAAAGGTCACCAAAGGTCACCAAAGGTCACCAAAGGTCACCCCAAAGGTCACCAAAGGTCACCAAAGGTCACCAAAGGTCACCAAAGGTCACCCCAAAGGTCACCAAAGGGCACCCCAAAGGTCACCAAAGGTCACCCCAAAGGTCACCAAAGGTCACCCCAAAGGTCACCAAAGGTCACCAAAGGTCACCAAAGGTCACCAAAGGTCACCAAAGGTCACCCCAAAGGTCACCCCAAAGGTCACCAAAGTTCACCAAAGGTCACCCCAAAGGTCACCAAAGGTCACCAAAGGTTACCCCAAAGGTCACCAAAGGTCACCAAACGTCACCAAAGGTCACCAAAGGTCACCCCAAAGGTCACCAAAGTTCACCAAAGGTCACCCCAAAGGTCACCAAAGGTCACCAAAAGTTACCCCAAAGGTCACCAAAGGTCACCAAACGTCACCAAAGGTCACCAAAGGTCACCCCAAAGGTCACCAAAGGTCACCAAAGGTCACCAAAGGTCACCCCAAAGGTCACCAAAGTTCACCAAAGGTTACCCCAAAGGTCACCAAAGGTCACCAAAGGTCACCAAAGGTCACCAAAGGTCACCCCAAAGGTCACCAAAGGTCACCCCAAAGGTCACCAAAGGTCACCCCAAAGGTCACCAAAGGTCACCAAAGGTCACCAAAGGTCACCAAAGGTCACCAAAGGTCACACCAAAGGTCACCAAAGGTCACCCCAAAGGTCACCAAAGGTCACCAAAGGTCACCAAAGGTCACCAAAGGTCACCCCAAAGGTCACCAAAGGTCACCCCAAAGGTCACCAAAGGTCACCCCAAAGGGCACCAAAGGTCACCAAAGGTCACCAAAGGTCACCAAAGGTCACCAAAGGTCACCCCAAAGGTCACCAAAGGTCACCAAAGGTCACCAAAGGTCACCCCAAAGGTCACCAAAGGTCACCCCAAAGGTCACCAAAGGTCACCAAAGTTCACCAAAGGTCACCAAAGGTCACCAAAGGTCACCAAAGGTCACCCCAAAGGTCACCAAAGGTCACCAAAGGTCACCCCAAAGGTCACCAAAGGTCACCAAAGGTCACCAAAGGTCACCCCAAAGGTCACCAAAGGTCACCCAAAAGGTCACCAAAGGTCACCCCAAAGGTCACCAAAGGTCACCAAAGGTCACCAAAGGTCACCAAAGGTTACCAAAGGTCACCCCAAAGGTCACCAAAGGTCACCCCAAAGGTCACCAAAGGTCACCCCAAAGGTCACCAAAGGTCACCAAAGGTAACCAAAGGTCACAAAAGGTCACCCCAAAGGTCACCAAAGGTCACCCCAAAGGTCACCAAAGGTCACCCCAAAGGTCACCAAAGGTCACCAAAGGACACCAAAGGTCACCAAAGGTCACCAAAGGTCACCCCAAAGGTCACCAAAGGTTACCCCAAAGGTCACCAAAGGTCACCCCAAAGGTCACCAAAGGTCACCAAAGGTCACCTAAGGTCACCAAAGGTCACCCCAAAGGTCACCAAAGGTCACCCCAAACGTCACCAAAGGTCACCAAAGGTCACCAAAGGTCACCAAAGGTCACCCCAAAAGTCACCAAAGGTCACCAAAGGTTACCAAAGGTCACCAAAGGTCACCCCAAAGGTCACCAAAGGTCACCCCAAAGGTCATAAAAGGTCACCAAAGGTCACCAAAGGTCAACAAAGGTCACCCCAAAGGTCACCAAAGGTCACCCCACAGGTCACCAAAGGTCACCAAAGGTCACCAAAGGTCACCCCACAGGTCACCAAAGGTCACCAAAGGTCACCCCAAAGGGCACCAAAAGTCACCAAAGGTCACCAAAGGTCACCGCAAAGGTCACCAAAGGTCACCCTAAAGGTCACCAAAGGTCTCCCCAAAGGTCACCAAAGGTCACCAAAGGTCACCAAAGGTCACCAAAGGTCACCCTAAAGGTAACCAGAGGTCACCCCAAAGGTCACCAAAGGTAACCCCAAAGGTCACCACAGGTCACCAAAGGTCACCAAAGGACACCAAAGGTCACCCCAAAGGTCACCAAAGGTCACCCCAAAGATCACCAAAGGTCACCCCAAAGGTCACCAAAGGTCACCAAAGGTCACCAAAGGTCACCAAAGGTCACCCCAAAGGTCACCAAAGGTCACCCCAAAGGTCACCAAAGGTCACCCCAAAGGTCACCAAAGGTCACCAAAGGTCACCCCAAATTTCACCAAAGGTCACCCCAAAGGTCACCAAAGGTCACCAAAGGTCACCCCAAAGGTCACCAAAGGTCACCCCAAAGGTCACTAAAGGTCACCAATGGTCACCAAAAGTCACCAAAGGTCACCAAAGGTCACCCCAAAGGTCACCACAGGTCACCAAAGGTCACCAAAGGTCACCAAAGGTCACCCCAAAGGTCACCAAAGGTCACCAAAGGTCACCCCAAAGGTCACCAAAGGTCACCAAAGGTCACCAAAGGTCACCAAAGGTCACCCCAAAGGTCACCAAAGGTCACCCCAAAGGTCACCAAAGGTCACCAAAGGTCACCAAAGGTCACCCCAAAGGTCACCAAAGGTCACCAAAGGTCACCCCAAAGGTCACCAAAGGTCACCAAAGGTCACCAAAGGTCACCAAAGGTCACCAAAGGTCACCAAAGGTCACCCCAAAAGTCACCAAAGGTCACCAAAGGTCACCAAAGGTCACCAAAGGTCACCCCAAAGGTCACCAAAGGTCACCCCAAAGGTCACCAAAGGTCACCCCAAAGGTCACCAAAGGTCACCCCAAAGGTCACCAAAGGTCACCAAAGGTCAGCAAAGGTCACCAAAGGTCACCAAAGGTCACCCAAAGGTCACCAAAGGTCACCCCAAAGGTCACCAAAGGTCACCCCAAAGGTCACCAAAGTTCACCAAAGGTCACCCCAAAGGTCACCAAAGGTCACCAAAGGTTACCCCAAAGGTCACCAAAGGTCACCAAACGTCACCAAAGGTCACCAAAGGTCACCCAAAGGTCACCAAAGGTCACCAAAGGTCACCAAAGGTCACCCCAAAGGTCACCAAAGTTCACCAAAGGTTACCCCAAAGGTCACCAAAGGTCACCAAAGGTCACCAAAGGTCACCAAAGGTCACCCCAAAGGTCACCAAAGGTCACCCCAAAGGTCACCAAAGGTCACCCCAAAGGTCACCAAAGGTCACCAAAGGTCACCAAAGGTCACCAAAGGTCACCAAAGGTCACACCAAAGGTCACCAAAGGTCACCCCAAAGGTCACCAAAGGTCACCAAAGGTCACCAAAGGTCACCAAAGGTCACCCCAAAGGTCACCAAAGGTCACCCCAAAGGTCACCAAAGGTCACCCCAAAGGGCACCAAAGGTCACCAAAGGTCACCAAAGGTCACCAAAGGTCACCAAAGGTCACCCCAAAGGTCACCAAAGGTCACCAAAGGTCACCAAAGGTCACCCCA
Source organism: Agriotes lineatus (assembly GCA_940337035.1). Classification (NCBI taxonomy): domain Eukaryota; kingdom Metazoa; phylum Arthropoda; class Insecta; order Coleoptera; family Elateridae; genus Agriotes; species Agriotes lineatus. Next base: position 22,343,932 of record OW679198.1, on the reverse strand, counting down.
AAGGTCACCAAAGGTCACCCCAAAGGTCACCAAAGGTCACCCCAAAGGTCACCAAAGGTCACCAAAGGTCACCAAAGGTCACCAAAGGTCACCAAAGGTCACCAAAGGTCACCAAAGGTCACCAAAGGTCACCCCAAAGGTCACCAAAGGTCACCAAAGGTCACCCCAAAGGTCACCAAAGGTCACCAAAGGTCACCAAAGGTCACCCCAAAGGTCACCAAAGGTCACCCAAAAGGTCACCAAAGGTCACCCCAAAGGTCACCAAAGGTCACCAAAGGTCACCAAAGGTCACCAAAGGTTACCAAAGGTCACCAAAGGTTACCAAAGGTCACCCCAAAGGTCACCAAAGGTCACCCCAAAGGTCACCAAAGGTCACCCCAAAGGTCACCAAAGGTCACCAAAGGTCACCAAAGGTCACCAAAGGTCACAAAAGGTCACCCCAAAGGTCACCAAAGGTCACCCCAAAGGTCACCAAAGGTCACCCCAAAGGTCACCAAAGGTCACCAAAGGACACCAAAGGTCACCAAAGGTCACCAAAGGTCACCCCAAAGGTCACCAAAGGTTACCTCAAAGGTCACCAAAGGTCACCCCAAAGGTCACCAAAGGTCACCAAAGGTCACCTAAGGTCACCAAAGGTCACCCCAAAGGTCACCAAAGGTCACCCCAAACGTCACCAAAGGTCACCAAAGGTCACCAAAGGTCACCAAAGGTCACCCCAAAAGTCACCAAAGGTCACCAAAGGTTACCAAAGGTCACCAAAGGTCACCCCAAAGGTCACCAAAGGTCACCCCAAAGGTCATAAAAGGTCACCAAAGGTCACCAAAGGTCACCCCAAAGGTCACCAAAGGTCACCCCAAAGGTCACCAAAGGTCACCAAAGGTCACCCCACAGGTCACCAAAGGTCACCAAAGGTCACCCCAAAGGGCACCAAAGGTCACCAAAGGTCACCAAAGGTCACCGCAAAGGTCACCAAAGGTCACCCTAAAGGTCACCAAAGGTCACCCCAAAGGTCACCAAAGGTCACCAAAGGTCACCAAAGGTCACCAAAGGTCACCCCAAAGGTCACCAGAGGTCACCCCAAAGGTCACCAAAGGTAACCCCAAAGGTCACCACAGGTCACCAAAGGTCACCAAAGGACACCAAAGGTCACCCCAAAGGTCACCAAAGGTCACCCCAAAGGTCACCAAAGGTCACCCCAAAGGTCACCAAAGGTCACCAAAGGTCACCAAAGGTCACCCCAAAGGTCACCAAAGGTCACCCCAAAGGTCACCAAAGGTCACCCCAAAGGTCACCAAAGGTCACCAAAGGTCACCCCAAAGGTCACCAAAGGTCACCCCAAAGGTCACCAAAGGTCACCAAAGGTCACCCCAAAGGTCACCAAAGGTCACCCCAAAAGTCACTAAAGGTCACCAAAGGTCACCAAAAGTCACCAAAGGTCACCAAAGGTCACCCCAAAGGTCACCACAGGTCACCAAAGGTCACCAAAGGTCACCAAAGGTCACCCCAAAGGTCACCAAAGGTCACCAAAGGTCACCCCAAAGGTCACCAAAGGTCACCAAAGGTCACCAAAGGTCACCAAAGGTCACCCCAAAGGTCACCAAAGGTCACCCCAAAGGTCACCAAAGGTCACCAAAGGTCACCAAAGGTCACCCCAAAGGTCACCAAAGGTCACCAAAGGTCACCCCAAAGGTCACCAAAGGTCACCAAAGGTCACCAAAGGTCACCAAAGGTCACCAAAGGTCACCAAAGGTCACCCCAAAGGTCACCAAAGGTCACCAAAGGTCACCAAAGGTCACCAAAGGTCACCCCAAAGGTCACCAAAGGTCACCCCAAAGGTCACCAAAGGTCACCCCAAAGGTCACCAAAGGTCACCCCAAAGGTCACCAAAGGTCACCAAAGGTCAGCAAAGGTCACCAAAGGTCACCAAAGGTCACCCCAAAGGTCACCAAAGGTCACCCCAAAGGTCACCAAAGGTCACCCCAAAGGTCACCAAAGGTCACCAAAGGAAACCAAAGGTCACCAAAGGTCACCCCAAAGGTCACCAAAGGTTACCCCAAAGGTCACCAAAGGTCACCCCAAAGGTCACCAAAGGTCACCCCAAAGGTCACCAAAGGTCACCAAAGGTCAGCAAAGGTCACCAAAGGTCACCAAAGGTCACCCCAAAGGTCACCAAAGGTCACCCCAAAGGTCACCAAAGGTCACCAAAGGAAACCAAAGGTCACCAAAGGTCACCCCAAAGGTCACCAAAGGTTACCCCAAAGGTCACCAAAGGTCACCCCAAAGGTCACCAAAGGTCACCAAAGGTCACCACAGGTCACCAAAGGTCACCCCAAAGGTCACCAAAGGTCACCCCAAAGGTCACCAAAGGTCACCAAAGATCACCAAAGGTCACCAAAGTTCACCAAAGGTCACCCCAAAGGTCACCAAAGGTCACCAAAGGTCGCCAAAGGTCACCCCAAAGGTCACCAAAGGTCACCAAAGGTCACCCCAAAGGTCACCAAAGGTCACCAAAGGTCACCCCAAAGGTCACCAAAGGTCACCAAAGGTCACCAAAGGTCACCAAAGGTCACCCCAAAGGTCACCAAAGGTCACCCCAAAGGTCACCAAAGGTCACCAAAGGTCACCAAAGGTCACCAAAGGTCACCCCAAAGGTCACCAAAGGTCACCAAAGGTCACCCCAAAGGTCACCAAAGGTCACCAAAGGTCACCAAAGGTCACCAAAGGTCACCCCAAAGGTCACCAAAGGTCACCAAAGGTCACCAAAAGTCACCCCAAAGGTCACCAAAGGTCACCCCAAAGGTCACCAAAGGTCACCCCAAAGGTCACCAAAGGTCACCAAAGGTCACCCCAAAGGTCACCAAAGGTCACCCCAAAGGTCACCAAAGGTCACCCCAAAGGTCACCAAAGGTCACCAAAGGAAACCAAAGGTCACCAAAGGTCACCCCAAAGGTCACCAAAGGTTACCCCATAGGTCACCAAAGGTCACCCCAAAGGTCACCAAAGGTCACCAAAGGTCACCAAAGGTCACCAAAGGTCACCCCAAAGGTCACCAAAGGTCACCCCAAAGGTCACCAAAGGTCACCAAAGATCACCAAAGGTCACCAAAGGTCACCAAAGGTCACCCCAAAGGTCACCAAAGGTCACCCCAAAGGTCACCAAAGGTCACCAAAGGAAACCAAAGGTCACCAAAGGTCACCCCAAAGGTCACCAAGGTTACCCCATAGGTCACCAAAGGTCACCCCAAAGGTCACCAAAGGTCACCAAAGGTCACCAAAGGTCACCAAAGGTCACCAAAGGTCACCCCAAAGGTCACCAAAGGTCACCAAAGGTCACCCCAAAGGTCACCAAAGGTCACCAAAGGTCACCAAAGGTCACCAAAGTCATCCCAAAGTTCACCAAAGGGCACCCCAAAGGTCACCAAAGGTCACCAAAGGTCACCAAAGGTCACCAAAGTTCACCCCAAAGGTCACCAAAGGTCACCAAAGGTCACCCCAAAGGTCACCAAAGGTCACCAAAGGTCACCAAAGGTCACCGCAAAGGTCACCAAAGGTCACCCTAAAAGTCACCAAAGGTCACCCCAAAGGTCACCAAAGGTCACCAAAGGTCACCAAAGGTCACCAAAGGTCACCCCAAAGGTCACCAAAGGTCACCCCAAAGGTCACCAAAGGTCACCCCAAAGGTCACCAAAGGTCACCAAAGGTCACCCCAAAGGTCACCAAAGGTCACCCCAAAGGTCACCAAAGGTCACCAAAGGTCACCCCAAAGGTCACTAAAGGTCACCAAAGGTCACCAAAGGTCACCAAAGGTCACCCCAAAGGTCACCAAAGGTCACCAAAGGTCACCCCAAAGGTCACCAAAGGTCACCAAAGGTCACCAAAGGTCACCAAAGGTCACCCCAAAGGTCACCAAAGGTCACCCCAAAGGCCACCAAAGGTCACCAAAGGTCACCAAAGGTCACCAAAGGTCACCAAAGGTCACCAAAGGTCACACCAAAGGTCACCAAAGGTCACCCCAAAGGTCACCAAAGGTCACCAAAGGTCACCAAAGGTCACCCCAAAGGTCACCAAAGGTCACCCCAAAGGTCACCAAAGGTCACCCCAAAGGTCACCAAAGGTCACCAAAGGTCACCAAAGGTCACCAAAGGTCACCAAAGGTCACCAAAGGTCACCCCAAAGGTCACCAAAGGTAACCCCAAAGGTCACCAAAGGTCACCAAAGGTCACCAAAGGTCCCCAAAGGTCACCAAAGGTCACCAAAGGTCACCCCAAAGGTCACCAAAGGTCACCCCAAAGGTCACCAAAGGTCACCCCAAAGGTCACCAAAGGTCACCAAAGGTCACCAAAGGTCACCCCAAAGGTCACCAAAGGTCACCCCAAAGGTCACCAAAGGTCACCAAAAATCACCAAAGGTCACCAAAGGTCACCCCAAAGGTCACCAAAGGTCACCCCAAAGGTCACCAAAGGTCACCCCAAAGGTAACCAAAGGTCACCAAAGGTCACCCCAAAGGTCACCAAAAGTCACCCTAAAGGTCACCAAAGGTCACCAAAGGTCACCAAAGGTCACCAAAGGTCACCAAAGGACACCAAAGGTCACCAAAGGTCACCCCAAAGGTCACCAAAGGTCACCAAAGGTCACCAAAGGTCACCAAAGGTCACCCCAAAGGTCACCAAAGGTCACCCCAAAGGTCACCAAAGGTCACCAAAGGTCACCCCAAAGGTCACCAAAGGTCACCAAAGGTCACCCCAAAGGTCACCAAAGGTCACCAAAGGTCACCAAAGGTCACCAAAGGTCACCAAAGGTCACCAAAGGTCACCAAAGGTCACCAAAGTTCACCAAAGGTCACCCCAAAGGTCACCAAAGGTTACCCCAAAGGTCACCAAAGGTCACCAAACGTCACCAAAGGTCACCAAAGGTCACCCCAAAGGTCACCAAAGTTCACCAAAGGTCACCCCAAAGGTCACCAAAGGTCACCAAAGGTTACCCCAAAGGTCACCAAAGGTCACCAAACGTTACCAAAGGTCACCAAAGGTCACCCCAAAGGTCACCAAAGGTCACCAAAGGTCACCCCAAAGGTCACCAAAGGTCACCAAAGGTTACCCCAAAGGTCACCAAAGGTCACCAAAGGTCCCCAAAGGTCACCAAAGGTCACCCCAAAGGTCACCAAAGGTCACCCCAAAGGTCACCAAAGGTCACCCCAAAGGTCACCAAAGGTCACCAAAGGTCACCAAAGGTCACCAAAGGTCACCAAAGGTCACACCAAAGGTCACCAAAGGTCACCCCAAAGGTCACCAAAGGTCACCCCAAAGGTCACCAAAGGTCACCAAAGGTCACCAAAGGTCACCAAAGGTCACCCCAAAGGTCACCAAAGGTCACCCCAAAGGTCACCAAAGGTCACCCCAAAGGTCACCAAAGGTCACCCCAAAGGTCACCAAAGGTCACCAAAGGTCACCAAAGGTTACCAAAGGTCACCAAAGGTTACCAAAGGTCACCCCAAAGGTCACCAAAGGTCACCCCAAAGGTCACCAAAGGTCACCCCAAAGGTCACCAAAGGTCACCAAAGGTCACCAAAGGTCACCAAAGGTCACCAAAGGTCACCCCAAAGGTCACCAAAGGTCACCCCAAAGGTCACCAAAGGTCACCCCAAAGGTCACCAAAGGTCACCAAAGGACACCAAAGGTCACCAAAGGTCACCAAAGGTCACCCCAAAGGTCACCAAAGGTTACCCCAGAGGTCACGAAAGGTCACCCCAAAGGTCACCAAAGGTCACCAAAGGTCACCTAAGGTCACCAAAGGTCACCCCAAAGGTCACCAAAGGTCACCCCAAACGTCACCAAAGGTCACCAAAGGTCACCAAAGGTCACCAAAGGTCACCAAAGGTCACCAAAGGTCACCCCAAAAGTCACCAAAGGTCACCAAAGGTCACCAAAGGTCACCAAAGGTCACCAAAGGTCACCCCAAAGGTCACCAAAGGTCACCCCAAAGGTCACCAAAGGTCACCAAAGGTCACCAAAGGTCACCCCAAAGGTCACCAAAGGTCACCCCAAAGGTCACCAAAGGTCACCAAAGGTCACCAAAGGTCACCCCAAAGGGCACCAAAGGTCACCAAAGGTCACCAAGGGTCACCGCAAAGGTCACCAAAGGTCACCCTAAAGGTCACCAAAGGTCACCCCAAAGGTCACCAAAGGTCACCAAAGGTCACCAAAGGTCACCAAAGGTCACCCTAAAGGTCACCAGAGGTCACCCCAAAGGTCACCAAAGGTCACCCCAAAGGTCACCAAAGGTCACCAAAGGTCACCAAAGGACACCAAAGGTCACTTCAAAGGTCACCAAAGGTCACCCCAAAGGTCACCAAAGGTCACCCCAAAGGTCACCAAAGGTCACCAAAGGTCACCAAAGGTCACCAAAGGTCACCCCAAAGGTCACCAAAGGTCACCCCAAAGGTCACCAAAGGTCACCAAAGGTCACCAAAGGTCACCAAAGGTCACCCCAAAGGTCACCAAAGGTCACCCCAAAGGTCACCAAAGGTCACCAAAGGTCACCAAAGGTCACCCCAAAGGTCACCAAAGGTCACCCCAAAGGCCACCAAAGGTCACCAAAGGTCACCAAAGGTCACCAAAGGTCACCAAATGTCACACCAAAGGTCACCAAAGGTCACCCCAAAGGTCACCAAAGGTCACCAAAGGTCACCAAAGGTCACCAAAGGTCACCCCAAAGGTCACCAAAGGTCACCCCAAAGGTCACCAAAGGTCACCAAAGGTCACCAAAGGTCACCAAAGGTCCTCAAAGGTCACCCCAAAGGTCACCAAAGGTCACCCAAAGATCACCAAAGGTCACCCCAAAGGTCACCAAAGGTCACCAAAGGTCACCAAAGGTCACCCCAAAGGTCACCAAAGGTCACCCCAAAGGTCACCAAAGGTCACCAAAGGTCACCAAGGTCACCCCAAAGGTCACCAAAGGTCACCCCAAAGGTCACCAAAGGTCACCAAAGGTCACCAAAGGTCACCCCAAAGGTCACCAAAGGTCACCA
>OW679198.1:22281705-22336806 GCA_940337035.1 Agriotes lineatus | reverse complement strand
TGAGTTCCGTTCAAATTGATTAACCAATGATACAACTTTACTCTTATTTTAGTCGACTTTATAAGTCTGCAATTCTGTTAAGGCTCCTGTAATGTGTTTGTATGTACATGCATACCTAACTCTGCACAAGGAATATTTAAAAATGTACAAAAAATATTAGAGGTGAATCCAGCAGCAAATATTTAAATTCTTGTAAGTTAGTAGTTGGTAAAAATGTCCTGCTGAGGCATATTCTTTTCTTGTACAATTATTATTAGGAATAATAACTGTTAGAAACATTAAATACACTGTATATATGTTAAATTATGTCCCGTTTATTTAATTATGCTGTTTTATTGAGCATTTCGCCATGCTACAAAATAATAGTAGTTTGTATACGTGTATACCAAGGCACTGAAGTTTAAATTTTTATCACGAATGTGGCCGAGGCCCGTAGGGCTAAGCCAAATCAACCACATGAGAGATAAAAAGGAACTTCAGTGCCGAAGGGTACATTATGTGTTTTTTAAATCAAGAAATTGCGAAATTACAACATTTTAACCAACTTTGTAGGTTATGTTGACATCGGTTGTCAGTTACGTGTCGCTCCGCTGAATACAAAAAGTCGTAAAACAATGGATTACTTCACTGCCGATTTCTCGTATTTTAATGACGATTTCTACGTTCTACGTTTTCTACGTACACATAGTAATTTATACAACTAGTCAAATAATTCAAATAGACCAATGACAATGTAGCGTTGTTCTGTTTTCAGCAAATAAAAAAGAAATATATCGACATAACCACTAGTGGTTCCAAGCGGCATAATTTTTCGACATAACCACTATTGATCCTGACGACATAATTTTTTGACATTTTAAATGTGATGACAGTTATTATAATTTTTCGTTTTGGTTGCTCCTATGGAAACGAACTCACAGCAATCCAAATTTCATGTAATAATTTTGCTTTCTAAATGAATTTTTACAGTTATATTCGCTGAATTTTCCCTCGAAAGCCATTCTTAGTCAAAGTTAAGTAGAATATTTTTGCGGTGGTATCACTACTCATGTACATTGCGCTTAGGATCGAACCTAAGCTCAAACATTCGTGATACCACAGCAATAATATTCGACATAACTTTGACTATTTATGGTATTATAAGTGAAAATTAACAAGTAAAACTTTTTTACTTTTTTACTAGAGCTTAAGGATAATCGACCTCCAGTGCCAAGAAATTTTCTAATCTCCATCCACAAGTTACTAAAATTTAATTTATTTACAGAATATAGCTACATCAATTATACTAAAGTGATTAAAAAAAATTTGTTTGACATCAGACGGAAAACCAGAGATTCATAACCAGATTTATTTAAATACAACTGAATGAGTCCATACTACGAGGCTTGTACCGTAAGTAATGCTTGTTGGCCTGTAATACCGTTAAATTAAGAAATATCTAAAAGAAATCTCATTCATTCATTCATGATCTATAGCCTCTTTTACCTTTCGGTGTCGAGGACGATTCATACCTCGCGGGAAGTGCAACGGAGGTAATGCGCCGCACGCGACTTACACTACGCTCCCCCGCATGCATACATACCACACACACAACAACTTACATCTAACTTAACTAATGAGTTCAAATTCACGGCCGTTCCGAGAAAATTCTCGGCTACGGCCAGATTTGAACCCAAGTCCACCTGGTTGCTAAGCAGACAACAAGCCCACTCAACCACCGAGGTGGCTCTAAAAGAAATCTCGTATAATATTTATTCAAACTTTGAACTACAAAACATTCTTTTTCAATATAATCCCCCCGTCTTTCTAAACCTGTGCGCCACCTTGAAACTCACCGCTCAAATTCACTTTGAAAAAAATGCATTCGTGTTTGCGCTTTAAATTATTTTGGGCGTGCCGATGACGTGTGACGCAATTCTTTTGTCTGATTTTTGGTTTCTGGATCATATGTAGATGCCCATCTTTCATCCCCAGTCACAACATTATCAAAAAAAGATGATCCTCCTTCGAAGGTGTTTACGAGATCAGCACAAATCCCCATTTTTTTCCTTTCGTGCTTCGGTTAACTAGCGAGGAACCCACCTAGCACAAACCTTAGAATAACCAAGATCATGTATAATCTTCTCCACAACATTGTGTCCCGATCCCAACACACTAACAATTTCACGTTACAGTCACACGTCGATCGTCAGGAATGATTCCATCAATGTGCAATTTTGTTTAATCAGTTCCAACAGTAACCGATCTGCTTGAGAGTGCCTTATCAAAAATATCGGTTTCAACAGCCCTAAATTGGCTCACCCTTTTACGCACATTACTAACTTCAATTGTCAACTCACCAAACACTTTTAAAATCCGTCCACGAATTTCAGAGGTTGAACAACCTTCTTTTTCCAAAAACTCTGTAACTACTCTTTGTTTTAATTTACTTACTATACTGAAAATAGTTTTCAACACGAATGAACCTGTCAGTTTAATAAAAAACTGTCATAACAAAACAATAAATGACCAAAGCCTTCCTTGATTATTTTGTTTGGCTTTTCCAAGCTAACAGGCATCACTTATGGTACAAGCCACGTAGTTTCGGCAGTTTTTGGCTTTCACTTTTGCATAATTTAATAAGGCTTTTCTTTCCTTTTGAAACCTAAGCAGTTACACATTTGTTCTATGTATTTGTTCGCATTTTTCTAGTTTCTTTTTTTACTTCGTATTTCGTTTCCTTGCATTTTTATCCTTTCCCTTTTTCTTCTGCACCACTAATTTTCCTCTTCCACTTCTTAGCTTATCTCTCCTTTTTTTACTTCTTGTTCTTGGTCTACCACTTTTATTATTTCATAGCCTTTCTTGTCATGTTACACTTCTTGGGCTTTTAATTTTTTTCTTCTACCTCCTAATCGTGCTCCTTTCATCATTTCCTTTTTTTGTCTACCTCTTTTGCTTGTATATTTAGACTTTCTTTTCTTCTTCTCCTTGATCTTACTTTCCTTTTTGGTCTTTGTTTTTCATCTACTTCTTGAACTTTTCTTTTACTTCGTCACGTCTTTTACAGCTTACATTGTAATTAATCATTTGCTAATATTGTTATATGACCAAGTCATTGCATTTTTGTACTTTTGTTATAGTGGTGGCTGTTGCTTCTCCAAATATATTATAAACTTTTCAATCTGCTATTTTTATTCAGTTCCGTTCACATTATATATTCGCAAAATTCCTCCTAACTCATACGTTTCCATATTTTTAGCTTCTATGGTCAGTTTTTTTAATGTTTACATCCGCAATATTGTTTATATTTAAGAATTTAAACTGTTATTGAAGATTATACTATTATTCATTTCAAATGCTAGTTATTTGATCACAATGTTATATTTTTCTTCATAAAAATAGCCCTTAGAAGATAACACAACTAAAAGTTCCAAATTGAACAGATGTGTATACACCGAATTTTAAGAGTACTTGTTTGATTCACACAGATGCGTGCATCAAAACCTTTTTGATTATAATTAATCACGTAATTCAAGTCATAACTGTTCTATTTCATTCAAAGGTCGTGGTAAAGCCAAATTTGCATCTTGCCGTATTTGTTTGCCTCTGTTAATGTTGGAAAGGAATTTGTAAGCTTCCCTTAATGGCTTTTAAGCGGATGGATACATTTTCTACTAGAACTTAAGCCGACTTAGCATATTTGGGAATCATGGGTTTATGGATTTCGTTCAATTGCCTCATTGAGAGAGCTTAGCATTAAGGTTTCTTAGAATAAGCATTTTTCCTAAATAACGTGCGACGCTCCGATTGGCTACGCAGGATCGCCTCAGCCAATAGTGTTTGAGCTTGCCCCTCCTTGATGAATTTGCGAGCTCGGCTCGTTGTAAATTCAGAGTGAGTTAGATTCAGAACCTCGAGGAAGCAAGTTCAGCTATGCTTTGTGCTAGTTTGCGTTTCGGTCTAACTCCCTGGTAAAGACGTTTCCAGGTTGTTTTGTGTTACGGTTACGCGCAATTCGCTATTTTCGCGTGGCCAATCCAAGCGTGTCACAACAGTTGAAGCTTTTGTAAAATACCATCGGTCCATCAGTGACGTTTGTAATCGTTGTTAATCAATATACTCGTGTTTGTTAAGTCTTGTTTCACTCCAACAACTAACTGAACCCAAGTTAGGGTTATTAAGTGGCAGTTCCCGGCAATCCCATTGAACCGGAATTCGCAGTGGATTAATTGGGGGCCCCATTCGTGGACGCCTCTTATCAAGTTAATCGTACAAAAAACATTGGTCCTTCGAGCCGGATTTGGAAGAAGCTAAAAAACACGAGTGTACAAGTTTCCAGTAGCTGGTGGATGCAATTGCTCCAACATCGTTTCGTCGGAGAGCGTCAAGAAGCTTCGCCAACACCAGGAAATTCAACCATCGAGAGCTTACACCGAGTCCAGGTCCCACGTCAAGCGGCAGCGATCGGCAGCGGGTTGGTTTTCTGTTCGTCAAGAAGTTACTACGTTCTCAAATCAAAAGTAAGTCCTTTTCCATTACACCTTCGTTTAGTGTTGTTTTTTGCTTGTGTCAGTCATGGTGGAAACTCGTTCGGCATCAGCGGTCATGTCGGAAACTCGTGCTTTAACCACTCGTTGCAAATTCATAAAAGCCAAAGTAGATCGTTTCGAAACTCTATTTCATAGAATTTCTTCGTCCAGCCCCGTGAAGGCTCACGAGGTCGGCAGCTTGTCAAAAGAGTTTAGTTGTTTCCAAAATTTGTTGGATGAGTATGAGAAGTCAATGGAGGGCCTAATGGAGGCCGACGCTGAACACTTTGATGAACTTTTCAATGAATTCGACTCTTTTATGACTCATTTTAGCGAGATTAGTAGCACAGTCGAGGAATTCTTATCAAAAAATAAGATCAGTCCGGGTATAAAACCGAATCTAGGTCAAAATTCTTTGCAAAGTGGCCCTTCAGGAGAGCTCGCTGGATTAAGATTACCACCCTTAGATTTGCCTTCCTTTTCGGGGAAATTCGAGAATTGGGTTCAATTTCATGACTCCTTTACGTCGCTTATTCATAACAACGTTAATTTGACCAACGTTCAGAAATTTTACTATTTGATTTCTTCCCTCAAGGGAGAAGCTGCTAGTTCAATCTCGTCGTTAAAAGTTACCAACGATAACTATACCATTGCTTGGGACATCCTAGTCAAGCGCTTTGAAAATAAGAAACTGATAGTAAAATCAAACATAAATGCGTTATTCAGTTTAGAGAGCGTAAAAAAGGATTCACATTCGTCGGTTCAAAGGCTGCTCGATAGTGTAGTTAGAATTTTGGAAATTTTAAAGGCGTACGGGGAACCCACAGTCGACACCATACTAATACATATCATAGTTTCGAAGCTCAGCTCAGCAATGCAGACTGACTGGGAATTATACAAACATACCGGACAATTTCCTACTTTGCGAGAGTTGTTAGATTTTTTAGAAAGCAAAAGTCACTTATTAGGTTCGCTGGAAGCTGCGAAAATAGGTTCGAGTTTGGGAAATCAGGGATCCGAGCAAAAAAGTCATGCACGCGCTCATGTAGCCAGAGAGCAAGGTAATCACTCTTGTGATTTTTGCAAAAATAGTAATCATTCGATTAGCGCTTGCGAATCATTTTCAAAATTGTCGGTAAACGCTCGTATCGAAGAGGCGCGTCGTTTGAAATTATGCAACAATTGTCTCAAGCCCGGACATTTCGTGGTAAAATGCACATCGTCGAGATGCCGCGTATGCAGAAAAAAGCACCATACTTTACTGTGTTTGCGTCCAAAGCGTGACGCGCACGAAAATATTCCGTCGCCGCGTCCTGGACCGCCAGAAGCCAGCAGCGGCACAAGGGAGGTCGGGGCCGTCGCCCCGAGCGAGGCACCCGTCGCATCCGTTTCAGCAGCCTGTAGCCGTCCTGCAATCGCGGCGCCAGCGCAAGTTTTATTGTCCACGGTTAGCGTATTCGTAGAAGGATCCTCCGGGTCATTTTCCCGGGCAAAAGCTCTTTTGGACCCCGGATCCCAACTTAACTTAGTTAGCGCCGACTTGTGTCAAAATTTGAAGATTGCGAAACGAGGTAATATCACCTCACTGTCGGGTGTTGGTGCCAGGGCTCTGAACGCTGAATTCAGAGCAAACGTTCGAATCCGCTCCCGCAACGGGAAATACGAGGACATTTTGAGCTGTGTTGTGTTAGACAAAATTACGGACCCTCTGCCGGTCCTTGCTTTCTCGTTGAGGGATTTGAAGATCCCACCAAACATTGTGCTAGCCGATTCAGATTGTAATACACCGGGAAAGATTGATCTTTTATTAGGCGCGAATGTCTTTTGGCAAGTGCTCTGTCAGGGACAGGTGAAATTGGGCCCAGAGAAGCCATTCTTAACAAAAACTCTTTTTGGTTGGGTTTTAGGCGGAAACATGAATGTCGAAAATCGAGCGCTCATTCGTTCAAATAGAGTTCATTTAAGTGTAACCGGCATCGAGCACGGCATTCAGAGATTTTGGGAAATCGAGGGGGCGTACGGTTCATCAGGCCGACTCTCTGCTGATGACAAATTTTGCGAAGACCATTTTCAATCGACTACGAAACGGGCGTCGTCGGAGCCGCGTAGGTTCATCGTGAGCATACCTTTCAGGAAAGATGCTCCATCGCTGGGAGACTCGCGCGGTATAGCGTTAAAGCGTTTCTATTCATTAGAAAACAAATTGTCAAAAAATCCCGAGTTGAAAACCGCGTATTCCGCATTTCTCAAAGAATACGAGTCGCTTGGTCACTTGAGCAAGGTGGACGACGAAGCGAGCCTTCCTCATCCTCGGTTTTATTTACCACATTTGCCAGTCATAAAGGAGGACAGTTCAACGACCAAACATCGCGTTGTTTTTGACGGCAGTTGTGCGTCCTCCTCCGGAGTATCGCTTAACGACCTTCAACATAAGGGCCCAGTGGTCCAGCAGTCGTTGTTTGCAATTCTTTGTCGCTTTAGGCAATTCAAGTACGTGCTGAAAGCAGATTGCGCCAAAATGTATAGGCAAATTCTCGTGGACCCCTCGCAGACGCAATACCAATTAATTTTATGGCGTGACGACAAAACCTCAGCGGTAAAATGCTTCAAATTATTAACGGTCACCTACGGTACTAAATCAGCCTCGTACCTAGCAACTAGGTGCTTGATACAAATCGCCCAGGAAATCGAAGCATCGCTTCCAGAGGCCTCATTAAGAATTAGCCGGGATTTTTATGTAGATGACCTACTGACTGGTTTTGAAAATAGGGCGGAAGCCATAAAAACGCAATTCGAAATTAGTAGCGCTTTGTCGGGGTACGGGTTTGAATTGCGAAAGTGGGCATCCAACGACAGTGAAGTAGCTAGCGCCATTGGTGTAGATCGCGGCAGCGTAGAGCCCATTTCTTTGACGGAAGACGCCACGGAGAAAACTCTCGGCATTTTTTGGGATACTCGGCGGGACGTGCTAAGTTACAGAGTGAACCCTAGCTGTTGCAAATCAGTTACCAAGCGGGCTATACTCTCTAGTATGGCTCAAGTATTCGATCCCTTGGGACTACTTGGTCCAAGCGTTCTAACTTTGAAACTTCTCGTGCAACGGCTTTGGCAGTTGAAGTTGTCATGGGACGAAACGGTGCCCATGGAGATGCTCTCCAGATACGACGAACTCCATTCTTCATTACGCTCTTTGGGCTCGTTGGCAATTCCGAGACGGGTAATTTGCGATGACATAAATTCGATAGATCTCCACGGATTTGCGGACGCGAGTTCTGTAGCCTATGGGTGCGCCGTGTATATACGTTGCGTTGACGCGCGCGGTAATGTCACCACCAATTTGCTTTGTGCTAAGTCAAGGGTCGCTCCATTAAAAACAATATCCTTGCCTCGTCTGGAGCTTTGCGCAGCCTTACTGTTGGCTCGTTTGATTAAAACTATGCTCGATTCCTCCGCATTTAAATTTGACCGCGTGTACTATTGGTCGGACTCCACCATAACTCTGCACTGGATAAATAAGGATGCGAGTAATTGGAAGACGTTCGTCGCGAACCGGGTGTCCGAGATTCACGAACTAAGCAATAGGGAAGAATGGTTTCACGTGCGTACAAATTGCAACCCGTCCGATATAATTAGCAGGGGAATGTTACCCCAGGAGTTACTCAACTCGCGCTTGTGGTGGCACGGGCCAGAGTTTTTGTCGCAGGCGGACTTAAAACCCCAGCCCGTTGAAATTGATTCGGGTGAGCTAGCAGCCCAAGAGCCGCGCCCAGTAGTAACCACTCTTCACCATCGCGTCCCAGAATTTGAACTTTTCAGGCGCTATTCCAGTTTCACCGGTGCCAGAAATCAGCTATCGGAATTAAAAAATATCCTGTCAGGCTCTAGTGAGCAATGCATAAGGGACGAATTATCGAAACATAGCATTACGTGGAATTTTATTCCGGCACGCTCTCTGCACTTTGGTGGCATTTGGGAAGTGGGGGTAAAGTCATTGAAATATTATTTAAGGCGAATATCTTGCAATGCAAAGTTAACTTTCGTTGAGTATTACACCATGCTGACTCAAGTGGAGGCGATACTAAATTCCCGTCCACTCTGTGTTCTCCCTACCGACGCCTCATTCCCCGAAGTCCTTACTCCTGCCCACTTCTTGATCGGTCGGAAGCTGACTTCGTTTCCGGAAGCCCAACTCCAGGGCATACCGGAAAATCGTCTCAGCCGCTATGGGCTGGTCCAACGGCTGTCACAGCAGTTTTGGGATCGCTGGTCCCGGGACTACCTCCACCTCCTGCAGCGCCGGCCTAAGTGGAAGTCCTCCAGCACGTCTCTAGCCCCCCAGGTGGGCGACGTGGTACTCGTCCACGACGAGGCATCTCCAAGCTACCGTTGGCCCCTTGCAATCATCTCTGCCGCATATCCAGGAGCGGATGGTGTTGTGCGTGTGGTGCAAGTGCGCGATTCTCGAGGGAATCTCCTGAAACGCTCGGTGCGTAAAGTGTACATCCTACCCAAAGACGATCATTGCGATCAAGGGCAATAAACATTGACTTTGCTCTTAGTTGGTAGTTTTCGCTAATTGAACATTTTGCTAGGTTTAGTTGTTTCTTTGCTTGTATTCATGCTAGTTGTAAGTTATCTGTAAGGCTCTTGGATTATCATCTGACATTAGTTCTTGTTATGCATTTAATTATTTGGTAGTGTTAGATTTCAGTTTAATTTTGGGATTTAATCACGTCGTGCCATATTCGGCACTTCGGGGGCGGCATGTTTGATTCACACAGATGCGTGCATCAAAACCTTTTTGATTATAATTAATCACGTAATTCAAGTCATAACTGTTCTATTTCATTCAAAGGTCGTGGTAAAGCCAAATTTGCATCTTGCCGTATTTGTTTGCCTCTGTTAATGTTGGAAAGGAATTTGTAAGCTTCCCTTAATGGCTTTTAAGCGGATGGATACATTTTCTAATAGAACTTAAGCCGACTTAGCATATTTGGGAATCATGGGTTTATGGATTTCGTTCAATTGCCTCATTGAGAGAGATTAGCATTAAGGTTTCTTAGAATAAGCATTTTTCCTAAATAACGTGCGACGCTCCGATTGGCTACGCAGGATCGCCTCAGCCAATGGTGTTTGAGCTTGCCCCTCCTTGAATTGGCGAGTTCGGCTCGTTGTAAATTCAGAGTTAGTTAGATTCAGAACCTCGAGGAAGCAAGTTCAGCTATGCTTTGTGCTAGTTTGCGTTTCGGTCTAACTCCCTGGTAAAGACGTTTCCAGGTTGTTTTGTGTTACGGTTACGCGCAATTCGCTATTTTCGCGTGGCCAATCCAAGCGTGTCACAACAGTTGAAGCTTTTGTACAATACCATCGGTCCATCAGTGACGTTTGTAATCGTTGTTACTCAATATACTCGTGTTTGTTAAGTCTTGTTTCACTCCAACAACTAACTGAACCCAAGTTAGGGTTATTAAGTGGCAGTTCCCGGCAATCCCATTGAACCGGAATTCGCAGTGGATTAATTGGGGGCCCCATTCGTGGACGCCTCTTATCAAGTTAATCGTACAAAAAACAGATGGGCTGGTGAAATTTATAATTTTATGTCCTGGAATCTAAAACAAATAATACCACATCTGCACAGTGATTTGTATAAATAACTGGTACACTTTTTAATTGGGTAACAACACTATTATTATATTAAAACATAAATGTTAGGGATCTCAAATTTTGCCCACAAGCTTTCAATTTTACAGAAATTTTTATTCTCCTTTAACAAAACAGCATTGCGTTGCTAAGTAACAGCGACCTGGTATTGTTTATAAGAAATTAGTTTTAATTATAAATACACAAATAGAATAAAATTTGATAACATTTTTCTTAGAATTGCTTAAATCTAAAAATTGTCTTTCTTTCTTATATCTAAACATTGTTCTTTCTCGTCACACACACACCGTTTTTAAGTCACTGCTCTGCTGTAATACTTATTTTTAAAATTCCCTGGACTTGAGTTCAATTTTACACACGTCACTGTTTGTTCTTCAATTCAGTTGCCCTCGTTCTCTATTGATCTTTGCAATTTCTATTTTCTCTTGCTTCGATTTCATTTACCTTTCAGCTTGCTTGCTTTTCACTGGCTCGTACTTTAATTAATAACTCTATGCTCATTCAGTATGGACATAACCAACCTTTTGTGTTATTTCATTTCATTTGGTCTGGCTATAAATATGCTCAAACCTATCATATTCCGTATTTTATTAATCTTTCTTTTACTCAAAACTCAAATTCAATCCCTCTGAAATCTGCTTTGCCTATACTTGCCTTTATCCTTCTAATTATGCTTCTTGCATCTCGTTACCAATGCATTTAATAACTTCAATTACAGTTTTAAATTGCAATTAAATAAAATATTTTAACTCTGTGCTTTAATTGATGTTAAGGATCGTTTAGTTACTGGATGGGAAACGTAGAGCCTAAATGTTATGCAACCTAAACCACAAAGCCACCCTCGCTTTAACGCATGTGCGATTTCAAGGGAGGTTTTCGGAAGTGTTGCGGAAGCCAGCAGTTCCCCCGCAATGCTGATTTAGATAAAATGTATCTGTCGTTACTCTTAATATAGTTTTTTGTTTTAATGTGTTTGTGTTTGGTTATTAAACTGACCCTTACGGGGCGCTTAGACACCGTCCTGGGTTACGATAAATAATTGCTCCCAGAACCAGCAGCTATCGAAGAGGGTTTTGTAATTTGAAATAAAGCCCCTGGTCCTTCAAGAAGTAAGCGATTCAACATTTTGGTCCTTCGAGCCGGATCAACGACAGAAGCATCTATCAATCGTTACCAATACACATAATCACATTGCAGGGAGAAACTCATCAGCAATTTACTTTGAGGCAAGTAAGCGCATTTATTCCATTGTTTAAGCATCACGGCCGGCGTGGGTACGCCATTGGTCATCCCGTCTTCGAAACGGAAAATTCCTGCCGTAACGGACAACGCTTTATTTGTGACGTCAGCATTACAGCAAAGCTTGGCACCTAGGTGACGCCACGCTAGGACGCTTCATTCCCGCCAAGCTCCTACCTGTGTGGACGCCTTAGATGATATGCAGGTGGGCCAATAATAATTTTTTACCTTTTCTTTACTCCGTTTAATGTTTTAGCGTTGCCTCAAATAACTATTCGATTTATCTTGCGCAATCAATAATTTGCTTAAGTTAGCCTGTTTACTTTACGTTGCAATAATTTTAATTACATTTACGCAACATTTATAATTTGCAATTTACTTCAAACGGCGTTGTAAACTTTACGTTGCAGTTTTATAACTATACATTTTATCTCACTCAACTTATTTACAATCGCATTTGAAAATACAAGCGTTTAAAGGCAATTGTATAGAAATATACTACATAAATAGCAATCATTACAATCAGTTGAGCAGCTTAGTGCAGTAATTTATATTCACATAATTATACTGATTAGTAAATGCCTAAAATGTCGAAAAAAGAAGTTTTATTAGCTACTGCTCGCTCTTTAATAAGCGAATTAAACGAATTTGATGAATTTTTGGCATCTGTCGATGAATCAAACTTACCAGAAGGTATATTTACAGAAATTAAATTTCGATTAAGTTATAGCCAGGAACTAAATAAGGAATTTAAAGATATATGTATCCAATTAAATGCTTCGGGTGCAGGGTACGAGGATATAATAAGTACGCGCGAATTTTACAAGAAATTCGTAGCAATTAATGTGAAGTCCGATACAATTTTAAGTAAAAAACCAAAGGCATTAAATTTAAATGAGTCATCAACCTCTACAATTAACAATCAAAATAATGTTAATGCAAAACTCCCTAAACTCTCAGTACCAACGTTTTCTGGCGATTATACTAGTTGTACTAGTTACTACGAAACGTTCACTGCGTTAATTCACAATAACCCAGCTATCACCGATGTAGAACGGTTCATTCACCTTAGGGATAGCTTAAAGGGGGCTGCAGCCCAGTTGATTTCTAATATACAGCCTACCGGCGAAAACTACAAAATTGCATTTGATTTGTTATGCGAACGTTTTGACAATCCGAAACTTATTGTTAGCAATCACGTAAAGGGAATTTTCGATCTGAAACCTATCTCAAAAAATAATGCGGTTGAAATGAGAAATTTGCATGATTATTTAAATAAACATTTGAGAGCCCTAGAAAACATGTCAATTTCATTAGATTACAGGGCCATATTCATTTCACACATTTTAATGTCTAAATTTGAAGCGGATACCTGTAAGGAATTTAGTAAAATTAAACCTAGGGAAATTCCGTCTTTAGAGGAAATCAACAAGTTCCTTAAGGAGCGAGGCCAAACTTTAGAAGAAATTGAGGCAAATAAGAGCTCCAATAATAATCACATTAATAATAACTCGAATAAAAATGATTCTTCTAAAGGTGCACGAAATAATAATTATTATTCAAAACCAAGGCAGCAATTTAAGCAGACCTTCGTATTAACAAATAAACAAAAATTTTGTCCGAACTGCAAAGCCAACCACTCCCTAAATTATTGTAGTAAATTCTTAGCTTTGCCAGTAAATCAAAGAATCGATCGTGCAAGGGAGTTGAACATTTGTAGAAACTGTCTTTATCATTCAAGTCAAAATTATTGTAACTCGCGGTACTCCTGTCAGGTATGCTCTCGCAAACACCACACATTGTTGCATTTAGAGCAAGCTACTACCACTAATTCAAATATCAATGATCAACCTAGCTCTAGCAGTTCACAGCAGATTCTTGCAGGCCCTAGCTCTGAAAGCCAAACTTCAAATGCGTCAATTCCTTTATCTTGTTTTCTAAGTAGCCAAAATCAAGTGCTGTTACCAACTGCTATTATACAGGTCAGAGGCAAGGACAAAAAATGGCACAGAGCCAGAGTACTGCTCGATTCTGGATCACATATCAATTTAATTACGGAAGCAAGGGCTGATAAATTGCAGCTTCACCGAGAAAGAGTTGGCACAAAAATTTTAGGGATTGATTTCAGTTTTTCGAATTCGAATTCCATGGTACGAATTCAAATCGCTTCCCTGAGTAATAATTATCAAACTTATTTATCCTGTGTAGCTATACGCAGAATAGCAGATAATCTACCATTGAACTCTTTCAATAGAAGCAATTTAGCTTTGCCTAACAATATCCAGTTAGCTGATTGTAATTTTAATGTATCATCTTCAATAGATATCCTGATTGGTGCTTCACTTTTCTACAATCTCTTGTGCGCAGCATAAATACCATTAGGCAAAAACAAGTCAATTTTGCAAAAAACAGTATTTGGCTGGGTAGTTTCAGGCAATTATGCATTTGATAAAAGGCCACATCAAAATGTTGCATGTTCAAATTTAATTATAAATACTAACTGAGAAGTTTCAGTTGAGAAATTTTGGCAAATTGAAAACGTACAGCCGAAATACGAAACATCAAAACTTTCCCGTGAAGAACATTTTGTGAGCAACATTTTGAAAAAACCGTAAAGCGAGATCAAAGTGGGAGATTTCTCATATCTATTCCATTTAATTCTAATTTAATTAAATTAGGCGAATCCCGAAGGTTAGCACTGAATCGATTTCTTCATATGGAGACAAAATTATTAAAAAATCCCAAATTATCAACCTCGTATAAAAACTTTATGGGTGAATATATTGACTTAGGACATATGAAGCAGCTCGAAAACCCAGAAATATATAATTTTGAAGGAAACCAAGATACTGCGGTAGTAAATACCTTAAATTCAAGTGTGCCCTTGTGTGAAATACCGGAGTATTTTCTTCCCCATCATGCTGTGTTAAAAACTAGCTCCTTGACTACTAAGCTCAGGGTAGTCTTTGACGGTAGTGCAAAATCAAATACTAATATTTCCATAAACGATGCTCAAATAGCAGGGCCAGTAATACAAAGCGATATTTTCACAATATTATTAAAGTTTCGGCAACATATAGTTGCACTCACCGGAGACATCGAAAAGATGTACCGGCAAGTTTTTAATTGGCCCTCCGTTACGCAAATTGCAACAAATCCTATGGCGAGATAATCCTGCGTTACCTATTTGTACTTACCAATTGCAAACACTTACATACGGTACTACCAGTGCCAGTTATCTGGCAACTAAGTGTTTGCAACATTAGGCAAATCTAAATTCTGCAGCCTTTCCGATTACCTGTGACATTATTAAAAACGATTTCTATATGGATGATCTGCTCACGGGTGCAGATACCGTTGAAGATGTGTTACAAATACAAAAGGAAGTAACGTCCATTTTAGCAAGCGCCGGTATGCCTATACGAAAATTTCTCTCCAACAGCTCTGCAATTTTATCTAAAGGCTGTAATACGTCATTATCCTATTTTACTGTGCCTTTAGGGGAACGTGAAAACGCAAAAACTCTAGGTGTGTCTTGGAATTCACTATCTGATAGTATACAATATAGTAACACTACTAAGTCCGAATTCACAAGAGTTACTAAAAGAACGATTCTTTCCGAGGTGGCTCAATTATACGACCCTCTGGGCTTAGTATCCCCACTAATTGTAAAGGGAAAATTAATGATACAAAAGCTCTGGCAATTGGAACTTGCATGGGATGAATCTATACCACAGGATTTGTATTATGAATGGATTAATTTTAAAAATCAATTACCCGACTTAACCTTACTTAAAATTCCGAGATGTGTAAAAATTCCAAATTCTGTAAGTATTCATCTCCATGGATTCAGCGATTCCAGTTCTATAGGTTATGGGGCCTGTATTTATGTTAGATGCCAAGATGCATTTGATAATACTTCTGTTCATCTATTGTGCTCAAAATCCAGAATTAGCCCACTTAAGGGTAATACTATTCCCAGACTAGAGTTATGCGCTGCGGTGCTTTTAACGCAATTGATGCAAAAGGTAAAGGAGTCTGTAACTATGAAATATAACGAAATATTTTTATGGACAGACTCTACCATTGTGCTGCATTGGATCAATTCCACTCCAAATAAATATAAAACTTTCGTAGCTAATCGTATAGCATCCATTCAAGAAGTATCAAAGAAAAATCAGTGGCAGCATGTTAAAACCAACGACAACCCAGCTGATTTGGTGTCGAGAGGTGTAACTGTCAATGACCTCTTAAACAACCCAATTTGGGTTTTTGGGTCCAAAATTTCTCTCAATGCCCCAGGAGCAATGGCCCGAACAGCAAGTTACTAATACTTGTAATTTGCCCTCTAACGAATTTAAAAGTCATACCGATACTGCAATGAGTTTTGTAAATATTAATAGCTTTGACCTTCTTGGAAGATATTCAGATTTCTCGAAGCTAAAACGTATTATAGCTTGGGTAATCCGTTTTTCGAAAAATTCAAGAATTGCCAAGCCATTAAGAACTACCGGCTCTTTGGGAACTTCCGAATTACAGGAAGCCTTAATTATTTTGTTAAAACTATGTCAAGCAGAAGCTTTCTCACATCAAATAAACATGTTAATTTCTAAGCAAAGCTTAAAAACTAGTTCAAACATTTTATCCTTGAATCCGTTTTTAGATTCAAATGGTGTTTTAAGAGTAGGTGGCAGAATAAAAAATTTTGATTATTCGTTTGATAAGAAATTTCCTGCCTTATTGCCTAAGAATAACATTTTTACCCGTTTGGTTTTCAAGCATTTTCATGAGAAATTACTACACTGTGGTGCTCAACAGCTATTAGCTTGTATACGTGAACAATTTTGCCCTATATCGGGGAGAAACTTAGCAAAAAATATCATTCGTAATTGTGTAAAATGCTTTCGGTCCAATCCGAGATCCTATAATCCCTTAATGGGTGACCTGCTTTCAAAGAGGTTGCAATTTAATACGCCTGTGTTTTCAAATGTAGGTATAGATTACGCAGGGCCAATTTTCATAAAGGACAAGAAAGGCAGAGGTGCTAAATTAACAAAGGCTTATATTTGTATATTTGTTTGCCTAGTAACTAAGGCTATACATCTCGAGTTAGTTACTGATCTAACAACTGACGCCTTCATAGCTGTCCTAAAAAGATTTATAAGCCGCAGAGGTAAACCTGCTACAATTTCATCCGACAACGCCAAGTATTTTGTAGGAGCTGCTAACCAGTTGCGTGAACTGTATAAATTTCTTAATACAGAGGAAGCTAAAAATAAAATAATCACCTTTTTGGCCAATTTAGACATAAGATGGGAGTTTATTATACCCCGTGCACCCCATCAGGGTGGCATTTGGGAAAGCGGCGTAAAATGTACTAAGCTACACTTAAAAAGGGTTTTGGCTAATACCTTTCTTAATTATGAGGCATTTCAAACTCTGCTTACTCAAATAGAGGCAACGCTAAATTCTCGTCCTCTGTCACCTATATCCACTGATCCTGCCGACCTTGCCCCTTTAACCCCTGGACATTTTATTATTGGCAAACCATTGTGCGCATTACCTGAGCCCGACTATGGTGATATTCCCGAAAACAATTTGTCGCGCTATCAACACATCCAGAAGGTAGTGCAAACGTTTTGGAAGCGCTGGAGTAAAGAAGTTGTACCCGAGCTACAAAAAAGAACAAAATGGTTCCGAAATATACCCCGTTTGATGAAAGTCAATTCTATTGTGCTAATCCAGGAGGACAATTTGCCACCACTACAATGGTGCCTCGGCAGAATTACTGAAATTCACACTTCCAGAGACAACATCCCTAGATCTGCTACAGTAATCACCCCTACAGGTAATCTGGTGAAGAGAACAGTGCATAAACTTTGTGTTTTACCGGGAGTGTGATAGTGTAACGCAAAAAATGGCCTTTCTTAGTGTTATAGTGAAACAGACTCAAAGAACTCTCTTTATTTCAGTAGTAGTATAATTTCATGCTTAATTTTAAAACTTTTCATATTCCTTTTGTATATCTTTAGCCGTTTTCTTTTTTGTGAAGCGCATGATCTAGGTTGTATTTAATGTTATATTGATAGGTACAAACATAATTTTGAACCTGTTGGTTCAAGGCGGGCTGTATGTTAAGGATCGTTTAGTTACTGGATGGGAAACGTAGAGCATAAATGTTATGCAACCTAAACCACAAAGCCACCCTCGCTTTAACGCGTGTGCGATTTTAAGGGAGGTTTTCGGAAGTGTTGCGGAAGCCAGCAGTTCCCCCGCAATGCTGATTTAGATAAAATGTATCTGTCGTTACTCTTAATATAGTTTTTTGTTTTAATGTGTTTGTGTTTGGTTATTAAACTGACCCTTAAGGGGCGCTTAGACACCGTCCTGGGTTACGATAAACAATTGCTCCCAGAACCAGCAGCTATCGAAGAGGGTTTTGTAATTTGAAATAAAGCCCCTGGTCCTTCAAGAAGTAAGCGATTCAACAATTGACTTTGTTCAATATTTCTCACTGCATACAGAGCCAAATTGTGAGCTTAAAACCATCTCAATACATAACTAAAGGAGCATCCTATCAGAGCTTGTATGGTAGACTGTGCATGCAAGTAAATACGTTAGTGTAGGTGTCACGTGTGCCAAAGACAGGTAACAGCTTAGAGCGAATATCAAGTTTTACTCCAAAGTTGAGAAAATCGCCACGGAGACATTCTTTAAAATCTTTAAAAATGTGTACGGCAACGAGGCCTTGCCCCGTACACGTGTGTTCTAATGGTTTGCCCGGTTTCGGGAAGGTCGGGAGAACCTTTGCCATGATTCCAAGCCTAGAATTTGAAAATAATGGAACAGGAACTGCGAATCGGTCGTGAAACCATTAGGAATATTTTGGAGAAGGGATTTGGGGAAAAGTAGTGTGTGCACAACTTGACTCCTGAGCAAAAACCGCATAGAGTCGACACCTTTCGCGACTTGTGAAGCAAATTTCCTGGATTTAGTTGTTAGCGGTGGGGAATTGTGGTGATTTTAGTACTTACTATTTAGAAAGCAAGATATAAAGCACGGAATGATCTAAGACGTCTCTCAAATCAGAGAAAATTCGCCTTCAAAAATCAAAGGTGAAGACCATGCTAATCATTTTCTTTGACAGTTACTAGTCTGTAACACAAAGGTGTCATGAAGTGCTTATTGGAGCGAATTCGTCTTATGCGGCCACATTTGGTAACACCCGGAAAGTGGCATCTTTGAGACGACAATGACCCTCTGCATTCTACCTTACTTGTGAAGTGGCTTTTGGCCAAAAAGTGTCGCATGTAGCATCCAGCGGAACTGATACTGTTTCCTCAGCTCAAATTCGCTCTAAAAGGAAGGCGCTTTGACGACGTGGAAGACATTTAACGGAATGTTATTGTCGAATTGAATGCACCTCGTTACGGTAAGATTAAACGGGCTTACCAAAAATTCTGTCTTTAATATCAACCCTATCTATCAGTCAAGGGGGATTAGTTTGAACGACGTTAGGGACACTTCCTTTACAAATACGTTTTTCTTTTCAACCCATATCAATCCACCCTTGGACATAGGTCTCTCCCATTGATCTCGATCTATCCCTGTCCTGCGCAACCTGGAACCACTTTTCTTCGGCTGTTTTTTTCAAATCATCTGTCCATCGTTTTTGTGGTTTTCCTACATTCCGTTTTGATGTCCTTGGTGACCAGTATATCAATTTACTTGTCCATCGGGTGTGGTGCTGGCTTTCCATCTGTCCTGCCTGAATAATATCGGTAAGTTTGGTTCGTATATCTTCGATTTTGATAAGATTCCTCAAATTTATACCAACATCGATCTCTTCATTACTTTTTGTATCACTATTAATCTATGCCTGCTTTTAGCAGTTAATTGAGTCGAAAGAAATTTCTATCCAATGAGGAGTCCGCCAAGGGGATATAATATCACCCAAACGTTTGGCCTGGCACTAGAAAATATGCTTAGAACTCTACGGTGGGAAACTAAAGGAATAAATATACACGGAATGTACATAAATCATCTTCGTTTCGCTGATGATACAGTAATAATGAACAGAGATGTAAATAAATTTTGAGATATGGTAAGAGAGCTCTTGCCTGCATACAATCGTATTATACTATAGATGAACGTAGTAAAAAGCCATGACAACACAAACGTCATAATAGACAAAGAAATCGAAATCGTTAGCAAGTATACCTATACAGAGTGTTTAAAAAATATGTTCGGATATTTTACCCACTTATAGATCTTATCAATACAAACAAAAAAGTTCTAATAAATACCGGCCCGGAAACGTTTTGTTTCCAAGATACAGGATGTTGAAATTAAAAAAAAATCGTTTATTGTTGTTATATAAAAACGCTTTGGGCGATTTTAATGAAATTTTTACAGTTTCTTTAAAACGTTGTAAGGTATCTTTTGGACATATTACAGTTGATCCAGTAATTCCAGGGGCGTGCCACGGGGGCATGTCGATTTGTTTTTTCACAAAAAGGTCGCCCAGCAGATTTTTGAAATTTTCATATGTGTGCTATTGAGTGCTATTAAGAATAATGTTTTGGCGCACCTAGATTTAAATTATTTATTCCGGGGGCGACCGGGATTTTTTCTGAAAACTTCAACACCCTCTATCTCAAAACCTTTTTTGTTTGTATTGATGAGATCTATAAATGAGTAAAATATTCGAATGTATTTTAAACACCCTATATACAGAGAAAAGAAAATCAGAGTGTAGAGGTAACCAGAACGATCCGCTTAAACTGGGTGACTTTTGAGAAACTGGGTGTAGTATATTGAAAAATTATAAAATTCTCACAGAGGTACCTGAAACTTTGGGTGTTTGCGACATGTGTGATGCCAGTAACAACCTATGGGCTGGAAACGGTTACATTAACAGCTAAAAACAGGTACGTTACATGCTTTATATTTGATCGGTTTCGATTCATATTTGTTCAACCTTCTAAGTTTACTTTCCTTTTACTTATTGAATGTTCTTTCTCTGTGTCGATGAAATACAAAAGCAAATAATAAAGGCAGCAATGCTTTTTTTGTTTTATTGTATTATTTTCGATGGCTTGCTATTTGATGCATAAAAATAATAGATCTGTATTGAATATGGCGCCCATGCAGGGTTTAGAAAATCTGAACATTCTTCTTCTTCTTCTTCAACTTTAACTAATATAGAACAATGTCCTGTTTAGTATACGAGTATAGTCGGTAGCGATTGATCAGAATATGATACTCAAGTTTGAGTCTATCTTTGTAGGGGTCATCCTGGTCCTTTGCTTCCTGGCGGAAGTTTACCTTTACAGATCTGCGGTAAGCTCGTATCGTTCATTCGGCCCATATGGTCGTTCCATACTCGTCGTGTTATTCGTGACCATTTCACAACATCTTCAATGTTGCATCGTTCTGTTATTTCTGAATTTCTAATTCTATCACGTAAATGTAACTTGAAGCATGGAATATTAAAGTTGTTTAGTTTTGTTTGTTTCTGAAGGTTCCTACTGCATACTTATGTTAATGTAGGGCATACGCTAATTGAATCTTTATACTTATTTTGCAAAATAGCTATTTAAGTAACAAGGAATGTAAGGACCTATTAACATTCGAGGTAGGCAAGTACAAGACAAGGCGAAGCCGAGACTGGTTACCTGCCGAAAATATTAATAGTATTAATAATATTAATATTAAGTATACGTCAAATACAGTTTTTAGAACAGTTTTTTTTATTTTAAACTTAATTAGGAATTTGGAAAAATTTATTGTTGAACCAAATCATCTTCACAGATATCCATTTTAATAAATATTAAATATAAATTTTCTAATTCTTGATAACTTTGAGTATTTTGTCGCACTAGAAAATTAAAAATTATTATAAAGCGAGTCCTTCAAGAAGACCTAAAAAGAAAGCTATTTCTTATTTTTTTAAGGAGCGACACACCAAAAAAATAATCGTAATTTACATTACAATGCCATAGAATGTTTCCAGGATTATGAATTATGGCTTGAGATTGGAAAAGAAACCTGCAATTTTTATGTAGATACTAAATACCATAAAGGAAGATGATGACTACGAAGTCAACAACAAAGTAACCCAAATCATTTTAGACACTAATTAAACAAACCTTAATCTTAACAACTTTATTGCTACTATTTACAGCACATATTAACATTATTGACTAATTTGGTCATCTCACTAAAGCAATTACAGAAAACAGTAGTAATAGCTGCCTTGTGGGCTGGTGGGTAATGGGTGCACTGGACTTCCCTGTGGAAAGAAACTGATTACCAGAGACAAAGTGGTATAATCAGGTACTTACACTTCTTTATGACGTACATATTGCAGCAGCATTTCCTTATATTGTGATATGTCGAGCAGTCGCCGATGACTGGCTTGCATAACTGGGTTCCTAGGTAACATGTGTGTGGAATATATGGCAGTACTTCTGCAAAAGTAAGAATAATTAATAGGACACTGGATGTAACAACTATAATAATATAGTGTGGGACATCAATATAATATGAGACTGATTGTAAAGGGTTTTTTAATAAAATAGAATGCCAGTAGTATATTGATTGATGGTTACTGCTGTTGATGAGATTAATTAAAAACCATATTAATTTACAATGCATTTGCTAAGACCAGTTTAAAATCCTGAGCTTACATTTCAAATATCCGTGTTTCCCGCATCTTTTATTTCAAATATTGGCAATTCAGTTTTCCATTTTCAAATTCAAATACCGACGCTTCCCGCTCGTTCTAGTATACTACAGTTTTGATCGCTTACACGTGTACGACGCGGCACAGATCTTCTCTGACGTCACGTCACGTCGTGTAATTTAAGCCCCGCCCTACAGCAAATCTGTTGTTACATCACGGTGTAGCGCTTGTTGGCTCGAGGAAGCTGTTGCGCGAGTGAAACAGGGAAAGCAAGCTAGAGCGCTTTAAGGTGCGTGTCCATTTGTTGCGTATCCACGTAACGTATCACCGTCGCGTATCAAGATACGATACGTGCAATGTGCAACGCACAGAATTTTTTCTTGGTATCATCGTTGCGTTTATGTTAAAAACGGAGGATACGATATTACGATACGTAGTAGTGGTCAGTACTGTTCATGCAGCGACCCAATGACGTCTTTGCAAATAACAGCTGCCTCGTATATTTGTATTCATCTATATAAAAAGAAAGAATAAAGAAATATTCCATCTTCTTCTTGCATATGTTTACGGACTGTTCCATTTCTTTTGAAATATCCGTTCACGCATCCTCCTTTCGTAATTTGTTATAATTATAACGATCTGGATGTTTTGGGTTCCAAATAAAGTCTTTTTTACGGTAAATATCTATAAACCGTAAGGTTTCCTCGTTACTCCAGTCCATTTGTGCAAAAATATGGCCGTAATAAACGAACAACTAGCTGTCACTACAAATTTGATTACCAGCTTGGTGCAAGTCTGCGACAGGAATGAACATGCAACGGGATGATAACAACATGCCGTCTATACTGATTTCACTCTGTGGCGTTGCATTTCTTTGATGTCACGGCGAAAAACCGCCAAATGGCCGATCGGGTCCGTTGCGTTTCTTTGTATTATATTTTGATACGCAATGGTGCAACGTTTTCCCGTCTCCACTGATACGCAACGGTGATACGATACGTGGATACGGAACAAATGGATACGCACCTTTATACCCTTCTTTCTTCCGTCCGCATCTCGACTCAAGGCATTCACCTAGCGGCAGTGTTACAAAGTAGTTGATCGGTGTAGAGCTAATGCGGGCTTTGGTCGCTGTGGGGTTGTCTTGAAAATTAATATGAAGTCGTTGTTTGTATGCCTTTTATGGTGCTTTTCGTCGTAAGTGATTCAATGTCTGAAGCTAGTGCCGTATGGTGGTGTGTGTGATTGAACGTTGTATTGTAACACTGGTTGTGTAATTAACGCTTTAGGTGGATATCTATGAGAGGGCCTTTTTATCCTCTTCCTAATGCTTGTTGTTACGAAGATCTTCACGCAAAACCCAGGTTCGCTTTATAACGTCGTTTCGACGGCCAGCAATCTACGCTGTCCCTTAACCATCTACAAAGAAGGGGACAAAAACGGAGGGACCTTTCGGTTGCAGGAATCAGCAACATCGCCGAACATTCAAGTGTTGTGATTTATTGTTTTTAATGCCTGTGTACTTTAGAGCGTTTGTGCGACGATCTTGTGTTGTTTTTAAAGTGAGGTAATTTTATGCGTGGCAATAACTATCTTTATATTATATTTTTGTTTAAAACGTTTAAAACGTTTAAAACACACTAATGAGACGTGGTAGTTCACTATTATTGTGTATCTACAAATACCTACATTTAAAGTAAGTAGATATATTTTATGTAATGCATTTTATTAGGTTTCCTATCGATAAAACTATGATCGATGCATGTCACAGATTAGCTCCTAATCAATCGAGGCCTCTTGAACCACGATGTATTATTTTGAAATTTCTTAGTCGCATCTATAAAGAAGAATTTTTGAACGCGAGGAAAATCAAACGCACTTTCTCCACTAAGGATCTGGATCCATCCTCTGGAATATCTAATCCCATCTACATCAACGAGTTTCTATCTCCTGAGTACAGAAAATTGTTTAACCAGTGTCGTGAGTTTAAAAAGTCTAATGGTATTCGATTTTTGTGGGTTAAAAATGGCAAGATCATGATGCGGAAAAGTGAAAATACTCGGGTATACGTAATAAATTCAACTTCCGATTTTACTGATGTACAGTCGTGTTCAAATAAATCTGGGACAATGCTTTTTTCATATGTATGTTCAGTTAAGAATTGAAGAATATCTCCATGGATTTCATGCTATCTGAAAGAGTTACATTAAACTTTAACAGGTAATGAAATTTGTAACTGTTTCTGATAAGAGAAAATCCATGGAGACATTCTTCAATTCGTAACTCAACCTGCATGTGAAAAAAAACACTGTCACAGATTTATTTGCACACGACTGTACATTAGTTTTACGATTTTCAATTTTGTGAACTCTCACGCTCTGCAATTATTATTAGAATTTAAGGAAGCTGAGTTTAATATATTTTTAAGTTACTTTATCATAATGAATCTAGGTTCCGTGTGTCAGAGGTCTTCTTTTTATGGTTACTTTTTGAAGAATGTAGATTTGAAATTATATTGTATTTTTGATGTGAATGATCAATATGTTGCTATTATTTAATGAGCCAATTTAATTTTCAGTACGAAATGTGATGTAAAATTTAGTTTAGTTTGCATACCATTATTTTTTATCTGTGTGATTAATTTGAAATTAATTTTAAGTTGCTTTATGATAAAGAATCTAGGTTTTGTGGGTGAAAGGTTTTTTTTCTTATTATTGTTACTTTGTGGAAAATTTATACATATTTAAAATTATATTATTTTTCTCATATGGAAGATTGCTACGAGCTACTAAACGAGCCACAGTCATTTTCAATTGGTAGGAGTATCTTTCCTACAGCTTGTCTATTTACTTATTTATCTAGATACTTACATGATTAACACCATTAAGATAGCTCATTTAAACGTACGATCTCTTTTAACTAATTTTTCAGAATTTAAATCTCTGATACTGAATGATGGCTACGATATAGTAGGAGTGTCTGAAACGAGGCTTTTCCCTCATATTTCGAATGAAGCTGTAAACATCGAAGGGTATAACTTTCTACGTGAAGACCGTGTTACTACTACATGGGGAGGAGGTGTTGGTATGTATATTAAAAATAATTATTCTTCTGTCTTACTTCAAACGGCAAGCAATAGTATTGCTTTAGAACAGATTTGGGTCAGCATTAAAATTGCTAGTATTAGAATAAGGGTTGGTACCGTATATAGGAGGCAAGAGTACTCGCATTCTGAATTTTTTAAATGCTTTCCAAGACTCTGTTTCTTTAATTTTATCTTCATGTGACGAAATAGTGTGCATGGGCGATTTTAATTTAAATCTCCTTAAATTTCATGAGGTTGCATGTGTACAATTTTATTCTGCCTTGGATAATGGGGCTCAAGCAAATTATACTAGAACCCACTCGAGTTACAGCCACCACCGCCACATTAATTGATTTTATAATTGTTGGCTCAGATATAGAAGTAAAAAATACAGGTGTTATAAATATGCATCATATATCTGATCATTCTTTAATATATTGTCACTATCCAATAAATACAAATGTACGTGTTAATCCACATTTATTTACGTTTAGAGACTTTCGATCTTTCGACAGTAATGATTTTAGAAATGACTTACAGCAAATACAATGGCAAAATATTTACAACATCGTAGATATAAATGATAAAGTTACATATTTTACTAATAATATGTTAACTCTGTTTAACCGGCATGCTCCTGTAAAAACGGTAAAGATAACAAAACCTAAAGCACCATGGCTTACTGATAACATTAGACTAATGATGGCTTTAAGAGATACTGCTTTTAAACGATTTAAAAGGCTTAGGACTAGTGGCTCTTGGGAATATTACAAATCTTTACGGAATTTTACAACGTTTGCGATTAGAAAAGAAAAACAAGCTTATTTAGAATATCGAGCCCGAAATGATTCTAAGACTATGTGGAAGGAACTCAGATCATTAGATATATATCACTCAAAGAAATCCAATAACAATACTATTCCACCTCATCTTAATGATGTTAATAAAATCAATGATACTTTTTTAAGTGCCGGCAGGCCATCTATTTCTGGTAACATAGAATTAGAAGATTACTACAATCATTCATTCCTAAAACCGTTTGAGTCATTGTTTTGCTTCAAACTGTCTGATGAAAATGAAATATCAAGTATAATATTCGGTATTAAAACGAATGCGGTTGGCTGTGACGGTATAAGTGTGTCAATGCTTAGAATGTGTTTTCCTACTATCTTGCCTATTATTACTCACATAATTAATTGTTGTTTGTTATCTTCCGTGTTTCCTGATAAATGGAAGACCGCTGATGTCATTCCGTTACCTAAGATCAATGAACCTAAACTGTTTAAGGACCTTCGTCCTATCAGTATATTGCCAGTTATGTCTAAAATTTTAGAAAAAATAATGGTAGCACAAATAACAACTTACATTGCGCTTCATAATATCTTACCCGAAACACAATCAGGTTTTAGAAAGGGGTACAGCTGTGCTACTGCTCTCCTGAACATAACTGATGATATACTGTCTGCTGCTGATAAAGACAGAACATCCGTTTTAGTCATGTTAGACTATTCAAAAGCATTTGACACTATTTCCCATAAAATTTTGTTCAGCATCTTGCGGTTTATTGGTTTTGCTGCTGGCGCTGTGGAACCTATGCGGTCGTACCTTACAAATCGTTTTCAGAAAGTCATTTTAAATGGGGAAACCTCATTTCCTTTACCAATTATGGCTGGCGTGCCTCAAGGTTCAAATCTAGGACCTTTACTCTACTCGCTGTACACATGCAATTTCCGAAATTATGTTAAGCACTGCAAGTATCACCTATATGCCGACGATACACAACTTCAAATCGATTTTAAACCTGAAGATGTTGCGCAAACTAATAATTTCATTAAATCCGATATTGATGCTCTTGTTGAAATATCTGAAAAACATTGTCTAAAAATTAACGCAGAAAAATCCGTGGTTATGGTATTTGGCCAACGTAAAGCTAGAAATTTAATTAAACAGGACGTGATTGTTAAGGTTGGAGATGAGGTTTTGCTTGTAAAAGAAAGTGCAAAAAATCTTGGTCTGATCTTAGATGAAGATTTAAAATTTTCTCAACATATTAGTCATTTATTACGTAAAGCTTATATTAATTTGAAGTTGATATTTAATCAAAGATTTTGTTTAACTAGAAAATTAAAGATACTGTTATGTGAATCCCTTGTTTTGTCCCATTTTAATCATTGTGATGTTGTGTACGGACCGTGCATCGATAGCTATGATGTGAAAAGAGTTCAACGAATGCAGAACTCTTGTCTTCGGCTTGTATATGGTATCAAAAAGTTTCATCGCATCTCTCATACATTAACTGAAGCTAAATGGCTTAATATGTATAATAGAAGAATGTTGCATTCCTCAGTTCTGTTTCATAAAGTTATAGTTACTAAGCAACCAACTTACCTGTTTAATAAAGTAAAATTTAGATACAATGTTCACAAAGTGAATGTAAGAAAAAAAAGCATTATCACACCTCCAATCCATAAATCTCATTTATTTGAAAAATCGTTTTCATATACCATCAGTAATGTTTACAACACCTTGCCGGAATTTCTAAAAACACTTAAAGTTTCCACATTCAGACACCAGCTTACTAGCCTTATTTATAAAAATCAAAAATAATGTTTTTGTTTCTTTTTGTTTTCTTATAATCTCTTCTCACCATAGTTAAATTTATACAGTTAATTCTTATTACGCATTACACAAATATTCTCATTCGTATTTGCACGTCACTAAATTAACTTTTTTATATTTTAAATTTACTTAAAAATTAAATTAAATGTTATTTTTTCATATCCTCTCAAGACGTATTTTTAGTAAACGAAGCAATAGGGTTAAGTGTAAGAGCAGATTATGAAAATTTGCTTTTTCATAAATCTGAACTTCGCCCTTTTGAAGGTGACTGTGACCTACTTCCAAAAAATATTGTTAATTTGTTATTTTGTAAAAAAAAATATGTATTTTGTTAAAATATTTCAATGTATTTATATTTTGAGATGGTACAGATCTCCTTCAATAAACGACCATTATTATTATTATTATAAATTCAAGTTTAATAGTATAGTATTAAGGTGCGCTAGAACGTCTGAAAAGCACGTTTTTCAGTAAATATTGGCTAGAGAAAATTTTAAAGTACTATCATAATACTTAGTGTCGATCAAAATATAATAATTTTAGTCCCGGTAAGTGTGCTATCATTAACAGGTGCTTTATAACTTGCTTAGAATTAATTTCAGAGATTGTAAACGTTGTAGGAGTGCATTTGGAGCTTATTTAGCCGTATAAAACTGCCTTATTAACTTTTTATGCATACAATAAATTTAAGTTTAATAGTAATACTGTGCATTAGAACGTCTGAAAAGCTCTTTTATCAGTAAATATTGACTACAGAAAATTTTAATATACTATCATAATACTTAGTGTCGATCAAAATATAATAATACTAGTCATGGCAAGTGTGCCATCTTTAACAGGTACTCTATAACTTGCTTAGAATTGATTGCAGAGATTGTAAACGTTGCAGGAGTGCATTTGGAGCTTATTTAGCCGTATAAAACTGCCATATTAACTTTTTCACATCCAATAAATTCAAATTTAATAGTATAGTATTAAGGTGCGCTAGAACGTCTGAAAAGCTCCTTTATCAGTAAATATTGACTACAGAAAATTTTAAAGTACTATCATAATACTTAGTGTCGATCAAAATATAATAATTTTAGTCCCGGTAAGTGTGCTATCATTAACAGGTGCTTTATAACGTGCTTAGAATTGATTGCAGAGATTGTAAACGTTGTAGGAGTGCATTTCGAGCTTATTTAGCCGTATAAAACTGCCTTATTAACTTTTTCTACATACAATAAATTTTAGTTTAATAGTAATACTGTGCGTTAGAACGTCTGAAAAGCTCCTTTATCAGTAAATATTGACTACAGAAAATTTTAATGTACTATCATAATACTTAGTGTCGAACAAAATATAATAATACTAGTCATGGCAAGTGTGCCATCATTAACAGGTACTCTATAATTTGCTTAGAATTGATTGCAGAGATTGTAAACGTCGTAGGAGTGCATTTGGAGCTTATTTAGCCGTATAAAACTGCCATATTAACTTTTTCACATCCAATAAATTCAAGTTTAATAGTATAGTATTAAGGTGAGCTAGAACGTCTGAAAAGCACGTTTTTCGGTAAATATGGCTACAGAAAATTTTATTGTACTACAATAATACATAGTGTCGATCAAAATATAATAATTTGAGTGCCGGTAAGTGTGCTATCATTAACAGGTGCTTTATAACTTGCTTAGAATTGATTGCAGAGATTGTAAACGTTGTAGGAGTGCATTTGGAGCTTATTTAGCCGTATAAAACTGCTTTATTAACTTTTTCTGCATCCAATAAATTTAAGTTTAATAATAATACTGTGCATTAGAACGTCTGAAAAGCTCCTTTATCAGTAAATATTGACTACAGAAAATTTTAATGTACTATCATAATACTTAGTGACGATCAAAATATAATAATTTGAGTGCCGGTAAGTGTGCTATCATTAACAGGTGCAGAGATTGTAAACGTTGTAGGAATACATTTGGAGCTTATGTAGCAGTATAAAACTACCGTATTAACTTTTTTTGCATCCAATAAATTCAAATTTAATAGTATAGTATTAAGGTGCGCTAGAACGTCTGAAAAGCACGTTTTTCGGTAAATATTGGCTACAGAAAATTTTATTGTACTACAATAATACATAGTGTCGTTCAAAATATAATAATTTTAGTGCCGGTAAGTGTGCTATCATTAACAGGTGCTTTATAACTTGCTTAGAATTGATTGCAGAGACTGTAAACGTTGTAGGAGTGCATTTGGAGCTTATGTAGCAGTATAAAGCTGCAGTATTAACTTTTTCTGCATCCAATAAATTCAAGTTTAATAGTATAGTATTAAGGTGAGCACGTTTTTCAGTAAATATGGCTACAGAAAATTTTATTGTACTACAATAATACATAGTGTCGATCAAAATATAATAATTTGAGTGCCGGTAAGTGTGCTATCATTAACAGGTGCTTTATAACGTGCTTAGAATTGATTGCAGAGATTGTAAACGTTGTAGGAGTGCATTTCGAGCTTATTTAGCCGTATAAAACTGCCTTATTAACTTTTTCTGCATACAATAAATTTTAGTTTAATAGTAATACTGTGCGTTAGAACGTCTGCAAAGCTCCTTTATCAGTAAATATTGACTACAGAAAATTTTAATGTCCTATCATAATACTTAGTGTCGATCAAAATATAATAATTTTAGTCTCGGTAAGTGTGCTATCATTAACAGGTGCATTATAACTTGCTTAGAATTGATTGCAAAGATTGTAAACGTTGTAGGAGTGCATTTGGAGCTTATTTAGCCGTATAAAACTGCCTTATTAACTTTTTCTGCATCCAATAAATTCAAGTTTAATAGTATAGTATTAAGGTGAGCACGTTTTTCAGTAAATATGGCTACAGAAAATTTTATTGTACTACAATAATACATAGTGTCGATCAAAATATAATAATTTGAGTGCCGGTAAGTGTGCTATCATTAACAGGTGCTTTATAACTTGCTTAGACTTAATTGCAGGGATTGTAAACGTGCATTTGGAGCTTATTTAGCCGTATAAAACTGCTTTATTAACTTTTTCTGCATCCAATAAATTTAAGTTTAATAGTAATACTGTGCATTAGAACGTCCGAAAAGCTCCTTTATCAGTAAATATTGACTACAGAAAATTTTAATGTACTATCATAATACTTAGTGTCGATCAAAATATAATAATTTGATTGCCGGTAAGAGTGCTATCATTAACAGGTGCAGAGATTGTAAAAGTTGTAGGAGTACATTTGGAGCTTATGTAGCAGTATAAAACTACCGTATTAACTTTTTTTGCATCCAATAAATTCAAATTTAATAGTATAGTATTAAAGTGCGCTAGAACGTCTGAAAAGCACGTTTTTCGGTAAATATTGGCTACAGAAAATTTTATTGTACTACAATAATACATAGTGTCGATCAAAATATTATAATTTTAGTCGCGGTAAGTGTGCTATCATTAACAGGTGCTTTATAACTTGCTTAGAATTGATTGCAGAGATTGTAAACGTTGTAGGAGTGCATTTGGAGCTTATTTAGCCGTATAAAACTGCCTTATTAACTTTTTCTGCATACAATAAATTTAAGATTAATAGTAATACTGTGCATTAGAACGTCTGAAAAGTTCTTTTATCAGTAAATATTGACTACAAAAAATTTTAATGTACTATCATAATACTTAGTGTCGTACAAAATATAATAATACTAGTCATGGCAAGTGTGCCATCTTTAACAGGTACTCTATAACTTGCTTAGAATTGATTGCAGAGATTGTAAACGTTGCAGGAGTGCATTTGGAGCTTATTTAGCCGAATAAAACTGCCATATTAACTTTTTCACATCCAATAAATTCAAATTTAATAGTATAGTATTAAGGTGCGCTAGAACGTCTGAAAAGCACGTTTTTCGGTAAATATTGGCTACAGAAAATTTTATTGTACTACAATAATACATAGTGTCGATCAAAATATAATAATTTTAGTGCCGGTAAGTGTGCTATCATTAACAGGTGTTTTATAACTTGCTTAGAATTGATTGCAGAGATTGTAAACGTTTTAGGAGTGCATTTGGAGCTTATGTAGCAGTATAAAGCTGCAGTATTAACTTTTACTGCATCCAATAAATTCAAGTTTAATAGTATAGTATCAAGGTGAGCTAGAACGTCTGAAAAGCACGTTTTTCAGTAAATATTGGCTACAGAAAATTTTATTGTACTACAATAATACATAGTGTCGATCAAAATATAAGAATTGTTCTCCTGGTAAGTGGGCCTTATTAACAGGTACTCTATAACTTGCTTAGAATTGATTGCAGAGATCGTAAACGTTGTAGGAGTGCATGTGGAGCATATTTAGCCGTATAAAACTGCCTTATTAACCTTTTCTGCATCCAATAAATTTAAGTTTAATAGTAATACTGTGCGTTAGAACGTCTGAAAAACTCCTTTATCAGTAAATATTGACTACAGAAAATTATAATGTACTATCATAATAGTGTCGAACAAAATATAATAATACTAGTCATGGCAAGTGTGCCATCATTAACAGGTACTCTATAATTTGCTTAGAATTGATTGCAGAGATTGTAAACGTCGTAGGAGTGCATTTGGAGCTTATTTAGCCGTATAAAACTGCCATATTAACTTTTTCACATCCAATAAATTCAAGTTTAATAATATAGTATTAAGGTGAGCACGTTTTTCAGTAAATATGGCTACAGAAAATTTTATTGTACTACAATAATACAGAGTGTCGATCAAAATATACTAATTTGAGTGCCGGTAAGTGTGCTATCATTAACAGGTGCTTTATAACTTGCTTAGAATTGATTGCAGGAATCGTAAACGTTGTAGGAGTGCATTTGGAGCTTATTTAGCCGTAGAAAACTGCCTTATTAACTTTTTCTGCATACAATAAATTTAAGTTTAATAGTAATACTGTGCGTTAGAACGTCTGAAAAGCTCCTTTATCAGTAAATATTGACTACTGTAAATTTTATTGTACTATAATAATACTTAGTGTCGATCAAAATTTAATAATTTTAGTTCCGGTAAGTGTGCTATCATTAACAGGTGCTTTATAACTTGCTTAGAATTGATTGCAGAAATTGTAAACGTTGTAGGAGTGCATTTGGAGCTTATTTTGCCGTATAAAACTGCCTTATTAACTTTTTTTGCATCCTATAAATTTAAGTTTAATAGTGCGTTAGAACGTCTGAAAAGCTCCTTTATCAGTAAATATTGACTACAGAAAATTTTAATGTACTATCATAATACTTAGTGTCGAACAAAATATAATAACACTAGTCATGGCAACTGTGCCATCATTAACAGGTACTCTTTAATTTGCTTAGAATTGATTGCAGAGATTGTAAACGTCGTAGGAGTGCATTTGGAGCTTATTTAGCCGTATAAAACTGCCATATTAACTTTTTCACATCCAATGAATTCAAGTTTAATAGTATAGTATTAAGGTGCGCTAGAACGCCTGAAAAGCACGTTTTTTAGTAAATATTGACTACAGAAAATTTTATTGTACTACAATAATACATAGTGTCGATCAAAATATAAGAATTTTTCTCCTGGTAAGTGTGCTATCATTAACAGGTACTCTATAACTTGCTTAGAATTGATTGCAGAGATTGTAAACGTTGTAGGAGTGCATGTGGAGCTTATGTGGCCGTATAAAACTACCTTATTAACTTTTTATGCATACAATAAATTTAAGTTTAATAGTAATACTGTGCGTTAGAACGTCTGAAAAGCTCCTTTATCAGTAAATATTGACTACAGAAAATTTTAATGTACTATCATAATACTTAGTGTCGATCAAAATATAATAATTTTAGTCCCGGTAAGTGTGCTATCATTAACAGGTGCTTGATAACTTGCTTAGAATTGATTGCAGAGATTGTAAACGTTGTAGGAGTGCACTTGGAGCTTATTTAGCCGTATAAAACTGCCTTATTAACTTTTTCTGCATCCAATATTTTTAAGTTTAATAGTAATACTGTGCGTTAGAACGTCTGAAAAGCTCCTTTATCAGTAATTATTGACTACAGAAACTTTTAATTAACTATCATAATACTTAGTGTCGATCAAAATATAATAATTTTAGTCCCGTTAAGTGTGCTATAATTAACAGGTGCTTTATAACTTGCTTAGAATTGATTACAGAGATTGTAAACGTTGTAGGAGTGCATTTGGGGCTTACTTAGCCGTATAAAACTGCCTTATTAACTTTTTCTGCATCCAATAAATTTAAGTTTAATAGTAATACTGTGCATTAGAAGGTCTGAAAAGCTCCTTTATCAGTAAATATTGACCACAGAAAATTTTAATGTACTATCATAATACTTAGTGTCGATCAAAATATAATAATACTAGTCATGGCAAGTGTGCCATCATTAACAGGTACTCTATAATTTGCTTAGAATTGATTGCAGAGATTGTGAACGTTGTAGGAGTGCATTTGGAGCTTATTTAGCCGTATAAAACTGCCTTATTAACTTTTTCTGCATCCAATAAATTTAAGTTTAGTAGTATAGTATTAAGGTGCGCTAGAACGTCTGAAAAGCACGTTTTTCAGTAAATATTGACTACAGAAAATTTTATTGTACTACAATAATACATAGTGTCGATCAAAATATAATTATTTTAGTGCCGGTAAGTGTGCTATCCTTAACAGGTGCTTTATAACTTGCTTAGAATTGATTGCAGAAATTGTAAACGTTGTAGGAGTGCATTTGGAGCTTATTTAGCCGTATAAAACTGCCTTATTAACTTTTTCTGCATCCAATAAATTTAAGTTTAGTAGTGTGTTAGAACGTCTGAAAAGCTCCTTTATCAGTATATATTGACTACAGAAAATTTTAATGTACTATCATAATACTTAGTGTCGATCAAAATATAATAATACTAGTCATGGCTAGTGTGCCATCATTAACAGGTACTCTATAACTTGCTTAGAATTGATTGCAGAGATTGTAAACGTTGTAGGAGTGCATTTGGAGCTTATGTAGCAGTATAAAACTGCCGTATTAACTTTTTTCCGCATCCAATAAATTTAAGTTTAATAGTAATACTGTGCGTTAGAACGTCTGAAAAGCTCCTTTATCAGTATATATTGACTACAGAAAATTTTAATGTACTATCATAAAACTTAGTGTCGAACAAAATATAATAACACTAGTCATGGCAAGTGTGCCATCATTAACAGGTACTCTTTAATTTGCTTAGAATTGATTGCAGAGATTGTAAACGTTGTAATAGTGCATTTGGAGCTTATTTAGCCGTATAAAACTGCTTTATTAACTTTTTCTGCATCCAATAAATTTAAGTTTAATAGTAATACTGTGCGTTGGAACGTCTGAAAAGCTCCTTTATCAGTAAATATTGACCACAGAAAATTTTAATGTACTATCATAATACTTAGTGTCGATCAAAATATAATAATACTAGTCATGGCAAGTGTGCCATCATTAACAGGTACTCTATAATTTGCTTAGAATTGATTGCAGAGATTGTGAACGTTGTAGGAGTGCATTTGGAGCTTATTTAGCCGTATAAAACTGCCTTATTAACTTTTTCTGCATCCAATAAATTTAAGTTTAATAGTAATACTGTGCATTAGAACGTCTGAAAAGCTCCTTTATCAGTTAACATTGACTACAGAAAATTTTAATGTACTATCATAATACTTAGTGTCGATCAAAATATAATAATACTAGTCATGGCAAGTGTGCCATCATTAACAGGTACTCTATAATTTGCTTAGAATTGATTGCAGAGATTGTAAACGTCGTAGGAGTGCATTTGGAGCTTATTTAGCCGTATAAAACTGCCGTATTAACTTTTTCTGCATCCAATAAATTCAAGTTTAATAGTATAGTATTAAGGTGCGCTAGAACGTCTGAAAAGCACGTTTTTCAGTAAATATTGACTACAGAAAATTTTATTGTACTACAATAATACATAGTGTCGATCAAAATATAATTATTTTAGTGCCGGTAAGTGTGCTATCCTTAACAGGTGCTTTATAACTTGCTTAGAATTGATTGCAGAAATTGTAAACGTTGTAGGAGTGCATTTGGAGCTTATTTAGCCGTATAAAACTGCCTTATTAACTTTTTCTGCATCCAATAAATTTAAGTTTAGTAGTGTGTTAGAACGTCTGAAAAGCTCCTTTATCAGTTAACATTGACTACAGAAAATTTTAATGTACTATCATAATACTTAGTGTCGATCAAAATATAATAATACTAGTCATGGCTAGTGTGCCATCATTAACAGGTACTCTATAACTTGCTTAGAATTGATTGCAGAGATTGTAAACGTTGTAGGAGTGCATTTGGAGCTTATGTAGCAGTATAAAACTGCCGTATTAACTTTTTTCTGCATCCAATAAATTCAAGTTTAACAGTATAGTATTAAGGTGCGCTATAACGTCCGAAAAGCACGTTTTTCAGTAAATATTGGCTACAGAAAATTTTATTGTACTACAATAATACATAGTGTCGATCAAAATATAATAATTTTAGTTCCGGTAAGTGTGCTATCATTAACAGGTGCTTTATAATTTGCTTAGAATTGATTGCAGAGATTGTAAACGTTGTAGGAGTTTATTTAGCCGTATAAAACTGCCTTATTAACTTTTTCTGCATCCAATAAATTTAAGTTTAGTAGTGCGTTAGAGCGTTTGAAAAGCTCCTTTATCAGTATATATTGACTACAGAAAATTTTAATGTACTATCATAATACTTAGTGTCGATCAAAATATAATAATACTAGTCATGGCAAGTGTGCCATCATTAACAGGTACTCTATAACTTGCTTAGAATTGATTGCAGAGATTGTAAACGTTGTAGGAGTGCATTTGGAGCTTATGTAGCAGTATAAAACTGCCGTATTAACTTTTTTCTGCATCCAATAAATTCAAGTTTAATAGTATAGTATTAAGGTGCGCTAGAACGTCTGAAAAGCACGTTTTTCAGTAAATATTGGCTACAGAAAATTTTATTGTACTACAATAATACATAGTGTCGATCAAAATATAATAATACTAGTCATGGCAAGTGTGCCATCATTAACAGGTAATCTATAATTTGCTTAGAATTGATTGCAGAGATTGTAAACGTCATAGGAGTGCATTTGGAGCTTATGTAGCAGTATAAAACTGCCGTATTAACTTTTTCTGCATCCAATAAATTCA
This sequence comes from Agriotes lineatus, assembly GCA_940337035.1. Lineage (NCBI taxonomy): Eukaryota > Metazoa > Arthropoda > Insecta > Coleoptera > Elateridae > Agriotes > Agriotes lineatus. Next base: position 22,299,803 of record OW679198.1, on the reverse strand, counting down.
AGTTTAATAGTATAGTATTAAGGTGCGCTAGAACGTCTGAAAAGCACGTTTTTCAGTAAATATTGGCTACAGAAAATTTTATTGTACTACAATAATACATAGTGTCGATCAAAATATAATTATTTTAGTGCCGGTAAGAGTGCTATCATTAACAGGTGCTTTATAACTTGCTTAGAATTGATTGCAGAGATTGTAAACGTTGTAGGAGTGCATTTGGAGCTTATTTAGCCGTATAAAACTGCCTTATTAACTTTTTCTGCATCCAATAAATTTAAGTTTAATAGTAATACTGTGCGTTAGAACATCTGAAAAGCTCCTTTGTCAGTAAATATTGACTACAGAAAATTTTAATGAACTATCATAATACTTAGTGTCGATCAAAATATCATAATTTTAGTCCCGGTAAGTGTGCTATCATTAACAGGTGCTTTATAACTTGCTTAGAATTGATTGCAGAGATTGTAAACGTTGTAGGAGTGCATTTGGAGCTTATGTAGCAGTATAAAACTGCAGTATTAACTTTTTCTGCATCCAATAAATTCAAGTTTAATAGTATAGTATTAAGGTGCGCTAAAACGCCTGAAAAGCACGTTTTTTAGTAAATATTGGCTATAGAAAATTTTATTGTACTACAATAATACATAGTGTCGATCAAAATATAATAATTTGAGTGCCGGTAAGTGTGCTATCATTAACAGGTGCTTTATAACTTGCTTAGAATTGATTGCAGAGATTGTAAACGTTGCAGGAGTGCATAGCAGTATAAAGCTGCAGTATTAACTTTTTCTGCATCCAATAAATTCAAGTTTAATAGTATAGTATTAAGGTGCGCTAGAACGCCTGAAAAGCACGTTTTTCAGTAAATATTGGCTACAGAAAATTTTATTGTACTACAATAATACATAGTGTCGATCAAAATATAAGAATTTTTTTCCTGGTAAGTGGGCCTCATTAACAGGTACTCTATAACTTGCTTAGAATTGATTGCAGAGATTGTAAACGTTGTAGGAGTGCATTTGGAGCTTATTTAGCCGTATAAAACTGCCTTATTAACTTTTTCTGCATCCAATAAATTTAAGTTTAATAGTAATACTGTGCGTTAGAACGTCTGAAAAGCTCCTTTATCAGTAAATATTGACTACAGAAAATTTTAATGTACTATCATAATACTTAGTGGCGATCAAAATATAATAATTTGAGTGCCGGTAAGTGTGCTATCATTAACAGGTGCAGAGATTGTAAACGTTGTAGGAGTACATTTGGAGCTTATGTAGCAGTATAAAACTACCGTATTAACTTTTTTTGCATCCAATAAATTCAAATTTAATAGTATAGTATTAAGGTGCGCTAGAACGTCTGAAAAGCACGTTTTTCGGTAAATATTGCCTACAGAAAATTTTATTGTACTACAATAATACATAGTGTCGATCAAAATATAATAATTATAGTGCCGGTAAGTGTGCTATCATTAACAGGTGCTTCATAACTTGCTTAGAATTGATTGCAGAGTTTGTAAACGTTGTAGGAGTGCATTTGGAGCTTATGTAGCAGTATAAAACTGCCTTATTAACTTTTTCTGCTTCCAATAAATTTAAGTTTAATAGTAGTACTGTGCGTTAGAACGTCTGAAAAGCTCCTTTATCAGTAATTATTTACTACAGAAAATTTTAATGTACTATCATAATACTTAGTGTCGATCAAAATATAATAATTTTAGTCCCGGTAAGTGTGCTATCATTAACAGGTGCTTTATAACTTGCTTAGAATTGATTGCAGAGATTGTAAACGTTGTAGGAGTGCATTTGGAGCTTATTTAGCCGTATAAAACTGCCATATTAACTTTTTCACATCCAATAAATTCAATTTTAATAGTATAGTATTAAGGTGAGCTAGAACGTCTGAAAAGCACGTTTTTTAGTAAATATGGCTACAGAAAATTTTATTGTACTACAATAATACATAGTGTCGATCAAAATATAATAATTTGAGTGCCGGTAAGTGTGCTGTCATTAACAGGGGCTTTATAACTTGCTTAGAATTGATTGCAGAGATTGTAAACGTTGTAGGAGTGCATTTGGAGCTTATTTTGCCGTATAAAACTGCCTTATTAACTTTTTTTGCATCCAATAAATTTAAGTTTAATAGTGCGTTAGAACGTCTGAAAAGCTCCTTTATCAGTAATAATTGACTACAGAAAATTTTAATGTATTATCATAATACTTAGTGTCGAACAAAATATAATAACACTAGTCATGGCAAGTCTGCCATCATTAACAGGTACTCTTTAATTTGCTTAGAATTGATTGCAGAGATTGTAAACGTCGTAGGAGTGCATTTGGAGCTTATTTAGCCGTATAAAACTGCCATATTAACTTTTTCACATCCAATGAATTCAAGTTTAATAGTATAGTATTAAGGTGCGCTAGAACGCCTGAAAAGCACGTTTTTTAGTAAATATTGGCTACAGAAAATTTTATTGTACTACAATAATACATAGTGTCGATCAAAATATAAGAATTTTTCTCCTGGTAAGTGGGCCTCATTAACAGGTACTCTATAACTTGCTTAGAATTGATTGCAGAGATTGTAAACGTTGTAGGAGTGCATTTGGAGCTTATTTAGCCGTATAAAACTGCTTTATTAACTTTTTCTGCATCCAATAAATTTAAGTTTAATAGTAATACTGTGCGTTAGAACGTCTGAAAAGCTCCTTTATCAGTAAATATTGACTACTGTAAATTTTATTGTACTATCATAATACTTAGTGTCGATCAAAATATAATAATTTTAGTCCCGGTAAGTGTGCTATCATTAACAGGTGCTTTATAACTTGCTTAGAATTGATTGCAGAGATTGTAAACGTTGTAGGAGTGCATTTGGAGCTTATTTAGCCGTATAAAACTGCCTTATTAACTTTTTCTGCATCCAATAAATTTAAGTTTAATAGTGCGTTAGAACGTCTGAAAAGCTCCTTTTTCAGTAAATATTGACTACAGAAAATTTTAATTTACTATCATAATACTTAGTGTCGAACAAAATATAATAACACTAGTCATGGCAAGGGTGCCATCATTAACAGGTACTCTTTAATTTGCTTATAATTGATTGCAGAGATTGTAAACGTCGTAGGAGTGCATTTGGAGCTTATTTAGCCGTATAAAACTGCTTTATTAACTTTTTCTGCATCCAATAAATTTAAGTTTAATAGTGCGTTAGAACGTCTGAAAAGCTCCTTTATCAGTAAATATTGACTACAGAAAATTTTAATGTACTATCATAAAACTTAGTGTCGAACAAAATATAATAACACTAGTCATGGCAAGTGTGCCATCATTAACAGGTACTCTTTAATTTGCTTAGAATTGATTGCAGAGATTGTAAACGTTGTAGGAGTGCATTTGGAGCTTATTTAGCCGTATAAAACTGCTTTATTAACTTTTTCTGCATCCAATAAATTTAAGTTTAATAGTGCGTTAGAACGTCTGAAAAGCTCCTTTATCAGTAAATATTGACTACTGTAAATTTTATTGTACTATAATAATACTTAGTGTCGATCAAAATATAATAATTTTAGTTCCGGTAAGTGAGCTATCATTAACAGGTGCTTTATAACTTGCTTAGAATTGATTGCAGAGATTGTAAACGTTGTAGGAGTGCATTTGGAGCTTATTTTGCCGTATAAAACTGCCTTATTAACTTTTTTTGCATCCTATAAATTTAAGTTTAATAGTGCGTTAGAACGTCTGAAAAGCTCCTTTATCAGTAAATATTGACTACAGAAAATTTTAATGTACTATCATAATACTTAGTGTCGAACAAAATATAATAACACTAGTCATGGCAACTGTGCCATCATTAACAGGTACTCTTTAATTTGCTTAGAATTGATTGCAGAGATTGTAAACGTCGTAGGAGTGCATTTGGAGCTTATTTAGCCGTATAAAACTGCCATATTAACTTTTTCACATCCAATGAATTCAAGTTTAATAGTATAGTATTAAGGTGCGCTAGAACGCCTGAAAAGCACGTTTTTTAGTAAATATTGACTACAGAAAATTTCATTGTACTACAATAATACATAGTGTCGATCAAAATATAAGAAGTTTTCTCCTGGTAAGTGTGCTATCATTAACAGGTACTCTATAACTTGCTTAGAATTGATTGCAGAGATTGTAAACGTTGTAGGAGTGCATGTGGAGCTTATTTAGCCGTATAAAACTACCTTATTAACTTTTTATGCATACAATAAATTTAAGTTTAATAGTAATACTGTGCGTTAGAACGTCTGAAAAGCTCCTTTATCAGTAAATATTGACTACAGAAAATTTTAATGTACTATCATAATACTTAGTGTCGATCAAAATATAATAATTTTAGTCCCGGTAAGTGTGCTATCATTAACAGGTGCTTGATAACTTGCTTAGAATTGATTGCAGAGATTGTAAACGTTGTAGGAGTGCATTTGGAGCTTATTTAGCCGTATAAAACTGCCTTATTAACTTTTTCTGCATCCAATAAATTTAAGTTTAATAGTAATACTGTGCGTTAGAACGTCTGAAAAGCTCCTTTAGCAGTAAATATTGACTACAGAAAATTTTAATGTACTATCATAATACTTAGTGTCGAACAAAATATAATAATACTAGTCATGGCAAGTGTGCCATCATTAACAGGTACTCTATAATTTGCTTAGAATTGATTGCAGAGATTGTAAACGTCGTAGGAGTGCATTTGGAGCTTATTTAGCCTTATAAAACTGCCATATTAACTTTTTCACATCTAATAAATTCAAGTTTAATAGTATAGTATTAAGGTGCGCTAGAACGTCTGAAAAGCACGTTTTTTAGTAAATATTGGCTACAGAAAATTTTATTGTACTACAATAATACATAGTGTCGATCAAAATATAAGAATTTTTCTCCTGGTAAGTGGGCCTCATTAACAGGTACTCTATAACTTGCTTAGAATTGATTGCAGAGATTGTAAACGTTGTAGGAGTGCATTTGGAGCTTATTTAGCCGTATAAAACTGCCTTATTAACTTTTTCTGCATACAATAAATTTAAGTTTAATAGTAATACTGTGCGTTAGAACGTCTGAAAAGCTCCTTTATCAGTAAATATTGACTACAGAAAATTTTAAAGTACTATCATAATACTTAGTGTAGATCAAAATTTAATAATTTTAGTCTCGGTAAGTGTGCCATCATTAACAGGTGCTTTATAACTTGCTTAGAATTGATTGCAGAGATTGTAAACGTTGTAGGAGTGCATTTGGAGCTTATTTAGCCGTATAAAACTGCCTTATTAACTTTTTCTGCATATAATAAATTTAAGTTTAATAGTAATACTGTGCATTAGAACGTCTGAAAAGCTCTTTTATCAGTAAATATTGACTACAGAAAATTTTAATGTACTATCATAATACTTAGTGTAGATCAAAATATAATAATACTAGTCATGGCAAGTGTGCCATCTTTAACAGGTACTCTATAACTTGCTTAGAATTGATTGCAGAGATTGTAAACGTTGCAGGAGTGCATTTGGAGCTTATTTAGCCGTATAAAACTGCCATATTAACTTTTTCACATCCATTAGTCGCATCTATAAAGAAGAATTTTTGAACGCGAAGAAAATCAAACGCACTTTCTCCACTAAGGATCTGGACCCATCCTCTGGAATATCCAATCCCATCTACATCAACGAGTTTCTATCTCCTGAGTACAGAAAATTGTTTAACCAGCGTCGTGAGTTTAAAAAGTCTAATGGTATTCGATTTTTGTGGGTTAAAAATGGCAAGATCATGATGCGGAAAAGTGAAAATACTCGGGTATACGTAATAAATTCCACTTCCGATTTTACTGATGTACATTAGTTTTACGATTTTCAATTTTGTGAACTCTCACGCTTTGCAATTATTATTAGAATTTAAGGAAGCTGAGCTTAATATATTTTTAAGTTACTATATCATAATGAATCTAGGTTCCGTGTTTCAAAGGTCTTCTTTTTATGGTTACTTTTTGAAGAATGTAGATTTGAAATTATATTGTATTTCTGATGTGAATGATCAATATGTTGCTATTATTTAATGAGCCAATTTAATTTTCAGTACGAAATGTGATGTAAAATTTAGTTTAGTTTGCATACCATTATTTTTTATCTGTGTGACTAATTTGAAAATAATTTTAAGTTGCTTTATGATAAAGAATCTAGGTTTTGTGGGTGAAAGGTTTTTTTTCTTATTATTGTTACTTTGTGGGAAAATTTTTACATATTTAAAATTATATTATTTTTCTCATATGGAAGATTGCTACGAGCTACTAAACGAGCCACAGTCATCTTCAATTGGTAGGAGTATCTTTCCTACAGCTTGTCTATTTTCTTATTTATCTAGATACTTACATGATTAACACCATTAAGATAGCTCATTTAAACGTACGATCTCTTTTAACTAATTTTGCAGAATTTAAATCTCTGATACTGAATGATGGCTACGATATAGTAGGAGTGTCTGAAACGAGGCTTTTCCCTCATATTCCGAATGAAGCTGTAAACATCGAAGGGTATAACTTTCTACGTGAAGACAGTGTTACTACTACATGGGGAGGAGGTGTTGGTATGTATATTAAAAATAATTATTCTTCTGTCTTACTTCAAACGGCAAGCAATAGTATTGCTTTAGAACAGATTTGGGTCAGCATTAAAATTGCTAGTATTAGAATAAGGGTTGGTACCGTATATAGGAGGCAAGAGTACTCGCATTCTGATTTTTTAAATGCTTTCCAAGACTCTGTTTCTTTAATTTTATCTTCATGTGATGAAATAGTGTGCATGGGCGATTTTAATTTAAATCTCCTTAAATTTCATGAGGTTGCATGTGTACAATTTTATTCTGCCTTGGATGCAATGGGGCTCAAGCAAATTATACTAGAACCCACTCGAGTTACAGCCACCACCGCCACATTAATTGATTTTATAATTGTTGGTTCAAATATAGAAGTAAAAAATACAGGTGTTATAAATATGCATCATATATCTGATCATTCTTTAATATATTGTCACTATCCAATAAATACAAATGTACGTGTTAATCCACATTTATTTACGTTTAGAGACTTTCGATCTTTCGACAGTAATGATTTTAGAAATGACTTACAGCAAATACAATGGCAAAATATTTACAACATCGTAGATATAAATGATAAAGTTACATATTTTACTAATAATATGTTAACTCTGTTTAACCGGCATGCTCCTGTAAAAACGGTAAAGATAACAAAACCTAAAGCACCATGGCTTACTGATAACATTAGACTAATGATGGCTTTAAGAGATGCTGCTTTTAAACGATTTAAAAGGCTTAGGACTAGTGGCTCTTGGGAATATTACAAATCTTTACGGAATTTTACAACGTTTGCGATTAGAAAAGAAAAACAAGCTTATTTATAATATCGAGCCCGAAATGATTCTAAGACTATGTGGAAGGAACTCAGATCATTAAATATATATCACTCAAAGAAATCCAATAACAATACTATTCCACCTCATCTTAATGATGTTAATAAAATCAATGATACTTTTTTAAGTGCCGGCAGGCCATCTATTTCTGGTAACATAGAATTAGAAGATTACTACAATCATTCATTCCTAAAACCGTTTGAGTCCTTGTTTTGCTTCAAACTGTCTGATGAAAATGAAATATCAAGTAGAATATTCGGTATTAAAACGAATGCGGTTGGCTGTGACGGTATAAGTGTGTCAATGCTTAGAATGTGTTTTCCTACTATCTTGCCTATTATTACTCACATAATTAATTGTTGTTTGTTATCTTCTGTGTTTCCTGATAAATGGAAGACCGCTGATGTCATTCCGTTACCTAAGATCAATGAACCTAAACTGTTTAAGGACCTTCGTCCTATCAGTATATTGCCAGTTATGTCTAAAATTTTAGAAAAAATAATAGTAGCACAAATAACAACTTACATTGCGCTTCATAATATCTTACCCGAAACACAATCAGGTTTTAGAAAGGGGTACAGCTGTGCTACTGCTCTCCTGAACATAACTGATGATATACTGTCTGCTGCTGATAAAGACAGAACATCCGTTTTAGTCATGTTAGACTATTCAAAAGCATTTGACACTATTTCCCATAAAATTTTGTTCAGCATCTTGCGGTTTATTGTTTTGCTGCCGGCGCTGTGGAACTCATGCGGTCGTACCTTACAAATCGTTTTCAGAAAGTCATTTTAAATGGGGAAACCTCATTTCCTTTACCAATTATGGCTGGCGTGCCTCAAGGTTCAAATCTAGGACCTTTACTCTACTCACTGTACACATGCAATTTCCGAAATTATGTTAAGCACTGCAAGTATCACCTATATGCCGACGATACACAACTTCAAATCGATTTTAAACCTGAAGATGTTGCGCAAACTAATAATTTCATTAAATCCGATATTGATGCTCTTGTTGAAATATCTGAAAAACATTGTCTAAAAATTAACGCAGAAAAATCCGTGGTTATGGTATTTGGTCAACGTAAAGCTAGAAATTTAATTAAACAGGACGTGATTGTTAGGTTGGAGATGAGGTTTTGCTTGTAAAAGAAAGTGCAAAAAATCTTGGTCTGATCTTAGACGAAGATTTAAAATTTTCTCAACATATTAGTCATTTACGTATTACGTAAAGCTTATATTAATTTGAAGTTGATATTTAATCAAAGATTTTGTTTAACTAGAAAATTAAAAATACTGTTATGTGAATCCCTTGTTTTGTCCCATTTTAATCATTGTGATGTTGTGTACGGACCGTGCATCGATAGCTATGATGTGAAAAGAGTTCAGCGAATGCAGAACTCTTGTCTTCGGCTTGTATATGGTATCAAAAAGTTTCATCGCATCTCTCATACATTAACTGAAGCTAAATGGCTTAATATGTATAATAGAAGAATGTTGCATTCCTCAGTTCTGTTTCATAAAGTTATAGTTACTAAGCAACCAACTTACCTGTTTAATAAAGTAAATTTAGATACAATGTTCACAAGTGAATGTAAGAAAAAAAAGCATTATCACACCTCCAATCCATAAATCTCATTTATTTGAAAAATCGTTTTCATATACCATCAGTAATGTTTACAACACCTTGCCGGAATTTCTAAAACACTTAAAGTTTCCACATTCAGACACCAGCTTACTAGCCTTATTTATAAAAATCAAAAATATGTTTTTGTTTCTTTTTGTTTTCTTATAATCTCTTCTCACCATAGTTAAATTTATACAGTTAATTCTTATTACGCATTACACAAATATTCTCATTCGTATTTGCACGTCACTAAATTAACTTTTTTATATTTTAAATTTACTTAAAAATTAAATTAAATGTTATTTTTTCATATCCTCTCAAGACGTATTTTTAGTAAACGAAGCAATAGGGTTAAGTGTAAGAGCAGATTATGAAAATTTGCTTTTTCATAAATCTGAACTTCGCCCTTTGAAGGTGACTGTGACCTACTTCCAAAAAATATTGTTAATTTGTTATTTTGTAAAAAAAAAATATGTATTTTGTTAAAATATTTCAATGTATTTATATTTTGAGATGGTACAGATCTCCTTCAATAAACGACCATTATTATTATTATTATTATTATTATAAATTCAAGTTTAATAGTATAGTATTAAGGTGCGCTAGAACGTCTGAAAAGCACGTTTTTCAGTAAATATTGGCTAGAGAAAATTTTAAAGTACTATCATAATACTTAGTGTCGATCAAAATATAATAATTTTAGTCCCGGTAAGTGTGCTATCATTAACAGGTGCTTTATAACTTGCTTAGAATTAATTTCAGAGATTGTAAACGTTGTAGGAGTGCATTTGGAGCTTATTTAGCCGTATAAAACTGCCTTATTAACTTTTATGCATACAATAAATTTAAGTTTAATAGTAATACTGTGCATTAGAACGTCTGAAAAGCTCTTTTATCAGTAAATATTGACTACAGAAAATTTTAATATACTATCATAATACTTAGTGTCGATCAAAATATAATAATACTAGTCATGGCAAGTGTGCCATCTTTAACAGGTACTCTATAACTTGCTTAGAATTGATTGCAGAGATTGTAAACGTTGCAGGAGTGCATTTGGAGCTTATTTAGCGTATAAAACTGCCATATTAACTTTTTCACATCCAATAAATTCAAATTTAATAGTATAGTATTAAGGTGCGCTAGAACGTCTGAAAAGCTCCTTTATCAGTAAATATTGACTACAGAAAATTTTAAAGTACTATCATAATACTTAGTGTCGATCAAAATATAATAATTTTAGTCCCGGTAAGTGTGCTATCATTAACAGGTGCTTTATAACGTGCTTAGAATTGATTGCAGAGATTGTAAACGTTGTAGGAGTGCATTTCGAGCTTATTTAGCAGTATAAAACTGCCTTATTAACTTTTTCTACATACAATAAATTTTAGTTTAATAGTAATACTGTGCGTTAGAACGTCTGAAAAGCTCCTTTATCAGTAAATATTGACTACAGAAAAATTTTAATGTACTATCATAATACTTAGTGTCGAACAAAATATAATAATACTAGTCATGGCAAGTGTGCCATCATTAACAGGTACTCTATAATTTGCTTAGAATTGATTGCAGAGATTGTAAACGTCGTAGGAGTGCATTTGGAGCTTATTTAGCCGTATAAAACTGCCATATTAACTTTTTCACATCCAATAAATTCAAGTTTAATAGTATAGTATTAAGGTGAGCTAGAACGTCTGAAAAGCACGTTTTTCAGTAAATATGGCTACAGAAAATTTTATTGTACTACAATAATACATAGTGTCGATCAAAATATAATAATTTGAGTGCCGGTTAAGTGTGCTATCATTAACAGGTGCTTTATAACTGCTTAGAATTGATTGCAGAGATTGTAAACGTTGTAGGAGTGCATTTGGAGCTTATTTAGCCGTATAAAACTGCTTTATTAACTTTTTCTGCATCCAATAAATTTAAGTTTAATAATAATACTGTGCATTAGAACGTCTGAAAAGCTCCTTTATCAGTAAATATTGACTACAGAAAATTTTAATGTACTATCATAATACTTAGTGACGATCAAAATATAATAATTTGAGTGCCGGTAAGTGTGCTATCATTAACAGGTGCAGAGATTGTAAAACGTTGTAGGAATACATTTGGAGCTTAGTTAGCAGTATAAAACTACCGTATTAACTTTTTTTGCATCCAATAAATTCAAATTTAATAGTATAGTATTAAGGTGCGCTAGAACGTCTGAAAAGCACGTTTTTCGGTAAATATTGGCTACAGAAAATTTTATTGTACTACAATAATACATAGTGTCGTTCAAAATATAATAATTTTAGTGCCGGTAAGTGTGCTATCATTAACAGGTGCTTTATAACTTGCTTAGAATTGATTGCAGAGACTGTAAACGTTGTAGGAGTGCATTTGGAGCTTGATGTAGCAGTATAAAGCTGCAGTATTAACTTTTTCTGCATCCAATAAATTCAAGTTTAATAGTATAGTATTAAGGTGAGCACGTTTTTCAGTAAATATGGCTACAGAAAATTTTATTGTACTACAATAATACATAGTGTCGATCAAAATATAATAATTTGAGTGCCGGTAAGTGTGCTATCATTAACAGGTGCTTTATAACGTGCTTAGAATTGATTGCAGAGATTGTAAACGTTGTAGGAGTGCATTTCGAGCTATTTAGCCGTATAAAACTGCCTTATTAACTTTTTCTGCATACAATAAATTTTAGTTTAATAGTAATACTGTGCGTTAGAACGTCTGCAAAGCTCCTTTATCAGTAAATATTGACTACAGAAAATTTTAATGTCCTATCATAATGCTTAGTGTCGATCAAAATATAATAATTTTAGTCTCGGTAAGTGTGCTATCATTAACAGGTGCATTATAACTTGCTTAGAATTGATTGCAAAGATTGTAAACGTTGTAGGAGTGCATTTGGAGCTTATTTAGCCGTATAAAACTGCCTTATTAACTTTTTCTGCATCCAATAAATTCAAGTTTAATAGTATAGTATTAAGGTGAGCACGTTTTTCAGTAAATATGGCTACAGAAAATTTTATTGTACTACAATAATACATAGTGTCGATCAAAATATAATAATTTGAGTGCCGGTAAGTGTGCTATCATTAACAGGTGCTTTATAACTTGCTTAGACTTAATTGCAGGGATTGTAAACGTGCATTTGGAGCTTATTTAGCCGTATAAAACTGCTTTATTAACTTTTTCTGCATCAATAAATTTAAGTTTAATAGTAATACTGTGCATTAGAACGTCCGAAAAGCTCCTTTATCAGTAAATATTGACTACAGAAAATTTTAATGTACTATCATAATACTTAGTGTCGATCAAAATATAATAATTTGATTGCCGGTAAGAGTGCTATCATTAACAGGTGCAGAGATTGTAAAAGGTTGTAGGAGTAACATTTGGAGCTTATGTAGCAGTATAAAACTACCGTATTAACTTTTTTTGCATCCAATAAATTCAAATTTAATAGTATAGTATTAAAGTGCGCTAGAACGTCTGAAAAGCACGTTTTTCGGTAAATATTGGCTACAGAAAATTTTATTGTACTACAATAATACATAGTGTCGATCAAAATATTATAATTTTAGTCGCGGTAAGTGTGCTATCATTAACAGGTGCTTTATAACTTGCTTAGAATTGATTGCAGAGATTGTAAACGTTGTAGGGAGTGCATTTGGAGCTTATTTAGCCGTATAAAACTGCCTTATTAACTTTTTCTGCATACAATAAATTTAAGATTAATAGTAATACTGTGCATTAGAACGTCTGAAAAGTTCTTTTATCAGTAAATATTGACTACAAAAAATTTTAATGTACTATCATAATACTTAGTGTCGTACAAAATATAATAATACTAGTCATGGCAAGTGTGCCATCTTTAACAGGTACTCTATAACTTGCTTAGAATTGATTGCAGAGATTGTAAACGTTGCAGGGAGTGCATTTGGAGCTTATTTAGCCGAATAAAACTGCCATATTAACTTTTTCACATCCAATAAATTCAAATTTAATAGTATAGTATTAAGGTGCGCTAGAACGTCTGAAAAGCACGTTTTTCGGTAATATTGGCTACAGAAAATTTTATTGTACTACAATAATACATAGTGTCGATCAAAATATAATAATTTTAGTGCCGGTAAGTGTGCTATCATTAACAGGTGTTTTATAACTTGCTTAGAATTGATTGCAGAGATTGTAAACGTTTTAGGGAGTGCATTTGGAGCTTATGTAGCAGTATAAAGCTGCAGTATTAACTTTTACTGCATCCAATAAATTCAAGTTTAATAGTATAGTATCAAGGTGAGCTAGAACGTCTGAAAAGCACGTTTTTCAGTAAATATTGGCTACAGAAAATTTTATTGTACTACAATAATACATAGTGTCGATCAAAATATAAGAATTGTTCTCCTGGTAAGTGGGCCTTATTAACAGGTACTCTATAACTTGCTTAGAATTGATTGCAGAGATCGTAAACGTTGTAGGAGTGCATGTGGAGCTTATTTAGCCGTATAAAACTGCCTTATTAACCTTTTCTGCATCCAATAAATTTAAGTTTAATAGTAATACTGTGCGTTAGAACGTCTGAAAAACTCCTTTATCAGTAAATATTGACTACAGAAAATTATAATGTACTATCATAATAGTGTCGAACAAATATAATAATACTAGTCATGGCAAGTGTGCCATCATTAACAGGTACTCTATAATTTGCTTAGAATTGATTGCAGAGATTGTAAACGTCGTAGGAGTGCATTTGGAGCTTATTTAGCCGTATAAAACTGCCATATTAACTTTTTCACATCCAATAAATTCAAGTTTAATAATATAGTATTAAGGTGAGCACGTTTTTCAGTAAATATGGCTACAGAAAATTTTATTGTACTACAATAATACAGAGTGTCGATCAAAATATACTAATTTGAGTGCCGGTAAGTGTGCTATCATTAACAGGTGCTTTATAACTTGCTTAGAATTGATTGCAGGAATCGTAAACGTTGTAGGAGTGCATTTGGAGCTTATTTAGCCGTAGAAAACTGCCTTATTAACTTTTTCTGCATACAATAAATTTAAGTTTAATAGTAATACTGTGCATTAGAAAGTCTGAAAAGCTTTTTTATCAGCAAATATTGACTACAGAAAATTTTAATGTACTATCATAATACTTAGTGTCGATCAAAATATAATAATACTAGTCATGGCAAGTGTGCCATCTTTAACAGGTACTCTATAACTTGCTTAGAATTGATTGCAGAGATTGTAAACGTTGCAGGAGTGCATTTGGCGCTTATTTAGCCGTATAAAACTGCCATATTAACTTTTTCACATCCAATAAATTCAAATTTAATAGTATAGTATTAAGGTGCGCTAGAACGTCTGAAAAGCACGTTTTTCGGTAAATATTGGCTACAGAAAATTTTATTGTACTACAATAATACATAGTGTCGATCAAAATATAAGAATTGTTTCTCCTGGTAAGTGGGCCTTATTAACAGGTACTCTATAACTTGCTTAGAATTGATTGCAGAGATTGTAAACGTTGTAGGAGTGCATTTGGAGCTTATTTAGCCGTATAAAACTGCTTTATTAACTTTTTCTGCATCCAATAAATTTAAGTTTAATAGTAATACTGTGCATTAGAACGTCTGAAAAGCTTCTTTATCAGTAAATATTGACTACAGAAATTTTAATGTACTATCATAATACTTAGTGTCGATCAAAATATAATAATTTGAGTGCCGGTAAGTGTGCTATCATTAACAGGTGCAGAGATTGTAAACGTTGTAGGAATACATTTGGAGCTTATGTAGCAGAATAAAACTACCGTATTAACTTTTTTTGCATCCAATAAATTCAAATTTAATAGTATAGTATTAAGGTGCGCTAGAACGTCCTGAAGTAGAGTACCTACAGGCGTTCTGGCGCACTTCCGGTGGTTTGGAACTTGGCTAAGTGTCACGTGGCGGCCTTTGGTTTGAAACTTGGCTAAGTCTAGTCGAAGGCCACGGGTCTAGCCGGGGGTCACGGGTCTAGCCTGGGGTCAAGGTCACGGGCCTCACCTAGGTCACGTGCCACTTCCGGGAATTTTTTGGGTTAAAAGTGTAGTTTTTGAAATTTTCCCACGCTCGAGCAAGTCTATTCATGCAGGATGTTATCAGTAGAACACTCAGGCTCGACCGGATGTGAGTCATCGTTTGACAGACATGTTTATTCTTGCAGGATGTTGTTGAACAATGACATCCATTGTTTTAAAATCTGCACTATAATTGGACAATGAAGCCATTGTTGTCTGGGGAGAATTTTTGCTGACAGCCACTATAATATAGGTAAGAAAGAGGGGTTGGGCTGCTATTCAACTACCCTGTTTTAACTACCTGTTTGAGAAAATGTGCAAGGTTGCTAAAAAAAAATAAACCGGATTAATTGTGGTCTAATAGTATATATCGAATTATTTCCAGCTAAAAGATGCAATATAAAAATCCAAACCATTTTAAATAACTTGTTAGGTTTTTGTTTTATTACGCTTTCGACGAGATATGTATGTCTGGATATTTAACTCGAATAGGCCGATTGGAAGCATCTTTTAGTAGATAGGTAATGTGTTCGATCCCACTGAAGGACTGTTTAAGCGGTAGACAGTATTTAACAAAGTGTTGGGGTGTTAGAGACATTGTAAGCAACGTAAATATTACATGTTTTTTCCCGTACTTTATTAAATACACAGTCTCGAGCCGATAGTTATATATTTCGGTTGGATTTATGTACAGCACCCCCTCGCTTTAGAAATAGCAAGTTCCTAAAGAAATATTATGATGCTGTAGAGATTTACACGTTACAGTGTAAACTGAGTTAAAAATTTTGGATATTAGCAACAGTACTATTTAATTGCATATTGTTTTCTTTTACGTAAGATCCGTAAGATTAGATTGTATTAATATAGGTTCGAAAGCACTGCTGACAGACAGACAGAAAACTTGTAAACCGGGCCTTGTCAAATATCGAACAGCAATATATATTAGTAAAAAATACTCTTCCAGTTTAAAAAGTTTGATGTAGTTTTAGCCAATCTTATACACATTCCAGCACTAAAAAATGGTAGGAAGCGGAGTCTTAGCAGAATTTTATAATACAAAACAGGGGCGATAAAATAATCGTGTCTACCACCCGACATTTTTCAGTTTATATGATTCAGCAACTTCCGCATATCGCAAAAACAAACACCTTCTTTGTTCTTGTGTTAGCACCTTGGCTTTACCGCAAGCTATAAGTTCTTTCTTAGAACAGTATGACGAACTTCTTAGGAAATATGTAAGCCATTATCTTATAGAAAGACCAAATCTAGGGTGGTGGTGGTGTAGTTTTTATCATTGGAATTTCGATTTCTTACAACGGTATTTTGTAAATAGTCCAGCATAGTTGTAGCAGAGATTTCTGACGAATAGAAGATATAAACAGACAGTAATTTTAATCTAAAATTGAATTAACAAAGCTGTTAAACGTATGATACAGGCAGTTATTAATTACTTAATAAAACAATTGTCCTATATCCGGTATTCATGGTTTATCTGATTTTAATAGTCGATTAGAGTTGAATAACTAAGGTTATTACAATGCTAAAGACTGTGTGCAAAATGTAAGATATCAAAATTTAAAATAAAACCCAGAGAATAAGAATTAAATAAAATAAAGCCATTAGATCACTGCAATCACTACAATAATAAGGATGCTATACTCAATGGTGAGGGACAGTTTCATTTTTGCTGGAGAAAAACATCTAGATTGGTTAAAAATCAGATGTATAAGAGAAAATCTCAAACTTGTTTTAAAACATTTTGTAACTAAACAATCACATTTAAAATTGTGTAAATAAAGCTAAAATTAGAAGGAGACGCAGACTATAGAAAATACGTGTCAATACTTGTGGATGTGAGCGTCTAGGGAATGTGCAAGGTTGCTAAAAATAAACCGGATGTGAGTGGAAAATGCCAAACTTGTCAGAACCTGCCTGCCTGTCTGCTGCGTAATTAAACAACGAAGCCATTGTTTGAGAAATGTGCAAGGTTGCAAAAATAAACCGGTTGTCTGGAGTTTCTACACAGGTCAGCGCGGGAGTCTGCGCGATGGTTTGGCGGGAAATTCAAAATTCTGCGTAGGTTTTGGCGGTAAATTTAAATTATGATCAGGGTTTTGGCGGGAAATTTAAATTCTGCGTGTTGTCTGGGGTTTCTGCACAGGTCAGCGTGAGGGTCTGCGCGAGGGTGTTTGCGCATGCTTGGCGGTAAAATCAAATTCTGTGCAGGTTTGGCGGGAAATTTAAATTCTGCGTAGGTTTTGGCGGGAAATTCAAATTATGCTCAGGTCTTACAGGTAAACAGATAGGTAGACAGGCAAACAGTCAGACAGGCAGTATGGTTTATGTCTTAATCTGATTTTAATAGTCGATTAGCGTCGAATAACTAAGGTTATTACAGTGTTAACAACTGTGCGCAAAAATTTTAAAATAAAACCCAGAGAATAAGAATTAAATTAAATAAATCCGAGTAAAAGCTATTAGATCACTGCAATACTCTAATTAATAAGGATGGTGAGGGACAGTATAATTTTGAACTTATCTAGATTGGTTAAAAATCAGATGTATGTATAAGAGAAAACTTGTTTAAAAACATTTTGTCAGACAAATTCCTGTCTAGACCTGCGCATGTGAGTCATCGTCTGGGAATGTGCAAGGTTGCTAAAAATAAACCGGTTGTCTGAGGTTTCTGCGTAGGTCTGCGCGGGAGTCTGTGCGGAGGTTTGTCGAAAAATTCAAATTCTGCGTAGGTTTTGGCGGTAAATTCAAATTCTGTCTAGGTTTTTGGGCGGGAAATTCAAATTATAGTCAGTGGAAAAATCTGGGAGTGTACAAGGTTGCTAAAATGTATGGGGTCTTTACACCAGATGTAGTTAATGACCTCCATTATCAGTGTCTATAAATTTGGCAGACAGACAGACAGACAGACAGGCAGACAGACAG
>OW679198.1:22106705-22276705 GCA_940337035.1 Agriotes lineatus | reverse complement strand
TCGACGCTAATCGACTATTAAAATCAGATTAAGACATAAACCATACTGCCTGTCTGACTGTTTGCCTGTCTACCTATCTGTTTACCTGTAAGACCTGAGCATAATTTGAATTTCCCGCCAAAACCTACGCAGAATTTAAATTTCCCGCCAAACCTGCACAGAATTTGATTTTACCGCCAAGCATGCGCAAACACCCTCGCGCAGACCCTCACGCTGACCTGTGCAGAAACCCCAGACAACACGCAGAATTTAAATTTCCCGCCAAAACCCTGATCATAATTTAAGTTTACCGCCGAAACCTACGCAGAATTTTGAATTTCCCGCCAAACCATCGCGCAGACTCCCGCGCTGACCTGTGTAGAAACTCCAGACAACCGGTTTATTTTTGCAACCTTGCACATTTCTCAAACAATGGCTTCGTTGTTTAATTACGCAGCAGACAGGCAGGTTCTGACAAGTTTGGCATTTTCCACTCACATCCGGTTTATTTTTAGCAACCTTGCACATTCCCTAGACGCTCACATCCACAAGTATTGACACGTATTTTCTATAGTCTGCGTCTCCTTCTAATTTTAGCTTTATTTACACAATTTTAAATGTGATTGTTTAGTTACAAAATGTTTTAAAACAAGTTTGAGATTTTCTCTTATACATCTGATTTTTAACCAATCTAGATGTTTTTCTCCAGCAAAAATGAAACTGTCCCTCACCATTGAGTATAGCATCCTTATTATTGTAGTGATTGCAGTGATCTAATGGCTTTATTTTATTTAATTCTTATTCTCTGGGTTTTATTTTAAATTTTGATATCTTACATTTTGCACACAGTCTTTAGCATTGTAATAACCTTAGTTATTCAACTCTAATCGACTATTAAAATCAGATAAACCATGAATACCGGATATAGGACAATTGTTTTATTAAGTAATTAATAACTGCCTGTATCATACGTTTAACAGCTTTGTTAATTCAATTTTAGATTAAAATTACTGTCTGTTTATATCTTCTATTCGTCAGAAATCTCTGCTACAACTATGCTGGACTATTTACAAAATACCGTTGTAAGAAATCGAAATTCCAATGATAAAAACTACACCACCACCACCCTAGATTTGGTCTTTCTATAAGATAATGGCTTACATATTTCCTAAGAAGTTCGTCATACTGTTCTAAGAAAGAACTTATAGCTTGCGGTAAAGCCAAGGTGCTAACACAAGAACAAAGAAGGTGTTTGTTTTTGCGATATGCGGAAGTTGTTGAATCATATAAACTGAAAAATGTCGGGTGGTAGACACGATTATTTTATCGCCCCTGTTTTGTATTATAAAATTCTGCTAAGACTCCGCTTCCTACCATTTTTTAGTGCTGGAATGTGTATAAGATTGGCTAAAACTACATCAAACTTTTTAAACTGGAAGAGTATTTTTTACTAATATATATTGCTGTTCGATATTTGACAAGGCCCGGTTTACAAGTTTTCTGTCTGTCTGTCAGCAGTGCTTTCGAACCTATATTAATACAATCTAATCTTACGGATCTTACGTAAAAGAAAACAATATGCAATTAAATAGTACTGTTGCTAATATCCAAAATTTTTAACTCAGTTTACACTGTAACGTGTAAATCTCTACAGCATCATAATATTTCTTTAGGAACTTGCTTATTTCTAAAGCGAGGGGGTGCTGTACATAAATCCAACCGAAATATATAACTATCGGCTCAATTTTCGAGACTGTGTATTTAATAAAGTACGGGAAAAAACATGTAATATTTACGTTGCTTACAATGTCTCTAACACCCCAACACTTTGTTAAATACTGTCTACCGCTTAAACAGTCCTTCAGTGGGATCGAACACATTACCTATCTACTAAAAGATGCTTCCAATCGGCCTATTCGAGTTAAATATCCAGACATACATATCTCGTCGAAAGCGTAATAAAACAAAAACCTAACAAGTTATTTAAAATGGTTTGGATTTTTATATTGCATCTTTTAGCTGGAAATAATTCGATATATACTATTAGACCACAATTAATCCGGTTTATTTTTTTTTTAGCAACCTTGCACATTTTCTCAAACAGGTAGTTAAAACAGGGTAGTTGAATAGCAGCCCAACCCCTCTTTCTTACCTATATTATAGTGGCTGTCAGCAAAAATTCCTCCAGACAACAATAGCTTCATTGTTCTCAAATTTCGTGCTGATTTTAAAACAAGGGATGTCATTGTTCTATTTACCAGCTTTGCACATTTTAATCTCCAGACAACAATAGCTTCATTGTTCTCGAATTTCGTGCTGATTTTAAAACAAGGGATGCCATTGTTCAATAACATCCTGCAAGAATGAACATGTCTGCATCCCAGACGCTCGAGCGTGGGAAAATTTCAAAAACTACACTTTTAACCCAAAAAATTCCCGGAAGTGGCCGAGGTCAATGACCCCGACTAGGCCACACCCACCGGCTAGGCCTGTGACCTTGACCTCGGCCAAAAAATTCCCGGAAGCGACCGAGGTCAATGACCCCGACTAGGCCACGCCCACTGACCTTGACCTCGGCTAGTCCCGTGACCTTGAAAAAAGTTCAAGGTCAAATGTGAGCCAGAACGCCCCTAGCTACACTACTGTCAGGGTTTTCCAGGGAGTGTAAAGATTTAATTTACGAGTAGACCCAGCGAAGCAAGTGTATTAATTTTACACGAAGATGGAAGAATCACTTTTCTAAAGTGTTGAACATGCTATTTTTCTAATAACATCGCAAAATCTAATCAACGCCGACGTTTAGTTTATCTGATGTCGTATCATTAATTATAATTTACAGGAATCTAGTTGTCAAATAGATACTTTTTTACTAGTGAGGAACCCTACTATTTTTCACTAGTGAGAAAAATAAGTATTTTTCACAACTAAAATTACACTTGAAAACTTCGAAATATTTTAATGGTATATTACATCGCAGTCAGAAAAGTGATGCTTTACAGGATGAGACAGCTGTTTCATCATGGCAGACACACAAAAGCAGGATAATTTTACTGATCATGGAAATCGGAAGCCAAGATCCGGCAGGAGAGGAAACTACAGGGCCTTTCAGGTCGTCATCATGCGAAACCCCTGTCAAAGGAATAAAGACACACAGCTAAATAAACAATTAAACGAACAAAGAGGAATAAAAAGACCTGAAAAGACGATGAGAATCTCTACTTGGAATGTTCAAAGTATGTATCAACCAGGAAAACTACATAACATCATCCAAGAGATGAATAGACTGAAGATCAATATCCTAGGAATCAGCGAAGCAAGATGGTCTAATTCTGGACAATGCTCAACCGACAACGGAACAATATATTATTCAGGAAACAGCGACACCCAACACCGACATGGGGTAGCCATCCTGGTAGACAAAACAAGTAATAGAGCAGTAGAGGGATTTCTCCCTATCTCAGAAAGAGTAATGATGTTACAATTAAAGACACCCCAAGCTAGACTTAACCTAATACAAGTATATGCCCCAACTACGCAGGGGAGCGAGGAGGAGATAGAAATATTCTACCAACAAATACAACAGGTGATAAAACATGTAAAAAGTAGAGACATGACAATAGTTATGGGTGATTTTAACTCGAAAATAGGCAAAGGATGCGTCGGTAAACTTGTCGGACAATATGGATTAGGCGAGCGCAATGAAAGGGGAGACCGGTTGGTACAATTTTGCCAAGAAAATAATCTAGTGGTCAACAACACCTTTTACAAGCTACCAACAAGGAGACTGTATACATGGCGAGCACCATCAGATAAACCAAATAAGATTGTTCGAAATCAAACTGACTATATTCTGATCAATGAAAGGTATCGGAATGCCATTAAATCGGTAAAAGCATATCCAGGAGCCGACGTAAATTCAGATCACAACCCCCTGATTGCCAACTTTAGACCCAGACTGAAAACTTGTAAAAGCCCCAGGAATAACCTTAAAATAGAGACAAGAAAACTACAGATACCGGACATTAAAGAAAACGTCCAAACGAAAATCTATGAAAACTTAGACAAGATACAAAATGATGCGGTAGATGTAAGCAAACAATGGGAACGATTTAAAAAAGCTGTATTATAACCGTCCAAACAGTTACTAAGATACTCTAGAGAGAAAAGAAAAAAGTGGATGGATGACGAAATCTTGAAAATGATGGATCAAAGAAGACAACATAAAAACAGGAATATGGGAAAATACAGAGAAATTAACTGTGAGATTAGAAGAAGGATAAGACAAGCCAAAGAAATATATTTTCGAAAACAATGTGAAGAAATAGAAGAACTGCAAAATAAATATGATTTGTTTAACTTATTTAAAAAAGTCAAAGAACTTGCTGGCCTACAATCAAGAAAACAATCTTGTACACTCCTAGACAAAAATGGTAATATCATTGCAAATACACAACAAAAATTAGAACGATGGAAGGAATATATAGAGGAACTATTCATAGACCAGAGAATAGGTCCAGAGCCGATACCCACAACTCAAGATGAAATAGGACCGGACATTACCAAGGAAGAAATAACATACGCCTTGAAAACGATGAAGAGTGGTAAAAGCCCTGGACCCGACGAACTCCCCAGCGATATCCTTAAAATTATCGACGAAAAACATATGAACGTCTTGCTAGAACTTTTCAATCAAATATACGGCACAGGAAATATCCCTGAGGAATGGCTACTATCAGTCTTCATCTGTTTACCCAAGAAACCAAATGCCAAAGAATGTCAGGACCATCGTACCATCAGCTTGATGTCACATACATTAAAATTATTCCTAAAAATAATCCACAATCGTATATATCAAAAACTGGACATGGACATCACGGAAACCCAATTTGGATTCCGTAAAGGCCTAGGAACAAGGGAAGCGCTGTTCTCGTTTAACGTATTGGTCCAAAGATGTCTGGACGTTAATCAGGACGTATATGTGTGTTTCATTGACTATAACAAGGCGTTCGATAGAGTTAGACACGAGCAGTTAATAGATATTCTCAAACAGAAACAGCTGGATTATAGAGACCTTCAAATCATCTCAAATATATACTACAACCAAAAGGCGACAGTATGCATCTACAAACTAACGTCAGAAGAGATAGAAATAAAAAGAGGAGTGAGACAAGGGTGCGTCCTGTCACCGATGCTTTTCAATGCATACTCCGAAGAAGTCCTCAAAAAAGCCCTTGACGGAGAAACAGCTGGTATTAAAGTCAACGGAACACCCATCAATAACATAAGATACGCGGATGATACGGTGATTCTGGCAGAATGTATGGAAGACCTCCAAAGACTGATGAACAAAGTTGTTGAGTGTAGTGAGGAGTATGGTCTAACACTAAATATTAAGAAGACAAAATTCATGAGGATATCGAAGACATATCGTAATAACGAAGACCTTACTGTCAAGGAAAATATTATCGAACAAGTTGAAAAATACACATACCTTGGTACAAGTGTGAGTGCCAATAACGACTACACCAACGAAATTAAAATCAGGATCGAAATAGCACGAACAAATTTCATCAAAATGAAAAAAGTACTTTGCAGTAGATACCTGAATCTAGACCTGAGGGTTCGTTTGGTTAAATGCTATATCTTCACCACTCTTCTCTACGGGGTTGAAGCATGGACACTCAATGTGGCAACGCTCAAGAAAATAGAAGCGTTCGAAATGTGGGCTTATAGAAGGGTTCTCAGAATATCGTGGATGGACCGAATAACTAACGAGGAGGTTCTAAGAAAAATTGGTAAACAAAAAGAAATTATAAATACGATAAAGAGCTCAAAACTACAGTATCTTGGACACGTTACAAGAGGAGAAAGATACGGGATGCTACAGTTGATAATACAAGGAAAAATCCAAGGAAAGAGAAATGTAGGAAGAAGAAGAATTTCGTGGCTGCGTAATTTGAGGGAATGGTTTCAATGCACATCTGGGGAACTTTTCAGAGCAGCAGCCTCAAAGATTAGAATTGCTGTGATGATTGCCAAACTTCGATCTGGAGACGGCACCTAAAGAAGAAAGAAGAAGAGAGCTGTTTCAAAGACGAGTCCGATAAAGACACTGCCCTCACGTATTATGCATATTTTTTTTTTTGTGGAACCGTTTCATTTTCTTACTTTGCCACAAAAACTTGGGCAATTGTGTTCTACGGTTGATATGAAAAATAAAACATAACCTAAAATGCTGTCAAACGTCAGTTTAAGCGTCAGTTGGTCGACGATTGCAACAAAAATTCACACCGACACAAAAACACAATAAAATGATTGATCGATTTTCTTTTCAAATAAATAAGAAAACAATTACAAAAAGTCAGTAATTATAACAATTAAACAGTGGAATTGTTAAGAATTCGACCATTTATGGTGGTTACTATATTCTTTAATTTCAATTTCAATGTTTTGATGTGTAATTTTGTTGTGGCACTTGCTTTTGTCACTTATAATTACACGAGAGCTTTTTTTTGTCGAAGTAAACTTGACATTTTAATGAGAATTTCGTTTCTTGGCAATTTAACGAAAAAAACTGCCTCTGAAAAAATTATGAGTCCGAGTCGCTGGAAAAGTTAGGGCAAACTTTTGCCGCTGTCATAGTGATAAAAAACCGCGGCTTATGGAATTTTTACTGTATGCATTAAATTGTCGTTACAAAAAACCGTGTACCTAACTTTTTCAGGAAGAATTTTCCCGAATTCGCAATATATGCAGCACTCCATTTGGTCGTGCTGCAAACAAAGTGCTCATTCGGGAAAATTACCTTCCCGAGCTTGTTAGGTAAATAACTATTCGTGACTAGTCATGAAAGTATTCTCATGACTGTTTTTATATAGATCTAATTGTAGTTATTTATTTGAGTCAAATATAGTAATTTACGTTATAAGGCCGGAAAATTACTTATTAAAGTACGAGTTTAGATGTTTACGGACGAGGCGAGAAACGAGCCGAGTCTGTAATTTCTAAAAGAGTAATTTAATAATATTTTACGGCTGTGTATCGTACGATGTTTTATTTCATACTGTTTTATACAAAATGTTCATTGAAAAAGTCCCTAAGGGGCTGCTGTGCAAATTCAAACGTATGAATATGTTGGTGGCACTGTAAGTCTATCAAATTCGAGGTCAGCAGGTTAGCTTTTGCGTCAGTCTGTGTCAAAACTAACGGAAAACCTAACCTACTAACCTTGAATTTGACATAGACCTACAGTGTCACCAACATATTATTCAGCAGTTGCCTAGCAACTCTTTCCAGCCTTGTGATGTAATGTTCCACTTTCCGGACTCAAATTAATGACGTAAAGTCGTATTTTGCGGACAGTATGAAATAAAAGTATTTTCCTGACTGTTTTCGTAAAGATCTAGTTTCCATACTAAAATGAGTAGCGAAAAGCCTACTTTATATAATGGTTTCACGAAATAGTATATTACTTAGAAGCGCAAGGAAAAAAATATTAAACATAAGAATGATCAATTTTTGATAAAATAAATAAAATCAGAAAAATCATTTTGTTACATTCATATACTTATATTTCTACAATATTTCTGGATACTTTCTATTTGACATTACACAAGATGTTAATTGGCGTTAATTGTTTTCTCTGAGCTCTTCCATTCTTTGGGTTTAGGACTACATGTAGGAGATGCTTATTAAATCCATTTTATAAGAAACCTCAGTTACATGTACAATGGTACATATTTTTGCACATTGTGATATAATCTGGCTTACGTTATCTTAAATATCCTTCCAATTCTTACAATTGTTTCCGTTTTCCTCTAGCTTCAGATCTTTATCATTTTAAAATCTTATATATAACATCTTACCGGCAGTTTTCTTTACTATTAGTTCCTATATTTCTTTTTTCTGGAAAATATGAAAATGTATTGAATCGGAAATATGACTCCTTGCCTGGATGGTCTATTTTCATGTTCATAGACATAGCCAGTTGGAATTCGCATACTGTTTTATTGTTAACTAACGTTTAAACATTGTAACATACCAAGTTGAATGTGAGTAAATCAGCCCTGTGGTTCGTCCATCGATCAATTTTGCGTGTGCAGCTTTCGATATAGCTTCTTCAGCGGCGTTCACGGAAAACAGCATTCCCTTGCTAGATTTGCTCAAGGTGCAGGTTTGTAAACGATACGAAGTAAATTTCGCCTGCAGCGAGTTAACTATAAAGCAGCTGAAAGCCCTGCAGCAAACAGTTTGCTGACTAAAAGTGTTTGTGCGCCACAAGACAGTGATTACACTTCAGGTAAGTGTGCTATTGATCGTGTACAAAGCAAGTATGTGAATTGAAACACCCCCAAAGAGGTTTTTGAGACGCTCTGACGATTTCGTCAGCTGAGCGAGCGTTACCATAGCAAGAAGCGAGGAACTTCCCAGTTGCCTTCGTGTGGGATTCACGGACGAGTCAGTGATGACGTAATCTAGGGCGAGATAAATACGCATCATAGCAGCTCTTAAGGCCCAACTTTGCAGTTACGCGATTAGTGTTCGCGCTCAACTATAGGAAATTTTCGCGAGCGCAACCGAATGTGCTTCATAAGCAAATAACACGTATACAAACGGAGAGTATGGATTTTGATGCACAACATCCAAGGCGATCTATTTTAATATTGTTTTATGTACTCGTACGTTTAAATGTTTTTGTATGATAGATGCCAGTATCCTGCCATTGTGTCACTGTAAATGCGAGTAGCCCCAAGCAAATTGGCTTTTCTTGTGCATGTTACTTGAACTCAGTTTCAGCCCATGAACACTATAAGTGCAGACCAGCTCCCTGTTTTTGGCAAATAGTGATCGTTTGGAACAACGACTGGGTATTTAAAAGAGTTTCATGCATACTGAGCTAGCTAGGAAAACAAAAGGACAACTAAATTATCAAAATACTAAAGCGTACAAGACGTCTCATTTCAATTTGACGCATAGACCGAGGTTGGAAATAAACGACTTGTTTCAGTATTAGATGTGGATTTTATAAGTCTAACTATAAATTTCTAATTACTACGTTTTTCCTCCAAAAATATAGTAATTTGTTTTTAGTTAGAGTCGCTAATGTTTTATACGCACTGTTTAATCGAGAGATGACTGTATAATTCCTATACATTTCCTTCTCGTCTTTCTTAAAGATTGGAATTATTACTCTCTTCTTCCAATCGTTCGAAATTTTTCTCTATTTTCATACCTGTGGTGCTGATTCATATATTCTTTATGTACTCCTGTACATTTTATTAATTCTGAGATTGTACTACAATTTCTTGTGGATTTGTATTTCTTGAGTT
This sequence comes from Agriotes lineatus, assembly GCA_940337035.1. NCBI lineage: Eukaryota > Metazoa > Arthropoda > Insecta > Coleoptera > Elateridae > Agriotes > Agriotes lineatus. The sequence goes on along the minus strand of OW679198.1, from coordinate 22,267,397 downwards.
TTTATAGCCTGTATTTCTTAGTTTTATGTATTTTCTTCCTTTTGTTCTCTTTCTTTTGCTGTCGCAGTTCAGTTTCGTTGCTTAAAAACTTCTGGAAATAATATTCTTCAATTGCTCTTATTTATTTTCTACTATCTTTTTATTTATTGATTTTTTAAGTGGCGTCCAATGAAAGTTGTTATTGCAGGTGTGGGAGTTTTTTCTTGCTAAATGGCGAATTGGTAAAAAATCACTAATATTAACCGTAAAAAGCGGGATGTGTGGGTTAGAAAATGGATTTTAAAATCCCCATTGTTATATGTAATTACCTTTTCGATGGTTCCGAAAAAATCATGTTAATGCTAAGCATTTCTGGCCACTTAAAAGTGCAATTCCTTGGTTCGAGCAGCAAAATTGAATGGCACAAATAGAGAGACGAAGTTCACATGCTTGAAATAAGCTTGAACTCGCCCAAAAAGCTAGCGATTGTTCATGGTTGAACAACAAAAGTTGAATAGGTCAAACTGTTGTTGAAACGACTAAAATGTATCAACTAAACAAAACTAAAACACACGGCGATTTCGGTATTGACAGAGATAGATTACTTACATAAAAAAATTGCTTGCTAAATAATAAATTACGGATTCGTTTCCAACGTAATAACTTTCTATTTAGTCGATGAATACATTTTAAAAATATTTTTTAAATAGCAATTTTGACTAATATATTTAAAATGTTACTTTCAATTTTAGAGGAAAATAATAGTTATTTACGTAGCAAGCTTTGTAAGTTAGTCTTTATGTTTATAAACTATGCTTAAAAAAATATACTGTCGAGTTTATCATTCTCATTTTCAATAACATTTCCTGAAATCTCCTGAAATCATGATCAGAATCATCATTTTTGGCCATTTCTTTCCTTTTGAAGTATTGCATCCCCGAGAACTTTCTTCTTTGTTTTTGGCTTACATCTTCTGTTCCTCATCCATTTATCTCGTTTTATGGCCGCCCTATGCCTCTTTTCCCATCTGGTTTGCCTTGTAGGATTTTCTGCAGACGGTCTTCTACACTCTTTCTCTGACAGTGACCAATCCATTATAACCGTCCTATTGTTATTGTTTTTATTATATCTGGTTTTTGATATAGACGTTATAACTCACAATCATAACGCCTGCGCCAAATTCCATTTTTATTTGTCGCTCCAGATATACACCTTACGATTTCACAATCAAAGTTTTATACTGAGAACTGCTCTCTTTGGAAATTATCAACGTCTCCGATCCGATCCATTGTATTAGTTTTATTAACGTTTTATACATTTTTAGTTTTGTATGTTGGAATACTTGTTAGATTTTTGCATTTTAGCAATCCGCGGTAATTTTATCGGCTAAATGTATCGTCGGAATCTCTGCACTGTTACTTAAATTTACTTGTGAACCTAAATGGACAAAATTCTTCATTATAAAGTTATAGTCATTAATTGTGAAGTGTTGACGAATTCTTGGGCGTTGATCATCAGGAGTACAAAGATCTACTGAGTTTTTTGGTTTTTATAGCCTCACTATTTATGGCTATCATATGCTCTCTTGAAGTTAAAGAATAAGTGGTGCATTTCTATATTAAATTCTATTATAATTGGTCTAAAATAAAACGTTGGACAATATTTTACACCTTTTCTTCAGGAGGGTTATTCTTCGATAGTAGAATTGAGTTCGCCGCCATTTTTATGAATGGGGTAAAAAATTCACTAGTTCCATTCTTCTGGAACTATCGCTTGCTGTCATATCTTTGTATTAGGCACTTCAACCAGCTGGTACCCTTTCCTGAACAGTTCGATAGGTAAATTATCTGACTCTTGTTTTTTTAAATTGTGTACTTTTTTTTCTTTTCTTCTTAGTTCATAATATTTTTCTTGGGTTCTTCTTGTGCACTGTGTCCATTCCACTGTTACATACGCTATACTATTCTTTGGAGTTCATATATTCATCGTAAAACCAATCATTCTTCTTTGATGGGGGTTGTTTTTCTATGACTTTCTTTGCGATCTTCTGTATTATGTTTTTTACCTTTCCCTTAAGTTTCTTTTATATAATTGTCATCTTTTATACTTTGATATACCGTGATTTAGAAGTGTGGAGAATTCGGTTTCTTCAGCGTCCTCTGGCAATGCTACTATATTGTATATTTTAGTAGTTTAATTTTTTTTACTCTGCGTTTTGCTAGCTCTAAATAGTGATTGAAGTTATAATTAAAACATAATCTAGGGCTTTATTACTTCGAAGTCATTTATTAAATTTGAAATTCGTTTATTAACAGTAAACCTGTGTCCAGTATAATGCTGTTGTTTATGGTAGTTATAATAGAAAGTATGGTAACGTTTTTACAGCATGTTTTCTCCCACCCATCTCTCTTCCTGAACAGTTGTTAGGTCTGCTTTATACTTATCAAGTGTTTTCACAAGTAACTGTATTCTGTTAGGTTTATATACATAGCGATTGCACGGTTCATGTACATATCCTGAAATAATTACCTATATTTGGTTTGCCAGGTCGTCTAGTTAAAATCCGTCCAGGTTTCTATTCTTGGGGTCTTACACTAATTCTTTTTACGGGAGGAGTTATTAGCCCCTGCGCAACTCTCCTCGTTGACCTGGGTTATTGGTATCAAAAACTTTTTTAGTAGATAATAATCAATTGTTTTTTTTCCTTTTTTTGAACTCGTTAAAGGCAGCTGCTGCATAAAAACATTCTCCATTGTTTTTATTCAAATTCAAAGTCCATACGAATATTTTCAAACAGATTATTTTCGAATTATGTTCATTTTGAGCAAAAAGATTTACTAGAACTTCAGCATTGTGCCATACGTCCCTGTGCATCCCTATATGTAATAAGTAGGTACCTATACTGTGAGGTAATTATTTGCGGGATATGCAAGGGTAAAGCTAAGGTTTATAATAGGAGTTTAATAAACAGTGTGCATTTTTTCAACGTTTTACTTTCCTGATAGTTAAAAAAAACAATAAAATGCCATCTACTGTAATTTTAAGAAACATCAGTTGAATCACTCTACTGATAGCATACAGTTATTGTTTAGCAGTCTCCAAGATTGTTTTAATTCTCAATAAATTGAACTGAATGCACATAATTACTAGATTTATGGCGAAAAACTCATAAGACGTTTTATTTTTTTTTGTGCGAAACAGAGGAACACTTTTACATCTGCTCGTAGTTCTTGTAATTGCGCATGATTTAACAAGAGTAAGACATTTATAGTGGTCTCCTAGTAGTCAACAATATTTTGTTTTGTCAAAAAGTACGCGACTCACGCTGATGATGATGATGATTTACAACCATGACTCGATTTATCTTTTAAATGAAAAGGATACAATTATGGTTTCAATAAAACCAGGCATCTTTATTATGGGTCATAATGTTTCATTAAGGTCGCATCTATAGAATTAATTTTAATTTTATAAATACCTACACAATTTTTTAGCCTTCCAAATGTAGTTAACCGTCAATTTTAGCTAACTTTCGCCTCTGTACTGCCACTACTAATAATATCTAGATAAAAAATATTTAAATTTAATACGTAACTGAACATAATCTAAAAGGTAATCGCGAGTTGCAAAATTGCCTCTTATTTATTGTACTGCCATTAAAACGATTTTGCATTATGAAGTACTAAATCCTTTAAAACTACTCTCATCCTTCAGTAATTGATAAATGAAGAGCGTCCTATTAATTGAATCGAAAACATGTAACTGCGATGTAAAAAGCTAGTCCGTGCGAACTAATTAGTACCTTCAATGACTGATGAGGGACTGTTCCCGATTTCTATCTGCTACCAAAGATTTAACCTACAACTCGAAACTGTTAACCTGGATATCAGCAGTCGGTTAGCGAATTTAACTCCTCGGCTTGTTTGACGCAATTTAAAAAATATTTTAATGCTACTGTAAGTATATTGCCTCAAAGTTTCTCTTGTGCTGCTAGATAATATTATTTAATTTACAATGGTGGTAAAGTGGAACAACGGACGTTTCCTTTTGCCGCTGGCGTCTCTAACGTTTTTACCGAAGTACTGTTTGCTTTTGTATTATTTAATTATATCACAAACCTAATCTGCCGAGAAGCTATTGTGTACCTAATTTCTTTAGTATAATGCAGCTCAGATATTTATCTTTCCGAAAAGAAAATTATGCAAGCGGTGCCTTAAAGAAATACAAACGGGTATTTTATTCAGCGTTCCATTGATTTAATCTGGAAAAAGGAACTCACTGTCGCCGGCTTTTCTAGAACAATCTCGATGGAACATTTCATCTGAATTGTTTTTGCAGCACTAAATTATTTTGTTTTAAAAATGTAGTAAATTTATACATTACTAGACATAATTAAACAAATCAAAGCTATAAAATAGTATGTGTAGCTTTTCGCTGAAATTAACGGGTTTAAAAAATAAAAAGTTCAATACTGCTGTTTAAATAACCAATACGCTCAATTACAGAGTACAGAAATGAAGAAAAATGTATCAGGCATACTAAATTTACGAATAAATTAACAATTAAGGACATATGATTGCTTTTAAGGATATTGAGTTAATTCGAACATAATTACGATAAATGTAATTGTCTATTAAATGAAAGATACGAAGAAGAACTCTGGCAATTTTAAGGATATTTTTGAATTTGAAATTAAGGTTTTCCGTAAGGTTGCTTATTCTATTAAATAATATCGAGAGATAAAAAAACAACTGATCCTCAGCGGGCTGTGGAAATTCGAACGTATGAATAATATATTGGTGGAACTGTAAGTCTATGTCAAATTGGAGGTTATCAGGTTAGGTTTTGCATCAGTTTCTAGCCTAACAGTTATGCTTCAATTCGTAGGTGCAAGCGTAAGGTAACCTGATACAAGGCATGTGTGCAGTTTGAGCGATAAGCGTTCGCTTCAGGCTGTGTTGCGAAGATTGCACGAACGTAAAGGAAATGCATTTAAGACAATTAAATACGTACTCGAACCGCAAAGCGGGAGCAGTTGAATGTACGCGTATTATGGACAGTTACTGCGGTGTCTTTTTGACGTTGTTTAAATGCAAATGTATTCCATATATAGTTATTCTGTTATTGCAAGTAGGTTATATATTATTAGTTAATACCGTTGTGTTTAAGAATGCTAAGGTTTAATTGTGACTTTCTTTATTGTTTTCTGTATGTGTATTTGAAAGGTCAATAGTGTGTCTGTGTAAACAAATGGGGTTTCCTTGTTGATAGTGACTGAAGTTGATTTCAGCCCCAAGATACTACATGTGCATGCCGTCTTCCTGTTTTTGACAGACATCGACCTTCTCTATCCACGAAATGAAGTAAAGTAAGAGTTTCCATGTGTACCGAGCTAGCTCGGTAAATATTTTAGACAAATAGCAAATATTTTATACAAATACTTAGACGTACGAGACGACTCATCGAAGTCATCCGCTTTTCTATTTGTAACAAATTAGTTTAACTACATAAATCAATACAAAAGCTTAAAAACTCTTCTAAGGAATTAAATTAAAACTAGACTAAATTAATTAATTTTAAAATTTAGCACTATAAACTTCGACAATGCTTTATTTCTTTAAACATTTCGAAAAACATATTTTTTTAAATATAACATACATAACGTATTTTTTAAATATCAGAATATAGGGTGTTTCAGAACTATGGGATCAAACTACTAGCGGGTATTCAGTGCGACGGTAGAAGACATTTGAGTATAGAAACCCATGTCCGGAAATGTCTCCCTAGGGCACTGGGACTCTATGACACGTAAAGACAGTTTAAAAATTTTCTCTGCCTTTTGTCTGCATTTCGACGAACTCCAGGCTCATTAGGTGGATTGTTGACTATTCCCGACCCATTTTCCTTAAGAATCTGTGTGCGTGGCGTTGGTGAAACGCACCTTCGTCGACATTCAGTTGTTTTTCTGAACAAACAATCGAAGTCAGACAGGGCAACTTCAGTGTTTGGCAGGCCATCAAGCATATAACGGCCACCTTTTGTCAAGTGGAAGAACTGCAAGTTACTCACCAGATTATAATTGTATTCATTTAGCTTGCTTGTAACATCAGTACTTAATTATATAGTATTCCTTCGGATTTCAAAAGGACTGAGTTTGAATATAGTGAAATAAACTTTCAAACGTACATATTTATAGAATCTGTGTCAATACGTAAGTATCAGATCAGATAGATTTTAAAGTAAAGCGCCTAATACTTATAGAATTTGGCGTTTTACGCAAAACTACAGTTAAATTAGTTCCTATACAGGGCTAAAAATAATTAAGCTGGCGTTTTCTGGCATATTCAAGAACTTAGAGCTAGACTGTATATAGTCACGTCACTTAGGATGCTGCTAATGTTTGTAAACTCTATACGTATGAGCGCCTTTACCACAGTATTTTGTGTGTGTTCAATATACCAACTTGAATAATTTTACTGGTGTGTTTCCGCTGCGTTTTCTGTAAAGCAACTTGCAGGAAGTGTTCAAAAGACAGTAACGTTTTAAATGTAAGTCCCTTATGTGCAGGATTTACCGATGCACCCCATCACGAGAAAATGGTTGATTTATATTTCGTGTTCTGAGGGGATCGACAGTTGTCTATTAACAACGGTAGATCCTTATTTTAAGCTAATTCACATCCACATACTTCTTATAGTCGAACCGACCCTTTTGTACAAACTGCCAGTGAGCCGGGAGCAATTTATTGTTGCAGGGTTGCAGGATTTTGTGAGATTTTGTTTAGCGGAGCCGTAGTATTGGTTCATTATTAATTAATATTTTCGTAAGCGTAATTACCCTGTACGAACACGCTTGTGCGTCGCTCTGTTTATGCCACTCTATATCAACAACCTTCACTGAGAAACTTCTAATTTCACAGACTCTTAATTCGGCGGCGATTCGCCGCTTAATGCTCTGACTTTCAGGTGTAGATGAAAATATTAACGTTCTCATTACATAGATCTTGTTCTTTGATACCCTCCTATCCTTCCATATACGATTATGATTCTGCGTCTAATATCGCTTTTGGTGTTTATGACCTTAGTTTCTAGATAGATGACTTCACGGACCACTTCGATGTCCATGATTTTCTGTGATATACTAGCATCTAGATAATCATTGGTCTGGTCTATAATCGTCAAATTATGACGTGCTTATTTTCAAGCTTACTTCCTTGCTGATTGTCTATATCCTTATAAGCAAGTCACTCGCTTATCTTATGTACTCCTGAGAAGCCTTATATCGTCAGCATATCTTAGGTTATGGATTTTCTCTCCCTCTCTATAGATTCCTCCACGCCAAGTATCTGCGGAAGTGCGTATTATCCATTTTCATATATATTCAAGCCAATTGAAGAAAGGATACACCCCTGTCTCACCCCTTTGCAAACACTAAATGATTCGGTGAGCCGATTTTCTATTGTAATTGGAGGTATATAACTTAGCAACGCATCTAACCAAGCGTGAAGGAATAGTACTCATCCTCAACATCTTATACAATAGCGGTTCCTATTTAACCCATCCTCAACATCTTATCCAATAGCGATTCCCATTTAACACAAACCAAGGCTTTTTAGTAGTCCAACAAGCATACAGTAAGTTCGGGCACTTCATTCGATGTAAGAACAAGGCGCTGAAATATCTCTTTCCGAAACCCAGTCGTCTGGCACACCGTTAACGGCGTACTGGGTGATGTGTTTAGCATTACGCCTTCGACGACTACCTTACTTTCCCTGCTTCCACAACCGTGGTTTTGGTACCCAATTTTACAAGCGACTGGATGGGCAGATGTGGCGATTGAACCCAATTACCGTGTACTACAGCATGAGCTCCCTAACCGCTCGGCCAAGCTGGCGTTGTAATGTATAGCCGGGTATATGAAATTCTCGGAGTTTCTCGATGCTTTGTCTTATGTTCAATATTTTTTCTTTTGTGCTGTTTCCTGGCATGAAACCAGCGTGTTTCTGTGAAATTTGGGAATGTATATAGTTGTTTAATTATCTTTCAATGATCATAATCCAAAGAACTTTACTGATATGGGAGATTAATGTGATTGGCTTATCGTTGGTACAGTTGTTGTTTGTGTACTTTTTATGTATTGAAATGAATACAGATTTAACCCAGTCATCCGGACAACTTCCTGCATGCCACAGTTTGTTATATGTCTTTTATATAGCAGATCTAAATTCTCATATCCGGTTGCCTTAATCATCTCCGAAACAATTTAGTCGGGACCTGCTGATTTATTGAATTTGAGCTTTTTATTTCTAAGGTATCACATGTCTGACATAGAGGTTTACCATGTTCATCATTTAGAGTGAGTGTTTTTTCAATTAGCAAGTGATTAGTGAAGAGATCTTTAGTTTTATTTTTCCCGTGTGTGTGTTTCTAGTTCCTTATATTTATTCCCGGATGTTTTATTCCTGCGTCAGTGTTCGATCCGTGATTCTTTTCTTAGTAATCCACCGTTTGTTTTTTGTGTTTTATTTTTATTTACCTTTTTTAAATAAAAAAAAAACCTTTTGACATATTATGAGCATTAGCAACGTCGTATTGGAGCAATAAAGTCTGTAATTAAATCTTATTGAAAAGTATTAAATTGCAATTCTGCGACTGTTTAATTTTAACAATGTTTGAACAGCAGCATGTATGAAAAGTTTCCCCAAAGCCGCTGTCACTGAAGGGGATAAACATATTTATCACAGCCAGAAATTGCTATGAACATCGCAATAGTTTTCCCATTAGCAAACTTAGTTGAGAAATCCGCCAAAATCCCAGTGACGCCAATTCTTTGTTACAAACCACAGAGTCCTTTGTTGAAAACAGCTTAAGGTCGATTAACATAAAAAGCAGAGCTTAACTGTGAATACAGTTTTATCGTGGATGCTTTATGTCACGGCTATAAATACTTAAACTTTTTGTGGGCAGCAGCATTGAAACTAGGTACAAAAACATGGACGCTCCGAATCCGGATTATCCAGACGTCGCCAGGATGTGTCGCGACGTCAGCAGAGTAACTTTTTGTGGTAGGGCAAGCATAGGCAATGCAATTACGTCTAGGATGTTATTTTATTATTGTATATGATTTTATTAGTTTAACTAAAACAGTTGTTCTACGACAAACTATAATTCGATAGATTAAGCAAATTAATTGAATATTTTTCCCCTTTTTTAATTACCTCAAAGGAACATAATGAAATTTATTATGCTGATTTCATTTGCCAGAATAAGAGAAGTAGCAACTGTAAAACGAACAACTGGGTTCTGAATTATTTATACTACCCTTTGGAGAGGAGATAAATGAGATTTACAAATGTGACTTGTTTTACGATTGTAAGGTTTTAAAGTTGAACTACAGAGCCCCAAGAAAACACCTTTTTAAAAGACGTATCATGAATTAAGATTAAAAAACTATGTACTACAAAGGAAAACAAAACCGCTGTTGATTTTATATTTACAAATGTATCTTTAGATCACCACTGAAAAGTTCCTGAAATTACACAACGCCTGAAACCTCTTCACGGATTTTATAACAATTTTGATGTGAAATCCCGATTGAAATTACACTCTACTTAATTTTGAATATTTCAGCTTATTACTAATAAACAAGAATTCAATTTATCTTATCTGTGGACGCAAATAGCACTGTATGCAATCAAAATCTGATTTGAATTCAAAAATATCTAGAAAAACGAGTGCGCCTCCCTCTTGAACCTAATGAGATCTGTGTTAATGCCTGTCTGAGCCAATAATCTCGATTTCAGTGTCATCCGTTGCTATCGATTTCGAGTGTACAATGCCTACTACAACAAATGACAATAAAATGAATACGTTGATTACCAAGACGATTCCTGTACAAAGCAACGGCGGAACGCTTTACAAGAATTGACAGCTTTGAATCCATACGAAGAAGTGCTTAGATACTGATTAATGCGGTAGTTTGTATATGGCGAGAAAAGATATCAGTAGTAACAGTTAGTATAATTTAGATTTGAATACTTTTCTTTCAAGACTCGCTTCATTGTTAACATACAATTGCTGTCATATCTTTGTCTTAAATCGAACTTAAATCTAAATCAGCGTATTAGTATTTAGTTTGTAATAGTATATTAAGTATCAAGAACGGTAAGGACGATTTACCGGCCGACGCAAATGTTTGTAAACGGAGCGAGCGAAGCCATACGAAGACTCCGATATCGTCTGAGACTGATAAACCTTACCGTTCGTGAGGCTTATAGTAATTTTCGCACGATTGGACTAACTTAAATACTTATTTTTACTTCAATATGTTATAATGTTGAATGGTAAAAATAACGTTTGTCCTTTGACAAATCAACATTCTGTTACTTGTGTCAAATTTATTGACATCTGTCATTACTTACCGTTCTAAAACAGTAAGTAATTACTTACCGTTCAAGTTTCGTAAATGGCACTTACTACTATAGAACTTATGCGGTTAACAAACAAAAAAAAGTTCAGCCGTGCAAAAAAAAAGTCCTCTAGTAGAGTTTCTAACTAAACTATTCGAAGAACATGCAAATACAATATCAGTATTGAAACCGCTTGCAAATCTAGAGCCTTCAGCTGCTGTAAATATAGAAGATGTCCATCGTATACTAAGAAAGGATCTGCATTTCGTGTAACACAAGCTGGATTATGATACTAGAACATAAAGAAATAGAAACGTTGCAGAAAATTATATTTCCCAAATTGGTGCCATTTTTAACAGTTTCATCAGAAATTTTCCCGAGAAACTACAATGCTATGGCTAAATAAGCGACAACATAGAGTCAAAGCAACTCCTAAGGCCAAACAACAAAAATGGTTTAAAGATATTTTGGCAGAGGCCAAGGATACAGAGAGTGATGAATGTGAGCACGAGATTAATGAAAAAATAAAAATTAAGGTTTTTAGTTTAGTTTTTAGTCGTAAATATATAATTTTTTGTATTTTTGTGACTTTTATTTTTGAACAATATTTTTAACTGTTTTCCCTCCTGCGCGCATTTCAATTTCTCACTGCATAATTTGTTTTTTTCACTGTACATTCTGTACCCAGCTGCACGTCAGAATAACCCCTGATTGATAGTTTGTTTTCATACAGCCCAGAGCATGATGTCGGAGATGCTTATTAAAAGAAACTGTAGTGGAGTATAAGATGCCGTTACAATTCAACATTAAGAGACAAACATTAAAATTTTATTTACAATATATAGGTAACATCTTGATTTTGTCTACAATTAAGGTTAAATTACATGTTAAAAATGAGGACACAAGTCGTGACGTAAAAAATAATAATTTTCTTAGTTTTTAATTTTTAAGATTTGCAGTAGAATTCGAAGAAATTGTCTTACATTTTAGTATTTTAATATTCACACATTCTAAATATACAGGTTTTCCCGAGTCCAAAATAAACCGATCTACTTATCTTCCATATCCAAATTCGTTTCATTAACCCAGTAGTCTGCTTCAAAGTACTTAAAAAAATCGTTTCACGAATGTTACTCAGCATACAAGAAACTAAATTTCGCCTTTTTCAAAAACATCCAGATTTCTTTTTCTGTCTAAATCGTAACGAATATCAAAATTTACGTTCTAGGTCGTTTAGGTTAGTTGCAGCCCTTGATTGTTTTTAAAATTTAATACTCAATAAGATCATGCCTGACAGTTCGATATTTGTTCATGCGCAGTAGGCAGCACTTTATACTCAAGTTTTACCCAAAAATTTTATTACTGAATGTTTCTGCTTGGAAAAAGGTTAAGAGTCGTCATTAAACAGCTACTCTTTCATTTGTGTTGCGACACCCATGTTTCAGCCGCTAGTAGTCTATTGATAGTAATAAATATTGTTGACCTATACTCGTGTGGAATCATACTGAATATCATTCAAATCGATCCAACTGTTTTACTGTTATAAGATTTTTATTGAGAATTTTGAAGCACAATTCTGACTTAACGAAATGCATTTGAATACAGGTAAGTCGAGTTAAATCGTCTTTTTTTGGACCCAGGAATCTGTGGAAACTTAAATCATGTCCATATAGTTCGAGAACACTCTGTATTCTTATAATTTCTAAGGGGTTTGTTATTTATAGTTTGCAGTTACAAAAATAATATGAAGTTTCTCGACAGAGAAAATAAGAAATAAAAAAGAGAAAATATGAAGAAAATTGATATATGGTTCAATATGGTCCTTCGCACTTTGCCATCGTCAATTTTGATAATCTAGTTTATGTCCTCTTTTGCACTTCCACCTTCATTCCATTAACCTTTTCTTCGACATTAACACTCTGCTTCTCCTTTGGTCCTCCTCATTGCTATATGTTCCATTGTTGCTTTCTGTATTGTTTTTGGTATTGTCACATATCTATTATTCTATTACATCTAGTTTCAAATTGCAGAATTCCCTTTTCTCTAGTAGCAGTTTTATGGAACCAGTTAGATGGATTGCTCTATATGTTTGGTACAATGGAAGAGAACAACATGGTGTATATATTTAGAAAATTGGAACATCGGAAACGCGAAAGTTTTTTTTTTGCCTTTCGACGCTTGTACGCACAAATGCTTTATTTATATCTGCATATCTTAGATATATTTTTTTTAAATTTATTTAACACCATTTCTACATTTTCCCTTAAAAATTAAATTTAAAAAAAACTGTTCAAGTCACGTGTTGTGTACGTGGGTACATCCTTAAATGAAACTATGAAGCTATGAAACTGTTCCACTGCTATATGTAACCGTGAGAGTTTGTCTTATGACATCAGATCTATACATTCTTGTTAGTTTACATAGTTTTAGTTTTTTATTTGCCCTCCTCTTCTTTTCTTTTGTCATTATATTTATTATCTTTAATGTTGGCGCTCTTTTCTATTGCTGTGCGTGCCATATTTATGTCTTATTTTTTTTTTTTTTGCTTCCTGTCGTGGTTGGCCAACACACCGTAAGCGATTTTTATATTAGTTTTCTCAGTAGCGAACTGTTCAAACTAGAGTGATAGTACCTTAATTCAAAAAACTTCTTCAATTTTACGTTAGTACAGATATACCTACTTAGCTTTTAACCCACCACATAGGCAACCTTACTCTAACTAAAATAATTTGTACATTTTCAAAATTGAGCTATAAATAAAAAAGGTACCGAAGAAAATGTTTTAACGTCTTTAATAAAGAGTGTGTATAAAATAGGTAAAAATATCTTAACCTTGATAATAATACCGAAACAAAAAAAGAAACACAAAAAATATCGCAGTCGGTGAGATTCGAACCTGCGCTCACAGACGGAATCCGATTGCTAGTCAAAAACTTGAAACGCTCGTCTATGTTTGCTTATTACTGTGTTAGACGCGACGCGGTGACACGACGCCGACGGCCGATTATGAACGAACTGCTCCCTATAGGTTCCGATAAAAAACTGACGCAGGGACGCAGGCACAACACACGTTTATACGTCTATTGGAGTTTCTATTTTATTTCGCTTCAAATCCTAAGCATTGTTCTTTTAACCTTTTAGTTTTGTCGGCCTTCATCTCCTGTATTGACCCACATAAGTGGTACTGATCTAATTGTGGCATGACATTATTTTGATTTACTCTTATTTAATACTATTTCACCCGGAAATATTCGAATTTAACGCAGTTATGTATGTCACTCCAAATATTTATTTTTCTGTTATTTGTCATACAATTCATGGTTATTTTCGTTCCTAGCGTTAATTTGACCTTTTGCAAATTTAATATCAACATCTTCGTTTATGATACACAGGGTGTCCCAGAAAGGTTTGTACACAATAATAACACATATTCCTGAGGCCAAAATAGGACGATTTAACTCAACTTACCTATATACAAAGTTGCTTAGTTTAGCCGCTAGATGGCTTTAAAAATGATTAACTTAAATTTTTTAACCCTCTGCATAATCACTAGCATTTTTTTTTCTGAATAGTCACTTTAATTTAGAAGCTATTTCCTCTCTTACAAAATTTTTGTTGGTTGAACGGTTTAGTCACAAAAAATATTTTCTAAATCCCTACAAGCCTAGTGTTACGTTATAAACTACTAATTCAAGCTTGTAGAGATTTAAGAAATATTTTTTTGTGGCTAAACCGTTTACCTAAGTAACGTTTTGTAAGAGAGGAAATAGCTTCTAAATTAAAGTAGCTATCCACAAAAAACATTGGTTGTGATTATACAGGGGGTTAAAAAGATATGGATGGATAATTTATTGTGACAAAGTTTTTAAACACCCTGTAATTTTAGAAATTAGAGTTGATTCCACAAAAATCTGTAGTTTACTGGTACAAACGCATGTCCAAAAAATTAATAGAATCTATCAAAGATTTTTCGACTTGAAAAAATTTAAAAAAGCGGCTAAACGAAGCAACTTTGAATAGAGGTAAGTTGGGTTAAATCGTCCTATTTTGGCCTCACGAATATGTGTTATTACTTTGTACAGACCTTTCAGGGACACCCCGTATACTTCAAAAATATTTTAATATGTTCAGCTATTGTGGTAGATTCAGTCTTTGCCCCGCCCATTTTTAGATTTGCATTACTATACCTAATCCTTTATTTACAGTTCTCTTATAATAATGCCTCTCTTCTCTCGATTCACTTTACCATTAAACGAAACACTGAAGATAATATAAAGATAGTTTAATCTCCTTTAACTCCAGCTGTTTTCTTGTTATAGTCTACGACCAAATGAAGAACTACAAATGATATGCAAATCTTCAGGTAGTTTTCTATTAACTCTTACTTGGTTAAACTTTTATTAAGCTACTCATTTTCTTTGTCCTCGGAGTAAGATATCATAGTAACTACAGGCGCAGAATTTCGGCTTCACATATGCTTGCGATTTCAGTGCTACTCCAAAAAAAATCACAATGTGAGGTTACTATGTTACTAGGTAGTCGTGGAAGATCGAATCGTGCCTTTTACCCCGTATTATTGCCAATCCTTCCTGGATAGTTTGATAATTTGATTTACAATGCAATCCTTCCGCAGGTTTTGAATTTCCATGAATTTCCTGAACAGGGTTTACTAATAGTAGTTTTTCCTTGAGATCACCTTCTCTTCGCATATTCCTAAATACGTAATATAATTCTGATAGGTATTGGTGGTTTGCCCTCACGTTCACTTCATCATACACTAGTACTTTTCGTCAATAATTTTCCTCCTTCTTTATCCACGCAACTTTAATTCTTCTATTTAAACATTGTCACGTGAGTGACGCATCATCTGTTGTAAATAACCATTTTCCTGAAAATTCTAGACGGTTGCTGAATCAAATGTATAAATCTCTTGATCGTTTGTTGGCGATATATTGATTTGTTACTATATGACAGCGTTTTAAGAATCATCTAAATTTTTTATAAGATTATGAATTATATGTAATATAATTTTGCCATAAGTTGTCAATCACAGTTGGATTGCCTTGGAAAGTAGGAATATCGGAATTCGTGACAATAATTATATAATCACAATCTACATTTGTCATTACCTTCGTTTAATATTTACCACAATTGACTTCGAATAGCGTTCAAACTTGCACGTGAGATTAATATAGATAACAATAGTAAACATGATTTTTAAAAATCGTGAACACTATATTTATAAAAGACGATGTTCTATTGTTGAAAAACCTTTCTTGTTACACCTTTTTCATGTTATGGCATAATTAATGCAAGCGAAAAAAGTATGGCAAGGTCGTTTATTTAAGTTGCGAATATTTAATTTTATTTTTCAATCGAAAAATTTTATCCTATATAAAAATAGTGCGTTAATTGCAAATCGAATTAATTGACAAGTAAATATTTCAAAAATTTTTGGTGTCAGTCTGATTAACTACCATTGAAATCATACGCAAAAAATGGTGATATACTACAATAATGTAATATTCTTAAAAAAATCTACGAAAATAGAACCTGCATCGCATCCTTGTTGTCGTTTTTCAAGCTGATTTAGAATACAACGGAAGCGGCTTAGTTTTCTTTCTGCTGAATGCACCGCTGATAAATTACCGGAGTACAAACGCTCCGTTTGGGTAGCTCGAAACCTGATCGGTTCGTCCGTCAGCTTAGCAAACTGGGTGGCTTCCTTAATTAAGGCAAGAAGTTATTTTCAGTGTTAGTTTCTATAGTTATCAATTAGTATAATCGTAAAAACCGTGTCGCTTCCTGCTGACAACAACGTATAAGAAGAAAAGCGAGTTTTATAGCTGCGCATATTTCCGCACAAATATGAAAATAGAGAAGTTTGCAATGGTCGAAGTTAATTAAAAAATATAATAATAAAGAATCTTAGGGACTTTCTCAGTCTAGCTGTTTAGACTCATTTTTATTATCTGGTATGAGAACCTGTCAGTAATTAGAGCAATCGATGAATCGATTTCAAATCGTTATGCGAACTGAGAACTTGTCCTAGAAACTATAAAATCTAAATATAATGGAAGAAACTGATCAGTATTATTAGTTTACTCACAACTGCTTCACTAACGAGTTAACTTCAAAGTAAAATGAAAAATTGGTGTCCAGATGAAAGCTTTCAGATTTCAGTAAAAAGGATTCCGCATATATTTGAACACTTTCGCTAAGTATAAGTCTGGGGAGTACTTAATTATTATTTATGTTATAGTTCTCGTGGTTTTATCGTTATTTGGTTGTAACAAATACGTAGTGTATGTTTATTTGTACTAATAATTATGCTTATATTTCCTTAGATAAAACATTACTCAGTAAAAATCTCCAAAGTTACTATTAATGCAAGTGTTGACCTATTTCGTATATAACGATGGTAGTTTGCCACTATAAGAATTTATTTATTGCAAACAATGCTCCTTTCGATATAAAAAATAGCATTAGGCAATATAAATGCACTTTTTTAATATTATACTAAATGTTATTGTGTTAATGTTAGACGTAATTTAATAACAATGCAATTCTGTAACTAAAGAAGAATGCATCATACCTTTAAAGGTGTGTGATATTTTAAGAGACTTATTTTCTTTATAGTGGGCCATAATACTTGCTTTAGAGATTTAAAGTAGAAAAACAGTTAATAAATATAGATTCGCAGTAGTTTTAAAGATGTAAAATTTCTAAAAAACATAAACAATTCCAAGAATGTTAAATTCACAGATCTTGGTGGCCATATAGCAGATCCTTCCTGACCTATCTATTGCTTTTATTATTAAATAATTAACTGCCTCTGAATAATTGTCACATAACTTAGCAGTTATTTGCCGGCATTGGAATTTTCGAAATTTGTTTCAATATAAAAGCGTGCATAAAAATTTCATATCTCCAAAAATTATCAAATATTTGATATATATTTTAAAAATTTTTAACATTACTACCGCAGAATCTTCAATTATGTATAAGGTTTTTTTTATTGACTCACTTTTTAAATTGAATGGTTTGGAAGATTCGTGTATTCGTGGGAAATATCCATACGAGTCATCCAAGCTTGATGGCGTACTACACAGCAGTTCCCAGGCCACGAGTTTAAGGTAACTTGATACAGGGCATGTTTGCAGATTGAGCGATAAGCCTTCCCTGTGTTGTGAAGATTTTCTGACCGTAAAGAAATGCGCTTTACAGACGATTAAATACATACGCGAATCGTGAGTTTGTATGCATCGAAATTGGCGAAGGCGTCTTCCGATGCAGTTTAATGTTCGGGTATCAAAGGACTTCGGCATCATTTTAATGTCATGTAAATGTATTGCAGATATAGTTATTCTTCTAATCTTTGATTTGTAGGTGAGTGTAGCCACGAGTTATTGAGCGTCAATGATCCATTTGTATTCTAAATCCTAAACTATTGTCAGTATTAATCCTGATTTTCTTTATTATCTTACGTGTGTGTGTTTGAAAGTCCAATATATCTGGGTTTATTTATGTAAACAAATTAGCTTTTCTTCTGAGTTGATTGCAGCACTACAGTTGTGCCTTCCTGGTTTTGGAAGATAATTTTAATAGAGTTTCATGTATGATGAGATAGTTAGGTAAACAAACAGGTGATAAATAAAATAAAAATGTTTAGAATTAAATATTAGACTTACTAGTGACTATAATAATTATATTCGTAGATCATTTTATTTCACAAAGTTAGGCCCCTTTAAATTCCATTTGAATATGTCGTCTTCCTTTGTTAAGCATCCCTGCGTTTTGTTGCTTGGCAACGCCATAGAGCATTCACTCACTAAAGAATTAATTAATTAAATTACATTAATTTCTAGTGTTTCTATTTTGATCTTTAAGTCAATTACAGTTCTTTAGCATTAAACGTAGATTCA
Source organism: Agriotes lineatus (assembly GCA_940337035.1). Lineage (NCBI taxonomy): Eukaryota > Metazoa > Arthropoda > Insecta > Coleoptera > Elateridae > Agriotes > Agriotes lineatus. The sequence goes on along the minus strand of OW679198.1, from coordinate 22,249,085 downwards.
GCCAAAATCACAGCAAGAAGATTGTTAAATTAATTTAATAAATTGAGTATACGGAAATTCGTTGTACAATAACTACTAAGGACGAAATTCACAAATAATTGGTAACAAATATTTAAGTTTAAATAAATAAGTAGAGAATTTATTAAACACACGTTAAAATACGACTAACATTAAAATACAATCTCAAAGGAAATGGCATTCCCAAAAAACAAAAAGGTACGTAACTCCAACGGTTTATAAATCAGTATGCGATCTAGTTAATACACAAATTTATAAAACATGTTTGACCTAGAGTTTTGTCAGCGTGATTAGACGGTCCTCATTTCGATTTTTTACGCTTCATACTTCTTCTGTGCCGACACGAGAAAGTAAAAAATAAAAAATGCGTTTGGGGATTAAGCTGGCATGTGATTTACAAATCTAATTTAGAAAACAAGCGTGAAGAAATAAACAAATCGAAAGCGGTATGTTAGAATCGATCAAGCTTAAATCTCATTACCTGTCATCAATACTGGCATTTCGGATCTTTGTGCACGACTTCAATGATTGACAATAATCTATCGATAGGTATCTTGATGAACTGGGTTGCGTTGATTTTATCGACTGCGACAGTAATCCGTTTCTTAAATAAACAACAGATGATGTTTTGCTATCAGCACTGAGAGAAATTAGTTTATTTTAAAGCTTTCTATGCACACTCATTACAATGGAAAGCAAAATTGCATTCAAAGAAAAATTCAGTCTAAATATTGTCCATTGTAGGTATTCTATTGAAATGACTGCTATTACAATACGTTTAGGTAACATATATTGCGTTTCGTTAATATAAAAAACATTCTCTATGTACAACTATACTTTGATGTAAATACATTAATGTAGCATTAAATTCCTAAGAACAATAGATATAGTTATAAACATAAGATGGCAATGTAATTCTGTGGTAAAATCAACTACGGAGAGAAAATCTCTTATTAGCAATAATAATAATAATAATAATAAAAGCATTCCATTCTTTTCAGAATATAGCCGCTTCCTTTTGGAAGTTAAAAATCCTCTTATTGGGTGGGATTAATTCCCTTAATTTCCTTCTCTGCTTTTTTCTATAGTTGCCTGTATGTTTATGCTTTTTTTTTGTTATCTCTCTCCATTCCTGCCTATTCCCTGCTATTTCCTTCTATTCCTCTATGTTCATAATTTTTAAGTCCTCTACTGTTTCTTCGTACCATCTGCTCCTCGGCCTTCCTCTTATTAGCAATAAAAGTTAAAAAAATATAACAAAGGCAATAGCAAAATCTGTATATAGCAAACTAAATGTTTCTCTACTGCTCTGATCCCAAAACGAAACGATTACGAAGGAACAGCTGAAATGAATTTAAATTAACTGCAGTCTTTCCTAATAATTCAAAACAATAAGGAGCTTAAAGAATAAAATTCGTTTGCGACGCCTAATTTATAGAATTAAATGTCAATTGATAATATTTAGGATAACTAGCTTCAAATTACTGTTTCACAATCTGTATACGCCATTGTTTCCTTTCGTATTCTTTCTGATTACTTTCTGGTCACTACTCTGACTTGAATAATTATTTACATAATATGTACATTTACGGAGAGTTCGTTCCCCACATTTCGTACCCCACATTTCGTTCCGGGGATATTTCGTCTCCTCACATCTCGTACCCGGAAACTTCGTTCCCGAGCGAGCTCAAGTTGTTTCCTAGATTACAGGGTGTTGATAAACGAGTGCAGCGATCGGAATACAGTTAGAAAATTAAAGATATTTTAATTAATTTATATTATAATAACAAAATAAATTGCATTTATTAAAAATGACGGTTTAATCTAAGTACGTATCTTCCTGATAATTTTTATAGGGCCGTAATTTCTCATTCTGAACAACTTTTCTTTGTAATATTTTGCCGTATCATGAACAAAATGGGTAGTTTACCTAAAAAGGAAATATTTTTTGCTTAACTGTCAAGGCCGACTTGTTTTTGAAAAACTGAAAATTTTCTTAAAATTCTCTACAAACCAAGCAGAAATTATAATTCATATAACATTTTTACGTAAAACCAAAGAGCATATGCTCTTTGGTAAAACTAAAAATAAAGTTTAGTTCCCTCTTGTAAACTCAATCCGGGGACATACTGTATATAGTTTTTATCAGTTTATTATAATAAATAAATAAATTAAAATATCTTTCATTTTCCAAATGCATTCCGATCGCTGTACTCGTTTTTCAACACCGTGTAATCTAGGAGACAAATTGAGCTCGCTCGGGAACGAAGTTTCCGGGTACGAGATGTGGGGAGACGAAATATCCCCGGAACGAAATGTGGGGTACGAAATGTGGGGAACGAAATGTGAAGAACGAACTTTTCGCAAACCATTTTATAGGGTGCTTTGAGTAGGTCTATAAGTGTCCCATGAAGTTCTAACGCTCGTGACAGTTTCAGTGTAAAGATGTTGTTCCCACATGATTTTCCTGTCCGAAAACAAATTGTTTTGTTCTTCTATTTCTTTGTCTTTCTTTTCAATTCTGTCTCTTGTGCCCCGTCGGTACAGTTTTTGTATTGATGATATTATATTTGTACTTCTATAATTTCCGCTGTCGTCTGCGCCTCTACTGTACTCTATGTTGTCTCCAACTAAACACTTATTATAAGATCGTATATGCAACAGATAATTTCTAATGCTTTCATTGTCGTATACTTGAAAAATTCTATAGGCAGCGCACCTTCATTTTTAGCATTGTTTTAATTTTATCTAGTGTAATCTTCTGAGTTTTGGTTTGTTCTTTTCTTTTTTCGTTTCAGTATAGTTTACACTTTAGTCTTACAGTGTAAGTTCATAAAAATTCCGTAGTTTGTGCTAGTTTTGTTAGTTTGACATGTAACTGTAAACCATTTTAAAAGGTATTTAAGTTGACTCAAACTGCCTCGAAATGATTTAAATGATAAACAAAAAAAAACTAATATTGCAAGATCTAAACTATATTAATTCCCCAGCTGTACATTATTCCTGAATATTTCTTCTTTAAATAATAAACTAGTTCCATATCTTCATGTTTCCTTTCTTTCAAGCTACAAGAAAACTACATTGTGATACTTTCGTCATTATGTTTTTCTTTACTGTAAAATACAGGGAGATCAAAAATATATTTGATCGCGGGAGCCATTGAAAACAATAAATCTTGCCTAATCTGTAGCAATCTTTTTGTTGATATCGAATTGTCAATTTTTTTGAAGTTTAAAAGTCGCTGTCTTCTTTAACTTCTCCCACACAATTCGTTGAAAACCCCTAACCACACAAATATTTAACAACCGTTAAACAGCTAAGCTGTCATCAGTAGCCTTGAAGAGAGACTAACCCGACAAAATTAGCCGAAAATATGGTCTTCAGCAAATCACCAGTGAAAGTCAGCACTCCCACACATTATAACGCTATTTATACCATCTGACCCGAAAGGCGTACCTTATGCGACCAATCAGGTGTCAACTTCAATAGAGCGTAAACATCAGAATGGATTGGAGATGGATTCCTCATCTTTGTTCAAGTATATTATCTGGTATTAGCTGAAGTTAACTCATTTAAACATTTTAGGTCAGTTTTTGCAATACTATGACCCGTTTCGTAAATATGTTGAGCAATACTAGATTTTTCGAAATTATTGACTCTAAAATGAGCTATATGCTCTTGAAATCTAGTACGAAATTTACGACATGATTTCTCTAAGGTTTTAAGATTGTCTAAATTATATCTTCATCGCTATGATAAAATTTATCTTGAATGAGAAAAAAGCTATTCATCTTCGTCTTTTTTGAGGTCCGGCGATTTACCAATTATTAAATTGCTTCTAATTTTATAGAAATTTTGATTTTACTACATTGTTTCAGCATCTTGTTATTATAGTTTGACTTGTAAATTACAATTAGCGAATTTTAAAGGCATTTGCATATACTAAATCCCTAGTACTGATCGGAACGATAAAGACCCGTTTGCAGTGTATTTATCATATTAGTATTAACACGGCCCGCAATAATCATTAACTATCTATAACATAAAATCGGTTGTCTCTTTGTTTGTATGTTTGTTCGCTATCTCCTCCGAAGATACTGGACCGATTAAGTTGTATGATGGCTTAAAAGTTTGCTAATTTTTAGACTTAGATCGCAGGCCGATTTTATTTTCAAAAAATGTACGAAAAAGTAAAGTTATAATTACCTAAATCGTATAATTAGCAAAGCTAAGCGTAGCTTCGGAGTTGCACTATATACCATTATAGCAGCGCCTTTTTCAACGAAGCATGGTTGGTTCAGTGGTAGAATGCTCGCTTGCCACGCGGGCGGCCCGGGTTCGATTCCCAGCCGATGCATCCTTTTTCTTAAATTTATATTAATAAATCTCTCTTAAATTAGCGAACCGAAGCGTAGCTCGGGTGTTTCACTAGTTTCTTTATAAAAATCTAAATGACTTTGTTCGTATACCATTAATTGCTACAACTACACAGCTAATTAACCACATCCGACTAAAACTATTTACATAACATACTCTTTGGCCAGAAAAATTATTTACTTATATTTCCAAAGTATGCAAAAATGCGAAAGGAACAAGATATCGGTGATACTGTTTACAGCAGTTTTACAGTTTTCGCTTGGTGTGGGTTCAGCCTTAAAATTTACATACACTTCAAGAATGTTAAGTGTCGGTGCATACTGCATATAAATAGCATGCCACGTATGGGATTTTCCTCATCTCATCAACTCATCACGTGCAGATCAGCAGCAGTAAAAAACGTAATGCATGCGCAGGATGCTAACCGAATTTGCCAGCATTTAAAACCAGTTCTGAAATGTTGACTTGTAAAATCGTCTACCAGACACACGATATACTTAAACAGGGATTGCACCAGCATGAGCAAATCCATGAGCAACCTTACTTCTGATTGGTTAGCAACTACAGAGAGCTATCCTCATTTGCTTACAATTTACAGAAAAGTGCCAACTTTCACTGACATCTAGAATGTCAACTTCAAAAATGTGCTTTGTGTAAAATTCGGTGGTACCTGTATCGTATGAATAATTTTGAATTAGTTTTATAATTACAGCTCCGGGTGTGTTTCTGTTCTCATTAAAACACTCTTAATAAAAAAATTAAATATGTCATTACATAGGATTAATTTTTTATTTTATGGCTCAGCAAGTCGTTCACTTTGGCTATTACTACGCCTATAGAAGTATAACTTGAATGTCGGCTTAGACTGTACTATCTTTTAATAAAAAAACTAAATTATTTTAAAGTTTTTATGCTCTGTGCCTTGTATCCCACTATTGGTAGCACGTTGAGTCTTTATAGTTACTGTATCTTGTAAATAACAATCCACAGGTGTAATACTCTATAGGTAAACACATATAAACTAACATTTCGCAAGATATTGCAGCTGCATCATCATAATAAAAATTTATAGATCTTAAAAAGCTCTTTTTATTTCACAAGATACAGGGCATTTAAAGTTTGACATAATAAGCGGTTTATCAGCAAGGGCAACGTGGTGTAAGCTGAAATTGTACTTGGAGGGGTTGATATTTCCTCTGCAATTAATTTAATTTTAAATTTCACTCATCTCTTACGTCTCATCAAACTGTAAACTTTTTTAGCTATCTGAGTTTGTGATAATTTATTATTTCTATTTGTATGGATCTTGCAGCATATACCTATTGGTAGGGATGGGCGCGTGACGTGAAAACAGTCGTGTCACGTCGTGTCACGGCGTGTCACGTCGTTAACGTGACTAATATTTGAAAATCGTGACGTGAACGTGAGTGAACGTGAATGATAATTTCCAAGGCGTGATTCACGTTTCACGTTAATTTCACGTTAAATATTTAGTAACCAATAAAAAACTGCAGGGGGCAGCAACTTTTAAATTCATTAAATCACAAATTGTGCCAAACAAGTTATATTATGTGGCTTTATTTTTGGACCCTAATTATAAATCGTTGAAGTTCATACCTTCACATAAAAGAGAAGATTATAATGCAAATAAAACTATAGATGATAATGATGAAATACATAGCAAACGACTCAAAACTGGTACATCAGCATCAGATTCTTATGTTTCTACACTTAGAGATAGCTCTGGCGATGACACATGTAATTAGGATGATGTCGAAACAGAACTAAATTAGTATGTTAAATTAAAATTCGGAAATGTAGATGACATTTTAGGATTTTGGAAAAACAGTGTAAATACGCCACTGTTAAAAAAGCTTGAGAAATTTTAAACATACCGGCAAGTTCCGCTACAAGCGAAAGAGTATTTTCTACAGCTGGGCGAATTTTAGAAGAGCGCAGAATTCGACTTAACGCTGAAAATGTTGATTACATATTATTTTTAAATCAACATTTTAATGTGTAGATGTGTAGATGAACTTATTATTCGAATAAAAGTAATGGTTTGTTTTTTATGCTCGGCTAACGCTGAAAATGTTAATTATGTTATTATTAAACCAAAAATGTATTGTGTAAATGTGTAGATGAACCTATTTTTAGAAAAGTACCTAATGTTTTGTTTTGTATACTCAACTTAACACTGAAAATGTTGATTACGTTTTATTTTTAAACCAATTTATTGTGTACTTGTGTAGATAAACTTATTATTCTAATAAAAGTAATGTTTTTTTTATACTCGCCTTAACGCTGAAAATGTTGATCCTTATACGTAATAGATATTTATGTATTTAGTGTGTAAAGAGAGCCATTTTGGTATGAGGATGCGAGTTTCGTGCCGAGCGGTAGCGAGGCGCGAAAAAGCAACCGAATACCAAAATGGCTCTTTACACTCGAAATACTTACAAAATTTTTTCTACGGTCCTAAATAAATAACAAAATTGTTAAATAATTGAAATTTCGATACACACCATTTGATGAAGTCGTTGTACCGCCGTTCATAAAGGCCGCGCGATTTGGCCGGCAACAACACTCATTGGTTGCTGTCTGGGCCGCTTCAAATATTTCAGGCGGGGTGCAATTATCTTCAGATTCCATCTTCAACTTCACAAAAACTCTCAAACTCAATAAAACTGTTGCGTGATGACGGACGCGCCGTGGTGCAATTGTCAATAATTTTAGTCAGTTCCAGAAAAATGACGAATTACAATTATAATCAGGTTAGCCATGGCGATGTGTAAAGTAAAATGCAGTGACGCGATTATATCATTATGACATTGTTTACGTGGTTGCGATGTTAAAATGGTTGCTAGGGAAAAAATGTGTGAATCGCTAAATTTTCGCATTGACAGTGAGCTTTTAATAGTCAGTTTTAGAGGTGACCGTAGAAAAAAGTACTTTCAAACCTACGAATTAAAAGTGTTGCCTAGCAACATATACCTTCTGTACTCGTACCAATAAGGGAAACGTCAATTCCAATAACAGCTTTTGGTATTAAAAGTAATGTCTTTGAAGACAGCTGCAAGAAATATATTTGCGAGAAATCAGTATTTATCCCTTGTTGAAGTTATTGTAGTCAATTTTCATTTTTTTCTTTTTATGTCAACTATTCTGATTGCAACATATCACGTAAATTATGTCAGGTGCAAAACATATTTTTAGTTCTCTTTAGGGTTTTTTCATTGGTTTTAAATTTGAACATTCTGTTCTATCTGAATTTAAATTTTGAAATAAAAGCTGCGTGTCACGTCGTGAGTGGCGTGTCACGCCGTGAACGTGAGTGAACGTGAGCGTGAACGTGCGTGAACGTGACTGTTTAAAGCAAGCGTGAAACGTGCGTGACGTGAGCGAAAATTCACTCACGCGCCCATCTCTACCTATTGGTCCTATTGTATAAAGATATTATTGAAATCTTATAACGGACAAAACGCTATTTAATTTGAACTTTAACTACTTGGTGGTTTATTTGTCCGCGTATTTTGATCCTCATTTTGACCGCACTGTCGTAGCAGGCGCGCTTACTTTCTGCTGCTTGTGGTTGGCACATTTCCCACAATTGGTCTCGATAGCTATTAGGCACAAAAATGCTTGTCATTATCAGCCCAAAAACTATCTTCGGGGTGGATGCAAGTAGTTATTTTAGCTTGCTTTTTGATTCTCTCCGAATTTGTCTAACTTGCGGGATATTTCCAGCTGTCCTGTAACCGTACAGCCGCTCCCGGTGCCTGTATTGCTGGTCAGTTTTATTGACCTCTGTTCCCTCTTGGTGATTCGGAAATTATAACCTCAAATCCCTGTTCCATTTAAGCTCCGTGAAGATACAGCAATACAGCTATTCAGTTGTTCACGTAGGTATAAATTTATCATTGGTGGAATGTGCTAGCCCTTCTCGAGGGGGATTCTTCAAATCCTTCTCGTGCTTTATTTATATAGATATTGTATCCTGGATTCGTTTCGCCGTTCGATTAGCACCCTTCCGGTCTCATCTAAGCTTTACTTGCTCTGGTAATATTAGTCGCTTTGAATTTTAAACACACTTATATTCGTCCATCTTATTATTTGTGTTGATAATTATCTATTGACATGTTTTTTGTGTTTGCGAGTCTGCTGGCCGGTTTAAGCTGCGGAATTGGTGATATTTATTTAAAGTAGGTACACATAACAGACTGATGACAAGGGCATACACAAATTAAAAAAAAAGCAATGAATCAGTCATCAATCCAAACCGCATATATTAAATATAATAGTTCGACTTATGGGTGCACCCTGCTTGAGAACGTTTTAAAATTGTAAAGCCAACTGTATTTATTGCGATATCGTGGACTATTATACAATTTATCTTACAGTAGTACTGGCTTTTGATCTACTGTATGCGACTGTTTTGAGTGACTAAAAACAGCTATTATTCATTAGTGACTAGAATATTTCACTTGCGCTTACGCGCTCATGTGTTAACAAAAATCTCCCTCGCGTAAAATGACTTATAATATAATGTACTATTATCATTGGCATGCGTGCTTTAGTTACTGCAAGCGAATGTATTGTCCTGACCATTTCAGATTATTGTGATTTTGGCTAGCCGTTGAGTCTATGAGTTTGCGTTTATATCATACATATGTTGTATATGTTGTAGTAAAGACTCATTGGCACCCTTTTTGTAATGATTAATGTAAGTAAGCTTTTGTAACGAACCCAAGCCGTCTTCACTGTAGCTGGTCGGCTCTTAAATGTGCTCATATAGTCACTTTGGCTTAAATTTTGCAAAAATTTGGTATCAATCTGTATAATACTAATAAAACTTGCTATTTATTCCTACTTATTATACAGTATTAGTGTGTGTAGAACGGGATAATATTTGTAGGCTGGTTCATGATAGATGTTGATCATATAACATTTTCATCGACATGACATTAAAATCATTGTACAGACAACCATGTGGTCTAGCGATGGCTAAACTGGAAGTATCAGAAAACCACATTAATTCAATTAGATACATATTTTTCTTATCTGATGCCATAATTTACAATTGTTAATTTGACATTTTTCTTCTTCTGGTGCTTTCTCCTATCATACAACGGAAAATCTTATTTTGGACGCCACTGCTTTGAATGATTATTGGATTGATGTGCACGTGCATCCAAGTCAGTCTTGGCGTTTCTTCAGTGAGGATATTCTTCTGCTCTCTATCGATCCTTTGTCTTCAACACCTTGTATGATCTATTATAATACAGGGTATTTCATCTATCCCTTCATGACGTGACTGAAGTATTGTAGTTTTAAGTTTTTTAGGTATTCATATTTTCCCTTCCTATATTCATTCGGCGTTTATTATATGCTGCACCCAAAATATTTTGAAGGTACGTTGATATGCTTGAAATTCTCTAGCTTTATTGTATTTTGTGTATTGAACGTTTCTCAATTTATTTGTGTCATTAATTTTTGATGCCGATATAGTTTCTGTTTATTAATGAACCCGAAATACAGGTAAATATCTGCGTTCATATATTTAAATTAGTACATTTATTTCCTTGTTCACATAACACAGTTAAAACTAAATTGGGTGCCACTTGTTTGTATTTCCAGCTTTTTGTAAACATTCTTTAGCGTTAGCTGTTTTTTTTTCACATGACTAAGCATGTTGATTGCAGCTATTTTGGTGGAATAATACCCGCATTGTAAATAGTATATTTAGTAAAATCGTTAAAATTTGTAATCCCCCATTTTTCACTACTTGAAGTAGTTCCATGAGTATTTAGTTGGAGCCTGTGGATTTTCGGTATTTTTTTATCGCTTATTCAATTTCACCGGGTATTATTGTTAATATTTGTCCGTTCTCTTCCGAATCGCCATCTCTCCTATTGTCATCGATATTTTAATGTATTGTTCCCATTGATTTAAGTTGCTTAGTAGGTCCAATATAAAAGAGCTGTCTTTATCCTTTAGTATTCCAGATTATCTTTTCCTTCCTGTACCTGTAAATTCTTTTTCTTGTTACTGAAGATTAAGTATATTATATCTATTTCTAGATCTTCTATTTCTTTACACTTCTCGGATCAGTGCTTATCCTTGGCTTATGTAATTCTGTTTTTATAAATTTTTCAATGTCAACGTATTTTTGCTTACTCATTCCTTTGCGTTTTCTTCACTCATCAGTAAGGGATAGTATCTCAGTCATCCACTGTGGTTTTGGTTTGGTTGTTTATTTTGCCTATGATACTGCTACTACTCCTTCTTTGACTCCTTTCTGTTTTTCATTTACGTTTGTTTGAACCACCAACAAATCGAAACATTTACCCCTAATCAACTATGCAAGTTTAAATATCGCGACAGAGGAGACCGAAGCAACTCATGGCTGAAGGATGCAGTCCTGGAAAAGACACTTCCATCGCATGCCAGCAGGAGGTTCTTCTGGAAATCGGTAAGCGCCGCGAGTGATTGTGAAAATGGTGGCGAGTGATTGACAACTTAGCTGACGTAGTGTCAATACGCGCGGCGATCAACGCAAGTATGACAAATTAACGCGCTTAGCAGCATTTTGACAACGTAGGGGCGTCGTACACGCGCTGCAGGGAGTCGTCTCATTTCGCCGACGGATGTCTAGCTAAAAAAGGCCAGGCCCATAAAACCCTCAAAGGCATTCAAAAGAAAAAAAGAAGACCTGAACACCTGGGTAGACGAGTCAGATCTCTTCGCTGACGTTAAACCCTCGGAGACAATGATAGTTAACACATTCAACCGATTCGGGAGGGAGGGGGTCATAAATCCTGCAGCGACGCAATAAAACCCATATAAATATAAAGCCGATTGGGGGCAAGAAAGGAAGCATTCTTTACGTGATAGTTCACCGAGCTCTGTCTTGACATCCGATACTTCACTGTTAGCACGCTAGTTATTAATTACACACTATATTTAATTGTGTACTTATTTCTGCATTGATTTATATATATATATATATATATATATTGTGAAAATTATATAAAACTATATTAAAGTTCTGTTGTTGTCCATAACGTATTTATTATTTTTATTTACGTGAGTGTAAACCAGCAATCAAATAGCAATTAGTTCTTAAAATTAAATATAGGCGTACATAATATATGCAGAAAAGTTCTGAAGCGTCACTAAAATGTTGAGCGCTTGTGGATTAGCGACTTTATTATGAATAAATTGACGTGCATCAACAGTTAAAACACGAACAAAGTATGGACAAATCTTATGCCCTAAATTACCACTTACTTGAAATAGCAAGTAACCACTCTCATACATCCAGAAGTCACCAGGATCGCCCTGACAGCCCTCTTTTCGTACAATGATGGCCAAGCACCGGCGCAACATTACGCGACAGTCTGGCCCTTTGGTGCTCATACTCAGGTAATCATCCTGAAACAAAACACAATTATAAGTTAAACTAATTAAAATATACCGTAAAAGATGTACAGATCGACAATTCTTAATATTGCTATTGGATTGAAGGAGGACACTTGTCACCAGGATAATACATTTATAGAAATACATTTTGACGTCACAGGAAATGATTACACTACTTTCAAGACGTTATAAATATTTCCTCTGCGGGGCTACAACTTACAAATTACCAAGCTGTTGTAACATCCCCATGAAGATTTTAAAGACAATTACTATAGACTTTAAAGAAGTGTGGTACTTCGGTTCTGTTTAACACTAATACTGACTAACTGATAATAAAATATGTCGGTATGAGTTTTGAAACACCAAAATGTAATTTACTAAACGAATTTAACGATGATACTCGTAAATTTCTTATAGGCGGTAGATTTTAGCAATGTATAGTACATTATAATTTTAACAATCCATTTGAAGGAACAATGCTGTTGATTAAAGAAAATGATAAATTCGTGCGATGTAGGATTATAAATAATAAAGCTTTGAACGTTATTGTGAAATTGGTACTGTATGTTTAAATAGTTCCGTGTCTTTATTGCTCATCTTCTGATAATTACAACATTATGTTCAATTTACTTTGTACCAATAGCAAATGTGTAGGACACACTATTAGTGGCCGGTGGAATTTATATCAAAAGTATTGGATGTAGATCAAATAAAAAAAAAACGTTAAGTGTAAAATTTTAATATACAAGAAAACAATATACAGTTTTAAGACCAAACAGCATTATGCATAAGGCAACAAATTTATAATATCGATCATTGGATTACGTTAAAACCGTACTCTCTTCGTCCAAACAGGAGAAAAATCAGAAGATTTGCGTTGGATCTACTAAAATTTAGAGACGTAATAAAGCAAAGACCGTTCTCAAATGCTGACATAGTGTCAAATGTAACAGTAGAAGACTTTGAAATTTTGAATTTGACAGAGTAAAACAAGAAGAAATTCCTAATTGAACCTTCCTATCACAACGCTTTACAACAGAGATGCAGAAAATCTTTATGTAGTCATTTTCAAGAAATTGTGTGCAATACCATTTAAATTGTACAAATGAACTATTACTGGAAAATGCAAATAAGAAAGGCTAAATTTCTGTCAGTAGTGGCATACTCAACCTGAACTTAACGATTCAATTTTCTGAGTTCTGTTCATAAACAAAGCAAGTATTTCATGAGGGGGCCATAAATGGTATTATATAAATGTAATACTTTTTTGTTGTCGCACAATTCTAACCTAATTTTCGGCTAGCGTGTGGATATGAATTTTGGTGGTTGTTTAATCGGCTCATATGAAATAGTAGTTTTCTTGAAATCGTCAAGAAAGTGGGCCATGTCAAGACTCAGTTTGATCTTGAAAGTGTCACTTTGCAAGACTAGTCACTTTTGATATTTTTGCAAGACTAGTCATTTTTACTTTACTTTACCTAGGTAAGCGGTCACCTTCACCGTGCGCCTTGATGCGATAGAATTCTATTTTTAAATTTTTAAAGAGAGATTTCAGAAAAAGTGTGATACATTACACAGCATGAAAGTGTCTATGCTTGATTCGGAGGCTTTGAAGAAGTATTTGGTCGCTTCGCGTCATAGTATTCTTCAACAAGCCATCTGGAAAGTATCACTTTCATGCCTTGTAGTATAATATACTATTGTATACCAAAGCACTGAAGGTTAACTTTTTATCAAGAATGTGGATTTAGTTAAACCACATGAGGGATAAAAAGGAACTTCAGTATCGAGGTGTACACTATGTTTTACATTATGTTTTACTAGCAACCCAGTGAGACAAATGTCTCATTTAAAAAAACAAAAAAGACCGTTTTTCAAATAGAACGCGTATTAAATAAAAACTGTACCCAGACCTGGAAGGTGTCAAAGTGGTTGCCTAACCGATCGACGTTTTAAGGCGCAGAGGGTCGCAGCTCCGTTTGGCTGCTGAAACATTTTTATTTAATACGCGTTCTATTTGAAAAACAGTCTTTTTTGTGATTTATCGAAAACCGGAAGTGTCACGTGACTGAAATTCGGTTCCTGACCTGACATGACGATTCCAAACATATAACTTTCATAACTTTTTTCTCTATCTCTTACGGTTTGGTTGCTGAAACAGCGTCCCGGACGGACGGACAGGACGGACGGACAGACAAGTCTATTAGATAAAGGATTTGAAATCGAGAAAACGTAAAATTACATTTTACTCAACTTTTGTAGGTTATGTTGACGTCGGTTGACGTTTATCTGTCGTCTGGCCACCTACAAAAAAGTCGTAAAAAAATAGATTAATTCACTGCCGATTTCTCGTATTTTAATGACGATATCGGCGTACTTCACTACCGATTTCAAATAAAATACATTGTTGCTGGAAGATGGTGTCATTTCGCATTTCGAGCACAAGCATGGTATATGCACGATGGTGAACCAGTACATTTTGGTATGATAATTGCGGAATATTTGTATTCGTGTTATCGCCAAATATGTATTGGTCCATTTGGAGGTATATGAACAATGTGGTGTGTTAATCAACAATTAACAATTTAATAGGTAATATTAATGGTAACCAAACCTCAATGTATTAATACAAAGAACTCCTGTTTGTAGTGCACAGTTATCTATTGAGTGCTATGGATTTCATCATCTGTATTTGTTATTTAAACGTTTCTGCTGGTTATTTTACTACAACGAAATAAAAACTCAATACAATAAGCCTATTACTTTGTGATATTTTGATATAAGCATTCTGCAGCAGTTTTGATTGCTCCTAGGAGTGAACTGAATTTTGTTTTTTATACTCGGAATTTCATCTCAAACCTTTTCTGCTTGAAAAACATAAAATAAATAATTTTCCTTTTCGTCACGTTCTCCATACACACATTGTACGCGTATACATTAGGAACACGAGAATATTGTTGTCTGCATTTGGGCAAGGACTAAGAATACTGAATACCATGTACCTTAGATAGTTACTGCTCATATGCTCAAAGCCCCGCTAAAATTTTGCTGAGCTGAATTCCAACCCTAGTAAAGGATCTTTACATGATATAGCATTAATTATGTATATATAAATAACTTACGAATCACAAAAATATATAAAATTATAAACTTCACACAACTTTAACTTGCATAATTTGTAGTGCAGTTCGTTTAAAGAATTTTGAATCAATTTTAAATCGCAGGTTCTTTATAATTTCTTCGACATATCGACCATCTTTTGGCCCTGTATAAAAAGGAATGCATTGTATATATCCTTCAAAGGCTGGCCTAAACTTAAGTAGTTAATAATTTGTATTATACATTAAAATACTATAACACTTATTACTTACTACAAACCTTTTAGTTAAAAAATAAGAAATGAGCTTGTGAGATGTTAGAAATATGACGAAAATGCATTCAACGTTTCTATAGAGCCACTTTATGCAATTTTTAATTAATCTGTAAAAGATATAACTCTTAACAACTTCGCTTCAGCAACTATAAAGATTTACGATATTTACATAAAATTAAAGCAGATACGCATTAGGTTAAATACGTAATAATTAACGTTTTGTAATTTTGTAATTTCTCTATTTTAAAGAACACGCATTAATCCAATGTGAAATTCTTTGTTACAAGCCACTATTGTATTTCATACCCCTACATTTTGGAATTGCTGGTGCGTAATATTAAATGGACAGATGTAGGTGAGCTGCGGCAGGAACCTTTTCGTCAAGTTTATGAAATTATCTCATCGTGGAAAAGAAAACAAGGTCGTCAACACCAAATAATAAGAGTGCTATTTAAGTTCACGCAACACGTAATCTATGGGAAGACAAGGCATACTTTAAATAATTCAACTGTAACTTCTGTCGAAAAGCAATGGCATGTTCTGCTTCCTGAAAGTGTCGATGAAATACGAAAACCCACGTTATCTTACAGGAAAATAAACGACCTTCCCTTTTAATAGAATAGCTAATAATGCTTAACAGTTTGAGTATCAGGAAAAGCCAATATGGAATATATGCAATTTGCATGAAATATGCTTTATTCGATATTCGTTGCGATTATGCATAGAAAAGTTGTAGATGTTAAAAAGTAAAAGTTTCAATAAACTGCGTGGCCGTTATGCGGTAATTGTTGAAATAAATATTCAGGCTTTCACAAAGATGCTGCGATAAAAACGAGTTCCTAGAGAAGTCCGTCGATACGCAGATTTTAATTCATTTTTTATGTGCTACAGTTTGGTAGAAAGGAAATAATTAACAATCCGCTATCGCAAAAATGTAGGCAATTTAAATAAAAATACTTCGGTGCAAACTTTTACGGCTTTTCACCAACAACATTCGAGTAAATTTGCTTTTTCCGCAATTAATTCCCTATTATCATTAGATATCAAGATTGCTAACATGTACGCGCGTAATTAACGCCGAAACGGAGCTTAGGCAAAGTTAGAGGAAATAATAAACTATAATAGAGGATGTGGGGCTTTTTAAATTTTAATTTTATTACTGACGCAAACAAATTACGCAGATTTAATTTCTTTGAGAAAATGGCCGGCATAACAAAAAAGTGTTTAAAACGGTGCTGCTACTGACAGGCACAGTATTTTAGCCGCTAATTAGATATGACAGTTAAATTTGCTTATTAAAAACAGATAATTTGTAATTCAGGTGTATGAAAACATGTTTTTTGAAAACCATTCAGTTTTAGTTCGCACAGTAAATATTTATTAACTGGGTTAATTTTTAATTCGAAATTACAGTTTTAGCTTTTGAAGATGACCTAGTAAAAGTAAATGGTTGCAAGAAGGAAAATTCCTACGCTGAAAATAATGTAAGAATCACAGACGTCCTACAAACGTGCTAAAATGTTTAGGATTGTACAAAGTCAAAAA
This sequence comes from Agriotes lineatus, assembly GCA_940337035.1. Classification (NCBI taxonomy): domain Eukaryota; kingdom Metazoa; phylum Arthropoda; class Insecta; order Coleoptera; family Elateridae; genus Agriotes; species Agriotes lineatus. The sequence continues at coordinate 22,232,350 of OW679198.1, read as the reverse complement.
CTGGGATTTGTAAAAACAGCGTGGCTAAAAAGATCTAACGAATGCATTTTCAAGAAAAGAATAGTCGCATTTAAAAACTGTTCAGCCGAATGCGCTTTAGATGATCCTATCTTGGATGTTGTTTTCAATTTCAAAACAAAATGCCATAAATCTTACAGACAATCTTAACTGACAGATAGAATTGAAGGTTTTGGGAAATTTACAAAACGAACTATTAGTTTTTTTGAGTCCAATAAACTCCACAAATTTGAAAAATTCAGTTCGAGAAGAAAACTGTGTAAATCTAACTAAAATAGTTATTTAAGCATCAAGGGAAGTACCTAAGTAGCTTTTACCAGTCGAGAACCAGATTGCCAGCCCGAGCGAGCGAGGGCTGGCAAAGTTCGAGACTGGTTATAGATAGTTACTTCCCGAGCATGCTTATAACATTTTTCTCCATGCCCAACAAAAATTTGAATAAAATATCCTATTCAATTTACCACCATCTTTAGGCCCATTACGTTGGGCCATTCTGTTCTGTTACACAACCCGCACCTGCCTTCCCCTGCCGTCCAGCTGACCAAAGAAGGGGTCCTCGGGGCTCCGCCCCTCTCTAAGCTCTGCCCTGGGGCTCCGCCCCTCTCGAAGGGGTCCCTCGGTGCTCCTCCCCTCTCCAAGGGAGCCCTCGGGCTCCGATTCTCCCCAAAGGGGCCCTCGGGGCTCCGTCCCTCTCCAAGGGGGCCATCGGGGCTCCGCGCCTCTCTAAGGGAGGCCCTCGTGATTCCGCCCCTCTCCAAGGGGGCCGTCGATGCTCCGCCCCTTTTCAAGGGGGCCCTCGGAGCATCGCCCCTCTCCAAGGGGGCCCCCGGGGCTTCGCCCATCTCCAAGGGGGTTCTTGGGGTTCCGCCCCTCTCTTAACAAGTTTTTAAATTTCAAATAGGTTAGGATCAGTTAAGTTCAAACCCGTTCAGATCACTTATAGAACTAAAATTACTGTAATAACACGCAATTCACTTACTTCCCTTGGGGAGTAGGTACTTACTTCCCTAATGTCATGACAACCAGCTAACAAACAGTAAAATCAACTTACCTGCAATGAATATGTCAAAGTAAGTGTAACTTACTAGATGGGCATGGAGAAAAAGTTGTTATTTCAGCTTCTGACGAAATCATTCACTCAGGAGGCACCATGTTTCGACAGTGGTGTATTTATTTGGGTATTTTGAATATTTAGATAACGAAAAACTTTTGGACGTATTTCTTAATGTCGAAATAATTTTAATAATGTTCATAATAAAAATTACGTTACATATAGGGATAGCGAGTGCCGAAAGATCTTTCAAGGTATTGAGAACATTTAAAAGGCACGATGACACAAGAGAAAACGTCCAATGTATTGTTATCAATCAATTGAGGAAAATATCAAGAAACTTATTTCAGCTAAAATTTGGTTTTCAATTATAAAGTTCTATATAATTATAAAGTACCTATGTAAATTCTGCTGAAAAAATTGCTTCTGAAAAATCTAAAAAATTGTTTACTATTAAAAATACCTTAAATTTAAAACAACGACTGACCCGACCCCACTGGTTTATATTGCAACAAAGCTTTAATGATCTTAAAAACGTTTCTGCACTTTCGAAGTTGAACCAGTCTTGAATCCGTACGTACGTAGCAGTATATTAATAGACTGATTTGTGCTAAAATGATTGTTCATATATTATTTTAAATACTATACGATGGAATACAAACAACATTTACTACGTTGTTGAGCGAATTCTTATACATAATTGTATTTCTGGTTGTTTTTCTAATTATAAAGCTTAATTAACTTTTAGTTTATGCATTAAAATTAAATGAAAAATGCACTGTATTGAAGTCTGAAAAGGCTGTTATTTATTATAATTATTCGTTTTATCTATATTACTTCCACTGAAAGTTTTTAACATAATTTTACATATAGATTTAATAGTGAGAAAATATAAAATTCAAATTGAATACATTTGTAGGATAATGCAATTTTTTCACAATTTAAAAGCAAGCCATATTATATTATAGCAGGTTAGAATAGTTTCTTTCAATCGTTCCCATATTTACATTTTATCAAGTAGACTAGGTGTGATTATTAATAAACCGGACTGTACCTGTGCCGTGGAGACAAATCAAGCTATAGTCAGGTGCGTTTGGGAAATGGTGCTATAGACCAGCGGTTCTCAAACTATTCTCCGCGAACCATCTCCAAATGCTCCGTGAAGACAATGCACTTGCTATGAAAAAAAGCCACCTCCCTTCATGAAGTCTTTGACGAAAGTGTGAAAATAATAAATTAATTTTATCAAAGCACGACCTAAGAACACAAGCCTATTCAAAATATTGCGTGATGGCATAGGAAGTCTGCTATTTACTTCTTCACACAGAAGTAAGGGGAGACAAATTATGTGCTGAGCGTTAGCTCATGAAATAACGTATTTAGAGGAAATGATAGTAAAATGATTTAAGTCTCTCACTTCAAGAAACAGGAGTAACTGTTTTGGACATCAGCGATAAAGTACAAGCGTTTAACCCTTTCGTCTCCAGTGGTTACAGGTAAAACCACCTTTATAAGAATTTATTTCTCAATGTCACAGTGGTTTTAAGCGAAACCACTGAGCTTGTAAAATCACTATGGTGCCACCTATCGGTGGAAATTTTTAGTAGTCATTTATACGATTGCCTTCCCAACTTAGTTAAATCAGCTTTCGCGGTTATAACCTAAAAAGTAACTGTTCATGACAAGTTTGTTTTGTTTGTGCATGAAAGTGTTTATTGTTGTGCAAAATGACGGGCAAGTGAATATTTTTGTTATTTATTGTATCATACTTGCATCTATGAATCTGTACGGAAAAGTTGTTAATTTCAAGGCATGCTGTCACATTTTTATTAGGTGGTTTCGTATAAAACCGCTGGAACTCATAGTAGGTATATTTTATAGATACAAAAATATGGTCCTATGCTGATCTGGAACAAATGAATTATGCAGACTACGAATTTGTACTGGGCGACATTTCTTCCAATCAAGAGTCTGTTGTTTCTGAAGGATCATCTGATCTCATTGGATGATGTCAAACCTGAAATTGAGTGATTCATTCACTCAGAAATTGGTGGAGCTACAAATTTTATTCCAGTTACAGTCCATGAGATACAAAGTTTTTATTGGTGTACACATTTTTATGGGCATAAAACCACTGCCTGCTCTGAAAGACTATTGGTCATCTAATCTACATATTAGGGATAAATATATAGCTGGAATAACGTCAAGAAACAGATTTATTTGAATACTTGGAAACATCAATTTCAATGTCAGTACCATGCAACCGAAGAAAGAGGAACCAGGGTATGACAAGTTACTTAAAATTAGACCGTTTTTGGATAAATTGCCAGAAACTTATTTGAAATATTATGATCCTGATGAATATCAGTCTATAGACGAAACGATGATAAAGTTCAAAGGATGGTCATCAGTTCGTCAGTACATGCCACTGATCTTCCGATGAATTTTGGAGGTCACAAGCACATGAATCGTGGTGATTATCAGTGGGGAATGACCGATGAAATTAGTGGAGAAAATAACATTTGGAATTAATATGCCCAAATGCTTAAAAATACCTTATATCTTCAATACTGCTCTCATTCTGTTATGTTAATACCTATGTAGGTACTAGGTAAAATATTGTCGCCCTTATGGCAAAGAAACGTATGCGCAAAGTTGAAGTTTTGAGAAAACGATATTTTATTTGATGTTTTGAGAAAATTTTATCTAAAGTTCCAATTTTTAATGACTCATTGGCAAAAATTAGATTTAGATTAATATTTAAGCTATTCGAAAAAGAATTCCTACTTTTGCTATACGATAAAATATCGACAAACAACTTGAAAAATACAGTTAAGAAAACGCAACCAAAAATGCACATAGATACTTACATGTCTTTCGCATAAGGGCGACGAAAGTGCTCCGTAATGAATTGCTCTCTTGTAAAATGCTCAGAAACCCAAAAAGATTGGGAACCGCTGCTCTAGACACTTGTGCATCAGTGTGCCAGCAGGCGTTGAGCTGTGTGCATCGAAATCCGTTGTACGGGAGTTTGTAGTCCTGCTATAGTCCTGCTGCGATTGCAACCATGGATTCGCGATTTGAGCAATACGCAAACTTTAAATTTTGCCTTAAACTCAGAAAGTCTGCTAAAGAAACACTTGGAATGCTTCTGTTGTGATGAAACCATGAGTTTTTAGAGTGGTATGTGCGATTCTAATATGGTCGACAAGTTAAGAGTGCACCAAAATCAATGTTAATTGTTGTGTACAGCAAATTTGTACACCAGGGTCAGACGGTCAATGGTGATATCTATTGCAACGTTTTAAGGCCTTTGAGAGAAGACGTTCGTCGGGAAAGACCGGAACTGTGGCGCAATGCATCAAAACACACGAATGTTTGGCTTCTAATACATTGGCTTTTTCTCTTTTTTTAATTACTTGAAGGATACGGGGGCCATAATTTTTTTTTTAATTTTTATTTTTTTTTTATTTTATTTTGGTACTCAGCCAACAGCCGTTAGGTCAATTATAGGCGTCGCTGTACATTTTATGGGGACTTCCAACCCCACTAACGACTGTCATGATGTTATTATGACATCCGGGACCAACTATTTCCGTGGCAGCCGTACCACGAGGCGCCGAGAGAGGCAGCCGTGGAACTCCCATCCACGTTCTGACCAGAAAGAGCGTTGTTTAACTCTACTGATCGTAAGTGGACGCTTATTCAAACACCACCCGGGACCTAATTATGCACAAAGTAAATTTATATTTTGATCAGTCCGGTCTTTTATTGATCATATCGAGAGATAAAAAAAACTGTTCCTCAGCGGGCTGTGGAAATTCAAGGTATGAATAATATGTTGGTGACACTGTACGTCAATGTCAAATTCGAGGTTATCAGGTTAGGTTTTCCGTCAGTTATGACACAAAATGACGCAAATCCTAACCTGCTAACCTCGAATTTGACATTGACGTACAGTGTCACCAACATATTATTCATACGTTGAATTTCCACAGCCCGCTGAGGAACAGTTTTTTTTGGATCTCTCGATACATCGTATAATATATGGAATTATTTCTTTAATACATTTTGGATGTCATTAGTCGCATACTGGTGTTGTGTATGTCCACGTTTTTTATAAGCAATCGGTAAAAGTTAAATTACACTCTTTGAAGCATAATCTGTGGAGAAATTACCACTAGATAGTTTTCGGCATCAAACTGGAGAATTGAAGTTAAATCACCAATAAAAAAAGTCGCATAAAAGATTTTTCCCGCTGCTGATTATGTAAGTCAGTGATACAGCCTTAGTAACAAAACGTGTAAGTCGGCGATTATATTTGTTTGCTGCTTTCTCTTGACAACGGAACTTAATATTATTATTATTAAGTTCCTAGGATAATTAAATAAGCAACGCGCAAGATGCAGCCTTAGACATTTTGTTTATAATTATTGTAAGTGTTTATGGGAAATGTGACAGTCACAGGTAACGCGATTCACGAAAATTAATCCTGGTGACAGGAGACAAACCAAACGATTTTTTCAAAAATCTAGAAAAATTTCGATAAGCAACGGGAAAAATATAATAAGATAACTCGGAATGTATCGCCTATTAACATTTTCGGCAGGCAACAAGCCGCGGCTTTGCCTTGGCTTGTAGTTGCCTACCTCAAATGTTAAGAGGTCCATACATTCCTTTTGCTTAAATAGCTATTATTTTTAGACGTAAAAATTACACAATGTCAAATTTGTGTTTTTAATTTTTAGGGTAAAAATATTGTAATCTGATTGTTTCTGAAATACGTAATTAAAACATATTGTTTAATTTACAGCTACAACCTAAACACATTATTCAATTTTAAAATCGCAGGATTATTCCCATAATTTGACACACAGAAGCTCGTCACTTAGTAATTATTCTATAGACATCCTTCAGTATCTACGCTAAATTTTGGATATTATTCCTTTTTATTGTATTAAAATATAGACCAATCCAAGAGCGGACCACATAATAGTAACTAATAAAATAGATTTAAAGTAAAGCCCACCTATAATTTATAGTTATAAATAACATAGTGGACATAACAGCGTATAATTACAACTTTCTTAGTTTCCTAGAAAACCTGGTAGGTAAGCTTAGTTTCAAACAAGTTGGACGAGTTGTAGTTCTTGTGTATCCACTAACGCAATACATATTTTTTTATAAATAATAGTTTTGGATTCCTCTACCCACAAACCATATTTACGCAAAATTGTCATTTTTAAATTGTTGTATAGTTATAATACCAGGGAAGCTTTTAATATCATATGATCAAAAACTTTTATCCTTCAGAAGGCTGTGGTTTTTAAAAATTTTATTAGTTGGCAGTGATGAGTAAAGGTACTTAATAATATAACCTAGAAAAATTTGACAGAATCGCCTAACTTTGACAGAATGTTTAATGCTGAACACAAAGTGGTGTTGTGTATAGAAAATGGAGGAAATCACTTTGAGCAGCTGTTTTTGTTATTAACGTTTAAATGTATTCCACGAAAATATTTGTATTTGTTAAAATGGCATTACTGATATAACCTTAGACTGACAGATATAACATGCCAATGTGACTTCTACCACCACTACTGTCAACATAAATTTTTAACAAAACAATTCTACAGAGGATAAAAGTTTTCGATTATACGGTACCATACCCTTTAAACTAAGAACATAAATAAAATGTCTCTGGATGAACTACTTAAGTAAATAAAAGTAAAAGCTACTCACGTAAATAATCGAAATTATCATTTTTCACAAAGAATCTTGCTATAATTACACTGAAACTGTACGATGAAATGACCATTTCAAAAAATCCAACGTAGTAGTAGGCCCCACTACAAACAAGGCCACTTAATTTATGTGTAAGTGCAATTAACACAATTCCACTTACTAAATTGGCACTAAGTAATTGTCCGTATATGTAAATAATTTAGTTGGTACAAACTAAAATATTATAAATTGCCTTGAACTGCGGAGTGTACAAAATTTGTTTCTATTACATTCGTATGGAATAACTTACCTCACACCTGCCTAAGCAAAATTGCGTACAGCTATTAATTTGTTAAAAATCTAAGCACGATAATTGCTAGCTTATAAATATTATTAATGGCCGAAAAAAGTAGGCAGCACTTTTCTTTTTTATATACTTTATACTGGCTTTAACCTAAAAGATTTAAATCATAAATAATAGATAATTAATTTTAAGAACAAACACATAACACAGCAGAGATCTCATCTTTTCTAAATCCCAAAAGGTGTTGACTCTTTTAATGTCAAATGAAGGTAAACAACTTCTACTATGGTCTTTTAAATATAATTTACGACCACTTAACTAGTGGCGGTATTTTGTAACTATTTATGAAAATAATAATAATATAATTAGAATCCGCAATGATTTGCATGATGACCACCCACTCAATATTCTTTATTTAGTTTGCACAAAATTTAAATAATTACTGTAAGTTACAGAAAAAAATATTGGTTACGTTCTGAGTAAAATATCATGCATTGCCAAAAGTCGTTCCTTTGTTCAGAGAAAGAACATAATTGCAAAACTTATCCAAAAATGCAAAAGGTTGTTTAATAAAATAAAAAACTTGAAAATCGAAAGTAAGTGTGAATGTAAAGGTTACTAAGAGGAAATAAAAGCGGAACGCAACATTATATTTAATTTCAATTTCCTAAGTTGTTACGATTTTATTAAGATCGAATAGGTGCGCAATAAAATCATAACAAAGTTCAAGTTGTCAAAAAAAAAACTTTTATATAAAAATAGATTTACGACATCCATTTGCTTTATATAAAACCATAAGGTAGATAAAGGTTCAGGGTATTTTGAATTCCCCCAACTGGGGGCGGGCTGCTATAGGGGCCTTGCGTCCCTCTTCAGCCAAGAACGGGAATTATAGGATGACTGAGAGAAAGGAGGAGTGGAGAATGGAAGAGAGGCCAGAAAAGGTGGAGAAGTACTGCCTCTGCATTCACCTCAAAGAAGGTACTTTATTGACTCAGGAAAACCACCTAAAAACCTGAATCAGAGCAGACGGCCTCAGGTAAAGTTAAGAAAATTCGGAAAATCTCAAAAAAGCGCTTGGAAAAAATTCGTGTGTTTAAACAAACATGATGAGAAATTATTATTTATTAAAGCTGCCATATTTCAAAAATGTGCACGTAAAATGTATACAAATTTCGAAAAGTGTATATAAACATTAATCGTTGAGAAGTGCGTTTGACAGCTGTGATTTACAACTTTTGCTTAATCTGTTTACGTGATTTTTTCAAATGCTGTTTTCCGTTGTAACAAATGTCGGACTTAGATAAGATAAGATAAGATAATATCCCCACTTTTTCACATTTTTCTTTCTGTTTTGTTGTTTCCTTTTTAAGAGATGTATAAATGTCATCATTAGCATATCTATAAATCTTCCCATCCGTAAGATTTTACGATGATCAGTTTCGTAAAGCAACGTATTTTCAACTTCTCATTTTGCTTTACCAATAGTACACATAAATTTAAAAAAATGTGTGTATTGGAATATACCAATAAGTATACAAAGATTTAGTTTTTTAAAAAGAAAAAGGTTAAAAATAGAAGCAAGGAATAAACGACAAAAACAAGTTTTTCGGAAAAATGAGATTATTTGAAAAACACAATAGTTATTTGCTACACCTAGGATTCAAAATCTAATTTTAAATAATACTAATAATAATAATATAGATAAACGATTCCTAACAATTATTCTCTAGTTTGGGATTGCCAAATTGTGTAGAAAATGTGCCGGCTGACTCTTATGTTGGGGTCTGTCTCAGAGTGCCACTGGTTCAAGATAGTCGAAATTAAAACACCTTCATGTAGAAAAATGTAGACCTCGATCTACATAAAAATTTAAAATCCTCAAAAGGAGCCAAAATTGCTTAAACTCCTTATCTGTGTTGTTCAATAATACTGACTGTAAGTATAATACATATAACATCAAATCTTCAACCAAATATGCATAAAAAATAATAATAAAAGATTCAATGACCCAAAAGTATGCGGAGGTTTATTGTACTTACGAATAAAATGATTGAAATATTTAAGAGAGCTCGGTACTGATTAAGCAAAGCGTACATCCCTAACTAAGATGAGCATCTGCGCATATTAGTAAACACATAATAACCCGCAGATTCGTTATGTAGAAAGACTTCAATGCAAAAAAGAATTAAAAAACTAAGGAATAATTCTCGACGTTACGCGCGTTGAGCTGAACGTTGCCAAAGACAGTTATTGTTACAAAATTAACCCAATTAAAAGAAACTGAAGCCAGTCAAACTTCGCAAGCAAGTGATTGTTTGCCGATTAGAATTTATAATGAATTGATACCCGATAATTGTTTCAGCGAGGAACAGAGAATCGACTTATTGCGATGCACGATGTACAGTAAAATATCTCCGACCTGTGCCATTTGCTGGCCACGGTTACCAGAAGGCCGAGAGACCCTCTCTCGCACAACCCTGCCAAGGAGGCTGCATTCAGGGAGGCTTTTTTTCAGTTTCCTAGGTGCAATCAAGTAGCGAAACGTATTACCAACAGTTCCAACAGTTGGTAGGTTCACGTTGATTTGATCATTTGCAGATAAATTAAAGTCTTCAAACAATTAATTAAGGGCAAACAAATTTTACTGGAAGAGTTACTAGGAAATAACTTGCAGATAGCATGAAGGTAATTAAAAGGGCCGGGTTCCAGGGCGGCCGAAAGTTTGGTTGCTCCTTAAATACCGTCAGATCCTCTTTGAACCAGCAAATCACAAAACGATCACATAAACTCTGAATCTGATTCCGGACGATTTTAGAGGACGAATCCACTCTCGAAGCGTGCACCAAACAAACCTTCAAAAAGTGCGTGCAAAAGCGCATGATAAGCAATCTAAAGAATCAATGTTCTAAATCGGGAACAAGAAATAGCTTCCCCTATAGACCGAAAATATTCAAAAAGAGATACCTATTGTAAATGGAAAGTTATCAAAACCATATGCCCAAAGATTCTCAAGTAGAAGCGAAGCAGAAACGTAGGCAACCAAACATACGCAATGAATGTCGAAAATAATGTAAAAATAAAAGACAAACCAACCTACAGAACATAAGCAAATCTCACTGTAAAAATGAAGAACTCCAGAAAATTAAGAGAGAACAGATAAGGATCTAATCAATCCAAAGAAAATGCAAATAAACGTCCAGCTCATAAAAAGTAGCCACCTTCAGCATACCCACTAACCTCACCTTAGATAGTGTGGATGTATTACCCCAAGAAAAATTACCTCTATTATCATCCCAACCAACCAAAGCAATATAAAGTACCGTAAGTGAGTAGAAACTAACGTTCACAGCCTAATTAAAATAATGTTTTTAGTGTGAGTGTCCTATATTAACCAAAGTTCTTTATAGAAGTTCTTGTAAACTTAAATTTAATTCAAATAATAATTACAATTAGGTAGAGTAACTTTATTTATCTGGCGCAGTCGGTAGGATATAATTCTAGGAGACGACTCCTGCTCTCTGGGAGTACACCATGAAGTCATTTGGAGTCTTCTGTCATTTTTATTTTCGGTCTCAAAATTCTTCTTGTGGTTAGCTAAGTTAAGGACTAGAATTGTTAAAACAAAGTGCAAACTTGCTAATTTGTATGCAAAATCTCCTGTACCTTCTATCGACTGCGCCAGTTACAAAGTACAGAACTGTTTTTGTTTATATCACAGAAATTCATCAAAATGCGGATCATGCGACTGCAGGCGTTGGATGTAGGCTGTAAAGTGCTTCGACGCGACAAATAATAATAAAGTACATTCTCACCGGCGCGGCGCGAACAAAATCGCTATTAACACTAAAATAAACTAAATGTTTTGCAAAGCTACCACATTTACAAAATTGTTCTCTGGAATTCTTTCTAAGAAGTGCTACGTTATTTTTAAAATACAAACAAATGACTGTAGATAAAATCTAATTTCTCTCTGCATGACGAACTTTAACCATAGTACAACAAAACTTACTGCCAGTTATGTCAGTTTGGAAATATCCAACCGCAATAAACAGTTAAATAATTAACATCAGAAGTTTTTCTATGGTCACATAAAGTTTAATAATAACTATTCTGTAATCAAAATGTAAATGACACGAAATAGTTGTGATGGTTTTATTTATGAAATCTTAAAAAAAATTACCAACAAGACCAATATAAGAATATAATCTACAACATAGAAAAAAAGATGATAGCATGGCGAATTGTAAATACGGAATTTTATAATCAAACTCATAACTAATAATATCTTCGAAGCAATTTATCAAGTGTGAACAATTTAATTAATAGCAGCATCCGGTGACTGGGATTTTTCAGCCCATTTAAACAATATTTTAAGATTTAAGCCTTAATTTTCCCGCTATGGTTTAACAGCAGTAATTAACCTCAATCCACACTCTGAAAATGGGAAGACGCAATTTAACTGATTTAATGACTGGTTTTCATACACTTTTTCTATAGGTGGTGAAACATTAGATTGTCCAAGTTACATTTTAATTTTCCTAACCTATTATGCCCGTGTGTATATTAATAGTTCACACACAACTCGCAAAAGTTTGCGCAACGAAAGTAAATAGCGCTCTGTATGTATCTAAAATTAGCAGTTCCGAGCAAACACCCAACATGGCGTGTAAATAGCAAGTCTTTTATTTTCCCGAATGTGTCGTCACCGACTTCCTTTGCCTTTTCAGAGAGAAATATGAATGAACGCACTTTACGTTTCTAGAGCATCGCACGCACTACAAATCTTTCTGCAAAAAAGAAAAATGTGGGAAGACATTAATAGTTGATGCCATACTTTTCTAATAGAATTTTGTTTTCACGAGTGGCGTTTTAAAAGCCGTCATTAACGACAAGTAATTAATTACTTCGCCGTAATCTGTATTAAATTAGAGTGGTCTGCATTGGCCTTAGTGAGATGGGACGAAAAGAAAAGTCTAGTCAGGTAACCTGTTTATCAACGTATCAAAAATCTGTTACACTTTCGACTTTCCTTCAGTATTTCATAAGCAGAAAATAATGCTGGAACAATGGCCATGACTGTTAAGATTTGATTTTAAATGATTTAGACTCCAATAATGGAAGTCTTTTGTCGTGTCGTATTAATACTAAGAAATATTATTTATAACTATAATTTACGCCTGATAAGAAATTTAAGACTAGTTGATTAGTTATTGTTATTTGCTCGACCCTGGACTGTGCAATTTATGTGTTAAATACAATAAAACAGATATAAAATGATATAATTTAATATTGGCATTGGATAATGACTATAGAAACGTCACTGTGCCTTTCGATTGAGCTTTTATGTGAAAACAGGACGTAGACGCTGTTCTGCTGCTTTATATCATTTAATTATTTTAGTTTAAATATAAAAAAAACTTGCTAGATCTGTTTCTCGGCTACTACATATTTTACATCTAAAAAAACTGTCTTATAAAACTAAATTATTGTTAAAATATTTATTAATATTTTAGCATAAATAAGATCACTCCTGCCAATAAATCAATGTATTAGTATACTTCAAACTGCACCGATGTTAATTAAGGCTCTGCAAAACACCTTCTTATTAAGAAAAAAATTATAAATACTTAGTTACATTACTTCTCTACTACCAAAAGGTTTATCATTTAATAAGAGGTATAAATTATGTAACTTATTAAACTACTTTCGACCATGCCAATCCCTGGGAAATAATACCATTCTTATTTCAGTAAATAACATTATAAAACCTCATGTTTTTTAAAACGTAGAAAAAAAATTGATTTTTTTGCAAACAATTGCAAGTTAACCTTTTCAGAACTACTCACGTGGGGTATAGGATATTCTAAAAGTTAAGGGAAATTAAAACAGCAATCGAACGGTGAAAAAGATATGGAGTGTTCAATTTTAAAAAATATGTCTACAATTCTCTATAATACTCGTAAAAAAAATTTAAAGTTCACTCTGTACAATACAATTACAATGCTGTGTAATAAAGTTTCTTATGAAAGAGGGAAATGGGCCTGAAAAGTGCCTGTGGCGTAGTGGTAAAATGGCCCAAGCCATTTTCAAGTGCAATTTTGGCCTACGCAATTTCCTTGGGTTAGGGAATCGAACGAGGATGATCCTTCGGGCGACTTTTGAATGCAAGAACCGAAGAAATTGTGCAAAAAGTTGAAGATGAAACAAGTGTTTTCAATATGTTTCATGAGGATTTGGGCACGAAACATTTGTTTGCTAGGTGGATTCCCAGATTGCTTACGCCTGAGCAAAAACTTTGCAAAAAATAAATTGCTTAAGAAAATTGGGCTGCTTTGGAGGACGATGGAATGCAAATTATCGTCGGGGGGTGAGACTTGGGTGTTACACTGAGATCCCCCTCCAAACAAGAATCGATGCAGTGGGTGCACAAGGGCTCCCCACCACCGACAAAAGCCAAAAATAGATTTTCTAAAAAAATTGATAGCAATAATTTTTTGGGACGTCGAAGGAATTTTTGTAATATAATATATGCAGGAAGGGTCTACTATAAATAGCGATGTCTATGGAAAAACAATCCAAAATTTAAAAAGTGTCCTGAATGAAAAACGGCGACATTCTTATGGGCAAAACAATTTGTTGCCGCACGACAATTTCCGGGTGTATAAAGGGTTTAAAGTTCAGCATATTATTAGTGACGTTGCGTTGGCTTAATTGAATTAAGGCCTCGACCTGGCACCGTCTAACTTTGTTTTATTCAAAGATACCCGAAGAAGGCGTTTTGCACCTGACGATGAACTCAAAGATGCCGTAAATAAACATTTTGCAAGGTTTTATCAAAATATTGTTTGTATTCTGAATGAATGGGACAATTGGAAAAAAATGGAATAAATGCATACATGTGGAAGGAAGTTATGTAGTCGATTATATCGTGAAAATATACAGTGTGTCCCATTAAAATAATGATTTTGTATAGCCCCTCCCACACTTCGACCATGACGGTGCAAAATATTTTTAAATTGTAGAGCTAAATACCTAAATACCCTCTATAAGTTCACCAGCGTATTTTTGCTACGTTTTTAGTAGTACCTAAATGCATAATAGAGCGTTTTGAAAAGGTTGGCACACCCTGTACATAAGCAATGTTAATTGATAGATATTATTTACGTTTCTAAAATATTTTGTGCATTTTATTATTTTCCAATGTAAATATTATGGTTTCGACATTTCTGCAGCTCCTTACAGCTATATGCAAAGTAATAATCAAAAAAACTTAAACAGTTGATTAATAATAATAATAATAGTTTTCTTGGTCTGGTATATATTTCTCATAAATTTGTTGATAATTGTAGATTTACTAGTTCCCATAAAGACTACGAGCTGTAAAATTCTATACAATTTCTCATGGTGTACCTGTACCATACAAATGAAATTTATTGTTATTATTATCAACTTTGATCTTATTCACATTCTCACTCAGTAATGAACCTAATCCTCTTCCCTTTCCTCCTGATTATCATACACTCCCTAATAACAATACAATTAATGCACACGGAAAGTATTATATTATAGAAACCCATGTAACCCCACCTTATGGAAAATGTCAAGAACATTCTGTCCATTTAATTCTTAAACAATATTTTATTACATTATAAATTATATGATTTTAATAAAACGACTAAATGCAATATTAATCAAACGACAAGCAAACGTTTCAGACTAGTATTTGTAAAGACTTAATAGCCATACTCAAAAGTATAAAAATGTTGTAACTCAGCATTCGCGAATATTTGACGTCAATATTTAAATTAAATAACATTACCAAACAACAATAATTGGCCAACACCGACGTAAAAGAAAGGAGACAAGTAAATGTGGTTTTAAGAGTGAAGGTAATGTCCAAAAACTAATTAAAAATCTTCCAAAATACATAATTATTCCGCAAATTTACTTTTTCCAACGCCCGTTATAACATTTGACCATAATCCACAAATCACGAGGGGCTTAATTATCCGCCACAGCAAAGTAGATCTTATTAAAATCCACCACACTTTAGAAAGCGATCACATAAAAATCCGAAAAAACCAGATATACTTGGAGGAATGATTTATTGAACTCGGGAAATGCAAGAAGTCGCTGATAAGTGAAATTAACCGCGATTGTGTGAAAGTATTCGTTACTTGAGGATGATATGCATATTAATACACACTCGCTGGAGAAATGTCAGAAATTGATGCACTATCTAATTTCACGCCAATCAATATGATGAATATATCGGCGGGGGTTCTTGCCCAAAAATTAATAGCTGGGAATCTGCACAATATGAAAACTATTCCCTGCCTGCTGCATTAGATAACAATTTACAAGAATTTTATATAATGGGGAATAATAAAAACCCGGTTGATATATTAAAGGAACACGATATGGCTTTTAACGAGGCAATAAACACAAGTGTACGACTTGAAAACTTCTGTAAATGTCAGAGGAGCGTCGAACTATTATTCGTTTCTGAAACGAAGTGGAATTTCCATCAATTGCGGATTTGAAAATACCCGATGGGTGTGCATATACGGCATTTCAACTGAAGCCTGCCAGTGTTAATTGAAATATAAAATGGGCATTGTTTCTCTCATGAGAAAGCGTAGTTCTAGCTATATCGTAAATACATGGAAATCATTTAAATTCCGCTGGAAATGGTTTCAGGCCATAGAGTAATTGCAGAAGCAACTATAATATTCGATTTATTTACAGTAGTTGAACGACGTGGTTGTAGACTACTGTTTGCTGCATATTGCCACGTTATTATTTTTTTCAAAGTAGAAAGTTATGACCCATTGCACCGCTGCACATTTACACTTCCAGCACAAGTCGGTGATTGATTATTCCTGTAATTTCTGCTGACTAAACAACTTCGCTGTATATAAATTAACTTCGAACGCATTACATGTTCTCTCGTATACGAGCAAATGAAGTTTTAAATTGAAAAATCTGATTAAACTCACATTTAGTCTCTTCAGGGAAGTTGACATATTTGGTGTAAAAAGTATGGTTTTGCTTTACATGTTTGCACCAAAATATCGTATATTAATTAATTAATTGTTCACCAATTAACAAGCCTTCCTTCCACTAATAATTATAATAGTAGAGGTTCTATGAAAGCAAATTCGTAGATTTATCCTCCTTAATACAATTTTCCATTTATATTTTTTAGTTTGGTTGTGGTTTACTCTAGTGAAGTCATTTTCCACAGTTTCGCTATTACATGGAGATATCTTATTTTTCTCTGACATGTATTTAGGCAATTCAGCAAATATTAAGCTGTTTCTCTATATACTGCTTCTTACCCTAAGAACGTTTTCGTTTCTTATCAGTATCTGTGTACTTAATTTGTTGTAATAGTTAAAGCTGCTATCAGTCCTATTGAAAAATTCAGTTTTTGGCTTCCACCCCTAATACTTTAGACTGTTAAATAACTGATGTTTACACCTTGCTTTTAACCTCGCTAGAGATTTATTTTCCTTCTTAGGAAACGCTGACAACGACATACATTTTTAAGACGATACAAATCTGAGAGCATTTTTCGAATTAATAGAACTAGGCGTTATCGTCACTCGCCTGTAGGGCTGGACGATATAAGGATATATACATATTATTCCTATATGGATATATAGATATTATTTCTATATCGATATTTTGATATATGTAAACATCGGATAGAGGGTTTCCAGTCCCAGGACCTTCCCGGGATTCTACAAAAAACGGGTCCCGGGACCACAGCCAGCACAGGCGAAGTCCCGGAACCATGTCAACACGCGTGTGAATATACGATATCAGAGAATTAGGACGGGTATTCACCGGCGTTCGGCGTATTACTCATGCCTCGTGTACATTCTGCATTATTTGCCTTTTGTATAGGCTATCTGTCTACTAAAGCGTTCGAATTCGAATGAATTCCGATTCCCAACCTACCTTCATTCTACATCTAAAATAAATAATAACTATTTGAAGTCGTCATGGCCACACTTTTATATATCGAAAGATAAACAATTTGCGAAATGTAAAGTTTGTCCCAATAAAATTATATATTTTAAACAGAGGCGGTTCGACGAAAGGATTACAGAGCCACTTGACAGTTCACGCAAAAGCAAAAGATGAAGAGCGGCAGACGTTGTTAGTAACAGAAGAAGGTAATGAAGTTATAGAGGAGCCCCAACGCAGTTCATTATCACCACTGAATACTTTATTTAACTTAAAACACTTGTGTTTCTTTGGAATTTGCATTTGGGAATTTCACCTGAACATTATTTCCCTTTTGGGACCATTTTCAGGATCTTCGGGACTAGTCCTGGGACTTGAAATTTAGCTCGTAAGTCCCGAAAACACTTGTGGTCCCGGGACTTGGGAACTCTAATCGGATATCGATATATAGAATACTGATATATTGAACATCAAATATGAAATATCTATATTTATCGATTCGATATTCATCAATATCTCAACATTTTTAAGACGTTGATCAATATATTGACAAATATCAGAGATCTGTTTAGCGAATATCGTTATATCGAATATAAATTGATCGAATATCCATACTTATCGGTTCGATATTCATCGATATCTCAACATTTTTAGGACGTTCATCAATACATTGACAAATATCAGTGATCTGTATATCGACTATCAATATATCGAATATAAAAGTATCGTATATGCGTACTTATCAGTTCGATATTTATCGATATCTCGATATTTTTAAGGAATGTATAGATGTATTGACAAATAATCTATATATGAGTATAATTTTGTTATGGAATATCGATATGTAAATTTAATATCGCCCACCCTACTCGCCTGGATTACTTATATTAACATTTACGTAGAGCGTAGAACCGATTTCTATCTGCATGCTTTTTCATTGTTCATTAGGTTTAATTATTGCAATCTAATGTTGCTAAAAGTACGCTTGTTGTCAATTGGATGTGTTCAACTATCGAAATGAATTCAACAGCAGTCGCGGGAAAGACAAATTTAGTCGCGGCAGTGCCAAGCCTCAAGGCGCACGTCTCCAGCGGCTACAGTGGAAATCGCCTACAGCGAGTTAAATAAAACAGCCGAAGCCGAGCAGTAAATAGAATTTACTACCTACGTGTTTGCGTTCAGTGAGCCAGTGTTTACACTTCAAGTAAGTGCCAATTAACCGTGTACTTAGCAAGTACGCATTCGCAACGCTGTCAGGGGGTTTCGTGACGTCATCCGACAGAGATCCTAGTTACTGCAACCAGTCATTTAAGGTTGATGTCGTGAGCGAGTCCCAGTGCAACGAAGCATTTCTCAGGATACGGGCTACTGCAAGCATCCCCACATCGTGTTACCTTAAACTCGATATGGGGATATTTGCAGTTTGAAATATAAGCATCCGCCTCAGGCTGTGGGAAGATTTCGCTACCGAAAAGGTATACAATTATGAACAAATACATACTTACATGAACTAGCTGTACAGGGAATTCAAATTGAGCTCCATTTAACTGTATGTATATTTCCGGCGAAGCAGACTTTTTATGAGACAGAATATTCGCGTATTAAAGAGATGAAATACAGTTCTTCTATTAGTATTTCATTTATAAATGCGAGTAGCAACATTTGTATTTTAAACAGATGTGTTTAGGAATGGCCATTTATTCTAGGTGCTAATCCTAATTTCTTTATTGCTTTATGTGTGCACTCAAGGGGTCAATATATCTATGTTGCTTTGTATGAGCAAATAGGCTTTCATTCTGCATATTGTTTAAAGTTCATTTCAACACCCGAGTTGCAGGTCAGCATCCTGTTTCCGACGGAGAAAAAGTTGTATTTAAAACAGTATCATCATATGCACTGAGCACGCTAGGTGAACAATAAGGGCAAATTATTTATAAAAATACTAAGGGGTGTGAGACGTCTCATTTCAATTTGATGTCTTAACGAAGGGGCTGCGAAAATCCTCATTTCAAGTACCGCTCTATGATTTATATAATTATTTAAACTATACAAGTATAGTGCTAAGACAGCATATCACAATAAGAACGTAAGCTTCTTTTTCCTGTAGTTGGCTCATGGATGTGGCTATGTGGCACCATCCATTTTACATATTTTGTATTGTACTGTGCCATCTAGTTATATTCACTGCTTCATGAGTGATGGAAGCCCGGTGGCTTGATGTATCTTGTCATCTCATTGGAGATCTGCATCTTTCACGTTTTTCCGTAACTTCAGCTTGTATGTGCCCAACGCGTGTTAAAATCTTTTTTTTTTTTGGAAAGATACTTCGTTATTTGTAATTCATCGATTATTATAGAAGGCCCAAGCTTCTAAGCACTCCACCGGATTTTCAATATTCTCCAATCAAACATTTTCAAAGCATTAATTCCTCTTTTGTAGCTTTGCTTTATTGCCTATGACTCAGATATATAACGCGAAAACAGAAAATATTACTGCATTCGTAAGTCGGTCTGTTGTTGTGTTACTTATTTGTATATCCTTCCACACTTTATGTATTTTTTGTTGTTGATCTGCTATGAAAACAATTTCCTTGCTACCGTTTCCAATCAGAATTATTATTATTTTCGCGTTCAATTATCACCGTTTAGTGCAGGTACTGGCTATCTCTGAACTAAGGAGCAACAAAAATACACTGCTTCAAGTCAGCCAGGGAACCCTAACCTCATCTCGACGCGTCCCCAGGTGGCGGAGCGGATAGGGGTAAGTCCTATAGAAACATAGTGTAGATACATAATATACCCATAATATACCAAATGAAGGTTGTCAGAGAGCAACAGCAACTGGCAGCACTAGGATGAGGTTGAGAAGAAGTGATTTGGTAAGACTCAGTACTGAATTTTTTAAGCGTGGTTGTTACAGTGATGTGGGTTAAAATCCTGCGGTATAGAAGGCGAAGGGAAACCACCGCACATAAAGATATTAAAAACATTGTTTTACTTAAGAGACTGGGATAAATTGGGAGATTCTGAAATGGCATAAGACATTTTTCCAGTGCGCATTTTTACTATGAAAAATAATGGAAACAGTTTACACATAATGCAGAAATCGCTGTGGTACCAATAAATAGTGTGAAATACTGTAACTATAACAACGGGAAACTTGGTTGAACGTCTATATATTTTAAAACAAAAAATTCTAAAAAAAATCCGCACCTAATCTAATACTACATTCAACTGTTTCCCTGTGTGATTTGAAATACTATTGTTGGCAATTTTTCTACAATCGCTTTTATACGACTTCCATTATTTTTTATCGTATTTTGCCTCCCTTTTTATCGAAAATTGCGAAATTGCGGATGTCGCAAAATTTAAAGTATGGCAACAATACTTAGATCCTCACAGTTTTCATACGGTAAATAGAAGCTTATTTATTTTGTTAATCGATAATATATTTGGTACAATAGTCTCTAACAGCAAACTAGAGATTTTGAACAAGAAGTTTCCTGTTAGTGCCATATTTGTCCAAGATTTTTCCTTGACGTTTTATCGTTCATACTATGGGCTTCTTTAAAAATTATGTTAAAACTAAATAACTTCTAAAGCAGCCGGCAGTATGAACGGCAAAAAGTCGAGGAAAATCATGGACAAACACGGCATCACCCGGAAGCTCCTCATTTACTGCACAGCAGGTGTGAAAACCTACATTCTATATAAGACACTACCTCTACAAGAAAAACTAAAAAGGACGAGAGTAGTAAGCGAGGTAGAATCTACCTAATGTAAAGTAGCGGGCAGAAAAACTGCTGCAAATATGGCATTCTCAAACAAAGACGCAGAAGAAGAAAAGTGTTTACTGAAGTTTGAAGTACTTTTGAAGAGTTGCGTAATATATGGAATTACCATTGACGACACAACATGGACGTAAATTAATATCGCAAGGTGAAATGCATTGACAAAAAGCTCTATTTGCGCTAATGAGGCATCGAGCAGTTGAAGTAGGAAATTAATATATATTGAGGGATAACAAATAATTCAGATAATATTTTTTAGATAGTTTACACGTAGAAGGTGAAAAATCTTGAGTTAATAGTCTTGATCTGTAGCGTATATTGAAGGGTTAAAGGTATTAAGAAATTGGTGAAAATAATCACGAAAACATCTTAGGGTAACCAACATATCACATTTTAAACACACTAAATCTAATATATATAATAGGTACATATCCTGTTCTCTTGATCTTCTATTTAAAAAGTTAGAAAAAGATATTTTGTTACATAATATAATTAACAGAAACCTAGTAATGTGGTTTCAGATTCCCAAACGCACGATTGATTCTTTAATGTCTTAACTCCGACATTAGTGTCGTGATTATCTATATCAACGCTACACCTAATTGCGTTTCTATTATTATACAGTAGCAGCAAAGCATGACATTTCAGATGAAAACAAATAAATTAGTAAAAAAATAGACAATACGCTTCAAAAGAATTTTTTTAATTATGTAATCACTTACAGCCACAAGTAATTCGCATTTCATTTTTTTAAATATTGTGTCACATTATATGCCTTCAAATTAGTTTATATGGATCTACTGCCAATGCAAAGAATGATAAAATAAAAAAAATATTAGTATACTTATTTTACTTATGTGTTCAGTTCTAATTTAGAACCTTTTTATGATTGACAGGAATTTTTTTACACTACTAATTCCCACTGCGTTAGCCGAATCCTATTATGTTAATTGTAAATATAATTCGCTAGGTTTAGAGATGAGAAAAACTCTTTATCAAACACGATACAGGGACTTACTTATCTAGCTTCACGATCTTCTCATTTTTTGTTGGCATATAGAGAATGGCAAATAATATTTTAATCATAATTAATATGACAGCTACATGAATGCTAACAGAGAATTAGTTAGGTATTCAGCAATTAAAAAATTATACGGATATGTCAATCTCAGTTCAATTAGAATATAGTTAACTGTTTTTTTATATCTTAATCTTACTAGTTACTGAAGCAAAAAAGGAAAACTACTGATTTTATAGCTATTAAGGCAACTAGTGTTTTACAGAGGATTTAAAAATCGAGGTCGATCATGTTAAAATTCGAGCGATGCGAGAATTTTATGATCGACCGAGATTTTTAAACTGTAAAACACGAGTTGGCTTCAATATTTTTTCTACAGCCGAGGAGTTTGTTAGCTTAAATGCCCTTGGGGCTTCGCCCCTCTTCAAAGCGGCCCTCGGGGCTTCACCCCTCTCCAAGGGGGCCCTCTGGACTCCGCTCCTCTCCAAGGGGGCCCTTGGTGCTCGGCCCCTCTCCAAGGGGGCCCTCGGGGCTCGGCCCCTCTCCAAGGGGGCTCTTGCAGCTCCACCCCTCTCCAAGGGTGCCCTCGGGGCTCCGCCCCTCTTCAAGGGGGCAATCGGGCTCCGCCCCTCTCCAAGGGGGCCATCGGGGCTCGGCCCCTCACCAAGGGGGCCCTCAGGGCTCGGTCCCTCTCCAAGGGGGCTCTTGGAGCTCCACCCCTCTCCAACGGGGCCCTCGGGGCTCCGCCCCTCTCCAAAGGGGCCATCGGGCTGCGCCCCTCTCCAATCGGGCACTCGGGGCTCCGCATACAAATCGGTCCGATATAATAACTGTACTTTTAATCTTCACAAATAAGGTTTTATAAACTCTTAAAGTACTCCGTGCTTTAAATGGAATGGCGTGTTTTATAGACAACATAAAGCACGCCGCATATGACCCTTGGAAACAGTTTAAAATCACGGCTGTAGAAAAAGATATTTTTTATAAGACAGCCCCATGTAATGTCATGTAATTTGTTTGATATTAATGATTCCATTATATAATGTACAAGATGTTTATACTTTACAATAATTGCTGTGTAATCCTTGCATCCTGTTTATAGAAGAAAAGTGAATAAACATCTGAGTAAATAAAGACAGCATCTACTACGCTGTATTGCTAGAAATTTGTAATAAATAAATCGGTTGTAAAAAAAAACGAAAAGAATGGATGCCTCCTTCGCAACTAATAGGCAGAATCACTTTTTAATTTGGCAGAAACCCAACCGACTGGTGATTGTACCCGGTGTAAACACGGATACAATGACTCTTCGTTTGTAACACAAAAGTGTTTGTATGAAATTACTAGGTACCTCTACAATGATTGAATAGTTGCTGCTTTTTCTGTTACACGGCTATTCATGGACCTAACTCTAGCGTAAAGCAACAAAAAGGAACTTGCTGAATCTTGAGTTGCCTCACAAGACCCGGTCGGACAGTTTTGTTGCTTTTATTGTCTGCGACTTGCCCTACATTTGTTCTTCACTAATAGAGAAAAATAAAATTAGTATCTGGTGCAAAATATAGTCAAGTTTTTAGAAGCTCAAATAATAAACAGCCGTTTGCGTACTAATTAGTGAATTCAAAGCTCAAGTGAAGCACTTGTGCCAAAGGTAAACTAAATAATTGTCGCCAAGTACGCATTGAAGGCCTTCTGCGCTCCACGTGGTAATCGTTAAATGGACTGAGAAAACACTTCACTGATTCTTTTAAATAGCCTGACGTCAGCCAGTAAATTGCAAATCTTCAATTTGCACTTTCTTGTTGTAAATAATTAGCGCTGGCTCTAGCAAACGACCGTGAAGTTCGAAGATTATCATAATGCTCGTAAACATTGAGATCGTATTCTGAGCTGTTGTGTTAATTAGATTCTGCAATTTAAAATTATAATGATATTGACATGACTGTTGCTAGTACATATTTGTTGTAGGTTTTACAGGTTGAATAAAATTATAATGAAGAGTATACTGCATTGTGAAACATCCATGTTTAAAGATATTTTGTAATAGTTTTACATTTATTGGCTATCGCCCATAGTAAGTATTTTATGAAATGTATTCATTATGTAAACCCTGATTTTGAAAAATGTACATTTAACAAAATATGGTTGTGTTAAACAGGCTTAAAAAATTAAATGTGCATTAGGGGATTTTTGCAATCTATTAAACATAGTGAGCGCTATTATACGGCATCAAAACTATTTTAGAATAACATTGGCAATAATATTATACGAACATAAAATCTAAATAACAGTCGTAAATATTCTAAACTATAAACATTATATAAAAATTGTATGCGCTCATCACTTTTCTCAGGTACATTAATGTACATAATGTATAGTGATTTATGTACATTCTCTCAAAAATGAATCAACATTTTTATTCAAATATTAGTATGCTCTATTATTGAAAGGTCATAAATAATAGATCTTGCTGCGATAGTAACATGTTAGATCCCTAAACTAAATACCAACATCTGTAAATATTGTTATTTTAAGGTAGATACACATTTGTTCTATAAATTACAATAGTAAAAATACTAAAGTGGTTTCCACTTTAGTCATTGTTATGATGATCTTACTGTCTTCATCACTTTGGTATTAAAGTTGGTTCAATAAAGTATAACCGATTGTGGAAAACAATAACATTCCTTTTATTTTACATTACAACACAAATTACAAACACGTACAAATATGTTAATATGTAGAAAATACAAATGCGAATACACATAGAACTGGCGAATTATATGTAAACGAACGCCGTAATCTGATGTGGTAACTAAAGGGTGAGGAATCTGACGCGCCCTCGCCTAGGCCAGAGTGACACAAAACAGATGTAGATGCAATGCTTTAATCCCAGTGTGTTCATGCTTATATACAAATCGCTTATCCAAGAAAGGTTCCCTATTATTTAAATACAATAAGTATTGTCCAGCCAGGGCACGAGCTGAGTGTTGTAATAATTCTCGCCTCGAAGAGGAACCTCGGCTTGAGTTTATGGTCCTATTGTCCAGCAGGGTTGACACGAACTTTCACCTGGTTTATTGTTATCGAGGCGAATGCTCGTCCGTTTACGCTCCCTGCAATTGCCTCTGTTCCATGACGCAAAAAAGTACATGGAAGTCGTGCTGTGTTGATATGGAATGCCTGCTGTTTCCAGAACTGTGTTCGACGTTTGGACAGTTCGTTTAAATTCTTTGCGTGACATTACTTAAATCTGACGTTAAAAACGATTTCTTAGCTACACGCACACAATTGACGTTGACCCTGTTTCACTCGAATCGTAGCACTAGAATTTCACACAGTTCGTGACACGGATAACGTTTGGGGTACATTCAAGAACGAGAAGACAAGGAAACAAGCAACATGGTAGAATCATAAAATACAAAAAAGAAGAAAATATTTTATGGAGAAAGTTTGTTTGAAGCTAGACGTTTATGAAAAATACAAGAAGCAAGCAACTTAAGATAGAAGTACAAGAAACAAAAATATATCATGGCAAGCATTCGCACAATAAAATAGAAGAGTAAAACGAAGAAAACACAAAAATACTTTGTCTAAGTGAAGGAAATCATTGAAGTATATTAAAAAACCAAGAAATCAGATTATTAAAAACGGATGAAGAAATTAAAGAGAAGTGGCTAGAACATTTTACTGAAGTACTGGGCATAACAGAAATATAGGTAAATATAGAGACTAGCATGGGAATAACGATATCACAAGATCCATACGTAGAATACTAACAAATGGAAGAGCCAACTAAAAATAGAAAAAGCAGCGGGACAGGATAATATAAAATCCGAAATGTTGAAGTTGAAAAAAGGTTAACAGGAAATGTGAACATTTTGCTATTGAGTGTACAAGGACACTACTGATCTAAAAAAAATTAAGAACATTATTGTAGGGGTCTCTTAAGGTAATTCAGGAGGATGGAGACCAAGTAGAAGCACAGCAAATTGCACTTTTATTTTAAGGCAAATCAGTGAAAAGGGTATTAAGTTCAGTACACAGAAACAAAAACATCGTGAATATAAGAGATCTTAATAGCGAAGATTTCAAAATTCATAAAAGTCAGACAAATTTACGAAGGAATTTGGAAACATGAAAAGAAGTCTTACTAAAAACCACATGAAAATAAATACATAAATGTAGAAAGTAATGACAATTTCTAAACAAACTGAAAAATTTAACATATATCGAGGGCAGCACAGAGTTAAAACAGTCTTTATGCCAACTTGCCGACCTTGATATATGGTTCGGAATCTTGGATGTTAAGCAAAATATTAAAAAGTAGCTGGAAGCATGCGAGACGAAATATCTGAGAAAGGTTATGGCCGGGACTATGAGAAACGAAATATGTACCGAGGTAACAAGAACTATCTTTGAAATGGAAACTCTTGACACAACAGTAGAACAAAAGCAACTGGGGTGGTTTGTTCACGATAAGAATGGAAGAAGATTAGAATAGTGAAAAACAGTTCACAAAAAAAACAGTCAAAAAGCAGCTAGAGTGGAGACCATCAGACAAAAAGGAAACAAATGGATACACCCAAAGACAAGTGCCAGAGACAGGAAAAAAATGGAAAAGTTTTTGCGGAAATTGTTGACAGCGAGAGGTAGAAGAGTTCAATTAATCTAAAACTTTTGATATGGCACGATCTTAGCCAAACAGTAAGAATTTGTATATGAAATATCAGGATGAACCAAGATAAACTAATAAGGAAGTTGATTGAAGCAGACGAAGTTAAGGAATGCCTAGAAACACATGGTTGGAACAAGTAGAAGCAAAAGAGAAAACGATGAACAAAATGAAGGAGATTGCAAGGGACTCGAAGGTTTGGAAGAATTGAGTGAAAAGCCGGAAACTGCTAAATAGCTTCGACACAGTTTCGAGAAGAAGAGACCAAGCATATATGACAATTCTTGAATTTTCAAGAATATCGTTGTGTAGTACGTATTTCTAAATCGGCAATTTTCTTGGAAAAGGCTACTCGCATTTCTTTAAAAAAAAAGTACTAATTAGCATATACTCCAGAAATATATATACGTTATAAATTTGAAGCAATATGTTTCTGTAGAATAAAAAATAGTTTTTTTATTACTTATTAGCAATATAAGCACATAATAATAATTGTTGCGCTTTATTTCTACAATTAAGAACGTCGGTAATTGTTTTCATTATTAATATTACATTTAAAAATGAAATACGTAAGTATTTATGTATATACCGGGTGGTTGGTCATACCTCTGAATTTAGGCAATTTACATGACTTATCACGGTTATGCATATTCCTGCTTACCATTTTTATGGAAAAAATGGTAGCGGTACTAAATTAAAGAGAATAATTTTCTGCGTAGTTTAGTATTAATAACTTATTGGAGAATGTTAATTGTACATACAAATATTAATTTTAAAATTTAGACATTCCGCTCACTTATATATGGAAATATCTAAATTTTAAAATTAATATTTTTCGGCACAATTAACATTATCCAATATGTTTTTAATACTAAACGACCCGGAAAATTATTCTCTTTAACTTAGTACCACTACCATTTTTTCCATAAAAATGGTGAGCAGGAATATGCAAAACCGTGATAAGCCATATAAATTGTCTATGTTCAGAGGTATGACCAACCACCCGGTATATTAAGTACCTATAACCTATTCGTATATAGAATCAGTAGATATGATACGAAATATTCATACTATTTAAAAAAAAAGTGTGGGTTTAACTGGTTATGTTTAATTTAACTGTTTAATATAAATTTGCAACTGTCCCTGACTATATAAATAATTTATAGATTACTCAAGAACATTTTAAGAAATAGTTGAAAATCCATTTCAAGGGGGTTACATAAAAGTCTGTATTTTAGATTTAAGGTATCTTCAGTTTTATGGTTTTTCCAGTGTCTCATTACGGCGGTTCGGCAAGATAGTTAATTATTTCAAATAAATAGCGATACTGTAGGTTACTTGCACAATAAAAACCAATTTTATACAAACCATAAAGTAAATACCTCTTATAATGTTCAGCTATGTAAAGCTTTATTATTATTTATATTATTAGTAATATTATTATGATCCCGAAAAAATCAATTCAGGGTCGAAGTATTTCTGGGAAAGTAATAGTGCCCCAGGAGCATGCTAGTTCCGTAATCAATTCGTTAAAGGCACCCTTTCAAATCAGATAATGC
Organism: Agriotes lineatus; assembly: GCA_940337035.1. NCBI lineage: Eukaryota > Metazoa > Arthropoda > Insecta > Coleoptera > Elateridae > Agriotes > Agriotes lineatus. Next base: position 22,204,233 of record OW679198.1, on the reverse strand, counting down.
AAAATAGCATCTAACGGTTACAGTTGCTATTTGAATATGTAACAGCCTGCCAATAATAACTGTATTTATAAGGTGGAACGATCCGACCCACTCGCCTTTGGTAATAATTTATTTAAATTAGACCATTATCGATCATTAAACTGCTTCTCTTATTGAACGCACCTCAAATTAAAATTTCTCCGTTTCAGCTGGCAATCTTTAGATGCGCTTGACGACACTGAATGTACTTTTAAATCTATTTTTATGTTTATTCACATTCTATGTACCAAATTCCTTCTTTAAGCAGATAAAAGAAAACCAAAATTGTATGTCTTTAACGGGGATCGAACCCCAGCTCATCATAGTATTAAGCAAGTGTATGCACACAAAGCCATATGCTCACCTTACAATTTAAAGTAATTTTTCTTCTTTAAAATCATTTATTTATATTTATAGTGAAATGCAGTATAATCGCGCACCTACATCCTATAGAATTAAATGCATTTTAGCGTTCTTTATGGCTGACGTTTGTGGGTTACATAAAAAACCCGTCAATTTTGCAAGGGATCCGTCTGAAAATGCTTCATCAATTAGCCTAATCAATGCTCAGAAGTGTGATGAATGTGCCAGATTTCTGCCGTCATATTAATTATGCCACCGGTAATTAAATTTAACTGGAACTTTTCACATGAACTATCGAAACAAAAGGAAATTTTCTAGTAAATCTTACCTAGGGACTTGGCAAAACAGTAAATTATGCAACTGCGTTGTGTTAATTAAAGTGAACGACCTAGCTTATTTACATACCAATTAAGGTCGTTCCTATACGGGGCCCACACAAGCCGAGTTATTGAGCTATCGGTAACACAAACTAAAATCTAGGTATGCGAAGGTAAACAATTGATAAATTTCATTGCAAAGATCACTTAGTGCTAAAATTAAGCAAATTCTTTATTTACACTGCACCGTGCATACAGTTCAAGCTGCCACTTTGTTTAGGTATTTTCTAACTAGAATATTGACGCATTCCGCATTTCCTTCATTTTAAAACTCTGGGCAGAAATGTGGATGTTGCGTGTTTGGTTTTATCGCATACCTCCTGAACTGCCAGATTAATTTAGATAATCGCCCGACAAATTCAAGTGTAACATACCATCTACAGAAAAATGTAACCTGGCGTTTTATTCATCAGAATTCCTCAGTGAAAATTAAGCTTCAGGCTTTTACAATTACGAAAAAATCAAGTTGATTCAGCTAGAGAGTACAAATTATTAAGCTGCTTTTCGATATATATTTGTTGGCTTATTGCTGCTACTGTTCATCTTAATTAAATTAATGTTGTTTTTAAATAGGTATAAGAATATACCCGTAACAGCAATTAAGCATTAAAGAAATATAAAATTATTGTTTAAATTTTCGTTCACCACGTATAAATAATGAGCTATTAGACAGCTAATAAATAATACAAACTATAACTAAAAACACATGATTTTAAAAAATCGCCTTTTAAAAAGTGTATGTCACTGAAATTATTTATCTTAAAAATTTTGAAGCACATTATTTGTCGGTTTAATAATTTGCTTAAAACTTTATAATTTAAACCAGCTACAATTTTGTAAGAAAAACTACAGTATTAAGTAAATCATAGTGCAAATGCACAATTAAAATAAACAAGGTTATACGTAATTGCATCCGAGTAATATTTTGATTGTATTTATACAATAATAAAAAAATTGTGTTCAATTTACTCGACCACTTAAAATGAATATACAAAAATGTGCAGTATCTAAAACTCCAAAAACGCAATAAACCTTTGTTATCAATTCACATTAGCGGTTACACTGGGTTTGTTTGAACTTTGTTTTCAACCTGATGGTCCAAAGATTGAAAAAAGTAGAACATCGCCTTGTGACTAATTAGAACTCTTTGTTGGTTTTGATTTCGACACCATATGCTAGTTTCAGAGTACTACACGACATGAGCATTGACATTTACTACTATAAATCCTGGACCTATCCTTGCAATATTTTCTTTTTAGGTCGCTTGATATACCTTATGAAATAGTGAATATGCGTCGTTCAAAAAAAAATCCCTAACCTTCGTATTATACAAAACTGCACGCCTGCTGAGTAAATAATGCTTCAATATAGTGTTTTGTATTTTAATACAATATTACCCAACAGGCGATATTATTCCAAACGAATATATTAATAATTTAATTGTAGAAATAAGCTGACCACTGAAGATTAACTAGATGCAACATCTATTTAACGATTGATAACTAATGGCTACTTGAATAAAATATGAAACTCCCAATGGACTAGTTTTTTTTAAGAATTATCCGGTAGACTATACCAATGTAACAAAAGAAAGGCAGAAATACATAAACAATTTTTAAAATAAATACCTTATATATAGCAATATTTGCTTGTTTGTCATAATTAGTTTGAGATTTGAATATTACAGTTCGGGACTTAGTCAAATTGTTTATTAAATTGGTTTGTTTAATGGTTTTTCATTAATCCACATACCAAAATCGTTATAAAAATATCATTTTATAATATTACGCATGCGAATTGACTTACAATTATGCCCATACTTCGTCAGGTGTAATTGACGAATAAAGAAACCCAGATTCGAATTGTCAATGTGGATTGCGTTTATATTTCTCCATCATTATATCTATATATAAACGTATGCCTGTTCCTGCGTCTGTGCGTGCATTAATCGGCATCAATCGGGCGCAGTTCGTGCGCGATCGGCCGTGTCACCACAGCGTCCTTTATAACGCAATAAGTGTTTCCTTTTCCTGTTCGAGTATTAGTAACGTTTTAGTTATTTATGTAGCAAGGGCATAAAGAGGTGTAAACATCCAATCAGTGCCCGCCATTGAAAAGATTGATAAGCTTGAAAAGTAGTCCATAACGCCCGCTTCTTAAGCCCTCGGGCATTATGGACTGCTCTATGTACACTTACGTTCAAAACTTTCGCGTACACCTATTTTTCGCTGTATTGAATCAGGGTTGTAATTAATCAACTCTGACATTTAAACTTTTGAAAAGTCAAAATGCCTCGACTGACAGAGCAAGACAAAGTTTCGATGTTTTCCAAATTAGAAGGGGGTGGTCCATAAGAACGGTTGTTACTCATTATGGGCTAGATAAAAGCAGGAATTTGTGTCCTAAGAGACCGATAACAATTTTTTTAAATGCTGTCAATGTTATCTTTAACCTAATCTCAAAATTACCCGCTCACACAGCAAACATTTTGCAAAATCATTGTTACTTGATTTTGAATGTGTATGCGAAAGTTTTGAAAGCAAGTGTACGCTATATCAGAAATATAAATAATAAATAATAGATGTTGAAAATAAAGGCACATAATTTTAAACACCTTTGCGCTTTGTTTATTAAAAATGTTAATTTTCCTTTATAACTTTTTATTTACAATGCAATTTTAAAAATATAAAAATTACTTTAATTAGCGTAAGTGGTGTGCTCAAAAGCTAGTACAAACAATTCGTATAGATATTCAAAAACGTGGTAACGTTGATTGGGTTAATATTCTACTATAAGGTGCTTATGTTTCGCTTGATTTGGAAGATCGGGCATATATTAACAGAGCGTTTCTGTACATATAACTTTCAAATAAAAATTCCAAGTGATCATACCGTTGATGGAATTAATGATCTTTTTCTACAGCCGTGATTTTAAACTGTTTCCAAGGGTCATATGCGGCGTGCTTTATGTTGTCTATAAAACACGCCATTCCATTTAAAGCACGGAGTATTTTAAGAGTTTATAAAACCTTATTTGTGAAGATTAAAAGTACAGTTATTATATCGGACCGATTTGTATGAGGAGCCCCGAGTGCCGGATTGGAGAGGGGCGGAGCCCGATGCCCCCCTTGGAGAGGGGCGGAGCCCCGAGGGCACCCTTGGAGAGGGGTGGAGCTGCAAGAGCCCCCTTGGAGAGGGACCGAGCCCTGAGAGCCCCCTTGGAGAGGGGCCGAGCCCCGAGGGCCCCTTGGAGAGGGGCCGAGCCCCGAGGGCCCCTTGGAGAGAGGCCGAGCCCCGAGGGTCCCCTTGGAGAGGAACGGAGTCCCGAGGGCCCTCTTGGAGAGGGGTGGAGTCCCGAGGGCCCCCTTGGAGAGGGGTGGAGCCCCGAGGGCCGCTTTGGAGAGGGGCGAAGCTCCGAGGGCATTTAAGCTAACAAAGTCCTCGGCTGTAGAAAAAATATTGAAGCCAACTCGTGTTTTACAGTTTAAAAATCTCGGTCGATCATAAAATTCTCGCTTCTCTCGAATTTTAACATGATCGACCTCGATTTTTAAATCCTCTGTAAAACACTAGTTGCCTTAATAGCTATTTATTCAGTTATTATCTAAAACTCGACAAAAGGCTGACAACCTTGCACTAACTTTAAGTCACTGAAACGGACGGCCTATGATCCTTTGAGGACCGAATAGGAACGAAGAAGAATCTAAAACTCGACCATTACGGTTACTATACATGTACTTTCGAAATTCTTCATAACATAGGTAGGAAAGATAATGCAAAGATTAATTAATTTGAGAGGTAAATTAGCTTATAATGAAATATTTTGACAAGGTGATAACGTTTAATAAATAGTAAATAATGCAATGGCACTGATTCTATTATATGTGGTCAGAGCATACGCAATGCAATGTACAAGAAATGTGAATATAAAAGAAATACTTCATATATTTATAGTAATGCTTTTCCAGAAATTGGTATTTAAATGATAACATTAAATTCTACAAGTAACTATTAGTATGTTCATGTAGTCTACATAATGACGATGCAAAAAACTAAAAAAGAAACAATCTAACAGTTAAATTAAAAACTGTACATTTGTTACACGTGTTCTATAAATTAAACAAATGCACAATGACGCTTTACGAAAGCAGAACACCGTGATGCAGAAATTGTCCTGCGGTGTAGCAATTTTTTTGCCTGCTAATCCGTAAGCAAAATGGGGTGGATTGTCCGGAAGCGCAACTGGTTTGAAACGGTCCAAACCAGAAGACCTATAGCTGTTGGTGTAAATACCTAAATCAAATAACTGTTTTCATAAAGCAATAAATAATAATTCAAAATTCTTGTAACCCAATGTTAATTTATAATATTGGTAAGGGCAAAAGAGAAATTGCAAATGTTGCACTGATATAAATACGAAATAAAATCGTTAGAAGTAAAAACCTATAATTTTGTATATTTTAATGTCTTTGTTGTACCAGTACCACCCGAAAAGCAAGAGATCTGTGGGAAGACCGCAGAAACGATATAGCGACCAACTGATCAACCTCTATAAAGTCGGAACAAGCCAAGAGGCTTAATCCTTGATGTTGATAATAATAGTGTGTAATAATAGTGATATCATTTTAATCAAAGGTTTTGTTTTGTTGTAATGTAGTGAATGTGACGTTGATTTTATTTTAAGTTTTATTTCAGTTTTACTAGTTGTGAATGTAAAATTATTTATACATGTACACAGTTCTATTGGTAAAATGGAATTCAAATAAACTAAATAAATAGTAAATTGATTTCTCTCGCAATGAAAACCGAGCGAAAACGGAGTGCGGGGGCTAACATTCGTATATGTGGTTCGATTACTTTCGAAGCCGAGATCTGTGCAGAATGGGTTACATACTTGTACTACACCGCAATTCATGTAATAGCCGTCAATGAACAACAGACAAAAGCTCCAGTCTCTCTCTCATCATTACATCATGATTGATATCTTGTGGTCCATTACGTTTTCAGCATTTCAACTCGTTCGTTGATAAGAGTTTTCCATTGCAGTCGATCCGGAGCTCTCTGTGTGGCAACTGAAGTTGGTTCTAATACTGCCGGTGTGATATCAGCCATCGTTTAGGGATCTGCCTCTCCGTTTTTTACTATGTGGTTTTCCTTGTACAATAGTTTTCTCCAGGTAGTCAGTTCTCCTAGCAATATGGCCCAGGAATTGAAGTATTTTTGTGTACACGATGCTTGAGAGCCGTTTTTCCGGCTTTGATTATTCTAAAACCGATGCATTGGTTCTATGTGCAGTCCATGAGATGCGTAATATTATACGCCAGCATAACATTTTGAAGCCGTCTATTCTTCTTTTATCCGTTTCGTTTATTGTCCATGTTTCTGCAGCATACAGGAAAATGGAGAAAATAAGTGTTTCGACGAGCATACTTTTTGTTTTTTTATACATGTTACGGTTAGACCAAATTTTTGTCCGCTTTGTCATAGCTATTCTACCTAGTTGAATTCTACGTCGTATTTCCAGCTTGCAAAACCTCTGTTGTCAATAAGGGCTTCCAGGCGTACTATTTCTGACACAACCTCACACTTCCCAAATGGTTTATATCGTGATGGTTGTCATGTTACCTGTCAACTATAAGTATTTTGGTGTTGCCTTAGCTTCAGTACACCCTCGCAAATAGCATTATCGCGTACAAGGGTCGTTGTTGAACGTGTCGAATGTTAAGTAACTGCTTGAGACCAAAATCGTACAATCTGACAACTACTATAAAAATACTAAAAGTCTATAGAAATGCAAGTAACTCGTCATGCACAAGGCAGTACAATAAGTAAAGCTGCAGCCGATTTAGTTTTCAACGATCTGCTTAGAATCGTACTGCAAATCGTAAGTAAGGCACTACTATAAAGATTCGGTATATACACGAGAAATTATTACTCCAGTTCTGCGGCTCCGCCTGTTAGAAATGGCTCAACCATCGCCTAGGGGGTGTACCTGGACATGCACAAGCAGAGGGCGGACGACCATGAAGAAGTCACAGGATGTGCTGATTCTAGGTATGTGAAGCTGCCCTAAAGACGGAACTATTGAATTCTGCGTGCTTTTTCCCAGTTGACAGTGTGAAATAGGTGGAAAACGTCTCAAACACAACGAGGTGCAAACGGAGTGGTAAGAAGTCAGCGGAAAGCGGCCAGAGGTTAAGTTTCTTTCTGAAATATTTCGGAATCCTAGCATTACTAGATGAATTTCAGTGACTGTATATTCAACACATTCATGCCGATCTAGACTCCCAAGATATCAAACGATTTTAAAATCCACATGGAGCACCGAAACTTCCACCACAAAGCAACAGAAGCAATTTATCACTCAAGCTCCCCAGGATGGTTTTGGAAATCGTTCCCTCTGTGCAAGCAATATTTTTAAAAATTCATCAAAATTTCCTTAGTCTCAATAATTTTGTTCCTTAACTGAAATGGCTACGAAATTAAGGACTTTTTGGACGACCCACAGTGTATGGTCAAGTGCCATGATCATATCAAAATATGGAAATATGATTTCGACCAATGGAAACACAGCATTAGTTTTTGTTGCTATGGTTATTACAGCCGAAAGGTAAAAGGTACTAGTACGAAAAAGTGAGTGTTTTCGGCCGCTAAGTACTGCTGAAATTGCACTTTTCGACGCAGTAGAAGAAAAAATATTTTATATTCTTTGTGCTACTTTAAATAAAATTTAAAAAACTGTATAATTGCTGCAGTTAAAGTTCTAGTGAGTTCTTAGAACTTATGATGTATTACCAAAAGTACTCTAAGTACGTACTAGCAATAATCGAATAATTTAATCGGGTTTAAGTATTTTGAAAAATTTAAATTGTAAAAAACATGACCGTCGTCAAACACATTGTACTTACAAAAACCAACTGTACTTGCTGTCACATTTTAATAATCCGAGCCAAACATTTCACAAGTTAAGTGTATTTCTAATTATTTCAATTTATGAGAATGTATGCAATAAATTAATGAACTCGTAATAAACGGTTGTAAACTGTTTGAAATAATAGTAATTATTATTATTAGTATCACATAATAGTGACATCAGCCTGCCTTATACAATATAATAGAAGGATGTTGTTATTACTTTGACTTTGATTCCTACCGGAATAATTATCATCTCTTGGGTAACATCTCTGGATGTGGCAACTGAATTTGAATTTACAACTATGTACAATTTTATTTTCTATTGCTGTCGATTTTGCAAGTTGGTAGCCTTGGTGCTCCACCTAAGGCCGTCTCCATGCATCACTCTCGCCAACTCTGCATTTGATTCGAACCTCGTAGGCTGGTGAGGAATGCTACGAGTCGCGAACAACAATTTATGCCACATACCGGATGCAATTGAAATAGTTTTAAACATTCCTAGCCGTACAACAAATCTAAAGCAAATACAGTACGGCAGTTTGCAGTAAACATAAAATAAAATCAAGGTTTGTGCAACATGTACCACACAATTATAATATGTAACTGTTACACTTTGCCCCAACATTTTATCAAAAGTAATCACCAGCCGCGTTGTAAGGACGCGAAACCTACACAAAGTGCCAAAAATAGAGAGGGTGAAAATGGGTTCAGCAAGACACATTCCAATACATCATTTTTTGAAGGTTCTAGCCGATAATTGGGTTACAGTTATTCTTGAGCGGCATGAAAAGTACATTTAATGCTGTCATAAATAATAATATTGTAGGTTTATCGAACGCGATCAAAAATGGGAGCCGCGTTTTATGGCCTGTTACTATTTGCAAAAGCACTGGAATATGTGTTAACAATGAAACACGAATAACTGCCGAAGTACATATTTTTTAAAACTGCAAACAAGTCCAAATCCTGAAGTGGAAACCTTATAATTTTTTCTTAAGTTCTGCCATAAATTATTAGCTACCAAATTTAATGTGATGGCAATACATACAGCTTCTAAGCACGTAGGTAGAATTCAAATCCAGCTCATCTCATGTCGAAGGAGGAAGAACCTTCATCTTGTATAATATTACATATTTAAATTAAATTATAAACGACAACAGCACAGTTATCCATATTTTTATAAATTCTTGCAATAAACTGAAGTACGTTGTTCTCCTTCTAAAGCAAATAATAACTGTTGCAGAATGCGTAGTTAATTAACTGCACTTGCCTCTTTGATCAATCATTCAATTAGCTGCAACTTTCATCTGAAAGCGCTGTATAAATATTGTATTTCCTTAATTGAAATTTAGCTTTATTATTAGAAGTAGCAGGGTTCGCGCTTAGAATTAATGATTTAACGATATTTAGATACCTAACTACCGAAACTAATAACATAATAATTACAAAATCATAATGATGTATCAAATTTCAATAAAATACAGTTTAATGTGTAGCGAGAAATCGTCAGGTGAATCATTCACATATAATTATTACTACAGCGATCAAGCTCGAATAGTGATTAAAACCATATTTTAGTATTTATCCATTTAAATAAAATACGAAGATAAATGTAGAATGACCACTATAATGAAATGCCTATACATATAATCGATATACTATAAGTAGTCAAGTATAAAAGTTGGACACTCCCAAAAACACGCTGTTAGTACAAATGCCTTGTAGTAGAAATAATTGGCAACGCATGTATGTGCAAATAGAACTACATTAGTCATGGAACAGAGATTTACTTTATTGTATATTTATATGTAATTATTAGCAACAGTATCATTGCCCAACTTACATAACCCTGTTTTCAAATAGCAGTTTGACATAAAGCATGGCATAAACTGTAAATCAGATACTTGCAGTAAATGTGTTCATAAAACTATTAATTATTTGAATAAGCGAAATGATAAAATGGGAAAGAATGTATTCCATAAATTATAATTGAAAACTCAGAAGCAGATTTCATATGTTTCTTAATACTTCAAACATTTCAAAGAAAAACTATTTGAAATGTTGTAGAAATAGTATTTAATGCTACGAATAAAATATCTAACGAATATACAAATTATTACACTAAGAACCACAACGAGATTATTAACTTGAACTTGATAATATTTTGCGAAAGAAAGTTACCTAAAATATTGATATTCAAAATCTATTAACTTTGGTGACATTGTCTATTTTTATTAATATGTGCAGCGGTTTTCAAAAGTGTGTTGTACAGAGACAGAGTTGTAAGTTTATTGGTGGTTGTGTTTTTACCCAACAGGGGCTCACGCTGTATCATTAATAAGGTAGACATGGAAGTATACTTTCAAAATATTTGTATCTACAACACTTTTTTGTGTAGTGACTACATATTCACAATGCACAAATGCTTTACAATAATTTAATGAACATGACTGCACCTATTTATAGAGAAAAGTAATCGCCTGTAAGATATTAATTAAAATGGGTTTAAGAAGTACTGACTTGATGCATATTTACTTACTGTTACAAGTAACGTGGCTATTTAGAAACGCCTGTCTAAAATACACTAGCTTTTTTAGTCCACCACATACGTGGCCTTATTCTAAATAAAATAGTTTTTGCATTTTTCAAGTGAATTGGAAATAAAGCAATTACAGCATCCTGTAGCAGCAAAGTTTGTGCCATTGCCGTTAGATGGCGCTGAAAAAGAGACACAGCTAAAGTCACTAAAGCAACACACCAAGTGTAGTTAAGGTACCTCCATTAGTGATTTTTTTATAGCTATCCTTGTCGCACAATTTTCTCAAGCTGGGGATAAAAACACACAATCTAAAACTATTTTGACGTAACTTTGACAAATACCACTATTGATTTATAATAAGTGATATACCCTAACATATTTTTGACTATGCAGCAGTGCCATTATACCAAATATAAAATCTCGAAAACTATTTTCTGCATTATTGCACTTGGGAAATTGGCATTTGTAATATTTCTCTTATAATTTTCTCACGCAAGGAATGGATTGGCGGTACCTTACATTTAGTGTGTTGATCTAGTGACCGTAGATACAGAATCCTGTACTAGTAAAGTATGTGCCACTGCTGTTAGATGACGCTGAAAACGTGACACAGGTAAGGTCACTAGATAACACACTTTAAGAGTAAGGTACCGCCATTACATTTCTCGCGTGAGAAAATTGTAAGATAAATATAACAAATGCAAATTTCTTAAGTGCAATAAGAAAGACAATGGTTTTTGGGAATTTTCTTTTTGGTGTAATGGCACTGCTGTAGAGTCAAAAATATGTTAGGTTATGTCACTTATTTTATCAATCAACAGTAGTATTGGTCAAAGTTACGTCAAAATATTTTTTGATCGGTTTTTTATCCCCAGTTGGAGAAAATTGTGCGACTAGAACAGATATAAAAAAATCACTAATGACGGTACCTTACACTTAGTGTAGGCAGGTAGGCAGGAATAACATAGTTTATATACAGGGTGATTAATAAAATATGCTCCAAACTTAAGAGTGTGATGTGGTATGTTACAAAACGCAAAAAATGTTAATAAACCCATGTCTTATTTCCAAACGTTATCTAGTTATAGAGGATTTATTTGTTTTTATCACTGTTCTGTTAAATCAAGTCATCTAAGAAATAAGTAAAATAAAGGATTTGTCATGACAGAAGGCGTTTCAAGCTTGAATTATTGTTATGTTATAAGTGTGGCAATAATGGAGCCTCCTCCGATATTCTACCACAGCTGCACGAGCATTACCGCTGCAATAGCCATACACAAAATTCATTTCTGTATATTCACGTGCAGAAAAAGGCTCCATAATTACCATACTTAGAAAACACACTTCTGTCATGACAAATTAGCGTTTGTTTGACATATATCCTAGATGACTGGATTTAACAGATCAATGATAAAAACAAAGAAATCTTCTGTAACTTTATAACGGTTAGAAATAATACATGGGTTTATAACATTTTTTGCTTCTCGTGGCATCCCACATCACACCCTTAAGTTTGGACAATACCATTTGAATTACAATCTGTAAGGATTACCTGAAAGCATTCCCGTCACCTAAAATAACGTGCGTTAAAAGAAACTAGATTTTATCTTATGACTGCATGTCGGTGATTTTTACACCGCTCTACGCAGAATTCAGCGAGCTCGGTCACTTGAGTTGTCAGTTGTCAAAGTGAGGTTATGTGTTTATATGCAAATTATTATTACATCGCTCTTACCAGAATTCAACGCGCTCGGTCACTTGAGTTGTCAGTTATCAACGTGAGGTTGTGTGCATACGTAATCCATAAAATAAGTTACATATAGTTTTTTAACGCACTTTATGTGAAAATCTAAACGATTCTAATTTATTAATAATAATTCAAATTTAACTTGATCCAATAATTAGCAACAATTTCAAAATGTTTATTCCTCAAATCTAATAACAGTGAGATGTTTTTGTAAAACAGCCATAAGCCATCCACTTAAAAAAAATTAAACCTTTATAGTCTCGGTTTGATACTTCACTTTTTCATTATGGATATATTGACCTGGACTATTAAAATGAGGAAACCCAATCGCCATTAATTCTGAAATCACATAAGGTAATATGCTATGAAGCTTACTGAAGAAGACAGATACTAATATTAGATATATAATTAACTATGTTTAAAGCTATATATTGTGATTATATAGAAGATAATATCATTTAAAATATATTAAATACATAGGCCAGTTCTAATTGTATGCAACTTTTTATTGATAATAGAAATTTGTCATCGCTTATGTTATTTATTGGGTATTTCGGCACTCTACAAACTAACCTAATAAAATTCGAACGAGAACAGATTGTTCCCCAAAAAGTTCGAATTTTTAAAATTTTTGTGTTGTAGGGTGGTGTAATACTCACCAAACACTATGAGTTATGTTATGCCACAAAAAGGTGTCAAAGATTAGCTTAATCTTTCAAGCTATCTACCCTCCTGCATATAATGCATTCTACACTGCCGCTTTAAACGCATGCTATGATTTACATATCATAAAATATTTCAATCGCTAACATGTGTATTATGATGTATATTAAGAATAAAATTCAATATTTACTAAGGAAAGCTATGTGGTATCTAATATACTATTTAATTTTGGAAATACCAGATTATACGAAAAAATAAAAATCAATACATAGGACTAAAGTTGCAGTTTTACAGAAATCAATATCTCCAATAATTATAGGAAAATTCTCTGATAGAGCATTACTATGAGAAGAAATTGACAATCACAAAGGTGCAAAATGTAAATAATAGTGCACATAACCCAAATCTATCTTTTCTAAACTTTAGTGCAATGCAATGCCGTTACTACACAATAATTGATACACTTCAGGTAGCTTCAGACACAATGTTGGGTTAACAACTAAATTTATCGTATATGCCATCACAGAAGAGCATGAGCACAAATGTTATGTCTTTATTATAGAAAATTATGGAAAAATCAACCATCAATATAAATAGGAATAGCTAATCGGTTTCTTCTTCTTATTCTATTCTTTTTTCATTTCAGGCGTTGGGCTGAGGACTCAATGTTCTCTTAGACCCATTTTTCCATTCTTAAATTTGCACCACCCTAGAATGTTCCGTTCTTCTTTTATTTAACATGCCTGTCTCAAATAATTTTTTACATGTTTTTCCTGGATCCATCCATAGTTCATGTCCATATCAGTTTAGTTGCCTCTTTTCTGTTGACTCCTTGGCTATCATTTCTCTTATCTTCCCATTCCGTATCCTATTTCGTTTTGTCATATTAGCTGTTTTCCTTGAATGTTTCGTTTCTGATGTGCTAAAACTCCCTAATATGTAGGACAGTTGGTAATGTAACGGTATTATACGCAACTAATGTTAGTTTTTTCGTTTTTCCTAGTACTGATCTATTTAGTGGATTGGATAATATATCTTCTTCGCTCAATTCGTTAATTCTGCCTCTATTAAGCTAATTGCATTTAACAATCACTTTTTATTACCACAAAAATCGAAGTTCGTAAACATACATAATCAACAGAAGCACAATATAAGCACAACTATAAGCCATGAATTTCATACTTGTAATTTGATTGAAAATATTTAACAATTTAGACGTCAACGGACCCAACATCTGTATCATGTAAATCCCCTTTCTACCTATTTTGATCTTGATATAACGTAACAGCTATGACTATCAGGCTAATTTTTATGTATGATTCTAGTTAGAGCGATTCGGAACATTAAGTAACTGATATGAAGAATTTTACTTTTTCCGTCCGTCATGTTGGAAAATATATGGTGAGTACATTCTGCTTTATAAAATTACCATTCTTCCTGATGAAGTGGTGTACGAAATTAACTATATACAGCAGAACTATAAAAGGGTAGCATTGTTCCACGTTAACCTTTCAGAAATTGATTTTTTCCAATCTAATAATACTTTCAGCATTTCTACCATAAACACAACTATTTTTTTTCTTTTAGACTCCTGGTTATCGTTGTAGGTCTTGAAGGTTTATTATCGTTGCACTTCCAACAGAAACACCCTCCTCAATCATCAGACAGTCTTTATACAAAAACAAATTTACACCTTGACCAGTAATTCTTATGTTTGGTGTCTCAAGATTTTTAACCCCACATGGTGGCTGTCATCGACATAGATCTGTCTTTAACATTATTTACTATGGTGCAACAAGGAAAATGGTTTGGATAAATGCAAATGGAAGCTGAATATAAAAACCATAGAAAAGCGAACAACCAAAACTCAGAAAAGAAGTGTCGGGTGTTTTAAGATTTGGAAAATTGTTGTTTGCAGCATAGCGATGCCCAAAGCATTGTTCACCGGAATATGGAAATTCATTAGATACGACTTTCGAACCATTCTTTTAGGTTGGGCTTTAAAAATTTACTTAGTATTTAATAACGCAATCACAACTTCTAACAATGTAACTCAAATAATAAACTTGACAAAATGACATTATTTATATTCTTACAGAAATAATTCACGGAACGGTACCATTTCTGAAACAATGTGGCCGTCGTTGTGGTACTACTGTAAACAAACTAAGGGTCTTTTCGATTGCTTTGGTGCTGCCATAGAGTGTATGCGTTCTATTGGAATTGTTAGCAATTTTTTGTAATGAAACTTATTAGGAAACTGCAGATTTTACTTTAAAAACAATGTTTGCGTTTTACACCGTTTCTGAATCAAAGTTATGGAGTTATTCCAATTGTTCTTACCAATGATCTGGAACTTATTTCACAATGAATTAATTTTTATATAGCGAGTATACCAGTGTAAATCGCTTAGCAATAGTTAGAAATATAAGAAGCAATTTACATAAAATGGGAAAACTAATATGTAAAAGCAACGTATTTCTCAATTAATTGCTGTTGTCAAAATCAATGACGTGAAATATTTGCCTACTGACAAATTCAAACATTTGTTGTAGCAGTACTCCTACTATACATAATTTAGAAATTCCAGTCTTTAATAACACATTAATAAACATGATTTTATAAATAGTTACTTTTATTCATTTATTCTTGTTTGTTATACAAATGTTGTGATACAAAAGCTTCCGATAATTGCGAATGTAACAGTTTTTGAGCAAAAAACTGCTTGCTATACCGTTAAAATACGCCAAGAAGCCTCAAATCGGTATGACATATGTATTTTAATATAATAGGGAATTTACAATTCGTGATGAAAGGTATTAATAGCGCAAAACCAAAATGTATCCTGGAGGAAGCTTTCATAGAATGTTTAACCAGACCAAATTTTGGTGTTGGTCTCTGCAATATAAAAATAAACCAGAAAAATTAAATTATTAACCTTCTGACGTTAGCAATAAAAAAACGGTTATATTTCCAGGATATCTTTTGCGTGAATCCCATGGATTTTGCGTGGTCGTATTACCAGTTTGGGCATTGAATGTTTACTGAACATTTATTAGATAACCATAAAGATGATGTAAAGTGCTAGAACAGGTGAAACAACTTATTCCTGAATCCTATAGAACGGGTTTCGGTATTACTTATGTCTTTTCGGCTATCGACACTAGTGGAAATATTTGCATCCGGCATTAGATCTCAGAAGCTCTTCAAATTACATCGTTAGGAGTGGTACTTAAGTAAAATCAACATTTAATGTCACCGCAGATATTTTAAGCACAATTCTTTGGCAAGATGGTAATACATATTGCTATATAATATTTTTTTTTAAATTGTCCAAGACCTTGGCAACTGTGGAGAGGCAGTTTCATCCTGGTGGAAAATATGTTTCTCCTATTGTCAAATCAAACTAAGAACAAACACAAAAATTTAAAAATTTACTGCCGATTTTTCTTGTACGCTACTTGATTTTTTTTTACATTTAAAAAAATTATATGTACGGATGTAGGTAATGTAGAGTAAACCAGCAGCGTTATCACTATGGTTTTTGTTTAAGTTTATCGGGCATGATTTCACTATTATCATCCCAGTTGCCTGAACAGCAAACTAATAACCTACATTTCATACAAAAATTCATATTACAATTGAAGTTCTCAAGTCGGCATGAAATAATCGATGCTGCTTGATCATATCACTTGCTCTCATTCTTGCTTAAGAAATTGACACAACAGTAGAAATTCCATTACGCGTTAAATACATTTGGAATCAATTGATCTAAGTACATTATACATATGCAACCAATAGTGATCGTTAATTCGCGATACAAATAAACTGTCTAACTTTTTTTCTTTTGAGACCGTTATTCCATATCTCTCTGGATGTATTTCTTCGATATTTCCTTCTTATCTAATCAATTTCTTACAGTTTCCGGCTTAAACATTTCCCCACTAGTTCATTTCTAATGTTATTATTAATTACCATTATCGGTTCTTTTTGCAAATGTATAATAAGTAGATTTCAAGTCAGATTCTTAAAAAAATTTCTACCCAATTTCTACGTTAGCACACCCTGGAACCATGATGGCCTGACTTCAGTTCTCAACAGCAAATTAATTGAGTGTAATGAGAGTAATACGAAGATTAATTAAATCTCGCAATACAATCATTTTTAAAAATAAATTGGCCATTGTTGGTTAATTACGTTTCAACAAAATTTGAGGAAGAACTTCTTCGTTATGAAATACTACTGTTAATTATCTCACAGATAATGTGCTAACTACAGCTACCGAATAATTATCATTTTCTTACACAATAAATTCCAATCTTAGTAATCAATCGATAGTCTTACGATTTAATCTTGCGTTAATATTTTCAAATTTGTTTACAAATTGTGATATGGTTTGAAAAGGCTGGCATATTTCTCATAAATATTTCAAAATTGCTAAAACGAAAATTAAAGTTCTTAAGGTCACTCTTTCAATTTTCTTCTGAGAACAATTGTAATTTTATGTACACAAAAATAATTGAAATTGCTTCCCAAATACACAGAAGTTCAGAACTGCGTACACAGGTTTTAATGAGTTTAACAAAAGCGTTCAAACAAATTTCAGTCAGAGATTACTTGCATTTTTTGCTACTACCAAGAGTATTTGAACATACTAATTAAACGTTTCTCCTTTATTAGAATTCAAGTGGTAATAGGGTTCAACTTATTTTTTAAGTGTAAATATGTACAGCGCGATTATAAACATGTTTGGAGAAAAGGAGGCTGCACGTTTTGGCACGTGCTGGAAATAACATAACCAATTGCTTCCACTTTGCATTAAAAAATCATACATTTTTATCTAAATTCGTTAATATAAGCTCCAATGTTGTAGTTCCATTCACCATTTTCTTAGACTTTATTTCAAAAATATGATTCAATTTATAAAATATCTCCTTTTGAGGAAACTATGTTAATAATATACTGATTTTATTTTTCATATCCTCCCTTACTCAACAATCTCTATGATTTGGTACTGTAACTTACCTAAATCGAATCATAATGTAGTATCCAATATTTAACTGCTCTTTTCTGAAAAAAAAAAACAAAATTAGTTATTAATTCAAAAGATATTGTGCAATTTAATAAATCAGATACAATGCTGTGGTTAATTAACAATATGTCCATTTGCTATGGAATTCCTCTGTAATGGCTTTGTGATAAATTTTATATGCATTTTTTTAGGCTCTACGGTCCACCGCATAATATAAACTATGATCAAAAATTATTTTCATCTAGTATGGCTATGAAATAGTTCCTAATTTATGAATTCAACTATAACTCACATTTAAAATTAAGTATAAACGGAAGTATTCCATATCCATACTAGATGTTAATAATTTTTGATCATACTATAGAAACCTGTGTTTTTCTTATATCTTTTATATAAAGTCATAATTGTATCGACGGATATAAAAACGTGGTGCCAGCGTTAATTTCGAAAACTAAGAAACTTGCCCTAAGAGTATTACCTACGTATTCAACGCCCTTGTGCAAGCATGCATTTTTTTTATAAGTAACTAATCAGAACGATTATTTTGGATTAGAATGGAATTCCTAATAAAGATATACAGCTCCTTCTATTTAGCAAATTGAACAGACGATAATGGTGATGATGCGTTTTAAGCGACCATGCACATTATAGCCATAACACTGACGATACAATATAAATGATTGTTAAAAATAAGAAATTATAAAGTATGTTCTTTACTTTTCGAAACCAACGACGGCATTAAGTAAGAAATCTAAACTTTTTCCCATACAAAAGATTAACAATAACTAGTAATATGGAAACATATTCCATATTTTTAAAATAGAATAGTATGTATGTTACTCTCAACATAATTTTATATGCCAAGCGGTATTAAAGTAATATACAATGTGTCCCAGCTTTAGATACCAGGTATCTATCTATCACAATAGGCTGGATTTCATTTAGCTAGTGCCATAAACACACTTTTTACTCGTGTTATATAAAATTTTTTCTACGATCGTAACAGAAGTATAAAAACTTAGTTCTAGAAAACTTTTACTGTCACTGTATTAAATATTCTAGGTTATGTTGTCATAGAAATTTACGACAAAGCGTGTGATTTACGTTTTTATTGCACGTTACCATTGGTGACGTGCATTACAAACCTAATTCGCACACTAAAAGTAAAAGTGTTATAAACAGTTACTTCTGACAGTACAAACTGTATAAAAAGTTGTCACCTTTGCGAGGATCGTAGAAAATAGCAGAGCTAAGATGAATATGCTGAAAATGGATTCGAATCATCAAAAATGATTCAAATCACGGATACCCGGTTCAGATTCCTGTTATATAGTATGATTAAAAATTAATCTCATCCAATATGGCCATGGAATTGTTCCTAATTTATGAATGCAACTATAACTCACTTAAAAATCAAATGTCAAGTTTTACATTTAAGTGTAAACATAGTTGCATTCATAAATTAGAAAAAATTCGATGGCCATACTAAATGAGATTAATTTTTGATCATACTTTATAATAAAATGATGCGAATCATTTTTGTGGATCATGAATCCGAATCCTCAGATTAACGTCAGAATTATTTTTATAGTATACACTATGCAGGTACAGTTATTCTTTTTTATTTTATTATTATGGTCATTAGTAGACTAGTACTTAATATGGAATAAATTTAATTTATTGTAAAGTTAGAGTTAAAGAAATAAAAGCAATGCTGAGTTGCTGACACTGATCGGATAAAAATACGTTATTCCTTGCGCTATTGATAGGATTAAAGTCGCACTGCTTATTCTTAATAACAAAGAAAACAACGTACAATGTCTGCGCAAAAACTATCCGAACAGCAAAATAGGATTCACGTCATAAAAAAAAAACATTCGAACTATCTAAAATTATTCGAATCCTTAATGAGTGAGTATTCGAATACGAATCCTTTTGTGCTAAAGCATTCGAATACTCTTACATGTCTCAAACAGGATTCGAATTCTGGATTCGAAGTGATTCAAATCTACCCGGCTTTGCAAAATAGTATATTGTAACACAAGCGTGGAAAGATTGTCATTGGAAAACGCACATATGTTACTTATTATTTTTCTTACAACGGCTTCACATTATAGAAGGAAATTTAATTTTTCAATTTGACATTTGTCAAATGTCAAATGTCAAATTGAAAAATTAAATTTCCAATTTTATCACGTCCTCTTTGAAAATAAAAATCTGTTGACGTAAAATAAATTGTTTGTCAAATTTGACATTTCTAATATCATATTTGATTAATTTTACAGGAAGTTAAATGTCACAGGAAGAGAAAAAAATTGTCATTAAAACTCCGCTAGCGGAATTGTTGCACAATTTTACGCTGATTGGTGGCAAATGACATAAATACTAAATTATGATTGGTGAATAGTTAACTTGAAGGGGGTGAGTTGAATAGTCAGTTTTAGTCTATCGTATATGATTACCACTTAACATTCGAATGCAAAAAGTGGTGTAATTTCTCCATCGTCGCGACGTAGAAAATAGTTATTTGTATAATAAACATAGGAAGCAGAATTTGCTGCACCGAGTGCGACGTTGCTACCCAACCGTAAGGAGCGCATTATACACACGATCTTTTTATACGAGTTCATTTAAATACATTTTTGAAATATTTATAGCACATAATTTCGTACTTCAACAACAATCAATACAGAAAGTAAATACTGCCTGTGCCTCGAATCGAATCGACGCATAATGTCTACAGAAAAACTTCCATACTAACGGTTCTTACATAAAATATAACATTTTCTATGCGTCTAAATGTTATAAAAAAGCCAACTTTCTAGTAGCGAGTAGGAAAAAACATTTAGCATCCTTTTCTAGAAACAATAGCAATCGAAATATGGTAAAACGATAAAATAACTAATGAAAATTTTACTCAATTTTGGTGAAACCATAAATTTGTTTTAATTTTCACTTTTAAAAAAATTGTTAAGTTCTCATCCAATTTTGTCTTTACCAGATGGGTTGTGCATAAAAATTGTAAAGAAAATGAAATCACTATATAACACCTAAATTTTAATAGAAAAGTTTTCCATAATAGTAGTCGTAAAATGCAATTCAGGATTTTTTTGTGATGTTGTGACTGGGTTTAGTTGTTTAAATTTCACTTTTAGTTTTTTAAAAGAGCATATCGACTTTTTTTGTAAACTAATAACTGCTGATAATTTTTTTTATTCCTTCATAGACGGCGCTTTAATTTTTTGTAAAATATTTTAAACCTTAAACACATGAAAACCTAACAAACTTTTTCTAAACTATGAAATGTTTATGTATTGACCATATTTCGGTTATTATTTTTTTACATTATTAAAACAGAAATTTGGATGGGGTTGTTTTTGGGCATACGAAAAGATATTTGAAAATCAAATCAGCCTCCCTTGATCGCTAGGTCAAGTTTCGGTAAATCCGAATTTTTAATCGATCATAGTAGGCGGGTATGCAAGGATTGGACTAATCCAGATACGTAACTAAAGTCCCGCAAAAATGTCAAATCACTATCCTAAAAAATATATATTATTGTAGCTTTCAAAATCTAGAACTTCATTCCACAAGGTATGCTAACAACAGTTTATTTAACAAATGTGCAAATATTATGTCTATTTAACAACTATTCGGTATTAGGAAGTAGATAATCTAAACCTAATTGTAAAAATGTAGCTTAAAAGCACCTAGTGTTGTCTACTTAAGGAAAGAAAGGACTGTTGGCATGCAACGTCTTGGCGATTGGAAATTCCAACAATCTAAATGCTGACGTACTTTTGTTCGGTTAAAGTTAACATGTTCTACATGTTTAATCAATCTGCTTATACTCAGGTGAAGCACCCCATCTCAAGCACATCAAATCTGCACACGTCATCGATAGATGCCAAGTTTTCGCGCAATAATTGTACTTGACACAAACCATATAAAGAATGCAGTATAAAATATTGTTTTTTAAATTTTATTTTAAAAAATAGGCTTTTTTAAATTAATTTCAGGATGTGAATGTGTCAACAGCGCATGCGTAGAAGCAAGTCTGTATCTAACGTTATTTGGTTACAGCAGTTCTTTGTTTCAAACAAAGTGACAAGTTGCGAAAATGGAGCACAGTGAACAAAGAGCGGTAATTAAATACCTGTTAAGAAGGGTATGACTCCCACCCAAATTCATGCTGACTTAATAAACACTTTAGGGGAGTGTGCTATTAATTATGATTATGTGAAACGATGGTGCCGTGAGTTTAAATGTGGAAAAACAGCGTGCGAAGATCAATACGCTGGTGGTCCGCCAATAACCGTTACAACTTCGGAAAACATCGATAAAGTTCATGATCTAGTAATGCAAGACAGAAGAGTCACTGTAAGGGAAATAGTTGAGGACACTGGCTTTTGTATCACTCTGTACACAGCATATTAAGAGATCATCTGGACATGAAGAAATTATCTGCAAGATGGGTTCGGCGGATGTTAACCCAAACACAAAAACGATTCCGAGTTGTGATTTGTAAACGCCTGTTAATGAAATACAGACAGAATCCTCAGAATTTTTTGGACAGATTTGTAACGATGGACGAGACATGGGTTCATCACTATGATCCAGAAACCAAAATCCAAAGTATGGAGTGGAAGCATCGTGGTTCTCCACCTCCTCGAAAATTTAGGGTTTATCCATCAGCCGGAAAAGTAATAGCGTCTGTTTTTGGGGTAATTCTAATTGATTTCTTACAAAAAGGAGCTACAATAACAGGCAACTATTACGCAAATTTAAAATCAAAATTGCGCGAAGCTATAAAGGAAAAACGTCGTGGCAAATTAAAGCGTGGTGTGCTGTATCACCAGGATAATGCACCGAGCCACACTTCTTGTGTTGCTATGACTGCCATAGCCAATGCAGGCTTTAAACTACTTGAACATCAGATATATTCTCCAGATCTCGCCCCTAGCGATTACAGAGTGTTCCCCAAACTCAAGGAATATCTTCGGGTATGCTAGATGCTGTAAATCAGTGGTTTGCAGAGATTGGACAATCCTTCTTCCAGGAAGCCGTTACAATGCTGGAGCATCGGTGGGATAAATGCATTAGTCTTAAAGGAGATTACGTAGAAAAATAAGGTAAAATAAATTTTAATTTTGTAACCGGAAGTTGGTCAGGGGCGGAGCATAGGGATCCCCCTCGTATTATTTTTTTGGTCGATACAGAAAGAGCAATACAAAGAACAGCATAAGGTGTTTAAAATTAAATTGTGGCAAATGTATCATAGATTGTATAAGTTGTATAAATTTTCCTCGTTATTGCTGTAACACTATATAACACATGTGACCTTATAATGCAAATATGTGCCACTTTTTGTTAACTTAGTGCATGCACTGAAACACCTTGTATTACCCAAAAATTTAACTCCACAGTTTTTATGAATTTATTGGCACAAACGTAACACTTCATTTCATTATTAATATTCAAATGGTATTAATATTTTAAGTAACGCATGCTACAGACAATATGCACATGCTGTGACCTGTAATTGGTTTCATGTAACTGTTGGTCGCAGCTTAAATAAATAAAATAAAAAACACACTTTCCAAGCAGATTATTTCCATTCGTTCCAAATGGAATGAAAATTGTAAGAGAATTTTCTCCTATCAAATTTGGATTGATCACAGGAACTTCTCTTGAAATTACTAATTAATGGAAGTGTAGCCGAGACTTCGAAAATGCTTTTAATTTCGAAGTCAACAAAACTACCTCATAATTTTATAGTATAAAATTTAGGTTCTGGAAATATAATCACTTTACCGGTTCTTAACTGATAAACTGTCACCCATATTTCTTCCTTAAGCTTTCGGCTTTTATTTCCAACAGTATCACATTTACAGCACAGCAGCAGCCGGATTAGTACTAAAAACGCCTTGGCACTATATTGCCTTTTCACTTTCATTGTGTGTGTCACTTTAGCCAAGAAGTATATTTTAACGGCCATTTTACGACTGCGAACCGAGCTGCTGTGGAAGAGCAGCCAGCAACGCCTCCAAACGGAAACTGTCTTTTTCGTTTTTCACCAAATTAATATCTTATCTGATCGCCGAAAAACTGACCGCAACTGAACTTTTTGTTATCGTATCGCTACCTTGACACATTTTCCTAGATACCTACATTCAGAAGTCTTGAGGACAAAATAAAAATCTAACAATGTCGCAGCCTCGAACAATCATCTCTGACCAAATATATTTCCTTTATTAGTCGTTCAGACTTCAAAGGATCTTTCAGGCAGCAGCTGCTATACGCGTGGCTTTGTTAGTTATGGCAACTGCTGGAACGTCGGAAAATTTCAAGGTGTTCAACGTCGCGGCATTATTAAGTTTAATTGGCCGTTATTTTTTGGCGAATTAAAGCCATTTTGGAGGTAATTACATAAAGTTAGTTTGCCGTATAGGCTTGAAAATTGATAAAACTGATATCTTACCCAAAATGCTGAAAGGTAATCCACTAAACAAACAACACAATAAACGATGCACTTCACAATTAAAAAATATCACATACAGGGTGGTTTAAAATTTAGTACATGAACTCCAACGCAGCTCACATAGAAAGACTAAATTTGGAGTAATGCATTCGAGCATGTGATCACTTTACATTCGTATTAAGTAGGTTAGACTACAAATAGATTGAATCAGTCACGACCGACGGAGTCAGTTTAGAGGATACGTTTACCTGTGACTGACAGGTACACACAAACCTGCACACTGTGTCAATGCATACTAGAGGTCTCGGCCATGTCCCGGGTTCGCGTAGGACAAGGTTATTGCGACCAGTTTTGCGTTAGGAATGAATGCATAATGAATCACGACAAAAAAGCTCGAAATTCTTTAAATATAACCGCTTATATCAGCTTTCAGCAATGTGTACCGAGCGAGATGAGACGGAGAGGTTATGCGACGTGTGTCATGTGTCATGTACTGGTATAGAAAGTGCATTTTCCTCCATATTGGCTCCATTACTCGAAGTCTGAGTAACTGCGGCCAACTGAGGTATAGGCGCTTAAATATAATAACTTTTCCATATATGTATGTGAAGTTCAGGTGATGTCAGCGAATTTCTCTAGTGGCGACTATGGACTGATAAAGTAAACCGACATAATTACCTCCGCTAGCTTAAAGCACGAGTGATTTATTATAGCTGTATTCAGGGCAGTAAGTGAACTTGCAAAATTACCAAAATTACAAAACTTATGATAGCACCACAGCATAGCACCTTATGCTGTGTGATAGCACTATAGATATTGAAGGCCCATAGCATATCAGACTGATGACTAGAGATGGGAATTTTAGATACTAAAATTATTCAACATACGTAGTCAAAAATATATTTTTGAAAACAATATTTTAGGTAAAATATGTAAAAAATGCGAAAAATATCTAAAACTACTTAAAAACTAAAGACATATTGAACTCAAACGGGATCTTACTTTGTGTTACCTATTAATATATGTTTATAAATAAAATTTTTATCAATTTAAATTGTCTTGTGTATATTATTTGAATATTAATAGTTATTCTTTTTGCTAGCTCCGGAAAATCAGGGGTGGATTCCTTTTATCTAGATTGCTTATTCTGAAATTTGATGTTCTGATTTTAATTTTAATACAAGTCAAAAATAACTTCTGTCAAATGATATGTCAGACAAATTTGAAAATTCAATGACAAATACCAGATCGTTACATTCGCCACATAACAATATCAAACAGTAAGTAATTCCTTAATAATGAATCCACCTTTTTAGTCTTTATTTTCTTTCAGTGCTTACCTAAATACCTAAACTCACCCACCTTTCACTCAAACTTATCAATGTCCCTGATGTTAACCAACTTGCTCCACTCCGCCAACGACCACAACTGCTCCAGTCAACAAACACAGCAAAAGCCTCCAATGAGACTCAATATGTCAAAACTGCCTAGAATCAGGAACAGAAGCTCCTTCACAGCATGGACCCAAAACAGACGACCCCAGTTGTAGTCACTCAACTCCAACACCGCATCCAAAAACACTCCTCTCCTTTCGTACTAACAGCTCGATGCCATCCAAATCAATTGATATACAATGTCAAATGTAATTCTTCGATCAACTTAACTTAGTTTTTTTTTCTATTTATTCTCCTTTGTAGATTAGTCCTGCTTTTAGTTTAGTTTTTCACCATATACTTGCTATCTTCCTCCATTTTGTATCTCATCTTCTTACATTAAATTCAATTTCCATTTCACCACGCAAATGTAGTCTTAACATCAACCCTTCTTAATTTCCAAACATTTTCCTTTTAAAATTGGATTTATTTCATACTTTTAAATTACACCAAATCAATTACAGCTTTACATTTTTCAAAATTTGTTATCTTAATAATGACAACAAAGTCCTTAACGATATCATATTTTTTCCTTCCAACATACTATATCTTTATTTTTGATTTCTATCTACTATGTGCAATAATCTATTTCAATTAAGTATTTTTGCCATTGCCTTCAAATTTCATAATTAGATATTACATTATATTCGAATTCATCTGTTTCTCAATTAGCCATATTTTATTCAATTATAAATTCTATTTTCTTTTCTAATTACATACCCATTATTCATATTCCCAATTCATATTCAAATTGATCCCTATACTATTCAACAAGGGTCCCGGGTGGTGTAGTTTGAACAAGCGTCCACGTATGAGCAGTAGAGTTAATCAACGCTCTTTCTGGTCAGAACTTGGATGGGAGTTTCACGCCTGCTTCTCTCGGCCCCTCGTGATACGGCTGCCACGGAAATAGTTGGTCCCGGATGTCATAATAACATAATGACAGTCGTTAGTGAGGTTGGAAGTCCCCATAAAATGTACAGCGACGCCTATAATTGGCCTAACGGCTGTTGGCTGAGTACAAAATAAAATAAAAACTATTGTAATCCCTTAATATAAGTATAAAAATCTGGTGTGATACACGCACACAACTTCCTTTTACAGTGATCTTATAATTAGCTAAAAATTTTATTTTAAATTTTTAAGCATTGGTCAAAAATTTTCAAAAATTACAAATTTTACAAAAACGGTAAAAAATAGAGTGTTAGTTCAAGAGACAAATTTTCTCTAGAATTTTAAGCTGAATTCAAAAATGTAATAATATACCGGGTGTTCTATTTAAAATAGGAGTTAATAAAAAAAAATAGAAGAAAACAAAAGAAACCCATTTTAGAAGTATTCAACTGGAAACTCACCTATCTCACATCAATACACATTAAAAATGTAATAAAAATGTAAAGTTAAAAAAATCGTTAGAGCCGTTTTTGAAAAAATCGAAAAAAACTGAAAAATCACAAGAGTAAACACCTACTTCCGGTTATGCGATTTTCTTCAAAAGCTTGCTGTCGCATCTACATAGTACACAAAACTTATATATGAAGTTTCAACGCCATACCTCTTTCCGTTTTTGAGATATTCTGTTCACAGGCAGACACACAGACACACAGACAAACCAGGGGACTCTAAAACGTGAAGATCTGTTGAAAACTCAGTTTCGAATTTTTGGGGTGAATCCAATACTTCCTCTATTGTAAAAGGAAGTAAAAATGTTAAAAATCTAGGTTATGTTGACATGCAAATTTACGGCAATGCGAAAAAAGAAATACTATTCAAAACAAGAATAACAGTCAAAAGTTGACATTTCATAACGGCCATACAAAAAAATTGTTTATCTACAACTGTCAATATGAAATTTCGTATTCCACAGGGTAATTTTTTTTTTGAATTAGTGGGCTACGTTGTCAATACATGACATTAACGTCGAGGTTAGCAGGTTAGGTTTTGCGTCAGTTTGTGTCAAAACTGACTCAAAACCTAACCTGATAACCTCGAATTTGACATAGACTTACAGCGTCATCAACTATATACATAGCTGTAGATAAAATATTGTATTTTACACGCATATAATGGCTGTATTACAATTGGATGATTACAACACTCGCCTTCGGCTCGTGAGTAAACTTCATCCTCGTGTAATGTAGCCTGAATTACGAGTATATATGCTTGTTAAATAAAAATACTATTTTCGTGGGATACAGTGAGTATACTATACCTAATAAATATTCACGTTGAAGAAGAAAAATGTAGAAAAATTAGCACAAAATGATAGAAATGGAAATAAAAACTTAAAATTCAGGCTAATAAGTTGAAAATATGCAAATAAACAATAAATCTTTAAAATACGCATTTTAGTCAAATCAGATGTGGGGAATTGTTCAAAATGGATTATAGATAGTATCATTCACACTTAGATGCCTGCGTAAATAAATATTTACCTAAAATCGTCATCCCTACTGATAACTATTCACTCTGTTTCTATGGTTTTGCTTCAAATTTCTTATATTCAAGCGGTTTACGTCTGCTGTTTGGTTTTTTATTGTATACTGGGTATTTCACTGTTCTTTAACTTTTATTTTGGAGTAGTATTTTGTATCGTATGGCTTGTGTTAGGAAAGCCTCGGGTCAGAGTTTTCAGGTTGCGCGAGCACCTCTGACGTAACCTAAAGACTGTCAATGACAACCGGGACCAACGGCTTAACGTGCTGTCTGCAATTTCACTACCATTACAGATCGGATACCTCCCGTCGCAGTGTCGACCGCTGCGAACGTTGCTTAACTCAAACTGTTTGACCAGTCTTGGAGCATACAGCTATACAACTAGCATCTTGGTGTAGTCAAAATTAGAGATAATCTGTGCTAGAACAACAGCGATTACGACTATGACAATAAAGCGAATAGTAAAGAAATATTGTGTGTTTTTAAATCAGTCTTATTTTTTATATAGAAACAGTATTTCTTAAATAATATGTTTTTTTTCTCCAACCACACGCTATATTGTCGAATAATTTTGTATAAAAAGTAAGTCATTTCGGGATGTTCACCAATTACCTTGGCAACTGTACACTTTTCGATTCATATTTGCACTAGTACAAAAATGGACGCAAGATAGGGTTTTACATGGTAAATTTTAAATAAAACACAAACGCTTCGTGAATATTCGGCAATCGCCGTCGTTGTTGTTTAATTTCCCGGTATAGTGATTGTTTATTTGCGCCATGACAGTTCTACAATATAATCTACAATGTTTGATTCTAAATAATAAGTCATATTACCGAATTTATGAGTAGTTAGAGAAAAAATAGTATGTTTCATTCGCACAAAAAATGCGTTTTCGGGACGCGTAAGACTCGCCGGACTCCGCTGCGCGTCGTCCGGCGATCTGTCTTACTTGTCCCGAAATCATGCATTTTTTGTACTAATGAAACAAATAACTATTTATTACAATGTCAATAAGATAACCAGCAACATTTTGCAACCAAAAAAGTAAAAACAGAATATAATAATAGTTGCTCCACCTTTTATTGACGTGTAAGTATTGACTTTTCGTGCAGTTCTTAAAATAATGTTTTTATATTATCCTGCACTAAAAACGTTTTCTTCTTCTTCACATATGTTTTCGGCATTTTTTATTTGCCTGTTTTGACACATTGTTAATATTAAGAATCCCTCTGTATCTTAAGAGTCGATAATAATTTTATGTTCACCTGCATCATAAAGGCCCTGTTAATGAAAACGTTTACTGTCCATAAAGTGGCACTTTACAGTGCTAGTACAATAATGACTCAGTTAATTGGACTAAACTGTCACTGTCCAGTACATTTTAAAATAAATGTACATAGAACATGACATAGTTGAACAAATTAGAAGATAAACAAGAAACAGTGTTTGTTGAAAATGTTTATTATGACAAATCTCTCAATAGATAACCATCAAGGCACGCTAACGTATTTTTTTCTGTCACAAAATTGACGTCAAATTTATAAACTCATATTTTTTAGATTTTAGCGGTCGAACATAAAGCTTTGTATGCAGTTCGTACATAATTTGACTTTATCGATTTGTCCTTTTTATTGGTTATCCAATTGTTTATCCAAGGTTCGTCCAATAAAGTACTACATTATATACTAGTTATATAGGGTGATTCATAAGTATATTCATTAAATTAAATAGTTGTATACTAACCCCAGTAAAATTAATTGCTTACGGTAAGCAAATCGCATCAGCGTCTGGTGGAAAATTTGAAAACCACCTGCTAAATCAGATGAGGGTATATTAACCTAATGCACCAAATGTAATTGAAAGACCCAAACAACTGTTTTCTGCTCTCATTTTAACCAAATTCGGTGTTATCGCAACCATCTTTGCGAACTTTAGTTCATAGAAATTCATTCCAGTGACTATTATAAATCAGTATAAACAATTAAATGTTTTACTATTTGTGGAATTATTTTTAATTTTTGACGTATAGTTTATTATGCAAAATTGTTCTGTTTGATTTCTTCTAACTACCATTAAATTTAATGACCATACTTATGAATCACCGTGTATAAATAGATTTCAGGCCGCTGCGCTGAATCAAATATTAATTACTTCGGAATCTTCCATTTTAATGTCGGGCTATTGACTTTTAATACTACAACTCGAAGGATATATATATTGCTAGTTTTATTTACCTTTAATATAACTCAACAAGTGCTTTTTACTTCCTTTTGTTTCATATCGCTTTTTGACTTATTTTACTGCAACTAGTCTAAATCTTACACCTGGTGCTTAACAGTTTTATAAGAATTGCGCTACTTTATTTATCTCTTTTTTTAACGGGACATGTCATAGGCACTTCGTTTTTTTCCTTATTTTTAATTCGTATATACTTTTATACCACTCTTCGTTGCTATTATTATCTGCCATTCTTTGCGGTTTATCTGCTGTTGTTGGTCGAAGGTGATTCTCGTTGCTATACACATCAATTGCTCTCAAATCTTTTATCTTCATCGGCGTTGTTATAGACTATTTACCAAATTAATTTGGGTATCGCCAAGAGCTTTATTGGTAATGGATCATACCGCATTTAGTGCACAATATTTTACAAAACAAAGATTACACTGAACCAGAATTTATTAATAAAGATAAAATATTGAACAATGCACGTTTGCTTATAGATACTAGCGATACAAGTTTCGTTATATGCGATAAGCAAACGTGTCTTGTTCAATATTTTATCTTCATCAATAAATTCTGGGTCAATGTATTTTTTTATATAAAAAAGTGCGGTAATATCTATCCATAACCGCACTGAGTGCGGCAATGAAGCTCTTAACGATACTAAAATTAATTTGGTTAATAGTCCGTAACAAACCGATGAGATAATAGCACTTAACGAGACTCGTTTTGATTACCGCAGAACTCGGCTCACCGCTTTGTTCTGGCAATCAAACTCGTTTCGTTAAGATGCTCATAATCAAACTTGTAGCATTAATATCTATTAATTATATTAATACATAGGTAGTAATTTAGCAGTTTACTTCTTATCATTCTTATAATTAGTAAAAAATTTGTTTTTAACTTCTCTACTACATTATATAAAAAAAGAAAAAAAAAGAAACCCATTTTAGAGGTATTCAGCTGGAAAATTACCTATCTCATATCAATACACAAAATGTAAAGTTTGAAAAAACGAGTTTTTGGGAAAATCGAAAAAAATTGAAAAATCACAAGAGTAAACACCATGCGATTTTCTTCAAAATCAATTGCTTGTATTATTACGACTATCGTATTTTTTGATAGCAATGTTAATTAATTTTTTCGTCCTGTTCTACTTCTGCTTTTATTCATTATCGCGGTAAACCACTTTTCAATTTACTTCTCGAAAAAAATCTAGGTTTTTTGATGTTTTGAATACAAAGAGCTAAATAATGTAATCCTTCTCTAATTTCAAACTGATTTAATTTATCGCTAAGAAGAGAGTTCTTTGCGGATTAATTCAGTTTGATGATTCATGCCCTTCATCGTCTATACGTCTATTCTAAAATAATAATACTCCAATTAAGTATTTTTGTTTCAAATTATACTAGAAATTGGTTGTATTTATTTTGTATTCTTTTATTAAACAGCAACACATGCATGTTAGGCTAAAATAAATTAACGCATTTTTATTTTAGAATTAGATTTATGGTAAATTTAGTTAATACTAAGTAGAATCATTGCGATATATTTTTTTAGAAAAAAAATATATGCAAATTATTTCTACCAATTTTAAGTTTCTTAGTAAATGAATAATCAAAGTTCTTGAAAAATATTGGAAGTGTTACAAACAGAAGCACTGATCCTTCACGTTGGTAAAAAATTACAAAACTGGTAATGAAGATTTTTTATTTGCATCGATTTGTAAAGTCAATCTGTAACGAGACCACGCAGTTGCTTTATGGTAATCACACAAGAAAAAAAGTCCGTCAAAATTGGTAAGTAGCCCACATTATCTATAAATAACCATATCGAGCCCCGTGTAGCGAAGTCCTACATTTGCATGCTGATGTTTCCGTAAACGCAAGGTAAAAAGCGCCGACTAGTGACTAACGCAACGGTCGGCAGGTTTTAACTGTGTAGAATAACCATAACACCCATAAAACGCTATAAACCGGTGTTATTGATTTGGCAGAAAGCAAATTTAAACTGAAGCAGTAAAGATAGTGATAGCAAAATTAAACAAATTTAGCGGCGTTAGCGCTGTAGCTCTGACGTCCGTGGGTAGCGACATTTATCCTTAAGGATGCAATTACCGTTACGAAACGTCCACCGTTTCGCAATCTGGTTGTTGATTTTTTCTTCTATTAGCCGCTTTATCGTTTCACGGTCAAACAATATGAATTGAAAAAGTAATTAGATTTAAGTAAGCATTTTTTAAATTAAAAATGTTACGTAGCATCCTACATCCTAATCATTGGTTTTAGTAGAAATATAATTGTGCATACCAATGCTGATATGTTCCACATAAAATATTTTTATTGCTAAATGCCAAGTTTTACGCAAAAATTAAATGAAACAATTCTCAACATTTTTTGTTTAAGTTCCCATAAAACATTAAAAACTTCGACAGTAAACCCCACTAATCTGTTTTAAAGCATTGGGAACTATGGTGCATATTTTTTTGGATTTTGGATTTTTGGGTGGAAGGTGAACCAAGTTATCGTGCACTTATGTTTCAAGGTGACCCAAGTCCATTATATACTTCTAAGTTTTTCAAAACTTCGACCGAAAATCAAGTAGCTCTGCATCATATCTAGAATTCTACGACGATTTCCTTGAATAACCATGAGAAACAGATGCAAACACAATTTTATAGATCATTTCCGTGATTGCTTCATATACACTTGACATCAGGGAAAAGAATCCTGAGACAAACTATAATAATACGTTTAGCACTGCGACATCACGAACCACGTAAAATATCAAATTTCATTACAGAAAATGGCATGAAATGTCTAAATACTTGTTCTTAAAATTCAAGATTATAATTATTTGATATATCATTCATTCAAATTAAATTTATGTCCTGATTGACTATCACCGTTTGGCAGTTTTCACTTCGTAAACTTTTTAGTAGTTGTACGAGGAGGATATTGAATCTGATATAATTCCCGCTTCGATGATGTGCATTGTTGCCAGATAAAATTGTTCCGCTGATTTTTTATAACGTGACGTGTGACGATTTTCTCAGTTTAATCACATTTATTATGATTAGTTTAAGTTCGTCAGTTTTGGTGTCATATGTTTTTATTAAGTTTCTGTTATGTATCGTTTGCGTTAAATTGTTGTCTTTCTGAATCAGTTACAGAATTATTTAAATTAAAGGACTACATTTTCCATGGTCTACCAATTATTATTAGATTTCGAATATGGATATATCAAAAATCTAAATGTTTAAACTTGATTTTTTATGAAAAATTGTGTCTCGTTGGGACCCATGGGACAAGAGTATCTTTTTGTTGTCAAAAACTTCAGGCTACCACATTTTGTTATCAAAATTGATAAAAACTCACACACAAAAAAGTTGAGCCAATATTCTCCTTAGCTCCTCCCAGTTTTACCCGTCTATGTGAATTTACATCGCCAAGGGTAACTTTACCTTTTTAAGTAGAAGTTTAGTAGGTGTACAAAGATTCAAATAATTGAATTTGAACGTTTCGAAAATATTTTTAAAAAAACATCCTCACCACTACACTTTTAACACCCTGTATCTGGAAAACCAAGGGTTTTTCGCCCTATGGTTATATAAAGTTTTCTTAATATTTCCGGTTCGAGAATTAGCTATTGAAATTTGGCAGGCTAATTTTGGGACACCCTGTATAATGATTTCTTGGGAATCATGGAAATATGTTTAACGCATACGGGATAAACAAGTTGAAAAGTGTCACAACAATTGTAAGTATAAAAAATTAATCATAGCCAATTAGAGGTTAAATAAAATATGAACTTCATTATATCTGGCAATATAAACATGAGTTTCTATATAAAAACATTCGACGACCGTATAAATGAAAATCAAAGATACTGTAGCAAAAGCTGGTTTTAAAAAACCAACATGTGTTCAATAATTTGTCTACAAATAAATTATTAACATTTCACTCGATCCTAAATGTTCGGGATTAGTGTATAGGTATATGCATATCTTCTACATTTTAAAATTATTATTTGTATAACTGCTAATGCCATTAGTCGAAAAAATGTGGGAAAATAAAGTAGCAGATTTACTTAACAAGCTGACAGCAGTTAATTTGGATACATATTGAGTATCTATTCAGAGGTTACAGGAAAAGGTGAAAATTAATTCAATATGAATATTAAGGAAAGATTGGAAACACCACTATATTTGCGTATTATCATCATACATACACCAAAATTAATGAACTTTGCGGCTCTTTATTGAATAAAATAACAAATTTGTACTGATGACTCAAAAAATCACCATTTCAGACGGGTAGAGTGGTATTATGCATAATAATTCCTCAAATAAGCAACACTTTGAAGTATAAGTATTAATTTAATGAAGTATTACTGGTCGAACTTCCCAAATTGTTATACGATAAGCTCGTACACTCTTTTGCGAAAGAAAAATGTTATGGAAAATAAATTGAATAGCACAATTTAACTTAATATAATCACACATTTATATTTACACAAAATATTATTAATTAATTTAAGTAGCAACAACTTGGTAACTACGCGTTTGAAAAAATATCCATGGAGAACCTGCAAAATACGTTGTTCCACATTTACTTCCAGTAAAGGTTCGTATGAACTTTTGTAAACCGAATGAAATGCAACATAGCAGCATTTGAATGTTATTAGCCTCGCATTTCCACCTGCGATAAAATATACTTCATTTGCCAGCAAAGGTTACAATAAGTTAATAGAATTCAGAGATCCCGGAACCTGCTAATCTCTGTATGGTGAGAAAACTGACAGCAAATATTCGATCGGGGATTTTGTTTCTATTACACGCATTTGTCTATTTTGTTGTACGTTGTAAATATACCCTCAAAGATTATTACTGAAATACTGCTATAATAAAGATAATTTGTACGCACGCCAGTGGTGGCTTGTGCAGAATTGGTGAGTAGTTACTAGATCAAACTACCGAATGTAAAATGCATTTTCCACCCCCCTCACAGACAAAGAGAGATTCCTATATCCTCAAATTTAATTATTTCGAGCATTGAATTGGCAAAACTTTGTATAGTGAAAAAATTTACCAAACTGTAGAGACTAATAAAATATGATAAAACTGAATCGCGTGTTTTTCGTTTAAATATATAATTCACCTAAAAAATTGCATTTCCATTATTTGAGATACATGGATGCATGGGTGATTATTTCAAAATGTGCGACAGTTTACCAGTAAATTATTTGTATAATAAAATAGTCACCGTAATTATTTTACGAAAACCCCAACGTGCAACGTCGTTTCTGTCGGAATTGTACAGGCGGTCTTTCGAATATGCTCCCTGAACGCGGCCTTTCTTCATCTGAACTCGTTGAAGTCAATTTACGTGCAAAAATTATAATCATAAACCCGACACACACGCGTGTCGCGGGGGCTAGGTCACAGTGAGCCTGCTTGAGGCTGAGATTATGTGGACGTGGCTCCCATTGTATGTTAAAATATCCTTATCTATGGACTTACTTCTTGCCACTTTACTCCCGTGCCAGTTTATACTCTATAAAATGTAGAAAAACTGAGAGCCGCTTCTATCTGCTACAAATTCGTCCGTAAAACCAAGCAGCGTTTATCGTACAGCTTATATTCATAAAATAAAAATTATTCGTGCTTGACTGATGATTTGTTATGGTAGAGACATGGCTACTTGGCTCCTAATAGTAAGCCACCACTAATGTAATGTACATTGGTCTAGGCTACAAATATGATTGGTAGTTAAAGTGTGGATATATAAAAATGATATATTATGTAGTTTAGGCTCATTATACTTATAAAGTAACACATGATTTCAATGGAACTATAATTAAATTTATTAATTTCGATTTATAGTTATTTTTAAATTAATTAATAATCAACTAAGGCTCTTGCATACGACATCTGCTAATAGAATTTCATTGATATATATATATAAGGATGTTTCTGTCTAAAATTCATGATAGTATTTTCTAGTTTTGTAACAAAGCCTATTACGTACTGATTAATAACCACTTAATAATTTGTAAGATAGCATTTCATCTTCAAAGTTTTTAAAGCCAATCAGATTTATATTTTGCTCTTAATCAAACATTTTGTGTTCTTTCATCCTAATTTTAATACCTAGGCATAAATGTTATTACCCATAGTTGACTTCCATATTACACATGGCACCAATGTTACTCCTCTCACATTCGTTTTGAATAAAACGGAGATTTTAATAGTACATAATTATATAAATTACGTAGATCTAAGTGAAAGTTGGATTAAAGCATATAAAATAAACATTTTATCAAACCTACAACATATAGAAGCAATTTCTTATTGACAGCTTTGGTATCCAGTGATTAAAATTCCATACGTGCTACAGTTGTTCTGCTAATTGATTGTTAGATTAATCGATTGATTTCGATAATCAATTATTCAACTCAAATAATGGACTAATTAAGATAACTGATGATTTCGTTTTAAGCAATGGTCGTCTATTTATTATTTATCCTAAGCTTTAATTATATTAGAAGCTTTTGACTGTAATAACAATAAAAAATGTATAGGAAGAACATCAATTTTTGTAAATTCTTCTAAACGTAACTTAGCCTCTAATTCAGGTTTTAGTATTGATGACTGGCGAATTTAAGTTTTTTTGCACAAGTTAATTGTAGCAAATTTGAACCTTGTATTTATTTACAGAATATTTTTCCTGTATTCCAATTCCGTGTGCTATAAATACCCCAAATAAAATTATTATTTCCATCCATTTTATGTTTACATAATTTCGACTAATTGAGGATGTTGCGAATTATCAATTACAAGAAACGGGCCCACACTTCGTACGGCAATCTAAGATTATAAATCGTGTGAAACAATTCTATTTGTAGATTTAATTAAGGTTAGTAGCGTGCCCTGGAATGGCAGTAAATCAACCACGCGTTTCGCCAACGTTGCGTAAAATTTTTCGGTATCCACCTGCGAATCACTTCATTACGCAATGAGACGCAAAGGTCGAATGGCAATTTACGTGCTTAATAGCTGTAGTACAAATATTGCGTAATCCAGCATTCAAGGGTATTATTCGCCAAGTAAATCGCTATCATAAACTTCTACTCCTTCACCTTTAAGTCAAAATCGGTGTTTATCGGTAAAATAAATAGCAAATTAATACGAGGTTTTAAATGATATATTCAATGCAATACAATCGAACATCACGAATTAGGTTAGCCCCTTGTGTGGGAAGCTGCTCTTTAAATTAAGCACAACTAGAAATATATATAATTATTTTTTTTAAATGGATATTCACAGGATGTTCTTTTTTATATTTAAATTTGCTCCAGTGACTTCGTCTTATTAAATCTCATATATGGTGACATTATTTTATATTGAGCCATAAAGCCTATTCTAATTTAAGTTAATTCGTTACCAATATGGCCTAAAACGCGAGGCAAAACATATTTTCAGCATCTCTAAAGTTGTATCACATTCATTAATTTTAAAGCAAGCATAATACTGATAGTCAATTATAAACAGTTTCATTCAATACTATCGCTTAAAAAACTTTAATAAATTACCTAAAATATAATAACATGAAAAACATTCACAAAATAGAGCAGTGTAATAATAGAAAATAGAATATATCAAATGGAATAATCTAAATACAACACAAAATTATTCGTGATCCTTGCAGCGGGTGCTTGATTCCATGCGCTTTTCATGTTTTTCAAAGTTATCAAGAATGATACAACCTATGTTATATGAAGAAACTCAAAAAAATATTGTAAGATCTTCCGATCTTCCGCAGGATTTTTGGGCAAATTGTTGTTATATGGCACTATTTGGCTAGATTCAATCTTGAGACAATTGTTCAACCTCACTTTTGAACACAATTTCAACAAAAAATGTTCCAATATTCCCTGTTGAATTATGAATCTATTAAACCATAGACAACTTTCGCCACATTGCTTTCCGATCTTAGCTCGAAAATGACAACATAACATAGGCTTGATTCTCGCTGTATAATATACTATCAACTATCATATCAAATCTGCATGAAACAATCATTTAATTAATAGACTATTAACGATTTATTTTGTTTATTATATTTTATGTTTATTACGTTATATAATTTTAAAGAAGTTCAAAGTCGTGCTGTTTTGGCAAAATTTTAAACTTTTATTTCAGTAATGTGAATAATTTTCTACGTTTCTACTATCGGCATAATTATAAAACTGAAGCAAGATCAATTTGTGCCCCCTCCCTTGAAAATGTATTACGCAAGTATAATTTGAAAATAAAATTATGAAAAATAACACCATATTTTTATTAAAAAAAAACTTATACATAACCCAAAATCCAGTTAAGTTACTTTATTGTATTATAATCACAACAGGAAAAAATTACAAGTAAGTGTATCAATTATTCATCAAGAACATTCAAATACCTACAAACTGTGATACGAGTGTGTTTTTCAATTTTTACTTCCCTTGTCTGAAAGACGAAGGATGTGTTGTAACCCCGAAAAAATCACCTTCCGAGATTTCTTCAGATCTTCACGTTTCAGGGTCCCTAGATGACGAAAAACAGGTTTTCTCAATTCCGTCTGTCTGTCTGTTGGCGGTATAACTCAAAAACTATTTGTCGGAGGAAGATGATATTTTGCATACACATTATATATATACCTGGAATGAAACCGTGAAAATTTCAAACGAATATATAGAGTGAGCACCTTAAAAAAATAAAAAATGGTCGAAACGTTTCAACAACAAAGGCGCGCGCCGCACTCATTTCAATAAGGTTTGATGGCGCAGTTCGACTTATCGATGCAGTTACGATCGCTCCGCAGATGCGGGATATATTTTTTTAATTTGCGAATTGATCTACATAATTCGCGCGAGGGAAGTTCGGTGTAAACCCATTTACAGATTTTTACAATCTAGATTTTTTTTTCTTGATCGTATTTCTGCAAATGCATTTATTGCTTTCTTCTTCTTCTTCTTCATAATTTAGGACTTAGTCCTGTTATTTCCAATTTTGTCTCTTTGTTAGTCCTGGGATGCTAACGTCCAGCTTTCGTGCTATTGTTTTGGGGATCGTCCTTGGGATCTCTTTGTATTCGGATTTTTCTCCCTTGCGATTTTTGCCAGTCTGTTGTCGTGCATCCTATTTACATGGCTATTCCAATTCCACCGTCGTGTTTTCACCCATCTCACAACATCTTGCACTTTGCATGCTTCTCTGATGTTTTCGCTCCTTACTCTGTCCCGTAGGGTAACGCTTGCTATCTGCCTTAGGGTTTTCATTTCTGTTGTTCGCATAATGCTTTCTGTATTTCTATATGCTCTACTGTGTCATTTTTATAGCCACAAGAGATAAGCCATCTAATCTTTCTTGACAGGTGCGGTTCCTACGAAAAAAATATTGTTCTCAATTTTGTATGGACCTCCTGTAGTTCTGTATTTACGTGTTAATCTCTTTGCTATTTCTGGCGTTTAAATTTAACGTTTAAAAATTGTACTTTTCAGTGTTACTCACCTCGCGTTTATAATTTGGCAACCTGGGAGTATTTTATTTAATTGCGCTAATTATTACTGATTCGAGAATCTTTGAATGACGGCTAACAGCTGATGCCCCATTCCCCATAATGCATCGCGTTCTAGCATTTCGATGCCGACTTCAATTTCAGCTAAAAATTTAATAAAACAGTTTTTGATTCAAATTCTTTAAAGATATGAAAGAAAAAACTATACAGTTTCAGTTTATGAGCATGAAACTTCTTAAACATTTCTTATAACTTTATGGGACAACCCCAAACTCCATCCTCGATAGTCCATACCTTAATGCATATGTCGATAAGGGCAATTTGTAAAGCTATTATTTTGAAAATGACACCACTTTAATTAATCCAAGCAAATCTCTTCCCATTACCTGTAACCCCCCCGCACCGTGGGGGTCTTGCGGGTCTATATTTACGGCACTAGTTTCTAGTGTCTGCCATTTTACCACATCAGCAATAGAGAAGTTCCCATAGCACGAACATACACTGATCATAAATCAAAGGGAAGCAGACAACGAGTAAATTCCCAGCAATAATAAGAAGAGCTTGCGGTCAACAAAACCAAAAACAGCAAGCCGTAAACAACACGCCATAAGTTTCACACGGAAGAAGAAAAAGACAAAAATCGTACGGATGTTTTATATTACATACTTGAACATAAATATTAGGGTATCGACAGTAGTAGGTTATTAGAAGCAATTTTGAATTTTCAGTAACAAGCACATCTACAAAGTAACATCTTTAGTTGTAAAGGTATTGTGTGATGTAGGATCCAGACTGACGAGTGTTTTTTATGTTCAACAAGCGTGACTGAGCTAGAAACAGTTGCAAATTTTTAGCCGGGTAGTAGAATCCTGGAAGTTATCTTGAATGTTCTTAGGGTAAACACTAAACATTGCAACGAAAGAACTGCTGAAAGACCTCAGTAACTTTATACCCTTAAATGTCAAAAAATTAACCACACGTTGGTTTCGATAAAAACTGAGGTTTTGTTAGTATTAATACACGTTTTAAAATATTGTGTGCAATAGTATAAATTAAAAACAATAGTAACTGTTTAGTTCCACTAGTAATATTTGTAGTCTTTATTAGGTTTAAGTTTTCATTGGCATCGGAAGGGTGGCAACACGTACGAAGCTGGACATTTCGGCGCCGCCATCTCGGCGCCGCCATCTCGGCGCGTAGCCATCTCGGCGCCAGCCAACTCGGCGCAAGGCCATCTCGACATCGAATTCAAATTCGCAAACTACAGTGTGCACTACGTAAGAAAACATCGTGAAATATCACCTTCCGAGATTTCTTCAGATCTTCACATTTCAGGTTCCCGAAATGACGAAGAACATATTTTTTCAATTCCGTCTGTCCGTCCGTTTGTTGGCGATGTATCTCAAAAACTGTTTGTTGGAGGAAGACAAGATTTTGAGATTAGATATCTATCTGGCTCAAAATTGAAAATCCTTTTGATCAAATATATACAGGGTGAGTACCTTAAAATAATAAAATTCTGCCATTAACTCGAGAATTATGAGTTAAAAAAAAGTAATATTTGGCACATAGCACAGGTTTTTACTCTTGATAAAAATATTCATATTTTGGCCCCAGAAAATACAGGGTGAACACCTTAAAAAATTACAATTTTTTTCCTTTGATATTTTTAATATCGTTAGCTTCAAAACTTTCACTTGCGACAGAAGTTCTGAGTAAAGCCCTTTACGGGTTTTGTTTCCTTGTTGTGAACACTAAAACTGTGGAATTTTACGATGGAAAAGTCACTTTGTGCGATCTGTAGCAACATACAAATCCAAAAGCAGAATTAGGGTTACTTTAAAATACATATGTATTTTTTATCTGAATATATATAACTATTTTTTCATAACTGGGATAAACACATTTTTTGCGCTTGCATTAATATTTTGACATGCAAATTGTTTTTCACTTCTATTGAAAATCATAGAAGAGACCCCTTCTAAGTGGTTCGATCATATGAGATTAACTTCATCTAGCATCTTCACCGTATATTTTCATTTTTTTTTGTGGAACAATTGTTTATCGTCATTAACTGAATCACCTCCAAATCATTAATTAAGTACTAAGTGTTGAATTTCCGGTTAGTACGATATAAAAAAGAAATACATTTTCTTTATTATTATTATTATTATATAACTCTCTTTTCTGCATCATTCTGAACATTGAATTCATCATTTTACCTAACTTCCAGGCATATATTCGTCTTTAAACATTCAAATGTGAGCATAGGGCTTCTGTATATGTATGCCACCTGATACTATTTTGGTCAACGAGTCTGATTACCTGCAACGTTCCTCCTTCTCTATCTATTTCTGTTTTATATCGTTCTAATCCGACCTTTTTTTCGACTCGATTGAGGATTCTAATCGAATGCAATTTTGGTAATTTCTCAGTATATGCCAAATTCAGTCTCATTTTCTCTGTTTATATCTGTTAGTATATTTTTTCTTCTCCACAGCTTGGTTTCGAAAGTCTGTCCAACGTATCTTCGTTGTTTTCGCAAACATCATAAATGTCTGTGCTGCATTTTTCACACTGCCATAGAGACCTTCTAGTTTCGCATTCGTATAATACAAAGCTGATCTAATTTTGTTTAGAACTATTCCATTTACTTTCAGGCAGGTGCGGCGTACTTGCTTATAAATTGCTGTACATCCTCTTCCGTGCCACTGTTTGCTGTCCATATCAAGACAGTAGAATTCATTCATATACTCTATTGGTTAATCATTTATAAGAAATTGTTAGCAGCTGTTAGTGCGAAATAGAAATATTGCTGCGCAAAATTCTTCAGTTGTTATCAGTATATAGTGCTTTGATGATGTGAATTATTTTCAAAAATGTTGGTATGATCGACAAATGAGTTATTAGATCTAAACCCAGCTTATTCATTTCCGATGTGTGATTCTAGCTGTTGCATTAGTATTTATTTCCATTTCATGGAAATTATTTCCTGTTCCCATATTTCTTTAATCAAGGGTAGCACTCTGTTGTATGTACATACATCTGCGTTTAGAAATTCGGCAGGTATATTATCTAGTCCATTTCTACGCCCAT
The DNA here is from genome assembly GCA_940337035.1 of Agriotes lineatus. Taxonomy (NCBI): domain Eukaryota; kingdom Metazoa; phylum Arthropoda; class Insecta; order Coleoptera; family Elateridae; genus Agriotes; species Agriotes lineatus. Next base: position 22,161,351 of record OW679198.1, on the reverse strand, counting down.
CGCGCTGTCGTTATTTCACCACAACTTGGAGGATTTATGTTGATTCTTACTTTTGGGGGCTCTTCTTCTTACATGATTGACATTTTATGGAGACACGCTGAGTATGCTGATAACGCATTCTTCCCCATTGCCTAATTTATTTATCCCTGCTGTAATGGTTTTTCCTACATTTTAAGCGGTTTGCTCACCTTTAATTATTGTCTATTTGTTTCGTGATCTTATAAACTTCCTTTTTTTGTGTTGCGCGCTTCTTCAGCCCGTTGTGTTAATGAGTTTATCTATCTTATTTTGTCAATTTTTGGTAATCTTCTGGTGATCTCATTTAACTATTGTGCTAGTTGCTGTTTCCTTTCGTTATTTTGTGCCGAATTCGAGCTGCTTTTTTGCAATTCGCCCAGCATTTATGAGCTCCCGTGTATCATAAGATATCCATGCATCCTTCTTACATTTATTTAAACCTAAAAATTATTTAGCAGTGTTATACCATGTCTTTAAATTTGTGCCACTTCTGTAATATTCCCTCATCGCCTTCGTTTCGTTCTGCTTCATTTGGGTGATTGTAATTCTCTCTTATATTGTTACTAAATTCAGGTAGTGTATATAGATTCTTTAGTTTTTGCAGACTATTATTTTCTTTAATGGCTTGGAGATATTTTTAATGTTTTATTCGTCTCTACTATTATATGGTAGTTGCTTGCTACGTCTGTACCCCTTTTATTGAGTACATCAATGAGAGAATTTCACCATTTATTTCTAATTAAACAGGTAGTTACTGCCTTGATGCGAGTATACAAAGGAACCATAGATTCGTATGCATAAGAATCCCAAGCATAGTGCTACCATTGTAACGACCTTGGGATTAGGCCATTGCAAACATATGACTCAGCGTCCCGATCATTAAAGAACGACCTAAGGCGGGGGCAGTGTTACGACCTTGAGCCGGCTCACGTGCGGACGGATGAATCACAAGCTTCGAGAAACGACCTTGGCGACTCATGCGCGCGAACACGTCAGCGTTGCTGGAAGGATCGAGCAAGGTCTCGACGTTTCCGGGATGACTCACCCGGCGCATATATAAATACGCGAAAAGGAAATAAGGAGTCAGTCGAAGTAGAAGTCCGAGTGCCGACTCCAGCTTTGAAGTACGCGGAAGCTGCCACATAAATAAACCCGTGTGTACATAAAATCTAGCCATATAAATAACGCGTTGTAAATAAATCTAGCCAGATGAATCATTAATGTTTAAGTCGCGTGAAAATAAATGAAGTGTATTTGTTGTTAGAAATAGTTCCTGATTAGTTTATAAATAAATTTGTGTTCCGCCTTAATAGTCTTGTGTTTTGTAAATAGTAAAGATAAATTGCTGTAAATAAATACTTAAAACAAGAAGCGGCGTATAATTTTTTAATAGCCCCAGAACGTAAAACGTAACAGCATATAACTCTTTCTCTTTTACCTTTCGGCATATTCTGTATATGTAATTCATCATTCTACCCAATTTCTAAGCATACACATTATCTAAGCGAGAATTTTCTTATAAAAAAAGGCATTGATTTAAACCTGACTCGGAACGGACTTCTCAAAGCAATATTGTCCACTTCCAAAAAAATATTGTAGAAGTATGTTAAACTGATAATATATACAATTAGGTGCTCTTTCAAAAAATACAAAAAATGTAATTCATACAATGACGAAGAGAACATCATCAGTGGAATTCGTCTTAATCTGTCGATTCCTATATAACAAACATAAAAACTAGAAGATTGAATTCTGATGCTTTCATTGCGTTCGTTCAACACGTACTAATTAGTGTACTTTCTGTATAATTGTCAACTTAATTGCAGTCGAATGTTCCTTTCGGTGCCAGCATTACGGTACTATTAAGTTACATCCAAATGTGGCATTCACGCAACTATCGTATGCGGAGAAAATTTTATTATGTAGACATAACAGGGTAAATTACAGGTTGGTTACCTTCAAGAACAACCGACAGCGATGTAATAAGACCCATCTCCCATCTCATCATGTCTCATCTCTTCACGACAATGTCTGTGGGAGAATGTCATAATTGTTGACACCGAAATTTATTTAATTTTTTATCGCATGCTTGAACTTCCGAGGTAGTAATTGCTGTTTTGATAAATGTGCAATTAATTCGCTGGCAGATATCCTGTTCCCATGAATTTGAAATTGTCAAGTTCATTGCCTGTAGGCCAGCTGCGGTTCCATTCTTGATGTGCTAACAATTAATACGTGAGCTAATTTTGTACACCGCCGAGAACGGTCAAAACTAAAAAAAATATTCGTTTGAACAGGGATGCATTGAGAAGAAACCTTTTTATGGAAAATAGTAACACATGGCAATTCTCTTTAATATAACAATCAACTCTGCATGCGAATAAGCGTCTCACGAATTCAAATATACTGAAGCTAATTGCAGGCTGTTTGAATCCGTTGCCATAATTTACCACAGTGTTAACATCTTTAACGCAAACATTTTCCCCACACATAAAATTATAACGGATTCAAATCTGAGGAACGAGGTTGCCAGCTAATAGAACTATCTCGACCTATATAATTTTGTGGCTAGTTCTTGTTTAAACATTCATTATTTCCAGGCTAAAAGAGAGGCTGTACAATCATGATGGTTTTAAAAGAAGTGGTCGCTCTTTACTAAATATAGTAGGAATCCAATATTTCAGATTAACAGTTACTAATATTTAATTAGCTATATATTATCTCAAAGCTCTTTTAAATGTTGGATATCATAGAAAGATCGCTGGCTACCAGCAAAAAAGTTTTTTTCGAAGAAATCAGCAAAAACAGTAGCACTGAAAATAAGTGAAGCGAAGACTGTCGACATTGAATTTTCCCAACAATTGCGTCTAGGCATATTAATACCCGAGAAAACAAAATGGAGACAGATATTGGAATAACCATGGGTAACCAATGCTATTAAGGGTTTACAATGTCGAAATTGTAGTGCTATATCTCCTCAAAGTCTATAAGACTTGTTCAGCCTCTGTTCTAGATCCTTTTTCACTGCTTCTAGTAATCTTCTTCGAGATATCCTTTTTCTGGTAGTCTTTGCATGTGTCGGAGTCATCTCATTCTTTGTGCGTTGATACATTGAGGTATCTCTGGGTCTTGGTGGATGTAATAAATCTCTTTAGTGCTCTTTCTCCACAATCTCTTATTCCCATCCAGCTTAGTCTGTTCACTCTGTCTTAGTACCCACGTTTTAGATACGAAAGTAGCTACCGGCGTAGCTTAGCTCTGTTTATAAATTAGATTTGTTCACCTATTACTATGTACTTTGTTTCTGCTGATGTCTCGAATTTTTATATAATTTGTTTCAGTTAGGCGTGTGTTCTTGCTAATAACGTTACGCCATTTGAGTGCGCCACATAATGGTAACTTGTGTTGACAATTGTACATGTTCGTGTAATTTTACTGTCCCTTATTATTTTTTCCAATATTATATTCAAAATTATCGTGTAAAGAGGAATTGTTTGTTGTGAAACTTTGAGGTAAATTCTTATTGTTTCTATCCGCTCTATCCGCTGTGCGGGTGGTCGCGATGTATGAACGACAGCGTCGTTCCCGTCTGCAGTGGAAGCTAGAACAAGTACCCCGATAACGTGGCAGAAAAGGTATAAAAGAAGATTGCAGTGCCAGTTCGAACGACTTGAGATTACCTGTCCTGTCCAGTCCCGAACTTGAGATTTATCCTCTCAACTATTCCTCTCCTTTCCTACCTGGGTCCTCCAGTCTGACACGCTGTACTGTCTAACGGAGTAGGCCTCCAACACTTACCAGTCCAGGCTTCAAGAGAGATGACAGGTTGTACTGTCAGCCCAAGAAGTTGAAACTTTCCGTATCACACCCGTAAGAGCAAATCTAGAATCAGATTTTACCTTGATTGGTGTACTTTCTTGGAAAATCGAATCCCTGATGCTTTAACCCTGGCTTGATTGACTGTACTGTCTTGCAGGGCTAACCGCTTAAAAGTCATTTCCGACCGCCTCATTATTAAACGCAAATCCCGGCGCTCCGAGAGATTAAACACATCACATAATCTCATTTTACTAATAATTAAACCTGTAGGAATCGCAGCACCTACCCCGTCTACTAGAGCACGGCCACCGCCCCTCATAAACTCACCTAGAGCTCGCTTTCCACGAATTCATCACCGGCGGACTGTCAAACCAAAGCTTCCCGGCTAAAAGTGAAGAAATTCCATCTACAGCATTTGACACCGCGTTCGCTCCAAGATCGAGATCTAGCCATCGTAAGACACCAGCAACCCCAGCACAAGTATTTAGACACCAACAACAACCCGAGGTAACCCTTACAGTTGTTAAATTCAACGGATAATTGCAGCGCAAATAACTGTAAACATCGTCCTCCGAGAATCTTTGTGCATGCTGGCCGACTAATCAAAGGGGTCTGCAGTACTCGCCGGTGAATTGGGTTGCAGTTTTACCTGAGAAATCAGAAACACCGTTCCAGAAGAATAATGTACATACAATTCATATTTATTTTTAATTAATGATTATTTTTGTAACTAGCTAACATTATATTTTGTGGTGGTAATTATCTGGTGTTTATCCTAATCGAATATATATTTGAGGGAACGTATTTCTCCGATTTGAGCTTAACCCGAGCTATAAATTTTTGATGCCCTTAGCAAGGGGATGAAACGTCACACTATAAAGCTTACTTCTGGTTACCGAGTCGTACGCTTGCTTAAAATCTATAAAAACTTTTACAGTGTTACCGTTTGCTCATAACATCTTGCATCTATGACTGATCGCGATCAGTTCGCTCTGAATCCATATTGGTACCTCCCAAAATTTTTCTTGATATTGTTCGAGTAGTTTTTTAGCATTGTGGCTAAGATTTTATATTATATCTAGCAGTATCATAACTCTGTAACAGTTACACAATGTCCTTTTTCATTTTTTTGAATTTTGGTATTAGTTATGAGTGCGTTTTCTATGTTTTTGATAGATGTTTTTCTTACAACAGGTGTCTTACTTATTTATACAGCTCTTTCATCGGTACTGTCCGACCATATTTTAATAGTTTCGGTGGAATATCGTTTCCTCGTACCAACATCTCAATCATCTACGTTCCCTCCACGCTTCTACCATTTTTTGCCCATTTCCAGTAAAATTTCTTGCTTTTTCCTTACAAAAATGTATTCTCCTCTTATTTTTTAAATCCTTATTACAAGTTAGTTCTTACCCTCCTTATTTTTATATATTACCTCGTTTTCTTCCAGTTTTCGTCCATGGAAGTCTCGTTTCAATCCTTTTATGCATATTTTTTCCTCTGTTTCGCCTATTTGTAGCACCTTTTCTTGAGCTTTCCTTTTTTATCACAGCGTTTCTGCAATCTTCTTTCAACCTATTGTTTGTCTTGCCCTTTATTCCTACCCCTTCTGTCCCCGTAGCTGCTAATTTTATAATTTGTTACTCAGGTACTCCATTGCTACCTTCTTAACAAGTGCTTCTTGGGTTGGTATCGATTCCGTTTTCTGTCACTAATATTTTTTTACATTAAATTTTGCAATTTTTTCCTTTCTTTATTTTCCATCTTCTATAACTTTTGATAATCTCTACTGTTTTTTCTGTATTAATACATTATCGATCTGGATCGCTTTTCATTTGTCTGGGATTTCTCAAGTACCTTCATGTACGTCTTTCTATCGAAATAAAATTGACATTATTTGAAAAATTTAATTATTTAATTGATTTCTAAGTAAAAATTATTTTTGGAACTGAATGCTGCTGAATGTTTGTTATAATCCAAAGAACTTAATACGAAGCAGCTTTATAAAACTAAACATATACGAACTATCAATTTCAGGAAATGGTAAATAACTACTTTGAGTTATAGTTAAAATCATAGAAGTTGAAAGTCTAAAAATTGGAAATGCAATAAATATATTGCTGTAATGGAAATATTTTATTCGGTTGGTTTTGTACTGTCAAAAACTGAAGAAGTGTTTATTGGATTCACTTCATATTTTCAGAGTTTAACCTATAATTTTCATGAACATAAAATTTACAAAGATACACATGATCCTCAATTACTCGTATTACACTAAGAATTTATACTTACTCTTTCTTAGCAAAATAAGTATTTCCTAAGCACCTCGTTACGGATATAGGTATCGGGAACGTATCAAGTCCGCCTCTCAGTAATTTCAATAAAAAAATCAGAAGCCACCGTTATAAAATAATAAACAGATAAGAATCGCAAAATTCAAATCCGCATATTTGTGCCCCAGAGCACTTCCAATACCTACATTTTTATAAATACATGATTATACGCCTTATTTGTTGATTTATCAGGTGTAACTCTTATCTTGATAATCGCAACCTTGAGCTCCCATAGCAATCATATTATCTAAAATCGCCCTATTACATAAGAATGGGGCCACACTCGTTTATTGCCCACTTTATCGTCAAAGAACAGGATGCAAGGATTTCCCACAAACAATTTATTCATCCGGAACAGGCCACACGAATAGAAAATACGTTTTCAAACATTTATTATTTTATTTCGGAAATACAATTCGCATCTGTTCTTACTATTTTTGTCTTAATAACAACACAAGCTTCCATGTTAAAATAGTGTAATTTACTTGGGATCCAATTTAAATGCGATGTAATTTTCAATGTTTCGACCATAACATACTCAAGTACAAAAGTATAAATACCTATAATACCAACCTTCTATTGCGTATAATGAAGTCAATTCTAAAATTGTTCACTGATTTTATGAGGTATTTGAAACATGACCTCAAGTGTTAACTTCTCCAGCATTTTTATGTAGCGCAAGACACTCCTTCAAAGCCATTAGCAGGGAATACTTTCAATTAAACAAAGGTAGTGAAGAAATGTTCAGTAGCTCTGTGCATGATTTACAGACGATTTGACGTCTGAGGACAAATATCTAGACAACAGTGACTTTCTAAACCTCTTCATTGTTATGGGAGCTGCATTCAGAAATACCACTCGCGATTTTGAAATCTGAGGTTAATTTCCGCCTCGTTAATAATAACGATGGCATATTTCCCTATATGCATTGCATCAAAGTTCCAGCTGAAACCATTATCAACTAGTCTGCATGACATGGGTTGGAACGGAATGTCTATTACTACATAGCTGGATTTTTTTTTAAATTAAATTTTATAATCAATAGCTTAACTATCTGCCGGTCTTATAAAGGTCACTAATCTGACGTTAACTTTAATTCGCTGTTAAAATAAACAAAAGCGTATCAAAACGTCAGTGCTTATGACATTTTATTCATTAGTAAACAAACTTTGATGCGCTTTTGTTTATTTTAACAGCGAATTAAAGTTAACGTCAGATTAGGGGCCTTTATAAGACTGGCTGTATGAGTTATATATATTGATGAGCACAACAAAATATACAATATTTACTACATTCAGCAGCCTGCTTCAATGGACTTGACGCTTCCGATTTTACAAATGTTCTACACTGTACACCATATTCAAAAATAATAGTAAGAAAGAATGTGGAAGCCACTGCTTCAATGCTATGTCGAAATCTCCAATAAGTATTGAAACTAAATTTTACACTCACAGTTGCGGCAGTAACAGAAGAACACTTTAAAGAAATTATGCTATTTGTAAAGTTCTACTTCGTAAGAATTATGTGAGGTTTTTATGTACTAAACTTAATACTGCTACAATTTATCTACAGTTGGATATCTGACTTACATTAACCTAACTTAATGATTACTTATACGCTTAAGCCATGGATCTGTGCTGAGTCATAGGACGCCCTATATATTACACTAAAAGGAACCAGCTAAGCTTATAAAATAAACGATTTGGGTTAGAAACCTTCCATAAAAAGTGTTACAATGGCTGCTTCTTCTCTGTCTACTTATGTTAGGTCCAAGAACCTGTTTCTTTGTTCTAATTGTGTAGTCGGACTGTAAATCACCACGGTGATTAGGGCTAGGATTTTCCTGATATATAAAATAGACGACATATACATTTGATACATCGCATCGTCGAAGTCGATAAATGTTGATGAATGGATATATCACTATAAATCAGCATATTCGATACATTAATGTTACAGATATACTCGTATATGACGCATCTATTTATAAAAAAATCATAATGGCGATGAGCGACCATTTACATTTTTGATTGACCTCAACTGGCTTAAAAACACCTTAAAATTGGTGTAGTTTATTACTTCGTATCAAATTTTACAAAAATATGTTGACGCATTCAATAGTTCAAGAGGGACTTTAGGTCTTCAGTGTATCTGATATGTGGCATTTTCTATACACCGACATCCATAACCATACGATTGCTACTATTTATCGCTTAAACTTTATGGTAACATTCAATACTACATTTATTTAATAGATTTACACATATTTATACTGGTTACATACATACGTGCTTAAGATTATAAATTATTAGGGTTTAAAAAAAGTTTCAACCAAATTTATGATGAAATCCTCAAAAGCCTTTCAAAAATACTCTGTTGGAGGAGGAAAGTTAATTTGTGAATTGCCATTCCTTTCTTTTGAAAACTTTGAGTATGCAAATTCGAGATAAGCTATATTTCCAGTTTCCAACTTTGAAGTTTTAGTATTACTACCGCGGCTGCACGGTGCTTTTTGGAGATACTTTTGGTCAAGTTTACAAAGCGGTTTTACCCCGAAAACAATCAGTAATTAGGTGCACATTTGGTGTTATAAATTAGTGACTAGCTGCATCTGTCTGATTGATTTAGTATTTTCATGTTATTTAGTAGTAAAAACCTGCGGCCGCCCGAAATCTAAAGTATCAGACGGTTATAATAAACGGAAATAATAATGAAAAATAATAAATAATAATTAGAAAATAAAAATTAGCAACAATTTATTTTCATGCCTTCCCTTCCTTCGTTTTGAAGTTACCTCGATGATCTACACGTTATCATTGAAGGACTCTTAATAATTTTCGAATGCCGAAGTAGCCGTACATTGGTGTCCACTTCCCTTGAGCTACACATCGCATGCTGAAATTGACCGATTGCAATTCATGCAGTCTTTCGACGCAAATGGTTATAAAGTAAAGATCATGGGTGTAATTTCTATTCCATCTTTTGAATACCCGATGGGCCGTTACCACCCTTGCGTTTTTCGCTGCGATTTGTAACCGAATAGTTTGCCGAATCGCATTTACTCATTCTAGATTTTATTCTAATGTTATACCTGGTACCACTTGTTTGATTGTAATTTTATTGCCAGTAAACAACCAGCAGTTGTTTACCGAGTTCACCTGATTACAAATTTATTATATTAATTATATAAATAGTAAATGGCCGTCTTCGTTGTTTACCAACTTTTATTTGCTTTGCGAATTTTCTGAATTTATGCTGTTTTTTTCTAATTGCCATGAACAGTAAACGGGTAATTTCACTGAAATATGTGCGCTACCCGGCAAGAATTGCTTCGCTAAATCGATTCCAAGTGTTTTTATTTAGTCAAATCCTTTTGTGTTTGCATAATGACCAATATACTATTTGTTTATTGAATCTTTGGTAATAATTTATATAATAGTAATTTGAATTCTGGGCTCGTGTTGAATCTAACATATTACACATTAGTTTTAATTTATTCAGTTGAACAACATATGCGTAGAACCTTTGCTGACGTTAAATTATTAAAGTTGTTCTCCTAAAGTGTGGTAGTTAAATCTGCCGTTGTCCCTGTACGGCAACTAGCGCCCATATTTTTAGTAGTTATCACGAACTATTTAGTTGATCCAACTCACGATTCTATGGATTTCGTCCTCCAATAAAGATTTGAACTTGTTCTGTTCTGTGTATTACGGAAGAATTTTAATTGATTTCTAAAACGAAATTAATCTATTGATATAATGTTTGCAAAATACAATCAAATAAATTATCAATTATGTTCTACCGATAAAATGTGATAATAACGTAATATTATAAAAACGTCATCTGTTTCAACTAGAAGTCCTCCAAAAATACTATATAAAAATTATATTTAATCAGGATCGTACATACTCACGTAATGACTTATTTAAAGAATGTAAATTACTGGATATCCGTCAATTATATTGTAGTAACATTCCAATTTTTCAAATGAAAAATAGTTTAGGGGCGTTACATTATTAAATAGTTGTTATTTACTTTATTTTTTTAATTTATGGTTATTATGTTTTCTTAGTATAGTTAGGTTGTACCCTTTTTTAAAAATAAATGAATCCAATATAAAATATATAACTATAAAAGGATATTTCGCACAAATTTACTAAAATACATTTTTTATACAATATTTAAAACATTCAGGATTGATGAATATTGGAAGAACTGGAACCCAGAGTTCAATTCCATAGGTCCATATGTGCATTAGGATGTTTTTGTGTAAAAGATAATTGTTATCTAAGGATAAACGAGAGCTTTTCCCTATCAGCCAGTGCATTTCCTTAAATCGCATGTTGAGTTCTTCCCTTTCTTTTCATAATATGAATATTCCAATTAGTTTTTGACAAGATTCATTTCTAAGTATTTAATTACATGTGACTGGACAACTGCAAAGGTACCAGTCCAAAATTCTTCACTTAATAGTAGTACCGCCATGGTCTGTTTCTAACCGAACCCTACATGAAAATCCGAGAATCCTATATATTAAACAAGTAATCAATCAAAATGCTGACAAACATAAACGTAAACTGTAGTCCAATCGAAATATACGAAATATACTACAGAAGAATGAAACGGAAGTGGCCGAATTATATGGCAAGTTAGTGACAATTGACATTGTATATTTTGTTCAGTGTAGGGATTGCAATTGGTTGCAATTCCCTTCAAAACATAGTTATAGAATAGACAAACAATTAGTTTATAGAAATTTCCAGTAAATAAGTTATTTTCTGATTGCCAATAAAAATGTAATAAAAAAATGAGAATTAATAAATACATTTTTTTAAATGAAATGGACGATAATGTATCGATCCAAAAACGGCATAGTAATCAGTCTGAGTTTAATATCTGTAGTAATCAGCAGCCAATAGAGCATAATGATTTGTAGAGATTAAATCGTTACTCAAATAGTTCAGTTATCAACTGAAAATTCTTTAGTGTGGTTGCAACTCAATCAAGAATTTTATTTAAATCCTAAAACTGAGGTTGTTGACAACAAATTACAGAAATGAATATACTTTTTCACTAAATACGCATATATCTATTTAGTTAAACCCAAAATTTACTGTACAGTGTAGGATAAGTTAGTAATCTTACATGTATTTAATATTATACTTTCATTATACGTATAATATATTAAGTTTTTTGATGATTAGTAACACGTCCGACCTTGTTTTCAAAGTTTTTTAAGGGTATCTATATGCATGATAATATTAGTCACAGGAATTGCATGTTATATGTATTTTATTGTTTGTTTCGACAAGCTTTTCATTATACTGTGTAAACGAGAAATACGACAGGTATGACGAAATACTTCTTTAATTTTATATTAATTAATGTTTGGAAGAAGTAGGTATCTAGTTAATATATTCGATGTAGTCTATATGTTCATTTAATTTAACGCGTTATATACATTACACAATCGACAAATTCTAATATAATCTATACAGGGTGTTTCGGGAGGAAATGGAATTATTTTAAGGACATGTCTAGGAAGCCAATATAAGCAAAATAAGCTCATATGTTCAAGTCCAATTTTTATTTGTTTCAGAGATACTTTGATTAATTGTAATTTAAAAACTACAGAAAAATTCATTACAAAACTAACAAAACTTAACAAACAAAATAAACAAATTGCATTAATTCACAACAAATTTTCGAAAACATCACCGCCCACTTCGTTATACTTACTTGCGCGTTTATAAATTGAACTGGTAGCGAATTTTACTGAACGTCCATCGAAGTAGGCGGTGATGTTTTCGAAAATTGGTTGTGAATTAATGCAATTTGTGTATTTTTTTTGTTTTGTTAATTTTCTAATGAATTTTTCGTTAGTCTTTAAATTATAATTAATCAAAGTATCTCTGAAACAAATAAAAGTCGGACTTGAACATATGAGCTTGTTTTGGCTTCCTAGACATGTCCGTAAAATATTTCCATTTTCTCCCGAAACACCCTGTATAACAGATATACTGATAGATTCGAAGTAGTCAATTACGTTCGATGAAGTTCAATATAGTGATGGGCAGAATCGAATACTTTTCAGATTCGAATACTTTTGAGAATCGAATGATCATTCGAATGCAAACAATTCTAATGCAAAATTGCACTCGAATTCAGATTCTTTAAGAAAAATCTTAATAAACACAATGCAAGAGTTTTCAATTGAAAAATGTCATAAACGAAACTGATAAGTTCTACAGCAAATTCTTAAAGAGTAATTTAACCTAGTGGCGATTTTGCTCGTTTAAAGAACCAAAAGGTCAGTATATTACTAAGCATAATTAATCTAAAAAAAAACCAAAAGATTAAAACATTCCAACTAATCATAGTATTTTCATCTTCCAGCGATCCCAAAACAGATGGTTCAATAATAAAAAAAAACCAAGAAACTTAAAAAAACAAAAAACCAAGTGAAAATAATACAAAATAAAGGACTCCTTTGTATCTAAAATACTTATATAGAAATTAAAACAACTCAAAAAATCTCAAAACCAGGGTGGAAGAACACCAACACAAATGAGAAAAATGTAAAATACTAAAGGAAAATTAGCAAATAACAGCAATTTGAAAATCAAAATAAAAATACGAAATCAGCCATTTGACTTAAAAAGGTAATACACTTGGTTACATTAACAATGATAAAACCATGATTAAAATTAAAATGAACTAATTATATAATCAAAAACACCAATCCCCTTTTTTATTAACCTACACTATTAAATTTACAGAAATACCAAATAAATAACACCAGAAATAATTTATAAAATAATTCAAACTTTTCTTACCTATTAAACATCTATAACAGGTCTAAGAAAGAGGAAAAAGAGAGGAAATAAAAAAAGGAAATAAATCAAACAACTAACCAAGTAAGATATTCTATTACATAATTAAGTATCTAAAATAATTTTAATAAAAAATAACGTTTCTTTTTTACATAACCACAAACTACTAAAAATAACAAATGGTGAAATCCAATTTTACACTATTCTTAAACCAATTTAAAACTGAAATTAATAGTATAAAACTATAACCACTTTATGACTTGGAACATATATAAACATTAAAAAGAAAAAACAAAACAAAAGGTAAAAAAACAGAGGATTTTATTGTTTCACAAATCTAACTTATAAAATGTTTCTTATTTCTAGATAAAAAACTTTTGTGCCTTTTAAATGTGTGTGTCCCAAAATTTTTTAAATTGTTATAAACAAATTGTATCAAGTCTGAAGAAGCTATATTAAATAGCGAAACGTTACTTTAAAATGATTTTTAATAAAAAATAACTAACATGCTATGACACAACTAATGATTTGACTTACAACCATTAGTAAAGATTGATATTAACAACAAAATTAGCTGCAAAATCTTCTAACGAAAAAACATGACTTACAATAGTCATATTTTTTCAATTTTTTAAAAGTATTTGTCTATATTTGCCTATTTTGATGAAAATATGTACTAGCTCTAGACGATGTTTCATTCTTTTTAGAACACTGCAGTTTCAAATCCATAAATTGATATCTATAGGCTATTGCAATTAAAATTGTCTTTGAAGTGTAAATAGCTTAGATTTAAAGCAACGATAATAAAACAAAGAAAATCAGGCTGAAAATACACGGTAGCATTCTAAAAATAGCATTAGATACACATTTTCTAACAAGCCTTCGCAATTATTGAGTTATTCTGAATTCAGTTACGCTGTCTAGTTAAAAACCTTACGACCAGGTAACGAAGCGTAGAAAATTGATCATACTACAGATTTGTAAAATTTACCTTGACCGCTCTAGAAAGACTGGACGCAACATTATTATTGTTGCCATAGTTGGTCGTCAACAGCCTGGGTATTTGTCAATACAGCTTTAATCATTTCGCCATCTGTTGTCCCAACCGTAACGAGTTTAGTAAAAAACTTAGAAACTAGTTAATTTTCATTTCAATTGCTCATTTAAAAATAGTTCTAAAACTGGCATTCCAACGGCCATCAACACACATTAACTAATTGGCGTCCTGTAATTGCATTGAAAACTTTTTGTAACCTAAAAATCTGCAAACGATAATTACAGACGTGCGGCGCGTTTCCCAGCTGAATGAAATATTGTTACATTAACGCTTTCGTCAGCCACTCTCCTCTAGATAAATGGCAGTTTTGGAACTGCATCTATTTTTACACAGGAATTTGAGTTTTGGTCCAATGCAAGGAAATTCGACAGCAGGATGTTGGTTAATTGAACCGTTTCTTAGGCTATCACAGCCATACCAAGCGTTGGCACAATTAGGCAACGCTATTGTGGAGTTCACAATTGCCCCATTATACTGCAAGAGACCCAAAGACTAAGTAAATTCACTGTGGGAAAGCAAGCTGTATGCGAAATTAGGTATCAGCGGTACGGTACATACTTCAAATTGCCCCATTAGCATGTCTGTTGCATGATAGCATGATTCACAGGGCAGTTACGTATGTAAAATAAGATCAAAATTCTCTAACTGGGAGTGCTATTGCCGATCGCGAGTAACGCATTTTAGTAATTGTTGATATTTCACGTCGTTCTAAGAATTTATTTAAATAAATAGGTTGTAGTTTTTTAAACTCTGGATTTTAGTAACTATTTCTTCTTCTTCTGCATAGCCCTTATACCCTAAACGAGTGTCGGGTGGTTCTTTGGTTTGTTTCTTATCCATAGTTTCCAGTTTTTCCGGTCTCTGGCGTCCTCTTTCATTTCGTTTAGCGTTTTGCCCCTGTTATTTCCTATGTTGATAATTTGTTCTAGCCATGTTTGTCTGGGTCTTCCTCTCTTTCTTTTTCTGTTATTTTTGGCATCCATTACTTTCCTAGCTATTCTTTCATTCGGCATTCTGCGAAGGTGTCCAAACCATTCTAACTGCTTATTTTCTATTTTCGTGCAAATTGATTCCTGCTGTAGCATTTCTCTTATGTCTTCATTTCTTATGTGGTCTCTTTTAGATACATTTGCAATTTTTCTCAGTGCTCTCATTTCAGTGGCAGTCAGTTTGGGTTTATGCTTACTATGGATAGTCCAAGTTTCACTGGAGTATGTCAATATTGGGATATGATGGTATTGTAGATTTTCAATTTATTTCCATTGTTTATCTTTTTTTTTCCAAATATAGTTTTGTTTAATGAGTAGTATGCTATGTTGGTTTTTCTGATTTTGTTGGTTATTTCTAGGTCGATTTTACCATCATCGGTGAATGTGCTTCCTAGGTAATCCATAGTTGTTACTTCGTCAAAAATTCTTCCTTTGTAGTTGAAGTTGTAAGGTTCGTTTGTATTCGCTTTGTTAAGTATCATTATTTTGCTTTTCTTTATATTTACTTTCATATTAAGGTTTTCAATTTCTTCTATCCATATATTAATTAGTTTTTGCATTTTCTTTTTATTATCCGCTACTAACAGTATATCATCCGCGTATAACAACACATCCACTTGCACTGGCCTCAAGTTGTTATATCCTATTGTAGTTTCCAAACCTTTGCTTTTATTCCTAGCATTCTTTAGAATTCTATCCATGACAATTATGAATAGAAGGGGGCTCAAGCTGTCCCCCTGCTTGATTCCTATTTTAAGTTTGAGTTCCCTAGATCGGTTGCCGTTTATTTGAATTTGTGCTTTGGCATTTTCATACACAGAGTAGACCAGATTTATTAATTTTCTGGGCGTTTGTATTTTTTCCAGGCAGTCTTCTATAATTGCTCTCTGTATGGTGTCGAATGCTGCTTGGAGATCTATGAAGGCGATGAATAGTTCCTCCCCCGTTTGCATCTTTTTCTCTATTACATTCCTTAGAATATAAATGTTATCGTTAGTTTGCCTGCCCGGTCTAAAGGCTGCTTGTTCCTCTGCTAGTTTGTTTTTGATGGAGGCTCTGATTTTTTGTTCTATTATTCTTGTATATGTTTTGTATATTACTGATGATAAACAAATTGCTCGATAGTTCTCGCAGTTTGTTTTTTCTCCCTTTTTGTGTATGGGTAGTATTAAATTATTATCCCAGTCCTCCGGAATTTTGTTTGTCTATATGCCTCCATAAATATCCCCCATATCCAATCCAATCCAGTGTCTCCCAGATACTTGACCATCTCTGGCTCTATTTTATCCTCTCCGCAAGCTTTTCCTATTTTAATTTTTGTTACTGCATCTAATACTTCTTTTTTGCTTATGCTATGTTGTTCTGACTCTTCTTCTGGTATTTCGGCTTCTCTCCTTTCTTTATTTACATTTTCGTGTTTGTCATCGGTGTCGAACTTTTTGGAAAAGAACTTTCTCCATCTTTCTGTAATTTCATCCGTCTTTGTTAGTAGGATATTGTTTGCGTCTTTTATTCCGCTTAATTCCTTTTTACCTTTACCTCTAAGTTGTTTGATTTTGTTCCAGAAAATTCTATTATTGTTTTTGAATCCTTCGTTAAGTTCTCTCCCGAAATCTTCCCATGCTGTCTGTTTTGCTATTTTAACCATTTCTTTCGTTTTTTTGTTTAACCTATCGTATGTTATTTTGTCCTCGTTTTGTTTTGATTGTTGATATCTTTTCCATGCTGTTTTTTTTTGTTTAACTGCGTCCTTTATTTCTTCATTCCACCATTTGGTGCTTTTTGATCCTTTCCTTATTTTTCTCATCCCGCATATTTTTCTTGCCGCTTTTATTAGTGTTTCTTTGAAAATTTTCCATCTATTTTCTAGTGACCAGTTTTTGTTGAGTAATTGTTGGGTTTGTAATATTTTGTCTACTTCGTTTGCGTACTTTATCTTTATTTCTTCGTTTTTCATTCGACTTATATTGATTCTTGTGAATTCGTTATTTTCTTCTTCTATCTCAATTGGTTGTTGGACTTTTGCTATTACTAGTCTGTGATTTGTATTTAGTTCAGCTTCTCTTCGTACTGCTATTTCTTCGATGCTATTTTCCATATCTTGGGTGTATACTATGTAATCGATGATACTCCTTGCGTTTCTTTCCTCTGCGATGAACGTGTAACGGTCTTCTAGGGGTTGGTACCAAAATGAGTTTCCTATTTTCAGGTTGTTACTGATACAGAATTCTAGCATTTTATTGCCGTTTCTATTTAGCGTTATTTCTCCATATATTCCTAAACTACCTAGTGCTTTGTTTGGATCTTTACCCACTCGAGCATTCCAGTCTCCTACTATAACGACTTTATCGGAAAATTCTCTTGCTTCATCTATTGTGGTTTGTAATGTTTCATAAAATTTTTCCATTGCAGCATCCTCCGTCCCTTCTACTGGTGCATATAACTGTATAACTGTGATTTTTTCTTTTAATACTAGAGTCAGTGCTATTATTCTTGAAGATACTGGGTTGTATTTTAGGATTCTTTTATTTAGTTCATTTGTAATAATAAAGCCCACCCCCTCTTTTGCTCTGGTACCTGCGGCAACTCCTGAGTAATATAAAGTGTGTTTGTTGCCTAAGCTTTTTGTTCCTTGCCCTATTATCTTTGTCTCGCTTATTCCAAGTATCGTAACATTAAATTCTTCCATCTCTTCTACTATTTCGACTTCTTTACCTGTTAGTGTGGTTATGTTCCATGTAGCTAGATTCCAATTGTTGATTGTATTTGTTGTGTTTTTATTCATATCCTTTTTCGTTTGCCGGGTCGTACATCCTTTATGGCTGGTACCATAAAATTGAGCTAATCGTTTTTTGGATTATGTCTATTGGTTCTCGATATTTTTAGCAATTCATCTCTTCTTCGGTCATCTTCTGTTGGAGATCTTTCGCTAACCTTCCTCGCTAGTTCTTTTCCCAAACCTGTATCCGATGTTGCTACCCTATTTTCGCTCTTCTGTTCTTTGTCCCATCTTTCCAGGTCTTCTATAGTGTAAGCTGATCCGTTCAGAATGAGTTTGTTATATTTGATTATTGCTTTATTACCTTGGGCTCTGGCCTCTTTCATGTGTATTAGTAGTTTTTTCCTTTGGAATTGTATTTCCTTGGGGTAGTCCTCGCTTATTCTCCACTCTGTATTTTTCAGGTTATTAGTTGCCTTTAGTATTTCGAATTTTTTGTTTTTTTTTGTTTTTTTTTGTGTAACTATTTAAGAATAAAATGTCTGAGAAAAGCCTGCAGCAATGCATGTAATTCCATAATAAAGTAATGTCACACGACTTAATCGTTTGTCGTCTTCCCCTATATTCCATTTTTGTAAACATTTTAGAATTTACCTATTAAACAATTACGAGCTCATTGCATTAGAGTCTATACTTACTAAATCTTGATCAATTAAACAGAACTAAAGAAATACAATGTTTATATCCAGCAATAAAAAAATATGTATATCATTTTATTATAATGAAGCATAAAATTCAATCTGATTCAATATAACGCAACGGTTTTGCATTTAATGTGTCAAGGATTTGACATAATTAATAATTAAATATTAATTATTGTCACTCAAATAATTTAATAACCGTACGACCTACCTATATTAAATGAACGAGACAATAAGATAATTAATCAAACAGTTTATGTAAAATATTCACAAGAAAAGCGTTAACATTATATTAGAATTAAAGTTATATTTTACTAAAATAGTTTAAATGGCTATAAAGAATAAAATATTGTCAATAGTTTATGCACTGTACTCATTATTTAATTGATATGTTAATAACACTATAGTTGATATTATCACATTAATGTAGCAATTGTGATAACTCTACTGTGATCCTTAGTTCCGTGCCGTTTCCAATTATTTATTTATTGTACATATACCATCCAAAACAACGATAGGCCTAGAATAATATAATTTACTCTTACTAGATATAGCTTTGGCTCTTCGCAACCTAATTATATCCCTGAAAATGTTCTAGCTTATTTCTTAAGTTTTCTTCCATTCCTCTAACATTTACATATTTTTTTTGTTACACTATAAAATCCATGGTTGCATTATTGCAAAAGAAACAAAGGTAGTAAAACCTTAAATTATGGCGAATTGTCAAAAATAATATTTGAATACATTTTCCAACCAAAGCAGTTGGATTTTCCAACAAGAATAGAAGGAAATTTGTACCGCTATAAGTACTTTTATTTATGATCGGTATGATCTTTGAAGGCAAAAAGTGTCACTTTACAGCCCAAGGGCCGTAACAGTTATTAATGAACAAACGGCATTAAATTGTGAATATTCCGATATGTACATAAAATATTGTATGTACCTTGTGCGTAACTAGTGCTTATGGTCCTTATGGCGTTAGAACCTGTAGCTACGCCTTAGGCCCTAATTTTCAAATCGCGGGCCATAAACGCCTTCTTGCGCCCTTGCTACATATATAACTATAATGATAATTAAAAATACCACGTGGAAGAGATAGTTACAGAATTAGTGATTTTAATGTTCGAATGGTAGGTACTTGAAGCACCGATCTGACATTTCTGACTATTAACGTTCGTGGTATACTTTTGAATTCTCATGTTGTGTTAATTTTTTAACATATGCCACTTTGTTTGCTCTTCATTTGAATCCCTTATGTGGACTATGGTGTGCATAAAATTGGATTTTTATTATTTCCCATGAAAGTACGCTTCGTATATGTTAATCCTTTAATATGCGGCACGCCACTGAATTTGCTAAACAAGGTTGAGTGTTAAATAAGTTGCTTATATTACGCGATCTTCAATTTTTTTCGATCTCCTTGTATATTGCAAAGGTCAAAGTTAATTTGCTAGATCTTTACTCAGTGTTATTGTTTAATTATAATAACGAAAGCTAAAAGTTTGGTCACAGTCGTACTACTGTACTGAAACGAAACAAATATTTTAGTGTGTCAAATTCGTTACTGTTGAATAATGCCGGCTAAATAAAGATCCACCTTGGCATCTAGTTATGTTTAACATTTACAGGATGTAAAATTTAAGTTCTTTTGCAAAAAATATTAAAGATTCGTTACACGCTTTGTTTCATTGATCATATATTATTACTATCATATTTAATCCGTGGGAACCAACAATGAAGTAAAAGTGAGTTAAAATTTACCTATTTATATTTTCAACTCGATCTGTTTTTAAATTATTATAAATTAGTCAAGATTCTGTTCACGAATTCGATGCTTATATAAAAGCGAGAGAAGTTTTGTCATGTTCGTGGGATATGGCCTCTTGCTTTTAAGATTGTTATTTGCGTTTTAGTTCTAACATACCGATATCTGTTGTTAGGTTATACATTCTACATGAATTTATAATTTTGTAAATTCATTCACTCTTTATAGAAAACTGTAATTAGTTTGCTGATCTCCGGCTAGATGTTGTAGGTGACTTGCAACTAACTTCAGAGCGTTCCAGGTAGATAGATCTGAGTGTTTATATTATAAATTGTCAAAAATAGCAAATTGTAGTAGCATTACGCGTTATGAAAAGGATCTATATTCACGAGCTTTTTTGTTATCATAACTTCAAGTACGCAAACATTGCACAATCTATATATTTAGTAGCTGCATATCTATCTGTAATAAAAACAACAAAATTTACTCTCAAGCTACTGTGAGATTTACACGTGTCTGTCTCAACAATTGCCAGAATTGTGTCAAATATAAATATAGGATGATTTAAAACCTGAACCACTAATTGAGGCAAGATATGGAAAAAAACTGCCAAGATTGTTGAAAATTTTACGTCGTCATATCGGCGAATACAATTGATGTATGAGAAGCAATTTGGCATAATGGTTTAGGTATAAGATGTCTGCAAGTTGGATTCTCATGCTGCTTACGCCAGAACCAAAAATCGCAAAGAATTACCTTTCGGTAATTGCTATATTATGGGGCTTCTCCCACTAAACAACACCTACATAAGGGCTCTGCACTATCAAAAATGTTCTAAACTCAATATTCGACTGGAAACTTGATGGCAATATTTTCAGTGATTTATTTTTATTAGAACAAAAAATAAAAACTCCAGAGGAAAACTTTTGCTCCAGAAACCGAACTCGCAGACACTATAGATTAATATAACTGTTTTCTAGCCAGATGATAATAATTTTTGTTTAAAACAAAGTATATTCAAATTAAAGAAGCGTATGTTTACTTTTGAAAATAAAATTAACACATTTTTATGCAATTAAAAACATTAAATTGACACAAGTCCTACTGGTGGGTTTTCTCAATTTTTAGACTGTAAAAATGGAGCTGAATTGGGTCTTAATTGCATCGAACAAAGCACTTAGAAAATTAAAACACAATTACCGAGATTCGTTAATGAAGTTTATGCTAATTAATTGTCGAACTTTCCAAAAACGTAACACGTGCTAAAATGACTAAGCCAGCACTTTAAACAAAGAACATGCGTAAGAACGAAAGCAGCACTAAACCTGATATAGGTACGTTGAGCATTAGAAAGTAAACTCGATAAACACGTTCAAGAGAAGCAAACCTAAGATCTTAAAATTCATTCATTTGTCTTTCGTATACAATGGCATATAACAGCGTAAGTAACAATCTCGTCATACATAAATCTGAATACCTATAATACAGGCTAATCACACAAAAATTTTAATGCCTATAATAAAATAACCTATCCGTGTGGAGCAAGACCCTCTCCCGTCATTACTACAACGCTGGAGGTGAAGTTGAAACGCGAAGAGCGTCTAATGATCCATAAAATATCAAAACAAGCTGCAGCACTCATTCAGAGATGCGAATGTGAATTGGGAAATAGGTCGGTGCGTCGGCGTCGGTGTGATCATTAAAAGACCTGTTCGCTGCAGTGTTGCACATTAATAAGCATCAATAGCGCCGGCCTTATATAGTGCTCACGACGGCCTCCATTTTTAATAGTATAGTAAAAATCAGTTTCACAATGAGGACACAGTAGTGCAGAAGTACCTTTGATACATGATCGAGGTCATTCGGACGTTTAAGACACTTTATTGCAAACGCTCGACTTATTCTATTAAAATGAATTGGCGTGGCGAGGGCAGAATTGACTGAAATAGAAAATCGGCGTGTAACTGTGTGCTGACATAATTTTTGCAATGATCGACATTTTCGCAGTATCGTACGTAACCATCTATTAACCTATTCTTCGATGGATCGCGCAAATGCCGCGTTTCTAATTCTGCAACGCCGAATTCAGCACGTTTCCTGTAAAAGATGCTTTGCCATATTTTTTTTTATTAACGGCATTTCCAAATTTAAATTGGCCTTTTCTTAATGATTCAGCTTAGAGGATACTCCTATTTTGGAAAACAGTAAACCTCTTTAGCTGAACTAGACATACAACAAAGGACCCATTGTTCCTTTATACTACAACATAAAGATGTATGGTACTGTTTATAATGATTCCTATTGAAAATACCATTAGTGTGGATAGTTTAAACCAATTTCCCATTTATCTTAATAACAACCAAAGTGATAAAACAGAAAAACCAACTGGTAGTAAATAGGATAGTGAGTCAGCAAGTGATGATGTTCGATTCTATGTATAACTTGGTCCCCCTAAGTATATGCGGAATATATCAATCTAAATCAACACTTTAGGACTATTTCCGGTTACATCTCAGCTTTTCATCCAAGAGGAGAGAATATGACACCTTGGAAAAACAACTGATTTAATATGAAGTTTTATAGAAGTATTTCGTTCACCAAAACATTTTTCCATTGGATGTTGAATATTTTAAATGTCTTGTCATTATTCGACTATTTGTTATATGAAATGTTGGCAAAATTATTTCATTAATAACAAGGAAGGGCATTTTAAGAAACCTAGAAATTACCAAAACCTGTTCAATGTTGCGTGAAAAATAAACAGTGGCACAAAATAAGATCAAGAGAAAAATTTAATTTTATCTGTACATAATGAAAAACAATCGGTAAAAATGTTCATACGAATATTTTCACACATCAAGTTACATTTATGAGGCAAATTGGTCATGGATGTGAACTGAAATTAATTAGTTGGTACCGGGAAGAAGAGGTTAATTATATGAAATTTCATCTAAAAATACAGGAAAATAAAAAAAAGAAGTATAATATGTAGGATAAAGAAAAACTCAGAACCATATCAATGTTCAGATTAAGCAAGAAAATTTGACTTAAATCTATGTATACAGTGTGTACTACATAGTATAAGCGAAATCCTAGCGAAACAGGAAGAAAGGTACCTATGACAAAATATTAACTGGAGTATGCGCACTAAACAAGAACATTGAGGACATTGTTAATGAGATACACCAAAACCAAACAAAAATGAATTACTTTGATCTTAAATAACAAAAGAAAGTTTTATGGAAAAAATATACTGAATAAAATGACACCAAAGTTTTCCAATTTTGTTTTTGTATATTGTATGGCAGTTAATGGTGAAAGCAAAATTTTCAAATAATTATTTCTCGAATATTTGGGCATTGAAGATAAATACGTATTGCAATATTATATTCACCTTCACTCTTATAGGTAAGGTCCGCTCTTATTTCTAGTAAAACGGCTTAAAAAGAAACGGGCGATAGAGACAATGGTCGGGGTCATAGATTAAAACAAGAATGTAGGTATATAAAATAACAATGTAATTTTGTAATTACAGAAATATGTACACACAGCGTCTTCGCAAAGTAAAGATACATTTCATCAAAGCCGATGGTAAATGTCTTTTTACTGGCTGTGGCCATTCCCTTGATTCTTTCACTTTAGTTTGTCACTAGTAGAATAGGTTTTGTTCAAGTAATATGTGAGTAGCACTGCTTTAAAATGTCGAAATGGATCCAAAATCCCGCCAAATGGGGTTTTTTCCCTGGAGGTTTTCTACAAGTAAAATGTAAGCACTCAGTAGAAATTAACAAACAAATTACTGCCGCCTGTGCTCTTTCTTCACCTAAAAATTGTTTTCTTCCTTCACCTGAAAATGGTTTAAAACGATAACGAAGTGAAGGATGTGGCGTGGTTCAAAGGACAGGTTGCTATGAGTCGAGGATACGTTGAGTATGTTCAAAGTATATGTAAGTAATTTCCAGTTAAAGGTTTGTAAATAAATTTATTTTTAAATTTTGAACGCGTTTGTATCGTTACTTTACGTATATTATGCCTCGTTAGAAAAAGTTTGCTACTACAGTGCTTCTCACAGCGAAATTTCAGTACCGGGAAGATACGGCAATGCAAACATATGGAAGTTTTCTCCCCTACATGGGCAAATCTAAGTAGTTGCAGGACAGCATAAGTTTTCGTAAAGCATAGCCAGAGGGAGGCAAGGAACAGAACATATTGCAACTTTAAGGGTGACTGAAAATTCACAAGTACCTACATTGTATTAAATAATTTTAAAAACGAGATGGCCGCAATTTTTCCTTTAAATTCTCTGTTAAATGTTATTGACAATGGAAGTAAATATTGGAATACTTTAGTAGACTTTACTTTAAACTATTTAATGTACTTTCTTATTTAAATACCTTCTCCAGAATTAGAGCTATGTTCAAATGCCATAATTATGATTTAAGTGTTTTGTAACTTTTAATGATAAATGAACTTATTAGTTTTAGCTATTTGGGTACAGCGTATAATAATAGTATATTACATACCGAGGTGGAAAGTGTTTCATTCCTGTCGAAAGATTAAGTAGTTAACCTAGACGCGTAGCGTCGAGGTCAACTTTATCTAGAGACAGGAATGAAACTTTTCACCGTGGTATACATACTATTTCATTCGCAACCACTTTATTCTAAACAATAATTGGAAAAATTATTATATTATGATACGACAGGTTGTGACGCGCATGAATGGATGAACGAAATTCTCAGTGTGCGTACCTACACTGCGGGCGGAAATGTACGACTTCCCACACTCAAATGAGGTCAGTAATGTTAACATTACATATATGGTTGCGAATAAAGTAACTTGCATTATTGTTTATGAAGAACCGCTGATATCAAAATGCAACCAACTTCAAACTTATCAATTTACGTTGCCAGAAAAGCAAAAATACAAGACAGTATAAGCTCAAAAAATATGCTCAGGCGTCCTTTGTGTTTTTTATCATAGCAGTCACCCTATGGCCCGTACTGTGTGGGACATCTGGTATATACTACACTCAGATGCGAAATTTGCTCATCTGCCGAAATCAATTTGGGCAATACTACAATTGAGCAAATTAATTCGACAATTGGGCGAATTTAGGTTTTACTCAGTTCCCGGATTGAGCATTCTATGTCGGCAGGTGAGCGAATTTGCCATCTGAGTCTAACATATAGGTACATTATTACAGGTTTTGGTAAAATGGTCTTGTATCACTAACATATTAAACATTATTTTCTAAGTAAATTGGTAATTTGCCACTTAAAAAGTAGGTACTTCTGTTACCAAAACGCATTTTTGTTTCTTTTTTATTTCAATGTAACTAAGGCGTACCTGTAGTTCGCTTTTTAATTAAATAAATATTTAATGTGTTTTATAAATAATGGTAGTTTGTATACCAAGACACTGGAGTTTAGCTTTTTATCACGAATGTGGATTTAGTTGCCGAGGCCCGTAGGGCCAAGGCAAATAAACCACATGCGGGATAAAAAGGAACTTCAGTGCCGAGGTGTACACTATGTTTTTTTAAATCGAGAAATCGTGAAATTACAACATTTTAACCAACTTTTTTAGGTTATGTTGACGTCGGTTGACGTTTACCTATCGCCTAGCCGCCTACAAAAAGTCGTAAAAGAATGGATTATAAAAGGAAGAGTAGTTTATGACTGACAGGTGCATATTTACTTGGAGCACAATTTTACATCGGCAAAATTATAAGTAGGACTTTGAGCATATGACCAAAGCAGTCGGTGTCTAAGGTACCTGGTACTCTGCATGCCTAGACCTTGTCCATTAACAAACAAAGAAACAAACACAATTTTAGACAGAAGTTTAGCAACATCACTTTCCATAAGATTCTGTACTGAATCATCACCGCGAGACGCACTATAGTGGAGTAGTCTATTGTAACTGTGAAAGAAGACAAAGAGCTATGATCCAATGGTATCGACCAGCTAAATTCAAATTACCTCAATAAATAAGTAAAAAGACTAACAGATTAGATAAATATTAATATCACACAGCATTTATAAGAATATAAAATAATTCATATTTAGAAATTACGATATAAAAGCAAAAAATAAAAATTCCAATGAAGTTGAGAAAGTAAACTTCAATTACACTGCGTAATCTGGTTTGCATGTCATTTATTATTCGATTAAGTTTTTTATAAACTACAATTTTAATATGTTAGACATGTATTAATAATATAAAAAAGCACGGAAAGATGGGGTTATTTAAGCTTTCACGTGAAAGCAGTGAAATACGCCATTATGCAAACCAAAATAATTAAAACGACAGTAAAACAAAAGTAAATGTCCAAATACTTGAAATAACTATCGAATATACAGTATACTTGTAATTTAAAAGATATGAAATCTGAACTAAAATCAGAGAATAATAACTGGAGAACAAAAGCTGCAAGAGCTGAGTGGCGGGGCTTCAGTAAAAACGAAGACGTAATGAATCATCACACAATGCCATTATTTCAATCAATATAAATACATACAGAGTGGAGATGACTGATAATATTAAATAAACACAGCGCAAATACTAACAATATTTCTAAAATAAAACTTTTACAAAACTTTATTAAAAAATATATATATCTTTCAGTTGCCAGTGTATTGATTTTGATGTAGGGTAAGTTTGATAATTAAGAAGTTACAACTAAACGCTGGAAAATAATTACTCAAAAAAGGTAGAATAATTAGAAATCATTACACATATAGGTCATAGAATAATACCCTAATTAAACTAACGAAAAAAAAATTAAAAATACACTTTATAACAACTTACAGTTACTTAAAAAGCATTGACACTTGAAAAAAATCGTTTATTTGGAGACAACACCAAATCTGTAGTTGTACGTTAGGTTCAGTGGATTAAAACTGAAGATAAGAATGTCACTACTACCGGGAGCACAAAATAAATGGAAAGTGGAAGACGAAAGCTCTTTAAACATTGCTTACTTCAATCAATACTGCTACCTGTAATTAATAATAGCACAAATGTGGGACATCTAAGAAAGTCTGTAACTAAAATGAGATAAGGGTAAAATTATTTAGCAGCAGAAATGCAACTAATAAAAAATGTAAAATTGCATAAACCACTACTGCCAGAAATATTGCCTTAACTGGTATATAAATAATCGATTTCGCAATCATCATAAACTAAAATAATATAAAGTATGGCTAATAACTACTATATAAAAATATTCAGCATAACCATTACGCGTTGTGGTAAATCGTTAGAGCGGGGACAATAAAATGTTAAATTTATTCGAATAGTTCTGTAAGATGAGCTTCCAGCAACTGTAAAAGTTCATTTATGTTGCTTTGTCAATATTTTTTAAACAGTCGTACAGACTGTAACATTAAAACGTATGAATGTCCATTGAGTAATCACTGGGGTGTAATATTTACTATAGCATAACCAATAACTATGCTTCTTTTGTTTACATAACTATTGTTTATTTTATTGTAATGTTTCTTTCACTATTTTCACTTTTGACATTTACGACATTTTTTAAATTTTAACTTCAATACATCATATTGTATTTTAAATTCTTGTATTATTATTGTCATTTCTTAAGACTACTCAGTTAGTTAGAACGAATAGAAGTGCACAAAATAAAATCAAATTATGTGCCAGACCATCTATATTGACAGGTGCATACCACATAAAAAGTTAATTAATACTTTTGTCCTTCGCTTTTGCAAATATTGTTTACTTTGCCTTTTCTGTAGACATAGCAATTTAATTTAACAGGTATGAAGTGTGCACTTTGGTTGGATGAAAGGATCATCAAACAAAACCGAAAATGTTTGGCTCTTAATTAATGTTAACAAGTTTTAAGTTTGTTCGCAAATCCTTTCTCTGTATACCCAAAACACGGGTGAGCATTTAGAATGTTTATTCTTTATTAATACGTGTGCAGCATATTTGATCGAACGTACTAGGTCAAGTTTAGAATATTACTTTTGTTTTTCAAAAGTTGTCGGTAGATTGAACAGCCATTAGGATATTTACGGGAAGAATAAATGTCAAGTTTGAACTACAAATGTTAAAAAACAGAATCGGCTATAAAAAGTAGCATACATAATTAAATAAATAAATAGCCCACCACAGTACAATTTTATTTTGATTTGCCTCCTCTGGGGTTTATTAAAAATTATCATTATTCAATTATGTTTTATTGCAATTGTATGTTGTCATATATTTTTTCTATTGGTAACCTACTTAAACTTTTGCGCCGACTAATTATTGAGACTCGAATATCTCCCGGGTTAGGTTGTTACACAGTATACATTTTACCGTTGTATAGCAAATGCTCGCTTTTTAACGAATGACAGATAACCTTAAATATTGACTGCAAACAAAGCTGCTCGAAAAACACAGAAATTCACCATATTTTGACCACAAATTAATCAGTTCACCTTAGGTAAATAACAACAATGCAATTCAAATAATCAAGTTGTTTGGCTAACCTGGAATTTTGTTTTTTTAAGTGAACGCCAACACGTATTTGTTTCTTACTTGTTCGCCAAATCTACTTTCAGTTTCTGAAAAAGGTGATGCCAAGCTCGCAATTTCTTCCTGGAACGCTTTCAGCGGCTGCTGCCTGTCTCTGGTATACGAACAAAGCCCCTTCCCCAGGTGCTGCACCTTGCTGTCCGTTTCTCGTAGCTCCCAGCCTTGTTGAATCGGGTATGAACTGGTCAACGGTTGAAAGGGACGCCAAGCTTATACCTGCCTCTTGACGATGTTTTAGCTGCTGCTGCCTTCTTATAAACCACAAACAAGGGCTGCTCTAGACGCTGCACTCTGCTTTCTGCTTCCCGCAGCTCCAAAATTTGCCAAAACTTAGCTTCGAGGACAATCACAAATAGGCGAAGCTCCCGGTTCAATGTTGTTTGGAAATGCACTACTGAACACTACCAAATTAACCACAACTGCCCTCGGCACAATGGTAAATAAATAACACTCAACAACTGGCACAAATAATATACTTTCATCAACGAAATAAATTGAAAACGGAGAGCCAAAACTACACACAAGCTTTCGGCTTGGCTTCCCCAATAAACAGCAGTAATTAATGCTCTAGGTCACCACAGCAACATGTTATACAATTGTTTTAATAAGTTTTTACAATCTTTGACTTCTAAATGTTTTCTGAAATGTCGTTCAGGAACACTCTAACCGCAGTTTGATTGCATTTTTTCACTTTTAGTTAAATAAATACCGGTTGCTTTTCAAATGCTCTTTGCATCATTGTTCTTTCTTACACTACTTAATAACCCTTTAGCTGCGTTATTGATTGTTGGCATTATAATATCAATACATAACGCATCATTTGTTTTGATCATCTTGTCTACTCCATTCTGTGGATGTGCCCTACCACATCAACATTTTTTGTTCTATCAATATATTTTTAAGATTCCTTATAGTTAAATCATATTTTATTCAAACAGTTTTGTGTCCAGGATTAATATGATACGTGGTGATATTTTAAATGATTTGTACTAATAATACGTAATTGAAATTGATTGCATACGTGTAAATAAAAATGTAATATTGACATCCATTGCCTCGAAAACTGGTTCATAAGCATTTACTTTAGAATTCAATGCAGGTTTCGCGAAACGGAAAAAAACGATTTCGACGAATATTTTATATTCCCCAATACACTAAATTACATACTTCACAAAATTTCACACCTAAACACATTTATAAAACCGATAAAAAAAGCAAATTACTGCAATTATTGTGTAGATATACTTCAAATACAAATTATTTATTTAGTTAAAAATCATTGATGTAGAGTATTTCAACACAAAGCTTATATGTTTCTAATTAATTGTTAAACTATCATTTCTTATTCTTTACTAAATTACTCATCTTAAGAGGATTTAGTTCTAGCGATGATTAATGAAGCGGAAAATGCCAGGATAATAAAATTGTGATTTAGTATGTGCTAAATATCAGCTTATTGATTCAAAATATTTTAAAGCAAGCTATAAATCAGACTAGTTGAAAGTTGGAGAACAAATTACAGACTGACTTAATTTACAACGGTAATTTCTAGTTTAATTTCTTGATATTAAACTAGAGGCGCAGCATTTTTAAACGTATGAAGACATTAGCATCAGATGAAGTGCAAAAAATGAGCTATTGGTAAAACTGATATGTGGATCAGTGGAGAGCAAATTTGTCGGCGCTCACCGTGGTTGCCGGTCCAAATTAATAATTATCCCGTCAATTAATTAATTAAATGTACCGCAAAGGTCATTTCACTTCACGTCTCAGCAGAGCGCATGCACAAAAAGTTCGGAACCTAATTACCTACTCTAAGCTCTAATCACATGTTTAGTGGCTTTAACAGCTGCAGTTAGCGACAGATAAAAACTTTCTAGCGTACAATCTATTGTTCCTGTCTCGATTTCAAAGTACACACACGGTAATAAAATAGCGAATTAATTACCGTAGATAAAAGAGATGCACGGAGGCAACTGTAGTTGCACCTAATTCAGTACAGCACGTATAAACGCCGAAAATAATGTTCTCAACACATCTTCTAACTCATCCGACAAGAATTATTTAAAATTTTTGTAAAATTCAGCGTATGCGCTGGTGATTTCAAAAATGAAGTGAAATATACGAGGGTAGTTGAGAAATGAACCGGAAGTTTCTTTGTTTAGGTGTACGACCTATTTGTTACGGTGAGTTCTTTAAAAATCCAAGTTAATTATAATAAACACGCTTATTTTTTTTCTTAAAACGTCAGTAAAATGTGACATTATTCTGCTTGATTGATTATGCTCAACTGTCACTTCATTGCCATGGCATTTAAACACTCTATCTCCCGCTCGTCAGCAGCAGATAAAGTTATTATCTCCGCTGACGATTTGTTATAAATAGTGTATGTTATTCAGAGCAAAAGTATATTTTTGTGGCTCGGCTCAACCGTCCAACTACGCCACATAAAGTATAACTTGTGCTCCTAATAACATAATATACTATCATGGTTGTATTTACAGTGTCTAGTACGCGTATGTCAAATATATTTCAGGGTAGTCATTCGTCAGAGCAACCACTTCAGTATTCTGTCACACAAAGAGTGATAATCAAGTTTCTAGTCAAGAAAAACGTAAAATCGGCTGAAACTTCGATCAGACTTACAGCACACTTTGGAAAATGATTTTTTTCTCAAAAACATAGATGTGCGAACGGTGTAAGTAAAGCGTTTCGGCAAGCACACATCCAGTTCGGAAACTTGTCGTTATTCAAGTGTCGATTGTTTGCTGGGTTTTCCGTCTCGTTATTCCAAAACAGAAAAGACGTCTTTGGAAGTTTTCAAAGGGAGCTTCTGAAAGAGAACGACTCAGGAGTCAGTATGTGCGATAAATCATGGAGGCACCATTTTATTGGAGAGATAAAACGAACAAGTATATGATGTAGACATAAGCAATTTCCAGCACTCAAAAAAGCAAAACCTGATGCCAACCACTAAAAAGACGATGTTGAGTGTTTTTCAAACACGAAATGTATTATATATACCTATCTTCTTACACAGCAACTAACAATTAATGTTCCTTATTATTCGTTGTATTAAGTGAACCAAAAGTAAAACTTACTCGAAAAAACGTGCAACCTTTTTATGACAATGCTGGGCACCATAATGGACTAGGAAGAATGAGAAACAAAAACTTGAATGAAGCACTAGCACGACGAGCATGTAAATAACTTTGGATAATACTGACTGGACAATCATTTCAACAATTTCAGGTTTAGATGTATTATGAAGTTTCAGTTGAGTTAAAAGGAGAGCACGTCGAACATTAAGCAGCTGTTATATTACCTAAATAAAGTATAATACAAACCTTCGAGTTCGCATATGAGTTATCCTCGTGGTATTGCCTGTACATGCAATGACATACACTGTTTTGAATTTCAAACATATGTAGCGAATACATGACCACGTGTAGCGCCCCGTGAAAAGTCTGCAAAAGCAGCGCAGGAAATCATATAAATCAAAAATTTCAGATCGACAAGTTGTGCAGTCGAAGTCAGTGGATAACTAATTTTAGCTGTAACGCTACGCCCAAGTGACTAGTGTCATAAATGATGTAATTAGTACAGCAGGTGACGAATTGCTTTCGCAATTTCAGTGTAAAAAACACCCAATTTAAAACTTAGATCTTAGCAATATTACGCCATCTTAACAGCAGGTAGATGAACCCTTTTGGAGACAAAAATCGGTTGCGTAAGAAGAGAAGCAATCCCAGCAGTCCAGTAATAAAACCCTTGGGTGACGCAAGACATTGGGACAAAAGTGACCAAGTACTTTGGCCGAAAAGACATCGGGCTGCAACAGAAGGGTAACACTCTACTTAGCAATATTACGCCATCTAAACAGCAGGTAGATGAACCCTTTTGGAGACAAAAATCAGTTGCGTAAGAATAGAAGCAATCACAGCAGTCCAGTAATAAAACCCTTGGGTGACGCAAGACATTGAGACAAAAGCGACCAAATACTTTGGCCGAAAAGACATCGGGCTGCAACAGAAGGGTAACACTCTACTTACGCAAATAAAGAACAGAAAAGCGCCGGGGGTAGGTCAGTTCATTCCAGTCATTTATTCGGTTTACGACTTTCGGGATTCCCGTGTCTACAAGTCGTCTGGCACGTGTTCAACCCGCATCACTTTCAATCCGTTCGTTAACATAGCCCCGGTGAAATACCAGGGTGCGTTAACTGTTACCGCATAAAGTTGTTTTAATCGCATACCCTATACGTATAGTTTACAATATCAACAAAGTATGTTATAAATAATTACCTCCGTATATTCTATTATGGGAACATTCTTTTATATCGCTTCAAAAATGTGAAAATTCGCACTCAGGAAGACGTCTGTGAATTTTTCTTCTTTCAGAAAAATGGAAAATTTTAAACAGTAGAATGTAGAGTAAAAATCAATTTTATTTACAACCAGGGGAAGCTGCTTTCATTTTGCAAGTTGCTTTGGAACACAACATATGTACTAAATAGACAAACTTTGTTAATTTAAAAATATTTACAATTCTAACCATACAGATGACGATAGATACATGGGCTGAATGGGTTAATTCAGTATTTTTTCTCTTAAAAAGCGTTAAAAAACACCTTGGCTCTAAAATAATTAGGAGAGCAACCCATTTGACATTCAGCACTTAACATAGAAATCTCTATGTTGCGTCCTACAAGTCGCAACCCGGTATGTACACTGCTGAGTTGAGTTTTAATAGCGAATTCCAGGTTCTACATTAAACTGATTTTTTAAATCAAGAATAACATTCTTAAGAAAATATTAATTAGAAAAATCCATCAGTGCCGCATTATACATGGGTATAGCTATACATTTCCAAAATTGACATTTGTACAAGAAAATATACTTGGTGTAGCTGTTTGCCCTCTATATACAGTAATTAAATTGTTTCCTAAAATTCGTTTCTAAAATTAAGAACTAACATCTTCCCGAATGGGTTAAATAAAAGTAAAAATCTCCAACAAATGTGGAACATATAAAACGTTTTAAAGCGCCGCCAAAATTTCCTCTCACCGGTCAAAGCACAAAGAACATTCTTGGATAATTAAAATGTTTATGATAAACTAGGCATTCGCATGCGTGGATTGCTATTCAGTTGTGGCGTAATTGATTGTTCTATAGAATTTCTCAGCTATTATTTTAAATGATAATGTCTGCTTTCTTTGACGGTTTTTGCGATGGGGAATTATACGGCTGATTATCATATTACTAAAGCCAGGATAGGTGATCTACATGACATGCTCTTTTTCAGCGTCGTCTTTTCTCACACTTTCGCTAAGCCTGAAAAACGCTAACTCGCTGCGTGCTCTCTAATCGGATGTGTGTTCAATATGTCATAGTTTACTGATCGTCATGCTAGAGTAGGAGAGGCGTGATTGTGGTTACTGTGCAGTTCCACACGTTCTAGAATTATTGTAATTACAGAAATTGCTACCTAGTAGCATGAGAGCGCATGTGTGTTTACATTTTAGCTACCGGCAGTAGAATCAGCCGAGGATTTGGTGTAACTGGCAAGATTATTATTTTAACTTCCTGCAAAGTGAATTCATTGGACTTTGGGTCAAACCTTATAAGTAGTTTTGCAATTTCATGTAATAACACTTCAGAACGAGCAGTGAAAGGATTCTGACTTTGAACAATTGCGTAAAATGGTAAAAGCTTCACTTGTAGCTGAGAAGTGAAAATAAGTTATTAGCGTATTTATGCAAATAATCATTTGTTCTCTAAGGCTAGAAAAAATTCAAAGCATATAATATTTAATAAATAATGGTAATTTACAATAACAGACTGTTATTCTCATTTCTTATAACACACATTCTTGCAAACCCTCAAGCACTACTTTATCGTTATCCCAATGATTTTTAAGATTGTTTTTATCCTATTCAATCATTTTCAAGGTGTTCTTTATATTTGCCAATGTATATTTTCTATTTATTCTATGGCAACCAGAGATCCAAACGCATTTTTAAAGAATCAAATTTTTTTTAGACAAAAACGAATCTGTTTCATTTTTATGTAATTTTAAACTGCAGATGGTTTCACATTTATATTTTGCATGCAATAAAGTACAAAATAATATTAGGATAATATATACGTCCTTAGTTATTACGTTTTACAAATTCATTTGTTATGGGCGATCTATAAGCTAAATCGCAAGTTACCTTCACCAACACGTAACTGAAGTTTAAAATAAAACAGTTTCAGTTAAAAACGATGGTCTCTTAAACTACTAATTCAACATTATTTTATTAATGGTATTCCATTCTAGAAATACTTGTTAGGTCACAAGGAAAACATGAAGAATAATACAAAACAGTTTCCAAAATTGTATTATATTCTTGTTCACTGAAATACAAAATTGGACAATTTAATATAAATAATTAACCATAATTTACTAAATTTTACAGCGATCACCATAAAAATTATTTTTCTTCCACCTAACATGATTTCGAACTAAGGGACCATACATGATTTCAAAACGTATTACCGATATGAGGACCAAATTTACATCAGAACTCAAAAATTTTATGATGTGTTATATGTCATAAAAGCGTCTTGGAGTAAAGTAACTTCCCCACCCTAAAGAAATATTTCGGGAAATCTGGAATCAAGTGTTTCTTAAGAATATGCGACCGTAGTTCAACCAAATTTGATCATGAAGATTCTGATTTGTTGAGAAGTGTCATAGAGTAAAAGAAGCTATAAATATCCATACGAGAGACGGCAACCGTGATATCAAAAGCTTGAACTTTGGAATTGAAACTAACAGTGAGGGAGGTAACAGAAGTAAATGAGAAGACGTAAATCCAACATTTTGT
Source organism: Agriotes lineatus (assembly GCA_940337035.1). Classification (NCBI taxonomy): domain Eukaryota; kingdom Metazoa; phylum Arthropoda; class Insecta; order Coleoptera; family Elateridae; genus Agriotes; species Agriotes lineatus. The sequence goes on along the minus strand of OW679198.1, from coordinate 22,125,696 downwards.
TTGGATAAATTGTTATGATGAGGCTTTAAAACTGATTGGCCCTTTGAAAGAATTCGAAAAACATGATTTCAGAACATTTTAACACATAAAAGATCACAGTCATTTCCAAAAATTTCTCATGCAGTAGAAAGGGGCATAATTACGCGAATCCATAATTCGGTTACTATATACGTATTTGATTCAATTTTGTTTGTTCTGAACAACGTAACTGTGCTATGAATACATACCAGCTGAAAAGTAAGAGCTTCGCTCGGAACTTCCCTCGCAAGTGAAAATTTTGAAACTAACAGTTCCAAAAATGGCAAAGGAAAACAAGAGTGTTCAAAATTATGTACAAAATATACATAACTATCTTAATATTTCTAATTATATACTGAAACAGTGAAAGTAAACGCCTAGTAACGCAAATTACATCAATTTGTAAATTTAAAAAAACAATGCAGGCGGTGAGATTGGTACTTGACCTACAAGGAGTGTGTCGGACCGAGTCATACGCGGCAACTAGTGCGATAAGATTCTCGCTGCGTTATAAAGACGCTATATAATTCTGTCCCATTTGTGATGTTCACCCTGTAGCTGTTAGATCCCATTTTCGTCAAGGGTAAAGCCTGAGCTGTGTGTAGATTATTACTTTTATCCATTCCTCAGTTAAAGCAAAAATACACAATATTGTATTTTTTAAGGTATCCACCCTGGTAAACATAGGCTATAATCCGCATCCAAAATGTCATTTTCCTACAAAAAATAGTTTTTGAGCTATACCGCAACAGACGGACAGACAGACATACAAACGAAATTGAGAAAACATGTTTTTCGTCATCCAGGGACCCTGAAACGTAAAGTTTTAAAGAAATATTGGAAGGTGATTTGTTTATGATTACAATATCTTCTTCGTCTTCCCTCCGTAAAAAGGAAGAACCGTGACAGTTTCCAGTTTTTTTGAGCAAATATCCCTTATAAATTAATTGACAGGATGAGATCTAGATTAAATTTCGATAAGTATAGAAATTATAGCTAGACAAAACTGCCTTTAGTTCTATCCTAAGACCATTATTGGTCCTTTTCAAACTCATACTTAACTTATGTCCATGTGAGTTACTGAATATTTACTATAATTTATACGTTACTCGGAGTTCATCTGCAGCTTTGTTACACTATAAACAAAAACAATTTTGCAAGCGGTAGCAGTCAATTATGCACTTACAATAAATACCATAAATAGTAAAAGTTATATCGACTATTTTTGCGGTGGTATCACGAATGTCCATTGCGCTTAGGTACAATTAGGACGAGTGTGCTAGCACGAGTCCTAATCTCAAGCGCAATGGACATGAAGTAGTGATACCACAGCAAAAATATTCTACTTAAATTTGACTAAGAATGGCATTCCAGGGACTATTCAATGAAGCAAACTACTTTTTCAAATTCGTTTTCAGTAAATCTAGCAAAAAACTACGCAATTTCTATAGTAACAGAACACTAATATTGACTTTTACTAATAAAAATCACATTTGTTTAAAATATTCAGAAGTAATACTATAAGTACTTCGATATTATCGGGTTATATGTCGATAACTTGTTGCACAATAATAAAAGAGTGTCAGTTTGACAGGTGAAATAGTCCGACCACGTCAGCACAATATACGTCACAATATAAGTCACAATATAAGTCACTAGTAAACATTGATAATTACATAAGAAGTTGCAAGCACATAAAGCACCAGCCTCCACACCGAAAGGTAAAACGAGGTTAACGATAATACATACATACATACATGATTAGCAATAACTGTAATTTAATTAACAGTGGTTAGTAATTGAATAAAACAGTATCGTCAGGGTTGCGTTCAGCTTGTATTCAATATTTGTGCTGGGTATGGCAAATGTAGCTAACTTGTGATGACTGACACATCCATTGTGTAACGTCAAGACACGATAATGAATTTGCTTAAGTACAAAGGTGTTTCGAAGCGTTATCGAAGTTTTATGCAGCGTTTTGTATTGATATCATAATGCCAACAATTGATAAAGCAGCTAAAGCGTTATTAAGCAGTGTAAGAAAGCACAATGATGCAAAGAGCATTTGAAAAGCAACCTGAGTATTAAGGAAGACTACAAGAAAGTGCTAATAGCGTGGGAATCAGTATTTATTTAACTAAAAGTGAAAAAATGCAACCAAAGTGCGGTTTGAGGATTCCTGAATGACATTTCAGAAAACATTTAGAAGTTAAAGATCAAAGTTTGTAAAAACTTACTAAAACATTTGTTTAACATGTTGCTATGGTGATCTAGAGTACAATTGTTGCTGTTTTATTGGGGAGGCCGAAAGCTTGTATGTAGTTTTGGCTCCCCGTTTTTAATTAATTTGTGGTTATTTTAGTAGTGTTCCTTAGTGCAGTCCGAGAGAAAATTGCACCTGGAGCTCCGCCTATTTGTAATTGTCTTCGAAGCTAAGTTTTGGCAAGTTTTGGAGCTGTTGAAGCAGAAAGTAGAGTGCAACGTCTAGACCCTTGTTTGTGGTATACAAGAAGGCAGAAGCAGCTAAAATATCACCAGAAGTGAGTGCGAGGTCAACTTTCGAGCCCGATTCAACAAGGCTGGGAGCTATCGGGAAGCAGTCAGCAAGGTACAGGACCTGGGCAAAGCTTTGTTTTGTGGTCGAGAGACAAGCAGCAGCCGCTGAAAGCGTTCCAGGAAGAAATTACAAGCTTGGCGTCACCATTTTTGTAGAAACCGGAAGTGGATTTGGCGAGCAAGCAAGAAACGAAAGCAGGTTGACGTCCCTTTTCACTTGGAAAAAAACAAATTTCAGATTATCCAAACAATTTGATTATTTGAACTGCATTGTTATTATTTACCTGAGGTTAACTGATTAATTGTTGGCTTATTTGTGGTCAAAATACGCTGGATTTCTGTGTTTTCGAACAGGCTTTGTTTACAAATTTATAATGTGTAACAACATAACCCTGCAGATATTCGAGTCTCAATATCTAACCGGCGCAAAAGTTTAAATAAGTTTCCAATAAATGAAATATAGAAGGCAACGTACCTTTATTGTAATAAAACATAATTAAGCAATTATAATTTTTAATTAGCCAAAGAGCAGACAAATCAAATATTAAAACTGTACTATACCGTGGTGCGCTATTTATTTATTTAATTTCAAATAACAATATAATACATAAAAAATTGAAATACAGGCTGCAGAAGCTACTATAGATGATTACCTATTACAATAAATACAATATCTTTAATTTAATTTTAATAGAGCAATGTAAAACGATATTGTTATTAAACAATTAGTTTCTTAATGTGTAAATGTGTATTTCTCTAGTATACAAACATACAAATTATATATCTACAATAATAAATATTTTGTTTTCTTGATCCTATGTACGGTATGTTGTGTTAACTTGGAAAAGTCAAGAATATTAGAAGAAGTAAATTTTTCAAAACAAGTGCATTCACAGTTATTTGATATGTTTTTATTAAGTCGTTAAATAAAATACGAACAATTCGTAGAGAATTTTGGGAAAATTTATCATAATTAATAATTTGCTTGCTAACTACCCTAACGAAACTGGAGCTCATACACAAACTACCTAAAACAGTGGTTTTCAACTTTTGCAGCTGCGACCAAATGTTTATGAAATCTTTCACACTAATCATACTCATAGATGTGGGGTCATTTTTGGGAACGCGTTTTATAGCAGCTGTAAAGCTGTTGAATTCCTTATAGTGATTGAGCTTTTTCACTTTTAACTTATGCAGCTGGAAACATCTACATATAAGTTTAAGAAAAAAACGAAATAATTTAAATTGAAGCTATTTTTACACTAATTTTGGTAACAAACCACTTCCGAAATTGGAACTCAACGTTGAGCTCTTTTATCTTAACAGTGACATGGCCCAAACCCGGAAATGGTTCGTTACAAAATGATAATGATAGATCCCGGGTGGTGTAGCTTGAACAAGCGTCCACGTTCGATCAGTAGAGTTAAGCAACTCTCCTTCTGGTCAGAACTTGGATGGGAGTTCTATGGCTGCTTCTGGCGGTGCCTCGTGGTACGGCTGCCACGGAAATAGTTGGTCCCGGATGTCATCATAACATCATGACAGCCGTTAGTGGGATTGGAAGTCTCCTTAAAATGCAAGGCGACGCCTATAATTGGCCTAACGGCTATTGGCTGAGTACCAAAATAAATAAAAATAAAATAATGGCCCTGAAAGCCTCCGAAATAAAAGTGTTTATATACTTTGTGTTCGTTAAAATTCAATAGGGATACTTTTTTCCCCTAACGACTAACGTTGTCCCCCGGAACCGCTCACGCGTTATTTCAGGAGGCGCGGGCGTCACTTAAACCTAAATCTTAATTAAGTGAAAATATAGACTGTCCGTGCCGGGAGTCGAACTCTCAACCGCTCCGGCTCGAGCGCTCCGTTTCACTGTGACCTCGGCTGCAGCGGCGATCGCCGCTCGCCTACCGAGGTGTGTATTTGAAATTTTCGTGGGAATTTCTATATTTCTCTATTAACTAATCCCTATATATTCAAGGTCCAACTTTCGGTAGCAACCAAGGGTGGACAATAGCTGATATGGAATATAAACGCAATAAATAATATACCTAGTTGATTACATATTCGATCTGTAACATTGATAAATTAGAAAATTGTTATAGTTTTCTGTTGTTAAAAATCCTATAAGGTATTTTAAATCGTACCTTCTTAAGTAACTACTTGTACCTCATTAACAGCGCAGAGTCCAGTGAATACTGTTAAGGTGATAATTATTTTCAGAAATAGTTGCTATTGATATAACGTGTAATTTAATATTTTTAAATAAAATACACAGAGAACTGCTAATTGCGGAAATTCACACTGCCGTATACGAAACTACAGTACAAATTAGTACTGAAATTAAATAGTCAAAAAAAGTAGATACCCGTAATTCCAAAATACATTATTTAATAACCCTATAACAGTTCTGAATCATACGCCACATATCCAAAGCACGCATCTAATGAATTTCTTCCGCAAATAGTAAACACTAAGGCTGCGAAGTATCAATGGCAAGGTTGTAATTTGCATGAAAAACGTAACGCAATAAAAATTTCCTTGTGAAAAAATAGCGAGGCAAACAATAGCCGACCCGCGATAGCATAGGTCGGCTAATCTCAGGTTAGTCAACTATACACCGTGAAATGTGCAGCAAAGTGCTTCTACTGCAATGTCAGTGCCCTTCCGGTGAAGAATGTCGGATACGCAAGTGTATGGTAACTGATGAAGATAGTTCTGCTCCTTGGATTTTCACCGCCGGGCGGTTTTCTTTGACCGCCGCTGGATTGGACTTTAAAAATCCGATGAGTTGTTGCAGAGGTTTAGCCTTATCTGCAGACACGGCAGCAATATTGTTGCACACGAGCGGAATTTATTCGTGCTAGATTGAGATTGATATTCTACCATTAATTAAACTGAACGGGATTGCGGTGGACTTTCCCATACTCACAAAAAGCAACTAACGTCGGTTTCGGTGCATTCGGCGATCTGTCTTAAACGGAAGTTTAAATTGGAGCCCACTAATTCAGTTAAACGATTTCCTCTGTTTGTTCCTGTAAGTGGCTATACAATGCCTAAATTCCTAAACTTTCCAAGAAAAAGTAATTTCAGTGAAAACACTCTCAATTTCAGAATAGAGAAAATCTACTTTTCATTTTAAACTTAATATATTTTCTACAATATTATAAAATGAAATAGATGGTTTCGACAGGATTTTAATAGATATGAATTTCCACTTCCAGTTCTTCGCGAAAATTTCGCTAAAGCTAATTATTCAAGTTGAATTTTGCAGATTCCTGTTTTTGCAATTAGTGAGAATGTCTTACTGTTTTCAAGTTAGCTACCCAAAGATACGAGCCTCTGGTTCTGGGACAATGACAATCTAGGATCTAACCCCATTAACTTCAACGGCCATAAAAAAATTGTATCGACTTCTCCAATCCAGTTTGGCAACCGTAGGGTCTTAATGCCTAAACATCATCAAATAGGAGTGGCCAATGCATCTGCAGTGGAGATGTTTATAACAATGCTGGCGAGAGCAAAGCTCAAACCCAGAAACCATTTATGCTATCAGCTGAACCGTGTTATAATTTCATATCTTCAAAAAAACACATCAATCATTAAGTCAACATTTTCTATAAATAGCTTAATAGCATTTATTCAGAACATCTGAAGTTAGAAAAAGTTTTCTAAAGGAATAGCAATACTATTTCTAAAAATTCAAAAGGCCTAACGACCCAGTTTCGGCGGTCGAAAGGTGAAGTATCATAACAAACGTACGGTGAGAAATTTACTGAACATAATTTTACACTTTCCTTCATTTTAAACTTATAGTGGTGTAGTTGTATTGCCTCTATCGTGACAGCAAACGAAACCAAATGTTGATTGTTTTTTTTCAGTATTTTGGGATTTCAGAAATATGAACAGGCCGCTTACAAACGTAAAACTAGTGAATATTGTGGAGGATTAACAGTTTTGAGCAGACCATGTGAAGTAGATTTACAGGAAGACTTGCAGTATGAAAAATTAAGATTTTGCCATCCCCAATCCTTATCATCAAGGAATAGTGAAGTTGACAGACGTGTTATCAACGCTTTGTACCTCAATCTATAGCTTCGCAATTCTCTTGTGTCCTGGTAAATCCAGGAAAGAAACCTTCCGTTATTGCGTGTGGATCCACGTTAATTGCTCGTGGAAAATTTTAAACAATCGCTGTCCATTTTCGTTATTTATCGTCCCACCGACGAAACTCTGGAGAAGCTTCTCTATTACATCGGTTGTAGAACGACGCAACTTTTGCCGTTAACATCCTAGAGAATAATAATAATAATAATTTTTATTGTATTGGATACATTCATCAAGGTGTATCAATTACAAGAATATTCTTTGCAAATATATTTGGGTCGTACATAGTATAAAACAAAACAATTAATATCAGCAACCAACATAATTAATTTAATGTAGGTACTCATGTAACGAATAATAGGCCTTCTCTAACAAAAATTCTTTTAATATATATCTAAAGTTCTTTTTAGTTTCTTTGACCACAGATGGCAATTTATTCCTTACAAGAGCACACAGTCACATCGGTGATTTAACAAAATCTGCAGTTTGATATACTCCTATGTGAATATTATTAGCTGAGCTGGTAGAATGGTGAATACTATTGTTAAGCGTAAATGAGCTTTATTTTTTTATAAAAATTAAACCGACCTGTAAATCAATAGGGATGACAATGTTAGTCTTTTCTTGTTTCTAAATATTGGTCGTACCGAATCCCGAGGATTTAAATGATAAAGGATGACTTTAATAGCTGGGCAAATATTTTAACTGGAGGAAGAAGATGGTAAAATAATATGACTGATCGAATAATGTCTTATACAAGCACTTTTAGTTTTCGAAAAAAAATATATTTCTGAAAACGTTTGGACGCTACACGTAAGTTTGAATAAATATAATAATTAAAAAACAAAGGAGACTGTATTAATATTTGTATTATTGTTATGTAAACGTCATATTTATTCCATGAAATTAATTTCACCAATGCTGAGATTAATACCATATCAGACCTCTCAGCTTTGGTAAAATTCATTTTAAGGTATTTTTCAAAAATACGACGTTAACATGATATTAATATAAATATTAAAAAGCAGGCTTCTTTGGTTTTGAATTATTACATTTATTTAAACTTATCTGTAGCTCTCAAACTTTTTTAGAAGAGCTTTACCTACTTTTCTTCGAAAACTAAAGGTTGAATAAGACATTAATGGACTAATAATGTTATTTTACCGTCCTCTTCTACCAGTTAAAATATACGCACAACTATTAAAGTCACCCTATATATTAATCGTATGATCTTTTTTTGTAGAATTAATACTTGGTGAATATTCACAGCTGCCACGATTACGATTACATTGTATAACAGAATCGATTGAATTAAAACAAAATAAGCATTTCTCAAATGTTCCTGACATAATTCGGTCTTTAAGCAGCGAATTGTAAAACATAAGCTACTCATTTCAGCTCCCCAACTGTTTTGGCGAATAATATACATGTATTGTCTGCGTACAAAATGCCACTATCGGTGTCCACATGCGTTTCTAAATCGCTTACGAAAATATTATAAATAAGCGGACCTAAGGTCGATCCTTGCGGGATTTCTGGGTCTGTTGCCGTTTTCGTATATAAGACATGACAAGATCGTTAACGACTCCGCGTATACCGATATTATCTACTTTGTTTTAAAGGAAATCGTGGTTAAGGGAGTCAAATGCAGGCGATAGATTAAAAAAAATTCCACCACGTACTCACCATTATCTAGAGCACAGTGCACATCTTTTAAAAAAAGCTCTCTATTTGCTGCCGTTTAGTGAGCCCGCCTTTATCACTCAACTTGGCTAGAATTAAGTACGCCCAGCCAAGATTTTGTGGGATGCCTTGGGCCTGTGACTTCTTTTGGTTTTCGCATTTTGCATCATTTAAACTGTATTTCGGCTGCTAAGTATAATTATTGTATGTTGCATGTGTAATTTACCGCTAATTTAAAATGCCTTAGAATAAGATTTTGTACGTGTAAATTATCAATTTGGCATGTATTTTGTGCAAGTTGTAGGGCATATTCCAGTTACAAATGTATCAATATTGCTTTATATTATCGCACTTTTTGTGCAGACATTTGGTGAGTTTTGCTATCACAGGACGTCACGACGAGCAGGTACAAACTGCTTAGGCAATGCTTTAAAATCCATTCACTGCGATTCTGACCGTTGTTGGAGCCCGGTTAAATGAATTTTTATTAATGTTATCTTAATAAAATTCCTCGGAGCTGAGTACTGCACACTATTTTTCATTACTTAGGAGATTTTCTATTGTGGATCCCACACTCCAGAACAGGCATTCAAAACACCATGATGGCACTATAAATAAATACAAATTTATCGCCGTTCCCCAATTTCGTGTAAGTCACAGCTATTGAGCACCTACATGTCGTGAACGGGAATTTACCTATATGTTGCTCCGTAAATAGCACTAATATTTCTCCGTCAATAGCAATAATGTTGCTGAAGTCAGTGCATAGTAGTTTATGCATAGGTTTAAATTGTTTTTCATTTTTTGTGCTTACAAATTGATAGTGGAAAGCAGTCCAAGTTGACAACGTTAACAATTGTTAGAAGAGAGAAGCAAAAGGTAAAATAAATTTTCACTCCATATCTCAAATTCTAAATTGTTTGGTGCCCGGAATGTTGGTTTTCCATTGAGTATAAAATTGGAATAGAAGAACAATTACTTAAAATACTGCTCACAGTAATGCAAATTGGCAAAACCATATCTACAGATCGACTAAGATAATCACTAACAAAGTATTCAAAGTATGAATGATAAGAATGAAGGATTAAGAAATGAGAAAAAACACTATGAAATCATTTTATCTTTGATTAAAAAACTGCTGCTCATTTTACTCAATTTTAACAAGTAGTTCTTTACTGTCATTTAACCTTTATCAATACTAAAGTATATGTATTATTTCAAGATTCGGGTAAAACACCTATTTGGAAAACAAGTGATCTTACAAAACAAAACATTTTTATGTTAAAAAATTATCTTAGAATTTTCCCTTACCGGCACGTAAAAAACCCAGTAAATTTAAAAATGCATACCAAATTTCAGGGAAACTTCTTAGTGGTACAAAATTGACGCAATCAATTGCATACTGAATGATGGTGGAAAAGTTTTGTGATATGTTTACGTCGGTTCAGTTTACTTTTTTTATTGGTGACACCCAGTAAAATACTGAACCACCATTGCTTTAAACTGCTTGAGTAAAATTTTCTCGCATCGTTTACAATTACAGTTAATTTTAAGCTTTTAAGCTATTAAGGGTAATCAAATTACACCGAAAATAATGTCTTTGCGCTGGATTGCCTGTGAAAGTTTCTTTTTATATGCAAACAGGTGTGACTAAAAAAGTCGTCTTCGGCTTCCAATCCCTTTCATAAACTGCTTTGATTACAGCCATTTTATAGATCGCCTATGGGGTTTAATTAATTATTTAATTATCGAGAGCACTTTTAAAGACTGGAGCGAACCAGTAAGTTACTCGTTTCCGCAGTTGCACCCACTAAGTATCAAGCGTTTAATATCGCCTTTATGGCTGAATGGAGATACTACTACCTTAGCGATCACCTGAATGGTTAAGATATGCCTCAATAGAAGATAGGTGCGTTTGAAATCTGCACCTGCACGTAAAATAATGAATTCATAAGGATGTATGTACCGGATATCCGACGATACAGGTTAATTCCATATTAAATTGTCTATCTACTTACTCTCAGCTTGAATATGAATACATACATACACACTGGAACTACTTAGTAGTAGGTGCATTAGTCACCAATTCTTATATAAATATCAGAATGATCAAAATTAAGATATATTTTATTGGTGTAACTGAAGCAGTTGGAAGCCAACGTATGTGATTTGATTTTGAATAAATTACTGTAGCCTTCCTTTTACAATTTAAAGTACAAGGAAAATTAGTACTTTAATACTTATCTCAGGGTTTTTTATTTAGTAAAATAGCAGAATTTCTATCACACATTGATTATTTCCCTTATTTATCAGCATGTAATGGAACAGCCTCTGTCATTCGACTCTTATCTTCTGGGAAACTGTAATATAATTAACTTTATTTTGAATGTCAATTGTTATAATTCATACTGAGCAATAACAACATCGATTTGGGCAAAATGACTATTTATTTTAAATTATGATCTGTTAATTGTATTGCAGACCTATAAATCAGATCAGTTATACTGTAATGACGTAACGCTAATACAAAACAAATAAGTTACCTACAATGAAGTATTTCCTTAATGACAAATAAACTGATAAAATCAACATACTGTTGTTCAATTATTGTTCTAAATTATTAAACAAGATAGTTCCTTGGATAAACCAAAACAAATTAGTGACGTTGCTGTTTGTTTACAAACGATTTTCTTAAAATTACACAAGGAAATTTTTAATTACTACTAAAAGTCTAATAGGCCCTTTTTTAAGATTATGTTCATCTTTACTTCACTTTTAAACGTTTGATTTCCTGATCAAAAACATGTTTAAGTTTACTCACAATCCGGAAACCGCACTTCTTTCTTACAAGTGCTCCTGCGTAATGATCCAAAATTCTCGTTCAAATCCGGTGCTGGCTTAAACTGGCTTGGCTTCTTCCGACCCTATTTGATGGAGAAAATAAAGCACTGTTGATTGTCACAAAACCAACTTGTCAGTGTCAACAAGTGTCAATTTTCTCATAAACGTTGCAAGTGGGAGTAATGATTGTAACATGCAAGGTCTTTGGAAAAATTGACACTGACAAGTTGATTTTGTGGCATTCAACAGTGCTTTATTTTTTCCATCAAATATGAAAATGCCTCTAACACAGAAATACTTCATTGCACCACGGTCCTGGCTTACTTGTAGGCTGATTACGACTCTGCATCGCCCTTCTTCGTTCATAGAATTGTAAATAAATTTCAGATACCTGTTTTTACAAAAACACTGCTGGAGTCTTATGTGATTTTGTGTTTCTCTTACGCTCATTTCTCTTTCAAAGCTTGTACATCAAATGTAATCACTAGCACTTAAATTATAATTTAGAAAATCAAGTTTAGTTTGTCAGAAAACTACAAAAATTCAATTTCAACATATTATCTAGCACCATGAACCTTTTTGAAATTCTAAGTTATGTTATAAAATGTTGTAAGATTTATGAGTATTTACTACAAAAAAGAGAGCAAAACTCAAAGTTTATAATAGTTATTTACTATACAAGTGGGATAACAGCATCATTAATATACGTGTGTGTAAGTTACAAACGAGTGCGTAGCACGAGTTATGTAATCACACAAGTATATTAATGATGCATTATCACTGTACAAAATTTTATCTACGACTGCCTAAAATTGAGAAAAGTGCATTAAGAGAAATGTCAGATCTGTCATTTTCAAAAATACTTTAGTAGGCAAATGTCATTATGTCATTCATTTGACACTATTTCAGTTACGTAACGAAGTCATTACACAACTCAGTTGCGTAATGAAACCATTACATAACTGAGGGGTGTATTGAGCTTCATTACTTAACTGAAAGAGTGCCAAAAGAGTGACGTAATGCGTTACTTATCCCACTGGAGTAGATAAAAGAAATGTATGGAACTGAATCTAGTAACAGCAACAGATCCTGAAAACACATTGTAAGTCTCATTTTTATGACTAACTTTCTACAGAAGCCACCAAAATTTCAAATCATGCCTAAACTATAGCAGATATAAATGTCATGTTTACCAAAGAAATTCACTACTGTTTATTAAAATAAAAGTTAAACTTTTTCTTGAATAAATAATAAAGTTGTAAGGACTGCGAACTGCAAAAAAAGTTGTATCCGCTTGCCTAATAAATTCAGATCCATTGATGCCTGTAGCTTAAACTTAAACTTTGAAAGTAGGTAGTGGCTTACCATAATACACGGCCGTAAAGGTAATTAAAAATATATGATAAGAAGCACTTACATAATGTTTAAACATAGTAAACATAAAAACGACTATACAAGTCACTTTTTATGCCAGAAGGCTTCGCAAAAAGGTGAGAAACTACAAACGTACAGGAAATCTCATATCAAATTATAAATATGCAGATTTTGAAATAACAATGTAAAGCGTTATGCAATTCCAATTAGGCGAGTCATGTGACATATGTGTAAATTACCGCCTTCCTGTTAGATTAGACAAATTGGCAGTTATCGACTGTGAACCTCGATTTTATTTGATTGTTTGTCAAAAAAACTGCAAGGACAAAAATGCAAGTGGATGTCTTATTTACTTTGTTTTAATTGCTCCATTATATAGGGTGTTTCTTAAATCGACCATGTGGCTCCTGAAGCTACATCGTAACATAAAAAGAAGTCGAAGTTTCATGTAAGGTTTTTACGTCAGATCCGCAGTTCTCTTATAAAACAGGATAAAAAATGTGAGAAAAAGTTTGAGAGCCGCTGAATTTCTAGTAAAATGGTATACTTTTAAAAGCAAGTGACGTTTGCTTGTCACCTGTAACATTTTATAAAATCACGTTAGCTAATTTTAAGGCTTGTTTTACCCACCTGCTTTTAAAAAACATGCCACTACTACAAGTACTACAACTGTAGCGGCTTCCAAAACGTTTTGTTATCAAATTTCTCAGGTAAAAGCCTTAGAGGAGTTTAAGACTTCTTTTTATGTCACAATGTACATATTTCCAGACCTCCAGAAGCCACACGGTTGACTTAAGAAACACCCTGTATTTTAGCTACCGCTGGTCAATTTAAGCCAAACTTTTTGGATAACTTCCAGTATTTATAAATGATTAACGTTATCTAAAAACGTATTTTAGGAATAATACAATATTGTGGTATATTTCACCCTCAATAGTTAAAAAAGTTCATTATTTAGATATAGATTTTTCCAACAACCAAAAGGTTGTTAATTTCTTTAAGCAAAAAAAAACGACTGCTATGTTTTGATAAATATTTCCGTTCTCAATTGGCGCTTAAAACAGAAAACTATTTTTGTGCGTCTTTTATATTAATGAAAAGTATAGTATAAAAACCATTCCGAAAATTTAAGTATTTATTACCAATTTAACAAAGGCTTTAAATGAAACAAAAAACTTCACATGGTTAAAAAATACAAAACACTTAAATCATAATTCGATAAATATGTAACGTACATTATAGAATTATCATTAATAATGTTATTGCTGAAGGTAAAAACCCAATGACATCAGCAAACCAGTAAAACTAAAAATAGAGCGTTCTAATTGCCTTTTTATTAATATACGGTGAGAATTTTTAGAAGAACGGAGACTTCGAATTCTCAGGGTGCCTGCCTAAAAAATTCGATGCGCTCCTCGATGGGCATCTTCTAATTCCAAAATAAATGGCAGTCTGAAATTCCTATAAACGGTTTTAATAATAAGCAAAACCACTCAGATTTGGAATTTGGCTTTACATACTAATTTCTTTCGTATAGAACCGGAATTCTCAATTTTCTGTATTATGAAATTTAAACAAGCCTCTCCCATAACTGCTTCTATAACGAGCTAGAATGACTTAAGGGGGTAATCTACCAAATTCTCCATTTTTTCACTCATTAGCTAACACTGACCAGTTAAAACTTTTTCCTTGTAGCTCCTCGGGCGGAGAGAAGAAATTTCTACGAACCCCTGCGCTCTCCCATTGTTGCTATAATTACGTAAATTAGGGTTCCCAATTACGTTTTTTGGTAACGAAACTGCTTTCGTGGACTGCACTATGCTGGCAGTAATGCATTCCCGTAAAAAGTTGTGTGTCATAGAAGAAATCAATCATTGCTGCGGTTACTTTTACTTCCTCGTGTTTAAAATCAAGTAGGTGCCTTAATGGTGCCTACTGTGATCACGACCATATTTTGACACGCGCTCTAACGCAATTGTCAGATTCGCATTATTGCTATCAATAGAATGTTAATTGAATTCCATACACAGCGATACCGTCTTTATATTTAAAGATGTGTGATTAATCTTGTATAACCGTGAAATTTCCGGAACCGACACGCAAGAACTGGTGTGGCTGAATATCATTTTGCTGCTCCAAATTGGAAATGGGTGTAATATTTTCATTTCCTTTTTTTCTGTTGCTATGGATCTTTGAAATCTTGAAAAAATGTAATTTCCTAGTTAATTCTTTATTGCATTTATTTTTCAAAGGCTTATGAAAATGAATAAATACTAAATGAGTCAAGATCTCGGCATACATCCTATTTTTAGGGAAAGATTGCTAAATAAAATGGAGGGGTTTGGGGCTCTTCAAAGTTCAGTTTGTTAGGAATAAAATCCAGTTCCTTAAAATCTTAGTTCCAGTTTATTTTCTACACGTATTTTACCAATAATAAGAAATTAATTTTCATAATTTTTAATATTGTTTCCATTATAATCGTATCAAGTATTACCATTAAATCAATTTTAAACTAATTAATATTGTAGAGTTTATTACATAATATTATATAAGTACCCACAATATACTATGCTAATCTACTAAGTTGAACTATTGTTTTTAAATTCTTCTTTATAACAACTAAGGTCTTGTTTGAAACCACTACTAATCAAAATTAATCTTTCCAGACAACCAATAGATAAAAATCTGTTTCGTCGCTCTATTCTATTAGCTAAATCGCTTTTAAATTGAATCACGTATTAAGGAAATAGGTTTCAATGCAATAAAGCAGCTACTAGTTGAAATACATGGCAGCAGGCTTTGAATGATTAAAGTTAGATTTGGTAGCAAGCAAAAGAAAGACATTTGAGGTCATGATTTTGTAACTTATATTTTTTACTGCAGTGTAGAGAAATGTAGCCGAAATTTTGCGTAGAGGTTGAGGTCTTCATGGAACCATTCAAGTTCAAGTAGAGCTTATTATATATACATATTTAATATTTGAGAATTAGTATACACTCTAATGTAATAATGTAAATGCGAGGAGCTAAAACGGTGCATCCGATGCAGTTTGGAATCTTCAGATGTAATTTGACTCACTACTACATAATTTTTCTTCTGACTTCTGAATTTCAGAAAGAATTCTAATTTCTACTTGATTTTTATTTATATTAATTCTCTAACTTTTGTATACATTAAATGAGACTAATGACTAATGACATAATAGTAAAAATAGCTAGAGATAAAAAAACCAGCCTGGCAAGACCACCAAATAGGATTTAACATCACAAAATAAGTAAATGGAAAGAGGTCAATGACTTAGCTCATAAGAAGAAGTCGAAATTGATCTCAGTCGATTTGCCACTATGTCCTAAATTACTTCATAATAGATCTATGAATCAAAATTAATTGCTTTGTAAAACCAAAACGAAAGTGAAAATTTACTTGTAAATAACCTTCCCTGTCTCCGGGAAACTTTCAATCATCAAACAATAAATTCTGGTACTTCAAAATATGTATTTATATTCAATTTTGTAAACTGAAAGTATTAGCAAAAGCTCTGAACAATGGCCCAGCTACGAAATTGTATGCTTTTAAAATTATTACACATTTTAAATACGCATTTTTGACATAAAATGTATTACAAGAAAATCCTTAAAATGCAATGAAATGTCTATTATGCCCAAAAATGTAAAATATATCTACTGCAACATTCCACTGAATACGATATAAATTGTTGAAAAAGATATACAGTTGTGGTTAAGGGTTTTTAATTGTTGTGGTGGAGCAAACCAGTTGGACGGTTATTCATCTGGGATATGCATTTTGAACAGTTATAGCTAAATATTTCCCCTTATCAAACTAAACTATTTTAGTAACAAAATATTTTGAATGCCATCAATTAGCTGATACAAAAAGAACTAAGTATGAACTTCCATGGTTGTTCACACTTAAGTTAAATGTCATTGAATATCCACGCAAAAATTAAACCTGCTTTATCTACTTAATATACAGTGCTTTCGTAAAGTAGTGGATAAATTCGTTAAAAATTCAAGGAATTACCTTTGGAAAAAACGCTGGGACCCGTCGATTTTTATTTTTATTTGCGCATTTTTTCACATAAAATCTATACGTACAGGGTGACCCGCGTAGGAGGTATGACGTCATCGGTGTTTTTTTTAAATTGCAACCCCCGTTTTTTATTACGGAATGTGAAAAAATACATTTTTTACTTACGCTAAGCTGATTTTTGGGTATAGGTCACATGACCAAAAATTAAGAAAACAAATTTAATTACACTGATAATTTCAAAAACCACTAAATTAAATGTTCAGATTGTGCACCGTTGTCTACCTAACAGTAGCCAACACGACCGACATGATTGCTGTCATTGATAAAAAAAACTTTCTAAAATTTAGTATTTTGCAATTTAAAATTTTATATATAGACTAATAGAACAACCTTAGTAATACAGTGGAAATACCAGCTTCAACTAAGGTTGATCAATTAAATAGTTTGTGCTTAAACTTAAATAGGCAACCAAATTCTAGTTGGCTATGAATTATGAATCATTTGGGGCTCAATCTTGGTACTCAAAAATTATTTTTGGTGACAAAAGATAAATATTTTACAACACGTTCGTTGAAAATTATAATTTAAGCGATTCGGTATAAAAACTCATGGTGAATCGAGGTATAAATAAACTGTACAACTATAACTGTTACATTTGTAGCGAAAAAACACCACACGCAGCGTCCTTAAGTATCGCCCAGCGAAAGGCTTACAAAGGCAGCGTTGGATCCCAATAAAAGTCAAAATTTCCGACAAACGGCTGTGCAGCCCAAGCAACGGGTGTCTAAATGAAAACGTTACGCTACGCGCACCTAAGTGTCTACCATCGTAGGCTGAGTGACTTGCGTAGCAAGTGACAAATTATTTCTCCGACTTCAGTATAAGGCACGCAATTCAAAGCTAGGATTCCCGAAAAATTACAGCATCCGTAAACTGCAGGGGATCCGAAGCGTCAGAGCAGGTAATTTCACAATACGTTTGCACAACAAAAGACGGCAGTACAAGAACCGAAATATGCCAAGTTAACCGCCCCTAGACAGGAGGCGGGTAATAAAATGACATAACACTTTGTTGGGGCAACATACTATGTAGTAAAAGGGTTTTACACCAAATTCCGATGCCCTGGTTTAAACGATGAGCCACAATGGTTGTTTGTACTTTCAACAAAACAGAGGCAGGCCATAAACAACCCCGCACTGACGCAACTAGGGGCTATATAACCACTAGACAAGGAAGCGCCAGACTCATTCAGCATGCAGAAGTCGGTATTCGCTTTTGGGAGATTCCTGCATTTTATAGGTTTATTACGACTGTCGGCAGTTTTGTGTATCCAACTCGTCCGGCTTGGTCACTTGCAACTTGTTCGTTGATTTAGCATTTTCGAAATATCAGGCCACGTAACTGGCAGCATTTAAAGTTGTTGTAAGCGCGCACCCTGTAAATATTGTAATTGTTATTACCAACTTTCCAACCACCACTGATTTGCTTTAAATCCAGTTCAAGTTGCAAGCAGCGTATTACAGCGAATAAGAAATGTAAGACGCACAACAACGTTATAAATCCAAGCCACCGATCCAAATTTAAAGCCTTTCTTTTGATAGCCACTAATTAGATAGATAGGCGCTCTTTAACTCTTTCGCCTTAATAACTACTAGTTACCTCCTTATATCGCCTTGCCACTGAATTGCATACAAATAGCAGATAAATACGAGCACCTCGTAAAAATAAAGCAGCAAGCCACTTGAAAGTGACGATTGATCGGCATATCGGTTCCTTAATTTTGCGAAAAGCTCCTTTCCCTTTCTCGAATCGCATTCCGGCCAACGCAAACCAACCGATATACATATTAATGTCCGGTTATTATGCACCAAGATGCGGCATTCTTCCTGTTCGCAATTTATGCATGATGAGCAATTGGAAATGCGCTCGAAATCAGACCCTTGGGAATATTTAGGCCCAGATAGCCATAATTGTGGTAGAAAGAGCAACAGCCTGATCTTCAATTTAGTTGCCTCAGTACTGAAAGTGCAACCCGGAGCACCATTAAATAGAAAATATTGCATTTGAGATTGCAAGGTGCGCCTCGTTCACGAATGTTGAGAAAAGATGACTTTTGAAGTCGTGATAGCCATCATTGCCGGTTAATTTCACCGGCGGTGGATAACAAGCCAGTTTCAAAGCTAAATGCCAATGGCAAATAAATGTCATGTCTAGTACCAGTACAGGAACAAATAACTTGATAATTGTTGAAAATAATCACTCTCGAACACGAAATTTAATACGCATCCGTCAACATGCAATCATCCAGCGTTGTGCTATAATCTTTTATAAAGCTATTTATAATTATTATCTTTGGCATTTT